>OZ012706.1:14861476-15515921 GCA_963942595.1 Cylloceria caligata | reverse complement strand
TGTGTGTGTGTGTGTGTGTGTGTGTGTGTGTGTGTGTGTGTGTGTGTGTGTGTGTGTGTGTGTGTGTGTGTGTGTGTGTGTGTGTGTGTGTGTGTGTGTGTGTGTGTGTGTGTGTGTGTGTGTGTGTGTGTGTGTGTGTGTGTGTGTGTGTGTGTGTGTGTGTGTGTGTGTGTGTGTGTGTGTGTGTGTGTGTGTGTGTGTGTGTGTGTGTGTGTGTGTGTGTGTGTGTGTGTGTGTGTGTGTGTGTGTGAACGGTCGTCGTCGCGTTGGGATTCCGATCGTTTAACGTTGGCCGGGTTGGCCGCGCGGGGATGAAGTACTCACTGCGTGAAATTGGAGTATTTAAAATCGATATTTCACCCAAGCGGCATTTGGATCGAAACAAGTTTCCTTCCTCGTTTGTTTGCTTTTCTCTCTGCTTCAGTACGTAATCCCGAAAAATTATGAGCATGGTTTACCACGCAATTGTGCTTTATTCTTCTGAGCGTGTGTGCCGTATTATCGGTCGCTTAATTAATCACCCGACGTTGTCGACACTCTCGTATAATCTCTTCGCTAAAACGTTTTTCATATAATCCATTTTAATTAAATTCTATTACTCTAAACACTCGGAAAGAATTTATTGATTGGTATAACCAGTTTGCAAGGTTAAATACGCTTAGGACAAATGACTTCGTTGTACCAATACATTTATTGTTTATTAATTAATTCATTACAGGCAACATTCGATTAAACATTTTATTTGAAATACTTTAAAATAACTGGATATTCGACAAAGATGAAATTGGTAATTTTTTTCCTAAATAAAGAAAGAGGAACTTGAGATAATTAATATTGAAACATCATATCACTGTTAAGAATTATTCACAATTATTTGACCTGAAGAGAATTAAAAATATATTTTATTTGAATATTTTCCATATCTGCTTCAGAGTTACAGTGTCTTTCACGATTAAAGTAATTTTTCTAAAAAAAATTCCCCAAACATGGATTTTTTAACGAGATAAAAATAACATCTTCTTTGTAATTTTCTTCTTTTAGGTTTCATGACGAAGAACATGCAAATCTTCTCAACGCAATGTGGCTCATCGCAATCACATTTTTGAGCGTAGGATTCGGTGACATTGTGCCGAACACGTACTGCGGAAGGGGTATCGCCGTTTCCACTGGGATGATGGTATAATTATATTCATGATACAAAGACATTTTTATCGCTAGTCGTTAAATAATTACAGAAGCAATTAATTTTCAAAGCTATTGTAAACGAACTTGTTGTGCCTTACCCCACATAGAAAAGAAGTATAACCAAAGATATAAACGAGAGATATATGGTACACATTTAAAAATCTAGATTGTGAAAGTCGATTGGTGTAAACATCTGACCAGTGTTGACCCATTTGGTGTTAATTTTAACAATTTTCACAATGTTAGATTCACACAAGCGATTGTGTTATAATCATTAGGTTCCACCACAAAATTTACAACATATTTATGTTCGAAATGAGTAGATAAAAATCAATAAATTATCAGCAATCAGTACAGAATTATTCGATGAATATTATCTGAAAATGCTATTAAATTTCTTTCACTTAAATGGCGTTAAAGGTTTTAAAGTTATAATACAAATCAACACCAGTTATTGAACACCTTCCATTGACACCAGTCGTCAGTGTGGACTTGTATGAACACTGCGCGGGGGTGAATTTTAACACCGTATTTTTAACAGTGACACAAAATATATTATATACAACTAAGATATATTTTTAAGATATATCACGTGGATATACAGAAGATATATAGAGGATATTAAACTTGTTGACGTTATTTATAATAATATATCCTGTATATATCACGAGAGTATTTTATTTAAAGGGGGGGGGGGACTTGAAAATTTAATTCTCGTTATGGCATCAGAAGCTCGTACAGTAATTTCGCTTGGAGACCATGTAAATATCCTTTGATTAATAAAACCAGGCTCAAGCTCTCGAGAAGATTCGGTAGAAATTAATATAAGCCGAGGTAATCCAGTACTGTAGCTTAGCGGCTTGTTCGAATCCAGATACCGTAATTTCGCTGAAAATATAAATATTCGGGAGCTACGTAGCTTCGCGTAAATAAACCAAGATACACAGTAGCGTCTCGACTCCAAGTATAAATAAAAATAATAATATTACCTACACCGAGGGGCTTGTATTACTTTTCCTGACGACAGCTCTTTTTTACTTATCTTCAAATTGCTGCTCGAATTTTCTTATGGAAAAACTTTGCGGATGGAAAATATATCTGCGACTTTGTCTAATGGATATTCTTTATTTTTCTGATTATCGTTGAAATGTAACTTGTCGGAATAAAATTGGTTTCCGTAACTCTGATATATGGTAATAAGTATTTTCGGTCGATATGTATGTACCTGTAGTCCGACTGTTTATATTTCAGTGAAACGCGACTATTTCCGGCATCGTGAAGCGAACGTAAGACCGATAGTATCAAGACAGGATTTCTGCAATTTCTGTGTCCTCTGATCGCTGTCTGTATACATAGACAGCATCCAACAGTGTCTCGTTTGTAAAGAATCCAACTCTACACAGCCTCGACTCTACTGAAATCAACTGTACACTGATTTTTACAACCGATTAAAAATCTGCACATTACCAACTGTACACATGACCAAACTCTACACATCACTGACTGTACACAACACCAGCTCGACATGGCTCAATTGAGCGCAAACTATGTGAGAAGTTATTTAAGCGTAAACATATATTTGACTCAACTGAACACATTTGACTCTACACGAGTCATAATGCGTGCGCAGCGAACGTGAATATGGTTACCACGCAGGTGTTTATAACTTCCATACGTCGCAGCGTTATTTCATTATTTTTAATCCGGCATGTTATGATATAATCGATGTACAGTCGATGTGTGTAGTCTCGAGACTGTGTAGAGTTGATTTCTATAGAAACGAGACACTGCCTAATGTCCAGAGCCAAACATAGTACAATAGAGGAAATATGGATACAAAAAGATTAATAGCTACCCAGATAGAAATGTGACGGTACAGTAGAATCATGTATATCCGCACATGAACTCCTTTCGTGTCCTCGCAACGCTCCGACAACACAGCGTACCAACACTGTTTCTGCACGGTTGCAGCGCGCTGTAGGGCTTTCCGATTTGGAACTGCAGGAACACGGTATTGGAACACTGTGCTGTTAAAAAGTCGTGCCGTTATAATGTCGTCCTTCTGCCGTCAGCTGTCACGGCACGATTTTCTTACCGGGTATGACAAAGGACTGAAAAAAGACTGAGCCGTCCCGACATCAGACTCAAGGCCTGAAGAACGGGAAGAGAAACAAATATATCTTATAAACAAAAATATGTATTACTCGTTGATTTCTAGGGAGCAGGCTGCACAGCTTTGCTCGTCGCAGTCGTTTCGAGAAAGCTGGAATTAACGAGAGCAGAAAAGCACGTTCATAACTTTATGATGGACACACAATTGACGAAAAGGGTAAGAATTTTATTTAGTTATATTCCACTGTGATCTCGGAACAAATTGTTATTATTTTTCACCTCTAGCATTTGTTTTGCCGGTTAAATTATAATTTATTTAACGCTAATGACTTTTATATAAAATTAACTCAACCATGTCAAATTCATTATTTATCTTTCTTTTTTTTTTTTGTTATAAAATTTGAAGAGTCGTTTATTTATGCTAACAAATGATTATCGATCATGCAGAATTATTTACCGATCGTGTTTAATACTCAACAAATTTTTTGTAATCAATGTTTAACAAAAATACACACGAAACAATAATTTTTTTAAATGTTGCAATTTTAATATTCACGATTTGAGGGAACAGATTGAATGAAAATATTTGACAAATTTTAATACCTCACTGGAACTTAATTGACTATTATTCTGACTGTTTTAGTTGAAAAATGCAGCGGCTAACGTATTGCGGGAAACATGGTTGATATACAAGCATACGAGGCTAGTCAAGCGAGTTAATCCGGGTCGCGTTCGAACGCATCAACGAAAATTCCTGCTGGCTATTTACGCGTGAGTCGATTGAGTTCGTGTCCTGATCCCTCTTCGGAAAGCTCATGCTTCTCCGAGTCTCTGATACACATAACGCTCTCGTCACGCTTCCGAGAGTTTTATAGCACGTTATCCCATCGCCCTTTTGCTCCAATAACAACCCAATGAAATTCCACGGTGATCTAACGAATGATTTATCGGTTTTTTGTGTCCACGCAGACTAAGAAAAGTTAAAATGGATCAACGAAAGCTTATGGACAATGCCAACACGATAACGGACATGGCAAAGGTAAGCGTTCCGTTAAAGAACCGAAAACAAAGATTTCATAACGAATACTCTCAACGGAACTTTTAACTTAATTTTTTTTTATTTCCTTTTGAAGAACACAATCTCGAAATTCCTTAGAAGGATAAATTCTGAAATCTGATCAGTCGATGAGCTTGAAACTTAGAAAGTGTAACATGGAGTTCGTCGTCTAAAACAAAATGCTTAATATTCTTTTTTATTTTTGTGCTAACAGCTGTAAATCTTAAATACTTCCAATGATTTGTTAATTTTTTTATACCTTCACCTCTTTGTTTACAATAAATTTAACTTGTATTACTAAAATATAAATCGTGGAACGCTGACGTAGGTATTGATAGGTTTGCGTTAGAAAAAACAATTACGTTACTCGATCGATAGTTTAACGATTAATTTTAACGGAAATGGATTCAAAAATACGGCAACTATTTTTTTCTCGCGGTCTATACAACGAAATATATATATGAAGCAGCTTGAAAAAAATCATACTTTCATTGACAAGTAAATAAAAGTAAACATTTGAATAAAAAATCTCGAAAATATCATTAAACGAACGGACCGATATAACTTACACTTTTAATCGAAATTACGTTTCAAAAACTCACTGAGAATTAAAAATACCAAGAAAGTGGATTAATCAAATAGACAATATCGATCCAAATCATGAGAAATTTTTAAGAGCCCTAAAAAACCTTCGTTCATTGATGGCAGTTCATTTACCGGTGACTTCATTCTGGGAAAAGCTCGAATACCGCAACTCGGACGAGCTGCAAATTATGCAGCCGTCTGTTGGAGTCAATGTAATTAGAATGTAAGTTCGCGACGAGGCTTCTTAAGCTGAATCCGTAAAATAGAAAGAAAATGAGTAGAACAATGGTCACGAAAGGCGAGAAGCAAGCGTGACATTTCCTTCGTAATATATAAGCATTAGGTCGTCGTTATCGCATACATATCGCAAAACACGCAGAACGAAAGTGACTGCTTCGGGCTCGATATCCTTCCGCGACATTATTTCGCGACCTACATTCGTGTTTACCGTTAACAGAGCCATAAAGGTAGAGACATACGTACACGCATCAGCTGTGTCGTTTCGCGGTGCGTCAACATGGCGGTAGTTAAAGGAATGCTATATACGGGTCCGAGAAAGATCGAATAAAATGGCGCTTCACTATGGAGAGAGAAAAAAAAATAGGTAATGTGTATGAATGCTATGGTACGCCACGCATTAAGATACAATCCAGACAGACAATTGCCTCACGGAGCCGACGAGTCAGCGGAAAACGCGAAAAGAGTAACGAGAGAAATGTTTCGTCCAGAAAAATTCGAATCCTACATGCCTACCGCAGCTTTTCTCTTGTATTTTTGTGATAGATGTATCAGATAAAAGAGTTTATCCAGAGTTCTTTGGGCGAATGGTAGGGGTAACGATAAATTCCCAAATGCAGACAATCTGACGAACTTCTACGTTCACTGTGCTATCTTAATCTGTTTAATGATAATTTACAGCTGTGTTATACGTTTATTATCATCCCTCCGGTTTGATTTATTAATATCGTTATCAGCCAATTTCTTATTTTTTTTTGTACGAGAGTATCCCTCTTTGGAATTCGAGAGAATTCTGAATCACAGGTTGAGGTATCTGCTGCAATATTCTATCGTGTCATGATTTAAAAAAAATAATAGCTGAGCACTGTTTAGGCTGTGTTCGGAAGGTATAGTAAAGAAAATAGAAGCAGCTTTGAGGAAAGAGCTCCCGGTGTATTATTTTAGATTTATTAACAGATGCTACACTTTTAAATAAGTTCATTGCCTTGCGTACCGTGCTTGGCATAATATTCTTGATAAATTTCATTGAACCAAAACCTTCCTTTCGGACGGTTATTAATATATCCCTCTTATAGCTTGTGTATGATCACCACCAATTAAACAGCCCATAAACTGTCCATACAGACGCAAAACACCGTGTACGAGATCGTGTCGGATATGAGTACGCGTCAGGATACTCTGGAGGAGCATCTGGTCAGCCTGGATGACAAGCTGAAGTCGTTGCAGGAGCAGATGGAGATGCTGCCGGAAGCTTTAACCAGATGTCTGGCTCAACACGCGGAGCGTCTAGAGCAAAGACGTAATTTCTTGCACCCCGATACGGCGGTTGCTCTGACAACCCCCGCTGGTCTTGGTGGTGGGGGTGTGGGATTGGTCGGAGGCGTTGGCGGCATCAGCGGCGGAATTATCGGTGGCGGTGTCGGTAATAGCCTGGGCATTGGAATTTCAGGAAGCATCGTCTCGGCGCATCATCCCCTAGCAAGCCTATCCAACTCGCCTCTACTGCCTCATTCTCGTAGCGTGCCCAATGCACCGAGCACAATGTCACTTCACCCGTGGCCCGCCAGTCCCGTTCTACCTCCAGTATCCAGTAGAACGCCTCATCTCGTACCTGAAACGGGTAGACAACAGCAACAGCAACCGCAACAACAGCAACAACAGCATCACGGGATCATACAACACTCCGCAACGTTACCCACGTCGTCCCAATCCGCCACCAGATTGACCTCTCAGGCAGGTATGGGAGGTTTGGGCAACAGTCAGGGATCGGATACTTCCGCGCATAGCTGAGTCACGTCTCTGCAGCCGCAGCACTCGTACTAAATCATATGGGCTATCGTAACTATCGACGCTACTCGTTTATCGTCTCTCGTTTCGTCGGACGATCTCGTTGAATCGTCGATTTTCCGTATATTATCTTGCGACACTAACGTCCATTTGATTAACAGACATTGAGACCAAACGAGGCTCCATTGATCTATACGCTATATCAAAAGAATCGAAACTCGAGTTTTTTCAGACTCAGTTGCATCATAGCGTATCGAAGAGTGAAACTTGCAATGTACGAGAGCTTGAAAAACGAGAAGAGTCGATGTTGTCGAAAGAATAATAAATGTAAAAACCAGAACAACAACAAAAACAACAACAACAAAAATAAGAACACTTCGCTGCGGACTGCCGCTGCCCAACTTGCGTGCCTGAAACTATTTCGTAATAACATAAGTATTCAAAGCTCCTCCTATCTTATCTCTCTCTTTCTCTAACTATGAATGATTCGTGAATTGTCACGGACATACTGCGCTGTTAAACTGGGAGCGTTAAGGTAGCACGATAATAATTCTCTGAGCAAGTTATCGAGGTACTCTTAATACGACGATTAATAAGATGATGATGATGATAATGATGATGATTATGACGATGAAAGATGATGATGACGATGACGATGACGATGACGATGACGATGACGATGACGATGACGATGACGATGACGATGACGATGACGATGACGATGACGATGACGATGACGATGACGATGACGATGATGATGTTGATGAGGATGAGGATGATGAGGATGAGGATGCGGATGATGATGATGACGATGACGATGACGATGACGATGATGATGTTGATGAGGATGAGGATGATGAGGATGAGGATGCGGATGATGATGATGACGATGACGATGACGATGATTATGATTATGATTATTATGATTATTATTATTATGATTATTATGATTATGATTATGATTATGATGATGATGATGATGATGATGATGATGATGATGATGATGATGATGATGATGATGAGGATCATGATGATGATGAGGATCATGATGATGATGATGATGAGGATGATGATGATGATGATGATGATGAGGATGATGATGATGATGATGAGGATGATGATGATGAGGATGAGGATGATGATGATGATGATGATGATGATGATAATGAGGATGATGATGATGATGATGATGATGATGATGATGATGATGATGATGATGATGATGATGATGATGATGATGATGATGATGATGATGATGATGATGAGGATGAGGATGAGGATGAGGATGAGGATGATGATGATGATGATGATGATGATGATGATGATGATGATGATGATGATGATGATGATGATGATGATGATGATGATGATGATGATGATGATGATGATGATGATGATGATGATGATGATGACGATAATGGTGAGAACATGTTATCTCGAGCTGAACCATTTTTCTACGAATTATTCACGCCGGGTGGATTTTCATATTATCTCGTGGTACACATAACACAGAACGAAAGAAGAAAAATAACACACATACACACTAAGCCAGATCTTGTTTCCATGACGCCAAACGAAAGCGATTCGTGATATAAAATCAACAATGTTTGGTAAATTATATATACATATATATAATAACATTCTATCCTCTTCTTTCCAAACTCTCTAAATCTCCTCTATTATACTCCATCCTCACTTACTTACACAAACATTCAAAATCCGTACAAATACGTACATATTAGTCACGGGACTAGTCATTTATAGTAATTATCGCGAATGAATTACGCAGTGACTTAAGAAAACGATGGCCTTAAGAGGGTGTTGGTGAACATTTTTCGATTATCGCCACGACGACGCACAACGTCGTTATCGATTATACGCGTACTTGGACGATTATGGAGCCTCATGAGATCCGACATTATTTCGACGTATGCAAACACCAAAATGCGAGTTTCGATGTCCTACGGTATGTTCGTACGTGACGCTAGATGCAATGCGGTTGGATTAATTTCATATATTTGGTCAAAATTACTACGAAGTTTCCTTAATCATTATATCGCAAGGGGTGTAAAAATGATTATTCAAACTTCGATACCAATATCTATATGGAAAGTTGCAATTGGGCCAATTCTGAGCCAGTAGTCAGCATACGATAGCAATGCAGCGGGTCAGTACCCAGCATTTAGATAGCGATACACCGGGCCAGTACACAGCATTAGATAGCGATGCATCGGGCAAGTACACAACGTTAGATAATGATGCATCGGGCCAGTACAGGGTTAGATAGTGATGCATCGGGCCAGTTCACAGCATAATATAGCGATGCATCGGGTCAGTACACAGCATTAGATAATGATGCATCGGGCCAGTACAGGGTTAGATAGTGATGCATCGGGCCAGTTCACAGCATAATATAGCGATGCATCGGGTCAGTACACAGCATTAGATAGCGATGCACCGGACCAATACCTGCTATGATTATAACTGGCCAATATATGGGTAATCGTTATTTATAAAAATTGATTGATCCATTATTGGCTAAGTCGAAATCTCTGAAATGGTACGTCGGTAATTATTGTATTGTGGTTCAGGGTTGAGTGACACGTATGACGTTTAACGTTACGATTGTAATTAAAGGTTTGATACTGAGCCCCATGTAAGCTCGACAAAGGCTCAGTATTTTATACATTTGCAATAATAAGTTATTAAACAAAACTCTGAATATTTTATTCGTCTTAGAATTGTAAAGAGCACTTCCCAATAATTTTATTACATTAAATGACTCATTTATTTCGATCACGAATTCCAATGTGAATTGAAACATGTTCAATCGTTCCAGTTATCCGTAATATCGCTAAATTCATTAGAAAACACCTTGATCTATGCAACATTAATCGCTTGTATATATGACCTACGCTTATTGCGATTATTAACCAATTTGCTTATCCATTTATTTATAATAAAAAAAGAAAAACTTGAATACTGATTTCTGTACAATTTGGTACATTTGTAGAATTCCGAATGTCGTATTTTATATACGTCATTGCAATATAATGCGGTTAAATAATTATTTAAATAATTAACGTAATTTATTGAGGTGATCGAATTATTATTATTTTTGTACTGACCGTACTGCATCCTGCGCTCACGTCGTCGCGGGCTTTATCCGGCACTTAACTAGAAGAAAATAAAAGAAATAAGGAAATTGAGAGCTGTACGACACGGTTCAATAAAGCATGTACTCGGCAAATCACAATATGATCAGCGAAAGAAAAAAAGAGCCTTAAAACGAAGGAAAAAAAAGATTTTCGAGCTGAGAAGAAAGAGCGCAACGTGATCTAATCCGCTTTAACGTCCGTAGATTATTATAGGATATCACAATAGTGTGTATACGTATATGCACGTGTATACAGGGGGGGGGGGCTGCGTTTCCACTGGAAGATACGTTTTTTATTGAGGAAAACTGATAGCGGGCGTGTATCCAGAGCAAGCGTGTAGATTAAGGATTATAATTATATTGTTTAAAAGAAAAAAAAACCAAAAAAAAAAAAACACAAATAGCGAAGGACGACAATGAGAAAAGCAAATTTTTCAAAACTAGTACATGAGACATTATTCTTTTTTTAAACGTGTGTTTAACGAGAATTCTGCAGCAACGCGTAACCAAGTGGTAAAAGTGTCTCAATGCGGGGAGGGTACGAAAAGAAAGAAAAAAAAAATAGAAGCAATGAAAAGAATGATAAAAATATAAAATGGTCTCTGAAATATTTGGGACCTAGTTTGTCTTGCCCGTAACTTTTTTGCAAAACACACTATTGTTTCGCCTGTGTCTGACATCGCGCGAAACGGGACCAAAAAGACACAAACGTCGCAAAAAAAAAGATTTCTCTCCCTCTCTTCTCTCTGTCCTCTCTTTACTCTCCTCTCCCACCCCCCCCCCCCCTCTCTCTCTTCTCTCTGTCCTCTCTCTCTCTCTTCTCCTTCTCTCTCTCTTTTTCTACCCATCTCTCAAGTCTCAACGCACTGGACACGATAACTACACGATATTTTTATATAGAGTTCTTAAAAGTGCATTACAAGTGCCAGAAAGACCACGCCAACAAAACATTTAAAAAAGAAAAGATGAATATTAAGGGGGGAAAAAGGAAGGCAGTCTTAATATTGGAATGCTAGGCTATTATGATAGATAACATGCAGTTATGTAACTAGTGGAGAATTCATTTTTGAGATTTAATTAAATGCGTAATCGTGAAAGACAAGATAAATAAAATACAGACGATTTCTATAGTTCCGCGTGCTATCGAATGCAACGAAGATATACTGCACTCACATTGGGTTGTATATCAAAGTTGCAATAAGAAAATATAAGGAATGAATTTTTATCATGATTTCGAGTTTAACGCTTGTTCGACCTCTTTGTTATGGGCATTCGCAAATTAAATTCTTCGCGTGATCTTCGTGACCCGGATGATAGTATTTTCATATTTGGATTAAACAAGAGTAAGATAATATCAATGCTTATTAAATTTCAATTAAAGGGCAGAGCAACTCGTCCGGGTTATTATTAATTTTAAGCTGAATATTTAACGATGAGTCATCTCTCCTTTGCATTATCCGATGATCCATCTACGAAACCTCGTTTCACAACACAAAATGATAACACAGAACGAAATTATTTCAAAAATCTAATTTTACATTTACTGTCCTTCAAATAAATTCATCGATGATCCAAATAATTTAGCTTTTTTTACTTAATATTGCAGATGCAATTATTTCCAAGTATTTAAATAATTAGGTTTTGCCTATTTATATTTAAAGTAATTGCGATTGTATTCTCTTGTGATACGCAAGGCACCGCTCGATATTCTCAACCATGAAGTTGCGCGTACGTATCAATAGATCAACAACATTGGAAATAAAAGAAATCGGCGTAAAAGAAGTACTGGATACTAGGTTGTAGAAGAAAGAATACAAGTTAAGCCTACTTAATTAACATTAAAAATAGTGGATACTCGTCTCGTTAATCTCGATACTTTATCTTCCTCCTAATAACGAGTAATCGAAAAATTAAGAAACGAGAACTATCGATTCCCGACTTAAAAAAAACCCTGATGGCTCTTACCGCATATATAATCTCGCTCTCGTATAATTTACACGAAAATACCGAAAAACAATAACTAATACTGTACAAAGATTGCGACAACCGTCGATTTTTGAACGGTGAGGTTAGAGAGGATGACTAATAGAAGAAGAAAACAATACAGAAAAAATAAATCCACGTTTTACGAATGGCATTTCAACACAGTTTATACAAACTTGAACGGTTATTACTGTATAAACATTTATTATTATTGTTAATATTATTACTACCGATAGAGAGAGAGGGATAGTCGAGTTTTACAGTTTTAACTTCTGAACACTTTAATAAGAAAACTTTACCGATATTTAACAATGAAGATGAAAGAGAAAAAAAATATCCATGCGGTTATCGCCGTCTTATTGTTACGTAAAATGACCAAGAAATTACCAATTGATATACCAAATTTAGGTAATATATAGCGGCGAAACACGTAGGGACGCAGTTTTAAAGTGAATTTTTTCCAAACATCGTAAGTATACACACAAAAATGAATATCAATACGAAGAAAAAAGAAAAATAATTCAAACAATATATTATCGTTTACCCAAAAATTCATTTATTTATCTTTCTATCGATAATAATTAAAGACAATTGTGTGTATACTTATGGTTAAAAATAATAAATGCATCTTACACATAGATTACTATGGGGTCACTATCGATGAACAGTAAAAATGTGTAACGTATGAAGCTGTTGAGAAATGTAATACTTACAGAGGCACCGCGCAGATCGATAGGCTCGAAGAGGTTATTCGTTAAAAAAAAAGAAGAAAAAAAAGTTTAATTAAAAAAGAAGCGTAAAAACGATAATAGCGCAGCGTACGGTGATAACATCACGATTCACGACAAAGGCGTTCGAGACGAGTAAAAAGTTCGAAAAACAAATAAAGATAAACATTGAATATACCAAATAAGTTATCTTGGGCCATGTTGTTGTGCCAATTGTATTGAGTATTATACTGTAGAGTCGTATGAGCTATCTTATTACGGAGTTTTCAAACAGAAAAAGAAAGAAAATACCAACATATTTAACGTCTTGACGAACGAGAAACGCTATCGCTTGCTATTATCTAGTGCAGGGGTCTCCAAACTACGGCCCGCGGGCCACATTCGGCCCGCGGACTGATTTTGGACTATTTCACTTTTTACCACCGGCAACAATGATAATATGGTTTTGGCCCTCGGAACTTACTGGAGTAATCAGTATGGCCCTAAGGCTGGAAAGTTTGGAGACCCCTGATCTAGTGTAACACAATTCCCACGCAACGAATATTGAAAGTAGTCAATAATAACTAATCGATATTGATTCGAAAGAAAAAAAATTAAATAAAATGAATACTATTCTATCGTTGATGCAAAGCCAATAAATATCAACTTGTAATTATCATCTTTTCCGAATAACGTAATTTTTTCGATAGAGAGCATCGTTGATGAAATAAAATCAGATTGGATTTCGTCGCTTTAAGCGTAAAAAAATATTAATGCTCCAGTTATTTCTACCTTGAAATTCTATAAAAGTTACTGTTTAACCGAGAAAAAAAAACAACAATATTCCTAAAGGATCATCTTAAGACAAAATTTGTCAATCTTCAAAATGAAAAAAAATAGTCCCTCGCCTCTCGAAAAATTGATAATGCTCATTATGAATATCACAGGAACGATTTTTCCAACAAAATACTGAGATGTTACATTTATTATGATCACAACATACATTTTTGAAGAAAAACGTGCCATCGGAATGTACGAGTGACGTACTTTTGAACACATCTCATTGTTCATTTTACTCGCAATATTCCGCAATCGACGAATCACTGACGAAAAACAAAAAAAAAACCCTTACAATCGACAGGACAAATATTTATCGGCACAGTTAAAGGGTTCCCACTCAATCGAATTTCGAGAAGGCTTATTGTACTGGGACCAGTTACGTAACGAATATTTCAATGGCTATCGAATCGATTTCTTAATTATTTAACGCTTGGCATTTCCAATGCGAATTTCGAGACTGTAGCATTTATCTTTTCACTACTATCGGTTTGTTGTACCATTTACGACGTACCAACTTATATAATTAATGTACTTGCACATGAGAAAGAGAAACAAAGAACAATTGAAATCGCTATCCATCTAAAATCATCGAGTCGTCTCACAAGAGGGAGGAGTACAATATTTGTTCTTTGCACGATCCCCAAAGCCTAGAGAACAACGGCCTTATGGATTCTACGGTATCTACCCTGTCGCGCTGGTTATCAAAGCCTAAATCAATGCCGACAGTGATCGTCGAGTGTACTAAGCTCTCGACGAACAACTGCAACATCCGGTGCATTACGTCCATACGTACTTATCGATATAGTTTCGATATCTAAACTACCACGAGTTGCTTCACTTGATTTCTAACGATAATTTTTATCTTCGCGTATACTACTGTGTTCTCTATCGTAATAAAAATATATATTCGGGTGCATAATTTTTTTATATCACTTTATGTACATTAAACGCAACCGTTTAGCGTATAATGAATTTTTTTAAAAGATTATCATCTTATCAGATAATTTGGAGGTAGCTTAAACAACTTTTTTATTTTCCCTCATTTTTTCAATTTGCAGTACGTGTACAGCTTCTTCTATGAGAGAGTACGTTTTACATTGCTCAATTTTGGCTTTCTCTTACAGAAGCTTTTGTGTACATCGGCTTTAAAAAATTAGGAAGCAATGTACAACGTTCTACTTTGCAACTTTTTATTTACAATTCAAGTGACAGTACTTCGATATTTTCTGCAATCTTAAGTTCAATGTCTTAAGAAATTAGAGAAGGCACCGAAGTAGTTGGCAGAATCAACTGTGGCATTTGGCATCGAAAATTACTTTGATACTCAGTTTTATTAAAATTCGAACATAATTTTATGTTAGTTCATTTCTGTAATAACGTGAAGTCTGATAAGTAGAAACTTGCGCGGGTGAAGGCGAACAAACTTTTGTTAAAACAAGATCGTCACAAAATTCTATCGATCGATTCTTGTCAAATTAAATACCGAAAATTGATTGATGTTAATCCATTTTTGTAGAAAGTTTTAACCCGAGCTACGGTATTTTTCTTTTGCGGAGTTGATTACACGTTAAACCTAATCGTTTAATGCCCTTAGAGCGCAATCTTTTTTTTCTTACGCCCCTTAATATATGTGCGTAGAGAAGTACACACAGAAAATTCGCTCGGTTACATTCAATTATTCCTGAATTTTCCTCTTTGAGTTAACCGGCGATCAAGCAACTGTTAACTTCAAAGGTACTGCCACAAACACAAACAAAACATCACACATGCGATAACCCTGTATTCCAAATGTGGTTCCCATGTATGCGTCGGATACTTCGCGTGTACCGTGACAAAGCGTATTGGACAGGGCGTTAAAAAAGCATGTTTTTAATTTAATTAGTTGTTGATTCTTATTTGATAATTTACAGTGAAAATAATGATTTTCGCGAACACTTGTGAATTTTGGGATGATAGCACTCCCTCCTCAAAGATTATTAAAATTATGCTTAGTAGCTGTTATCTGGTATTTTTTATGTTTGGAAATTTAAAGGCTCATCGTGTAATTTGTTCCTTGATACGAACGTATGAGTTTTGTAAAATTTGAAGCAATATGCTATGATTCTCAATAATGCAACGTGTCTATCTTCTAATTTTTCAGACCTTAAAATTAATATTTTTTTAATCCATTATACTTTTATTTATTTAGAAAAAAGTAATTTTTAAATACATAGTAATCCTTGGTTCTTAATTCCATAGTTGACCTTTTGGCTTAATAAAATGTACAGGGAAGCCCAAGATTTATCTAAATAAAATTAAAACAGGGCTGCCTCATTGATAAAACAATGTCAAAGAACAAAAGTTCGTTTAATATTGAGGTTTTTTAAATTGTTTTTTCATTCTGAGATCATTTTTTTTTTTTATCAAACGTGCTTGCAATATTTAAAGCTCGTACTTCGATATTTACTACTGAAAGCACAGGAGCTTTGTGCTTCCGATAAATAACGATAAACCTTTTTTGACAATCGTACAAAGAAAGCACAGAGCTCCTGTGCTTTCAGTAGTAAATATCAACGTACGAGCTTCAGATATTTCAAGCACGTTTGATTATTAAAAAAATTATTTTAGAATGGAAAAAACATGATAAAATCTCAATATTAAAAAAAAGTTTTTGTTCTTTGACATCATTTTATCAGTGAGGCAGTCCAAATTTAAAAAAATCTTAGGCTTCTTTGTAAATTTTATTAACGAAAAAGATCGAAAATTTGAAATGTTTCATCGATTTTGAAGTTTTATGAATTGCAAATTATTTTTTTTTTAATGCATTGTATGTCACTTAAGCTCATTGGACACCTTTGACCTTTTTATTTAGAAAAATGTGCTGCAAAGTACGATACTCTTAAAAGAAAATTAGTGATGCTTTGTTGAAAACAAGAAAAAATGTGTGAAAAATCTAAAATTGTTAAATATTTCATTGCTGTTAGATTTTCTGGTAATTTTTTACTAATTAAGCGTCCTCGCAAAATTATATGATGCTCCTGTGTTGAATCAATACTGAATGTCATATTAAATGCTTCAAGGTTTATAAAACAAATCAATTCGCGTTAAAGTATTACCTCGATGGTATAATTTATTTAACAATTTGTTAAAACGTATTATCCGAACGTCTGTGCAATTTGAACAAGATTTAAAATTTCCAAGTGAAAATAATCACAATTGGCATATGGCCTATAAGAAACACTCATAAACGAAACCTTTAATCTTTCTACCATCTGAAAAATTCATCTGAAAAGATGAATCTTTTGGAGAAGCATTAAATTAATATGCTACAAAAAAATTTGTGGTTGGTTAGTTTTTGAGATATCGTGAGTAAAGTCGAAATGTGAAAGTGCGTGAGTGACGCACGTATCTGCTGTCAAACATGACCCTCCTGAACATCGCTCACCGTCAAATATCTATCCCCACCGATGCGTGATAAAAGTAATTCTTAAGGGAAAGCGAAACACTCACACCTGCTCACACCATCCATCGAATATTTTGAGATTATTTTCTCGTAGCATATTGAACAGAATTGAATAAAATTTGGACAGTGGACTGCACACACGTGAATCTCTGTTGTAATGCTAGTAGAATTGTCTAGTGGAATTGTCAAAATCAAAAAAAAAATTACAGATTTATTATCTACAGCCATGTTTGAATGAATAAAAAGTAATTTTTTCATTGCAGGTAACTGGGGATAATTAATCTGTAATTTTTTTTCTATTTTCAAAATTCTACGTTTGTCACCCAAAAGATTCACGTTTTTGCAGTCTATTGACCAAATTTCATTTTATTCTGTTCAGTGTAGATCGAGTAGGTGTGTTCCGGGAATTAGATGCGCGGTGTGGAGGTTTCGCCTCGACTTAAAGGACAAAGAACTCGATCTTCTCTTAAATCCCGAAACAAAAAAAAACAATCTGGAAAAAGCTCATTACCGAAATTTTTTTAATCTTGGAAGCAGTACTTAACATTGCCTGACAGTCTCGGCGCGAATCGTTATTTTTCCTCTAAAAGTTTCAAATACCGAATGAGCAACCAATTAGTTTTAAATTGTTTTTTTTAGCCATCCTGCCGTCGATTTAACTGCCGACGCCGCCGTCGAAAATCGAAACAATGTTTTTTTTTTCTATGAGATACTAGTGGCTGCTCTTATTATTGACAAAATACGACTAGGGCTGTAATAAACTTTGAAAATTTATAGAGAGATATCACCTTGTGGAGCTTGCAGAACGTACCACAATTGAATCGTGTTATATAGGTTTGGAAGGGCATAGCATATACCTATAGCAAAGGTTGTTAGTCGTAATTCTCATGCAACGACGTTCATAAAGCATTTTTATTAATTCCACCCGTTATACGTAAATGTATTCATACGCCGGTTAATGCGTCGACTAATATACTAAATCTCTCTCTTCGTTCGTAATATTGAAAATATCACCTCTCGATGTTGATAAACGAATGGAGATAAAAGTCTTTTACACGCAAAAATATAATTATATCCACATTCATGCTCACATGCGCATATATAACTAGCAGTGCCGTATGAATATTCATTTATTGATTTGTTTATTCTTCATTCGATACACAATCGTGAATGGATCATTGTGAAAAAGACACGTTTTTCGTATCGCCTTATCTCTTCTTTCACAAGCATAATATCAATCATTCAAATACGCATATACATAACTGTAGTACAATCATGCTGATTTAACGTTCTATTCCCTCGATTCCATAAAATTTCGTCGTAAATTAATGGTGAAAAACAAATAAAATTTGACCATCGGCACGACCAAACGTGATACGCACCGAACGACTATACACGAGCCTACACACTGTACATCACACTTACGCCTGTAAGATTCGATTAAACATAAACCACTAATTCGCACAAATTTAATACGAATCAAGATAAATTCGATGATAGAAAAAACATTAAAGAGTCATGAAAGAACGTGAAAATCCAAAATCGAACAAAACGAATTAGTATGTTCAACTTATGTCACGTATAAAAATAAAACCTAAAGCGCGTTAACGTTTGTAACGAATATACGCCAAGTATATATATGTATATGTTATACAGCCACTACGTGAAATTAAAAGTGATGACGAGAGTCGAGAAAAAGAATTTTGTGAAAAGTGTGTTGATATTACGACGAGAAATTGTATTATCGAATTGCGTGCTAGATCGTTTTAGGTATTTCGAGATATACTCCAATGGGAATTCCCCAATGATGTATAAAATGAAAAACATTATCTCTAGTCGCAAGTACGGCTATCACGGTCTACTGTAGTGTATTATTATTAAGATTTAATTTAATTCTCATACGCTCTCACGAATCAGGATACACACACATGCACGCGCACGCGCAGGCACCCGCGCGTGCACACACACTCTCTGACACACACACGCACACGCGCATTTATATATAAATATATGTACATGTCTATGCATGTATGTGTATATATATATATAAGAATATATATATAAATAAAATACATAGCATATAGATTTATACAAAACGTCTCGAGATCATAAATCGTTGCGATCGTAAAAAAAAACATACCTAATGTTTGTAAGCTCTTAAAAATGAAAAAAGGCAACACGATGAATTAAACTAAAAATGAAGTTTAGCACTAGACGCGAGAGAGATACCTAAAGAAAAATAAAATAAAAAGTAAATCTAGTCTGTTATTTAATAAATTATATAACCTCTTCTAGTCTATGCCTTCTCAAAGAAGTATTCTGTAAATAAGTGTTGATGTAAACATATTATGTTTGTATATATTGTTAAGTAGTTTTAAGTAACGCATAAAAAAGAAAATACAATGTAATAAACGTTAAATTAACACGATAAACGAAAAAAAACATTTAATACTTGATACTGATTTCCTTAATAGTTAAATGAAAAATAAACTTATGTTTCAATCTCCTGAAATATATTTAAAAAATCTAATAAATATAGATATTAAATTGTATGAAATGAAAAATATTGAAACGCTTTTACGTAGTTATAGCTTTAAAAATGTCGGAATTTAGTTTGTTCGGAGATTGGCTGGTTTGTTAACTGGAGTTGCAAATATGAAAAGAAAATTCCAGCAACGTACACGCTTATTTATTTTAATTTTTTTTTTTAGATCTCTAAGGCCTAGGAACCGATTACCTGGCGGTACGTTATACGTTTCGGCGCTGACTGAATTTAGCGTCGTTGATTCGTCGCGAGATTATTTTCGGCACTACAAGTTCTGGACGAGAAACGTTCTGGCTCGAATTGGTTTCGGCAACAAGGACATAACATAATTCATCCCGTGGACATTTAACGAGAAAAAAAATATGGCACAATGAAACATAAAAATCTGAAGAACCAAAATAAAGGAGAAAGCATAAAGAATCTAATGAACCTAAACAATCTAAAGAACCTCGGGGATCAATTGTCCAAGGGATAACTTGCATTGGATTGAATGGGGATCGGGTCAGTTAATCCAATGCCAGTTAGTCCAATAGTTAATTAATAAAAATTGAATCGATACCATATAACTTTTCCAATTGGGCATTAGATCAGTCATTGGACTAATTATCCAATGACTATTTGACCAGCTGGCGTCTACGCTCGTGCTCCGATATTTAATAATTATGTTGTCAATTGTGTTATCTAAGAAATAATCTCGGATAATTTTTTCTTTGTATGATAAATATTTGTCCTTCTTCTCCAACTCACAAATGTTTTTACTATAAGATCGACGGGAAAATGTCTTGCATCAAAGCCGAACACCAGGGCCGAAAGGTCTTACGCCAAAATGTTCCAGTACCGAAACACGTCGAGCTAAAACAGTCGCGTCGAATCGTTCTGCTTCACCCCCCCCCCTCCTTGCCCGTAATTATCTGCTGACCAGTCGTCGGTTGTAGTCCGTAAGGTCGACTAACAATTGTTGTATTATAATGCGGAAATCGATTTCGTGGTTCCCATTCTTGTTGGCCGATATATTCGAAACTACAATGTAACGCGATTATTTAATTGCGAATTTTTAAGCTTCGACGAGACAAAGCATGAAAAGACGCTTATCGTAACGATACAGAGCGACATTACTATATCTCATAGATACGTAGTAATAATGACGAAACGACAACCCGGCAATGCGTCGATTGTGCGATTGAATAATTTTCAAACTGAGCTGTGCCTTCCTATTGTGTTATAGTACAATAGATTGAAACCGAGAGCCGGCTATTCAAATCGAGCTCCGAAACACACAACAGTATAGTCTTCAATGCTTCATAGTCGAGTTTTTCCCGTAATTTTTTTCATAAATAACACTAATTAACGATTAGCGCGACGAAGAAAAGGAAATAATATGCGAATGAACGAATAGGGGACCAATGAGTTTCGAAATTCTGGCTTTAAGACTTTTCTTACATCGTACTCAAGATTAAATATGTAAAGATGATAATGAAATATCAATTATTTCATCCTGGCGATGTAAAAGTAAAACGTTCCGAAGTTTCCACGAGAATACGTGAATAAAACGTTTGAAATTTTTCGAAATTTATACAAACGCCTGTTTTACCGTGTAAATACACATTTCAGCATTTCTCGAAGAAATCCGCTGTAATTACTTCGCAAGATTACGCTGACAATTACCGTCGTTGGAATCGATGAAATCAAGAATCAGGTAGGTCCATCGTAAATATAGTAAGCCACGACAATCTTTGTTGAAAATAAAAATAATTTATTCCGAAATCGTCTCAACTGACAAATCACAATTAATAATCATTAGAAAGTATCATCCTATTGTAAAATTACGGCGCTTTATACACAGCTTGTTCGCAGGTTCAACAATAAAAAACAGGTTTGCTAAAGATTTCACGCGACAATGAAAAAAATAAACAAAAGTGAATGTTTTCAAAATATATCTGATGATTATATTTTTTCTTTTTCACCAAACGTCTGTACGTCTTTGTACATAAAGATGCGTTTATGAAGTAATCATAGACATCTTTTCGAGTTTTCTTCTCAAATTTATACGAAATCGTCTTCGTTCCTATATTCACTAGTCGGGAGTTATAACTTCGGTTTGGGCAGACGGCGCCATGTCCTTAACCACATTCGTAGCGTCAGTCTTCTCCACGACTGCAGCCTTTTCCGTGCTCGAATCGTTCCTCTTTTCGTCAACAGTTTTAGACCAGGAGCAGCTCCGCTGCCGCGGGGATTTCGGTAAGGACCACGAACGGCTGTGCGATCGTTGCTTCGTCGAAACTGATCGCGATCGCGCTCTCGTCACCTTCACCTTGGACCTGCTTCGTTTACGTCGATTGTTTCGCGTCTTCGAGGCGTTGCGAGATCTCGATCTCGATCGAGTTTGCGTTCTGGAGCGTTTGTTAGAACGCGAACGCCGGGAGCGTGATCTCGATCGGGAGCTCGATCGTCCACCGCGCCTTCTCGAACGAGAACGACTTCTGCTTTTGCTTCGACTTCGAGTCCTGCTGCTTCTTCGTCTCCTAGATCTCCGCCCCGACCTTGATCTCGATCTCGACCTTTCTCTCGAGTTCGATCGCTGTCTGCTTCGCGAGCGCGACTTGGAGCTTCTTCGACTGCCGTAATCGCTCTCGTACTCGGAATACTCCTGCCCCGCGAGATTCGCAAAGTACTTGTAGTACTGTTCGTTGTATATGTGGGGGTTGAAGGCTCTCATCGATCGTAGGTTACCTCCTCGTCGTGCGGAAAAACCCCTGCTACGGCCGCGCATGAATCGATTCATCGGACCACGCCGCGGACCTCCACCTCCGCGTCCCATCGAGGGATAGAGCATCGGCAGTGCTGCCTCGTAGTACCAGGCTTGAGGAAATCTCGGATACATACTTGGAAAATTAAGACTCTGATCCATAGGAGCCGGGTCTGAAATACGAATCGAAGAGGAGATTTAGATACCAACACTATTAACAATGCTTTTCCTTATTTTGTCTTGTAAAACGTTGACTCATTCACCTGCGGAAGACGAAGGCTGCACGCTATTTACAGTTAATACACTTTTTATCTTCTTTGTTCCCGTCTCGGCAACTAAATCCTCTGACGAACTTTCCGATCCTGAGCCTTGGGCCTTTTTACGCTTTTTCTGAAAAGTAAAAAACATTTTTCAGGTACTACAGTTCTGGTAAAGGCAACTTTGTTTAGTTTCGAAGAACTTTAATGGAATGAATATTTTTTAATTGCGATCGAACCTTTTTCTTTTTGTCTTTCTTAGACTTTTTCTTCTTTAGCTTCTTGTTCTTTTTGTCTCCCTTCTTATCGCTGTCCTTTTCGCCAGATTTTATAATTTCTTGATCATTCCCTTTATCCGCTTTCTTGTCGTCGGTCTTCGAAGCAGTCTCTTTATCGCCAATTACTATTTCTTTCTTCTCTACTTTGACCTGTAATGAATACCACAAATCAAGTTAATTTTCATCCGATCGGAATTTACACGGCGAGCAAAAAATCTCAAATAAATGCAATTATACAAAACTTCATTTTACCTTTATTCTATCGAACAGATCATCCAGTAATCGAATGCTCTCTAGTTGCCGCTGTGCCTTAATCAGCTTTTGTTCCTCCCTGGCGATTTTCATCGAAACTTTATCTTCCTCTTGTTTCCGAAAAACTCGAAGCGCTTTGCGCTTACGTTTCTCCTCTCTCTGCTTCCTCCTCTGTCCCTTCGCAACCATATCAGCGACTTCTTTTTTTCTAAAATTTAAATCAATAGTCAGTAAATTACCCCTCGCGAGATTCTTAGTTACAGTGGGTTTACGTACTTTGTTTCCTCCTTCCGCTGCGCCTCAACTTCTTCTTTCCTTCGCAATTTTTCCGCCGCCAAACTGTCTTGGGCTATAAGCCGCTTCCTCTCGAACTCTCGGTGTGATACTGTGCTGTCGCTCATGTGCTTTGTTTTGTCAAAGTCAACCTAACAGAATTACAAAGAATTATTTAATATTTGTTGAACCGTTAAAACATTAACTTTTTGAAAGATTTCACTGCAGCGTAATCAAAAGTGTTAAATCGAGGATTAATATAATTCGTCAATTATTATTCATCCTCCTGTGATACTGGGATCCTACACGACCCCAAGGACTTATACCATGGAATTCTTCATTAAATAATAATGGAGAAAAATCTGTTTTTAAGGCGATGTAATATATTTCGAGTAAAATACGAGGACGGTGAGCTGTAGAATTCAAACACATAGCGCACCGTTCTCCGCTTTTATTCGAATCATAGTAGCGGAAAAATCAGAATCACAGTTTTTGTTACAGTCCAAAGGGTAACATTGTATAGAATATCTTTGAAAAGCAACATTTTTCAAACACCACAGAGGGGAATGAGAAATATATTTTATAAAACATTTCGGCACCTTCATCATAGCTGTGAGGCAGTTCTTGGACTCCTTCTTCAGGAGTTTCATGCCTCTGAGAGCATCCATAGCCTTTACAAAATCCATATACTCTATGTACTGTACATAAGCTTCAAAGAATATTCCATCACCGAAACTGAACTTTTGAATGTTATTCCCGAGTCGCATTCTCGATCTATAAACATCCGCGGCAGGAACATCGACTCTTCTCAGGGGTCCCCATTTCTTGAAGACTTTACCGACGATGGATTCGCTGGGAGTACTACCGCCGTCTTCGCTGAACCACTTAACCGGAAGCCCAGTTACGTGTATAGTGTCCGGTCGTTCGCCAGGCTTAAGTTCATTCATGTGTTTAGCATCCCTAAAGTACGAATCCCAGGAATGCCTGTTTGGAAATTCATCCTTCGTTTCCGCGACTCGAACTTTCAATACGTTTGGAAAACCAGCAAGGTTCAAGCGTTGCGCATCGAGCCTTGCGAGCACGCGCTGAAGTCTGCATTTGTCGTTTAAATCTCCCTCGAGCCTGATGAACTCTAACGTACTCTTGGCTACCTTCAGCGACGCAAATTCGTCCGGTTTGATGAGCGTACGTATCTTCTCCATAACTTCCCATGTTGATATTGTTTTTCCTGTTTATATTGTAGCAATGTGCTGTAAAACCTGCTACGACTGTTAAGATTATCGGTTGTTATAAAATAGGAAGAGCACTATGGAAAATATCCAGCATATAGCGTTGCAGATCTCGTACTCAAAAAGATCCTCCAGAAAGTTGATTTCTTCACAGATTTATGAACATCTGTAAATGCACTACTTTCTTGCATATGACAGTCATACATAACATACTAAAGAATGAAGATATTGTTTTTATGATTAAATATTTATCACTTAATTTCTTTGTTTAACCAAGTATAGAAGTAAACGTACATTTTTTTTTAATTATACTTTTGAAACCAATTAATGCTACTTTTGGTATTACTCTCATTCTCATTGTGTATTACTGTTTACTATTTAGTAATGGGCAACACAATGATTCTATTAATCACTAAGATATTGTAATAGAAACCAATGTCCAAGAATTCTATTTTAGTATTGAATTGCTTCCCTGAGATAAATATTTGAAAAAAAAAAAATCAAACATAGGGTAACGTCAACAGTGAACGAGCAGTTAAGTATAAACAGTTATTTAACATAAATTTTAACAACAAGAGATGATCTACAACATCCAAGATTTAGGATGTATCGCATATACTAGGTGTACTGGTTAATAACGCGGATTTTTTTTAATAGGTGGAGTTACACATATGTTGATATATATGTGATTTGATATGTATGCTCTTTTGTTGTATCGACAACAAGCTTCATAACTTGATATGTCAAATTTTCTGAAGGTGTTAAGAGCATAGATATTTTTACGCTTAAAAATGTCGAATTTTGTGCCAAAAAAAGAGTATTTGAAGGGAAGGTTTAATTCATTACTTTATTTTGAAGAAAAGTGCTGCTGAAAGTCATTGGCTACTTCGGGAAGCTTACGGTGAGCGTGCTCCATCTCAACATACTTGTGAACACTGCTTTCAATGCTTTAAAAGTGATGATTTTTATTTGAAAGACAAGAGTGTCCAGGTCGACCAGAAAAGTTTTAGGACCAACAATTACAAGCATTATTGGATGAAGATGTGTGTCCAACTCAAAAACAACTTGCAGAAAGATTTAACGTTGCTCAGCAAACAATTTCTGATTGTTTACAAGCAATCGGAAAGAAACATTGATCGTAAAACGACCAGAAAGGGTCAGAAAACACGGCAAAGTAATTTTGCTTCACGATAATGCACCATCGCACACTGCAAAACCAGTTGCAAAGACTAAATGATTTGCCTAAATGATTTGCCCCAAAACAAAAAGTTCTGTCACAACGGTATCCACAAATAACCTGCAGGTTTGTAATGCAGATTACGAACTCTGCATTATTAACTGGTATACCTAGTAGACACCTAAGGAGGGTTCCTTGATAAAACATTCAAAATAAAATATCACACAATAAAAAAATTTCACAATGAAACATAAAGCTTTCTACTATCACACGAATTAAGTAAGTTCACTTGAGAATCAGATAGAAAAATTACAATTTCATTACTGATTGTACAAACAGATTAATGTACAGAAGCAGTAAAGAACCTGTAAAAGGTTAAAAAGATATCCAAAGAACGCGAAAAAGAAAACATAAGAACCTAGTGAACAAAATACAGGAAAAGAAAGGAACCTGATGAATTAAACTAAACGTAAAAAACCAAAATAATGAGAAAAATGTAAAGAACCTAACAAATTAAAAGAACTTGAAGACCCTTAAATGTTGTTTTCAAACAGTTCAATAAAACACATGCAACATATACTCTTGTAACATATATCGCAGCTATGAATATTCTCAAAAAAGATAACGATATGAGATATTTTAATACACGGATACAATTTTTTGGGCTATTTTGTCGTGTGATATTATGTTTCTAATGTTTTTGTTAGAAAAAGAAATTAAATTTCACAATTTATGATCCAAATCATCGTAACTTCTCATTGACTTTAAAAAAAGTCTTTGTTCATTCACTGGTAAAGTACCCTAACATTTTAGGTTACCCATATACAACATTTATACAATAACTACAAAAAATTGTATCATTTAGTAAAAATGTTCAATAAAAATCATATATATCTTCATTTGTACTTCTTTAGTTGATTTTTGAAAAGTACAGTTCTTCGTGTAACTGCGACCAATTAGAAAGAAATTTGTTAACAGCGTTAAATACTTAACGATATCAGAAACTTTTAAACCCTATTTCTTGAACATTTTACCTGGTGTCTTCAGTTGAGGTAAATTAACAGACACATTAATTTTTGCGATAGGTTTTAAATAAAGCCCCCTCGGCGTGTGAAGAGGAATAACATCGGTGAGATCCCTACAGCTCCAAAACCCATTAACAACCTCTCCACTGGAAGTTTCACCTACCTTTTTACCATCACTCATTTTATTTCCCTCATGTATTCAAAGTAAATTAGTAAATCTTAACAGATGCATCTATCAAATCTAGCAATTGATTTGTGGGTGGCAAGGGGTCAACGGGTGATTGGCAAATAGCAAAACAGATATTAAATTTTACAAAAAGTGTAGCAATAGCGTAAAGGAGTTGAAAGCATTTTCAGTAGAGAGGTTGTGAAGCTAGGTATTTTCAGTCTGATTTCGTACGAAAATATTTCAAAGTTTTTCTCGGTTTTTGTAATATCTGCGTCCGATCGTCGACGTAAAAAGGATTGATCAATTCACCAAATGCTTCGTTCTTTGTTGATTTTCTTTTCGCACAATCGTAGTCTTTAATGTCCAAAGAGCAAACACTTGTTACTAAAGTTTTTCCTTATTCTCACGTCACTTTACTCGCGTTATTTTAATAACTATGTGATCGATCGTTGTTGATGTTTGTTGTTGACGATACAAATCTTTCGACAAAGTGTTTATAGGCTCGTTATTTAACCAACCGGACAGTTTAGGTTAATCGCGAAACGCCATTTTTGTACAACACATGTAACATCGCAGCAGCGACCTCGTGCGTTACTGGCCTCGACTCGAACGTCAAAGTTTAATCGTCGCTCAGTAAAATTACCGGCAAACAATATTATTTCCTCTTTTTTATTCGTCAGTAAAGTTACTGACTGGTTTAGGAAATAAATACAAAAACTCATTGATAATCGCTTGAACATCGAAAAAATTCTGCACCAAGTTGATAAAATTTTTATTTAAGTGAAATCCGCTGGGGTAATTATATTTTTATTAATAAAAATAATTTGAATATATCATCTCGGTCATTATTCTGGCTATTTAACCAGTGGAATAACCAGCTCACATTTCTAATCCGTCTTTCGCTCGATGTTTACTCCTTCGAGATTACTCAGATTCGAATGACCAGGTTAGTTTGTCAGAATAAAATTGTATGTCCAACACAGGGGATGTAACAGGGCGTCGGTTTTGATAAAATAGTGTCACACATACAGACGAGAGAGTGCAAAGTGACTGATGCGCGAATAAACGTGAACCACTGATAACGACAATGGCAACAATCGGCAAGTTGCGTGAGGACGATGTCCTCGAGTGTTTTTTATATCCGAAATTTTGTTTCACCTCGAATCCCGAGCAAGTGACGGAAGCTTTGCTCGTAGAAGAGATCATAAAGTTCAAAGAGGTTATTGACAAGTACACGCAAGGGTATATGTGGAACAGAGATTCTTTGTCGTTTCGCCCAAGATCGAAACAAGTTCTCTTGTTGGACAAAGTTTTGGAAGGTTCAGCTACCAACGATGGTAAGAAACCTTTTTTAATATTTTTTATACTCCATTAATGAACGGATATGTACGCAATAACAATACGAATGAGAGTTATTTATTTAGTGGATTATTTAATTGTTTTACAATTATTTATTTCACGATTTCACTATTTTATATTTCTTTTGTGTTATTTATTTATATATGAGCAGATTATTGCGATTGGGGCACTTTGCGCAGTCAACATGGATATTTTAAAAGAGCATCGTGCTTAAATGGCATAAAATTAATTCAAAATAGGAACAAGTTGAAGAAGTGGAAATGATTGGTCTAGGGTTCGTTAGGTTCTTTAGAGTTTTTAGGTTGCTGGAATATCAACAGACAATGTTATGTTTTATATGACGTAATAAATTTCATTTCTTTATCTATTTTGTGCTTTTTTTTTCAGATCGCTCTATACTGCCGCACATACACTCGACTCTGCGTTTTGACGAAGACATAGGAGACGAGTGGTTCACAGTATTTCTGATATTCAAGCTAACAGAAAAATTTGAAGGACTTATAGCCAGGCTGGTTGACACGGATGGCGAATTTCTTCTCATAGAAGCTGCCGATTTTCTTCCAACTTGGGCTAATCCAGATGCCTGCCAAGATCGTGTCTTTATTCGTAATGGCGAGATTCACGTGGTTCACGACAGAGTTACAAGAGGAAAGACTTTGTTGGATCTACTTAAGAGTGTTCACGACAAGCCTCATATCTCTGTGATGTCTGAGAAGGTCCAAGCTGCTCTACAAAAGCGATTGTCTGTTTATCCAGAAGAAATACAGAAAAGAAAGCACAAGGCCAGAGCGTTTCTTCCTGAAAAAGCTGCTTCCATACTTGCTCAAGAGCCAGGATTAATTGCTTTTGCAATTAGGAGTATCGTTCATTCGGATCCATTGGAAAGAAAGGTGATTCCATGATTTCTAGTATATTGCGGAACATTCAAAGTTCATAAAAATTTACATAAACTTCATAACTTGCCACTTTGGTTTTATTTTGAAGTAATCCTTCCATTAGCATCGCGATGAAATGAATATCTGAATTTTTTTATACAGTCAAGTTATAGTGTGATGCAATACCTGTAACATTTGAGGCTTGGCTACTAAACATTTTTTTGAAATTATTGTTGAAAATGTAACGCGTGTACTTATGGCATAATCGTATAGCATCTTTGTTAATTAGATATAGTTTAAAATAAAAAATATTCCATGAATTTGAACAATACTGAACATCTCATCAAAAAGTACGATCGCTGGATATTTCAAAGAGAACTCATCGATGATCCGAGCTGATGATGTGCTATCCCTCAGTCAGTAACAAAATCTGTAATGAAAATTTCTCCGACACGACTGATCTTTCGGATAAAAAAAGAGAACGATAAACTGTGTCTCACAATTCTATGGTTCACTGTTCTCATCTTTTATTCTATGGACCAATCGTGACGGGGTAATTTGCAATGGGACAATTGTACTATCTTTCTTGTACGTATGGCAATCTGAGAAAGACAGATGAAGTGTAGCACATGCTGTTAAAGTTAAAAAGATAATTATAAATAAATCAGAAAGTATCTTTATTTTTGTCTTTGATTGTTTCAATTATTTTATTCGTGACATTACAATTTCAAGTACCTACATGTTTTCTGTAGTTATTATTATGATGAATTATAGATGATGATGATGATTATAGATGAATATAATATAAAATAACGAAGAATAAAATGTTCTATTACGTTAATTGTTACCAGGTATGTCGTGCAATGAGATACTTTCCGCCCGAGCAACGTACGATGGTAAACGTAAAAATGACCCGCTGTCTTTACGCAATGGCGACACATTGTCGTTACACGGGAGACCCGCGGACCGGCTGGAATTTTCCTCCAACAAATAGTCCGAAATACAATGCTCACTTACTGGGCATAAAAATAGCGTGCGGGCTAGAGATGCTTGTTGCCAGAGCGAACGAGGAACGTAGACACAAAGGTATAGACGCGAATGGGGAAGAAAAACCGCTGATTAACGAACAGGCTTGGACCACGTTTCTACGTCGTCTTGAGTTGAGCGGGTACTTCAGAGGGCTGCTCGAGGGTAGTCAAGAGCATGAGAAACTGTTGTCCATGGCTAAGGAATATTTCGAGTCACAAGTGAACGTGTCGAAATATGCGACGGATAATGACGAGAGCGAGGCCGAACGAATTCTCAAAGCGTGGAAAAATGTTCAAACCAATGACTTCGAGATGCACGGTAATTCGGCTAATTACTTCTTGGTCGAACTCGATCGTTCTTCTAATTACAGTGAACGAGAATAACTGACAATTTCATTACAGCTCAGGACGAAGCCTCGTTAAGCCCTCCGGACAGTGATAGTTGGCTTAATATTGATGCAGCACAGCTCGAAGCTATGCTGGGGCAGCATTGGAATATTGGCGACAAAAAATCCGAGTCTAATCAGTCGGTCAGTCTCAGAGAAAAGGTTCACGCGTTCTTGAACCAATCCAGCGACGTCGACGGAGTTCAATTTCTTGGGTAACCGCATGATTACAATAAAAATTACGTCAATTCTCGAATTCTAATTAATAAATAATTCAATAAAGTGATAATAATTTATATTATTCATTCTGAATAATGTTACATTAGAGTTATAAATATCAAATTCCATCGCTGTTTATCTGTTAACAAGAGTAAATTATAAAAGTTTGAACATGAAAAAAATTCTAATGTTTTGCAGGGAACGATCCCGCGATGACGACGCAAAGCACGATCAGGACGACGGTGGTCGAATAGACTTCGACACTGACGTGTTCGACAGTACATTGCGCGATATTCTTGATCTCGTGGTACCTGGAGGCGACGGTGAATTCGACGGCAGCTCGGAAGGTTCGTTGGGCGGTGATGATGACGACAGAGGAGGCGAGATGGATAAGTACATGCGTCTTCTGGGTTCCGAGCTGCAGGCAAAAATGGTGAAAGACGAAACACCGCCTCAGAGCAATCACATGAACGCGGAAGAATCGAATCTGATGCAAAGCGTCGTGGAGGAAGCGGGTGGCACAGGACCAGTCAGCAGCATTATCGGCGGCCCCGTTCGAAGACTCATGCACCTGCCACTTCAATCGCCGACGACTTGTGTTCCCCCCGATTTGCAAAGCTAATATCGTCCGCTATTCGTCGCTTTTATCCATATCGACGCCTTAATAGCGCCAATATTTACCGGCGTTGATACTAACGCGAAGACGATCAGTCTCCTCTCGTTGCACATGCGTAACGCTAAAAAACAAAAAACTTACACCCGCGAATTTCTCTAAAACGGTGTAAACATTCCGCGAACAAAAAGAAAAAACACAATCGCCATTTAGTAAGAAAACGAATCATATCATAAGTATGGAACGTTCATCCGTACAGTACTTACTACCAGTAACCGTTGATCTTCCGCACTTATCGACGCTTCCACGTGACTCGTGCGCGGCACGTTGTAAGAACAAAAACATACAAACAAACAAGCTTGCATTTGCTCACTCACTCGACGATAACGTACCCTTAAGGAAGCGTGCTATATTAATGTTACAAATTTTTGTCTTTCCAATCAAAAAAAGATCCGTTGTACTTTATTGTTTTTGGTTTTTACATGATTTAATTATACCGATTAATTTTTGTAAATAACAAATAATAACAAATCGCTAATCAATAATTAAACGGAGCCTAGCGTCACGCGTAGCGCCTAGGACTCTAAAATTATTTCAACTTCTGCAATTAAATGCACTAAAAAAAAAAATTGATACAAATTCAAGTTACTTCATTTCCCGCGTAGAAGCGATGATGCTCCGGATATATACTCTTGGTAAGAGCTTGTTGCTAGCTGCGCGATACGCGTGGTTATTTCAAAAATCGTTTGAACCACTTGGGTGCTTGAATCGACGAATCATTTTGAGCCAGAGATGCACTTCTGCTGGGACCTGGGACGGGATCGGGGTATATGCGGTCTTCTGGGATGATCATTTCTGCACGAGACTCGGTCAATTTGACAGAATCGTCCTTGGTGGAATCTTGGGTTCCCTCGCGAGTCATAGCAATTCTAAAAATCCCAAATTAGGTGAAAACAATTAGATATCTTTAAGAAAAGATAAGTATCTGCGTTTACAATTTACCTGGACTTGATTGCCTGAATACCGGCAGCTCTAGGATCTGTCAGCTTCGATTTGAGCTCGGGCTTCAGATCGGACTGACCAGAATAATAAATAATCGCTGAAGGTACGAGATTCTCGTCGACCAGACGTTTTTCACACGCTAGATCCTTCCTCGGAGGAGTTGTATCTGTACGTAAAAATATTTTTACCTGTATTTCCATTCGAAATTACAGAAATTACGTTTTTCAATCTTTAAATACGTCTTTTAGCCCACAAAACGTACATAGAACGAATTCACTGTCTGGATTAGCGAGGTATTCCTTGACAAAGTCTTTCACGGCATTGATGGTCTCCAGCGGTCCGAATAACCCTTGCAGGACCATTTGATTTGGAAACTGAATTCTTATGACGGCGCGACGATATTTGTGCAATTTACTAAGAGTCGAGTTATTGCTATCGAGCTCGCGTTGGGCCCCGGTTGCAAGCGGCGCCTCCTCCAGCTCCTCTCTCTGCTTTTTTGCATCGCGCAACAACGCTTTCGCATCCTCCACCGTCAGATCGAAGAAGTTGTCCGGCAACTCTTCGCGGGGTAATGCCTTTGCCCCTGCTTGATTAAATAATAACGCGTTTCTCTCTCCTAACTGAAAGAAAAACACGAATAAAAGATAAATCGATAATGACATTCGTATTAATATATTAATTATTAAGTCATTAATATAATTAACTCGAAATTTCTTGCCGATGTTAGAGTTTGTTCATAGAACTTACAAATTCGATCTTTTCTTCGACCGGAATATTCTGACTTCTCGGTGTCGCCCCAGCGTTCTCTGTTTTTGGTATCTTCTCATTCTTTGGAGTCGGTACTTCGGATTCCGGCGTTGATTGCCTCACGTTGTTTGGCGGTTTTTCCTCAGGTTTTCTCCCAACCACGTGACCCGGCCCCACGTTTTTAAACTTGGATTTCTCGTTTTTAAGCAACGAGAGAGGGTCAGACATGGCTTTACTTAGATAATTTTGTACCGTGGATGAAGCTCGCTTCGGTGCAGAGTCGTTTTTGCCAGATCGCTTGTTCTCTTTCGACGGTGGTTTTGCTGCACCAGGACGATAAACGTGCGCCTGAGACTTCAACGCTTCCGGATCTCTGTGCATCAATCTCAGCATTGCTCTCCCGCTCGTGAGACCAAGAGTTTTCAGTGTTGTGGTTTCCAAAGTATCTTTCCCATAAACCTGTACAAAAATTCCATTAGAGGGAAGACAGAGTATTATGTATTTAAGATAATATTCTACCGAAACATATCTTAAATTATCTTTATAAATAAAAATTTGTCACAAATTTATTATGTACCTCTTGGTGCATGTAAATCAATACAGCATTCTCACTCTCCTGATCGGGACACAAACTCTCCAGGATCTGCGTAAGAGAAGTAGTCGGGACAAAATCTCCCATCAGCCTCTTGCCGTTCTCCAATTGAAGACCGATAGTAACATTGGAAACTTCCCGTTCCTTGGTGCAAGGTACCATTTCGAGAGTAGCATTGTTGGGTAAGGCGGTAAATCGTAAAATTGCATTAGCATCCAAAACCTGATTGAGATGCCTGGCGATGAAAAAAAATTCTTGGGTACAAATAGCAGCCACTAAATATCGAATATCATTGTTCTAAAAATATATTCTGGCTTTGAGATACCAACTTGACATCGTATCTTTGAGGATTGAATCCTTGTTTACGACAAACTTCTTCCAACACCTGTAAAGTGTTTGTATTAGTGTGCTAATCAGCAGACATCAAATCGACGACGGAATAGAATGGAAAAGCGATTCGATCGTTCGCATGTTATTTACATTAAATACGATCGAAACTTTGAATTATACGTACTTATAGTTGGGTTTGTCTATTATTTACCTGTAAAATCGTTGTGTTTGGAGTGACTTTGACATTTTGACGACGCCCGTTGGGCGCAAGAACGGTGACACTCCTGTTTGTCGCCATAGTCGACTGAAGAGTGAAGACCGAAGCAGAAGTCCGATTCACTTCTCAAGTCGTCCGCGCACTGTACATCGTTAGTATTCAAACAGCTGTCTCAATGCACGATGTGATGTGCTATCCCTCGCTCGGTAACAAAAACTGTAATCGAAATTTCTTGGCCACGTTCAATCTTTTGGATAAAAAAGAAGAACGGTGAACTGCGTTTCACAATTCTACAGTTGATCGTTCTCGTCTATTATCCAAAAACCAATCGTGGCGAAAAAATTCGCAATGGGAAAATTCTGCAAACACTCTCGTGCGTATGCTGATGTGAGATAGAGACATGGATTTTATTGTCTGAATCCTACTCAAATGGTAACAAAAACTGTAAAGAATAGCATTCAGAATCCAATATGGCCGCTCGAAACGTCAACAGCATCTGTTTTGTAGGATATAAACCTTTTTGTTGCTCACATACGTCAAACCGGACTGGACGTCGATTCTTTGAGGTTTCAGAGAACCTTCAATAATGTCAGAAAGTCCATTACACAATAGAACTGCTTACAGTTGCTTACGGCAACGAGAATGGAGACAGACTACGTGAACGCAGTTTATACTATACGTGGATTTCTTTTGTGTGATCGACTTTCTGACGATACTGAAATGTTCAGAGAACCTCAAAGAATCGACGTCTAGTCCGGTTTGACGTATGTGAGTAACAAAAAGGTTTATATTCCACTAAACAGATGCTGTTGACGTTTCGAGCGGCCATATTGGATTTCTGAAGGGTCGGCAACATACGAAATAGCCTATTTTTACCGAACAAAATCGTTATAAAAATTTACGTCAGCATCCTCTGAAGGTATGCCTTTCACGGAGGAGCGTATTTTGTAGACACTTAAGAGTCATCGAGCACACGTGACCAACTCAGAATCGAGGGTAGCGCCGCTCGCGGAAAAAATATACATTGTAGCTAGAGCCGCTTGTGGCAAGTGTGTCAACCAAGGCATCCAGCGAAAAGTAACAGTTATCGGTATTGCAGGATGTAAGGATTTCAGTGGCGGGCCATGGAACATGTGGGCCCTGGTCGCCCTGATTGATCCTCCAACCAGATCTGCCAGAAAGCGGCCGCAGCAGCACGACGCACACAAGCGCACGCCCGTGTACGTGTACCGCCCGAGCTCGTGGAGCATCGGACAATAGAAGGAGACAGATATATGACTGTCTGTCTCTTTCGCTCTCGCTCGGCTCGGGCTGCTCGCGCTGCTACTGCTGCTAGTGCTCGGGCTGTCAATTTTACAAGTTGCGAATATTTATTGTCTCAGGATCTGCGTATCAAATGAAACATTTAAATTATGTTTTGTTCCACAGATGTGTAAAGTTTTATCATTAAAAACAGAATTTTCTTCTTTCAGGTTCATGAACAACATGTTTATTTTTAACCACATAAAATCCTGTTTTATTACTATTTCGCTGAAACAAATTGCAAAATAGTAAAACAATGATCTGAAATACATTGAAAATAAAAGATTAATTTATCCTTTAGGAGCTTCCCTGACAAAAAGAAAAGTAATTACGATAAACAAAAGTGTACGAAGTATATTTTTTCAAAAAATAGTTTTAGAGTCAAATTTCATAAGCCAAAAATCATAAGCTGTTAGGCGTTCTAAAGATAAAACTCAAGCAGGAATATTTCTATTTCAAAAACAAAGTATAATAGAAAAATGTTGCTATCAGATCAGTCAAATTTTCCTTCAGGCACCCAGCCACTTTGTAAGCCATTTTTAGAAAAAATACACAGAACAAACATTAAACGTATACCCAAGGAATACCTAAGAAACACTTAACTGTCAAAATTATATTATTTGAAGTCAAAATGATGTCATTTAGACTGCGATGTATTCCTTGGGTATATGCACCGTTGACATAAAGTGTATGGAAATCTATTTAAGCAATTAATTCTCCTTGCAGAAGTTGAGTTTTCGTGATTAAGCTGTGCATACTAAAAGTAAGAAAATTCCATAAACATTAAGTTCTACAAGGAATATCGCTACTCGGAAGGAATATATATTAAAAGAGCTTATAGAATATACAATATGTACTCTAATTTAGAAAATGCAAATGTTTCTCGGTGTACATTGCATTACAGTCTGTGGCATAAAAGCATGGGCAATATTGATGAGAAATGACAAACAGATTATTATAACATATTTGCACGCCAGTATCTCAATTTAAATATAAATGTACAGAATAACTATTCCGGCTAGTACTTTTTAATGACATTTAGAGATTAGTATTTTTCAGGACTTTTTTTATTCACACACAATAATACTGCTGAAATATATACTTAAAGAATTGTTTCACTTCTAAACCATTTTTTCATGGTTCACACAAGCATTATAAATTATATAATACGTCTTATAAATATTAAAAATATTTCAAGAAAAATTCAAAAAACTGTTCCTAACTAGAAATATCATATTTTAAAATGCAATAATGTGATGAAAAAACTACATGGAACAATTTGTTATATAGCACTTTTTAATTGAACATTTCTCAAGCGTTTTTTTAAAATAGCTTATTTTGAAATAAATATTTTCCTTCATAAAAGTGAACATTATATGAAATAAAATCAGCAATATTCTTAAAAAAATGATAATTTATAAATGTGATGTTTAATAAATCTTTTTCGACAACTACTTTGTAGTAAGAGGAAATTGGAAGAATTCTCTATGTTTATAAACAATTATTGAGATATTTTTAGCGAATAAAATGTATATCGGCATCGTTATTGTTATCCTTTTAAAACGTTAATACGGATACTACGAATACAACAACATACAAATAAACGATAATTGTTGCATTGCCTAGGATATTAAATATTCTATCGATTATTGGACCGCATCACGGAATAAACTCTATTACTTCGACAAACTTCGCTTCAATGGAGAGATGCATGCGACATAATGCACATAAAAAGTATTATGTTTGTTGTTGATGCTGATATGTTGCCAGGGCGCGTTTGTAACGTTCATGTAGTGGTGAGTAAGCATTTTATCAAGACGATACATCGAATATATAATATTATCTGCATGAACAATAGAAGTTGAAGAGTTAATTAAAAGAAGAGGATCTGTTCGCACTGTCGCTTAGCACAACTTACAAGAATCAACGTAGAAATGTGTCATTCATTACTTTTGTATAGATAATTCTTATTATCACCCAATCCGCAATTTGTGCATTGGTGTTTCTTCAAGAAACAAGAGGGAGTAACAATGGAAATTATTTCAATTGAAGCGCCCAAGAAGACTAACAATTGTAATCATCGCTCCGTGTGGATTTTTCATAAGAAGACGGATAACTACGCAAAAATAAAGACTGCAACAACCTGCACGCAGATTATATAAAATGTAGTTTGCACATACAGTTCATAATGTAAGACAGCGAGGCCAACATCAAGATACATTACAGATACATACATATTGTACGTGAGGATATACACTATTTTTGGTGCGATTTAATTTATTGTAGCACTTTTGTCAAGCAAAACAGCTGCATAATCTTATTGGATGTATGTGACAAGAAAAGAAATAGCATAAGAAAGAACCATGAAGAATTATGCATGTATATCCTACGATAAACTTGCACAAAAATCGCATGCAACGTTATACAAACATCCAAGGAAACAACTTCGAGAAAACATGGAACAACCTTAGGACTACGTGATTGCTATGAAAAGAAGCACGACGTTTCATTCAAGAAATAAGGGACATCCTATTATTGTCATCCATAGACACTCGAATATAACTAAATCGAGCAACGTGAAGTGTATAGATTTCGTAACGTTTAGTGACATACATTTATGCTAAAAAGGTATTGGCTAAAAAAATATTCAATTTTTTCATAAATCAAATGTTTACATATAAAACGAAATATTTGAAATCGCAATCTTCAACTTTTTTCTTAGTTGCAATGCATATCATGCCAAAATGTTTTCAATAAGAATGTGCAATAAACGCTACTTTTTGTAGGAGAAGAATCTCCTATTTCATAATGTGCAGTCTTATGAGGAAAAAGCGTAATTATAAAAACACTAAACAATACAAACTTAGTTTTAAAAAATGCTATTTGAGAATTGTTAATTTTTTACATATATGAAAACGTACACAAATATGATATTTCTTGCTGGATACAGCATTTGATTACATGTATCAAAAAATATTGAAAGCAAAAAAGAATAATTGTCGAAGCACACACATACACCTAAAAACTAGGTATGACGTCCGAGTTGGACCAGTGTGTACATGATTTTTGCAATCGACGTTTCGTGAAGATTTCTTTTTACTTTACTTTTTCAGGTTGATCCTAATTCAGATAAAGTGAATTGACATATTCACAAAACGCATCGGATTATAAATCAATAACATGACTTCAACCCACATGTCTAACCTAGTGATGCAATTTATTTACCGCAAAGAAACCACAAATTCACCGCGAAAGTGTTTGATACAAACATAACAAATTTTCTGGAAACCAAAAATAAAAAACTATTTATTTTGCACGGATTATTAAGCGTAATGAATAAATGCATAGTGATACGTGTTAAATAAATTGTATTTCATCTCCGTTGTCTTCAGTCAATTTTATTAATGTAATGTGTTTCGCTAATCTGGTGCTTAATGTCCTGTTATTACTTAAAGTATCATGTTAGATATAGTACGTGAAGTATGAACGCTTTATTCAATGTTAGTAATGAGAACTCTATCGTGCTCTTGCATAACTTTCGCGTTTCTATGAACTAACGTAAGAAAATATTAAATAATTGTTTGTTTCATTTATTGATACTTGAATATATTCCAGTTCAATGTATATATATACATTACAATTTCCAGCGAACATCAAATAAGAGTAATAGCATCAATGTCATACTTTCCTATTCGATAATGTGATGTTACATATACGTTATAATCACAACGTTATACGTGATACTTATATACGTTATATTTACACTGTTGAGTAGGAAATTAAAAGATTGGTGTTCTATTATTAAAAGAAGAAACCACCACCTTCTCGCGGTTTCCGTCGAGCAACAACATGTACGTCGTACATTTATGCGATATTATAATAACAAACGCATGTATATAATTAAAAAGAACATAACGTTGCTTTCATTTAATTCGTGTTAATAAATTATTAAGTATATTGCCAAACATATATATATACTAAAGAAGAAAATAACGTACACGTTGGCCAAGAGTAGATTGCGTTCTTTTGGTAATTCTTCCAACAATTGTTAACGCGGTTGGTTGGATTAACTGTTATATTTTTAGTTTTCAGAAGCTTTGAATCAAATTTGTGTATCTTAATTTGCTAATGCAGCTTAACAACGATAATCAGTGAAGCGTGCGCGTTATATCTCTCATCCGCGGCCGATGACAGTTCGAGTTCTCGTTGTGTCAAATTTTTTAAGCAACCATTACATTTTGTAGTCCATTCTTTGCAGCAATAGTACTGATACGGTTTTTATGAGGTATAACATGGCCCGTATCACATACGTAATAAAACAAGAAATAGCAAAATTATGTAAAATATAAAATAACAATAATTAATTAATCGTAAAATGCAATAATTAGTGAAAAAAAAAATTTGTCACTGCGTGGATTCGAATTATCATCGACCGCAAATTAACATACGTTACGCGCTCGTCTCAGTCAGAGTTATATGTATCGCGCGACAGCCCGAGCACTAGCAGCAGAAGCAGCGCGAGCAGCCCGAGCCGAGCGAGAGCGAAAGAGACAGACAGTCATATATCTGTCTCCTTCTATTGTCCGATTCTTCACGAGCTCGGGCGGTCACACGTACACGGGCGTGCGCTTGTGTGCGTTGTGCTGCTGCGGCCGCTTTCTGGCAGCTCTGCCTCCAACTCCCAAGTATCGTTGGTTCTGCGCCGAGTCGTATCCCACCGATCCATGTGGCCGGATACAGTAAATAAACTTTCAATCGAGAAACCAACATAGATTCTACAGCAACATTGAGTCAGAATAAAAAAATGTTTTGTCTCGGGGCCCGCTTTACGCTTATGCCTTCACGCCCGCTTATCCGCTTATACCGACAACCGTGAATCGCGAATCTACCGTCAGGAGCTGGAACTAACAATTAGATAGCATAGACTGCAATATGGCCGCGAACACGACTTTGACATATCCGTTCGTACTTTTCGGATTATCGCTTGGATTTGCAATGAAACAAGTTAGAATTTTTTTGTTTAAGTGCAGTGCAGTGGTAAGATTTGCGGTCTGGTCCAGTGAAATGTAGCAGATATGCGTGAAAATTGTAGTTTAATGAATTAATGAGTTCGCGAGAAAAGCGTCATGGCTAACGACAGCTGCCACGAATTTTCGATAATTTATTGTGTCTATGCGAAAAAAATTGCATGGAGAGACGGACCAGGCCGCAAATCATAATAAATGAAAGAATTCATTTTTAATGTTTTTTTATATAATACTATTGTATTTTCGACGAAATCCGAAAACTACGAAATCGTAGTTTGCTATTTGGCCACTTGGCGCTTCGTATGCCCTCGCTCGATGACTCTTAAGCAGGATCTCCAAAAAATGTCTATATATAAGCTCTAGACCCACGTAAAACAACGCTAGGACCTATTATAGTATGCAACAATTACCAAGAATCAATAATTTATCGAGTTTTCTTTAAATTTTCGAATTCTTATATTTTTTGACAATTTGGCTGCGAGAACTATATGGCAACACCGCACTGGCGCTTCTGAAGGCACCATGTCCACACGACCCTTTATCGTGTATCCTTGTATCAATGTTTTATCTATAGCCAGTCAATAAATTTATAGGTCATAATATGCCAGGTATTCATGTAGTCATTATATGTATATAGTGATGGTCTATAACAGGGGTCTCCAAACTTTCCAGCCTTAGGGCCATACTGATTACTCCAGTAAGTTCCGAGGGCCAAAACCATATTATCATTGTTGCCGGTGGTAAAAAGTGAAATAGTCCAAAATCTGTCCGCGGGCCGAATGTGGCCCTCGGGCCGTAGTTTGGAGACCCCTGGTCTATAACGTCAGAAAGGCGAATAACCATAGCCTAGACACACACTATACGGCCTTTTAACTGTAGGACATCGATATATATATAAACGTGATGTAACCGGTGTCAATTGCAAACAGCTGATGTGAACCGTGCGAGCGCAACTTGCAGCGTTGCCAAACGTAACCTCCTCTACATCGCGCTTCCAAAAATTCGCCACTAAGCAACATTTTACCAAGTTTTAACGTAAATATCTTATTTAAACACTCGGTGACTCCATATTTTTATCGGCGCTATAAAATCTATGGGGTTTTTCGAATGCATAGGGCAGTTGATATCAAACATCTCCCGTAGTTTGGCCCGCGAATTATTAGATTGAAATGTGGAAAGCCGAACTCCGTAAAATTACATATTCATCATCCTATTTTCAAAGTCTTAATTCTTCTCTAAAGGCTCGGTGAATTGGCTTAATATTTTTTTGGCGTAATGATATATGTTCTAACTTTTTTATTCAGAAGAATGAGACAATTCTACCGTCTTAGAGTTCGTGCAAGGAATACCTTAAGGTTAGCCTCGATACTGAATATTTCACTTCAAAACTTTCAACACAAATTTTCCCCAGACCCAGATTTTTGTAAGGACGACGAAAGAGTGGGTTTGGCTGCTTTTATGTGTCAAGGAATGATCCCCACAAATCCGCTAATTTATCCCTAAATCTGGATCCGAGAAAAATATGTTAGAAATGTTTAGCTCCATCTCTCTCGTACTTACGAATTCTCGGACCATAAATCACGTGACTTGAGCCTCTCCTTAAGGGGAGGCGAAACATCCATACTTACAGATATGCTGCTTCTCATTCACTCCGCCAGAAGCGTCATACTAGCTTTTTGTTATGACATTCTCTTTCGCTCCACATTGATATCCGATAGCGCTATCTCACTCTCACTCACGGTGATTCAGTGGATATAGCACATCATCTTAAAGATCTTACTCGGAATGCCACAAGAAGTACGTTACTGATTAATGTTCGGGCATCGTTATTCTCTTTCTCACACGAAATTTCGTGTAGCGCTCTGTCTCTCCTAAACGCGTTCAGGTGCCTATTCCAAACGTGACCCCAGAGTCAGTAAAATTTTGTCGACTCGCGTGTTGTCACGGCGACGATGAGATATTTTCAAGCGTGGTCATCGTTTTCTCGACGATACGTCAGTCACGTTTGCTCATTAGCGTTTTGGTAAATACAGTAAAAAATACACGTGCGAAGGGCATCCTCGAATACATGTTGCCACTGCCATGCACGTTTAACGTGTCGTGATTGGTCGTGATCTCGTGTATATGCGCGTAAAGCAGTGTGCGTTGAACATATAAATACCTGTGATCTGTGATGTGTTTACAGCAGCGGACGATCGGGACGTAACGTGACACGTTTCATTAGACAAAAATTAAGCTAAATAAAAATAAAAGAACGAGTACAAATGTTTTGTAAAATGCAAGCGGAATTGTGGCGCTATGGCCGTCTCCTTTAACCGGTACGCCTTGAGCCTGCCGGAGACCGAGAAGTGTGAACTCGTTGGCTCTGTTGACGACTCCGAACGTGCCTGTCCTAATGTTAATTACGGTAGAAATCATTACACGACAACGAAAAGTCATTCCAATCCAGTGACAGTTCCACTGTGCGTCCTTGGCGAGGTTCAACTACGTTTTCTATGTCCGGAGGATCTCGAAGAGGTTCGGGCACTCTGTCAAGACTGGTTTCCTATAGGTGAATAAACGTCGTATCGAATGACAACATGCGACTGGTGCGTTTCATGTCACAGAAGAACCTCCGTCGTGTCAAAATATTGAGTTTTATTTACAAAAGAAAAATCCTTTTTATTCATACATATTCACTGTGACTTGCGATAAGCGTCAAACTTTTTGTTGAATGGTTCCCAGAGACAATTTGAGTAAAATTAGTTGTTTTATTCTAATAGCATCAAAAACTTATTTTTGCAAAAGCAACTTTGGTTCTACAAACATTTACAAGTTTGGTTTTTGCAAGTTTAAGTAAATAGCAAAGTAGCGCTAGTTAATCAGCGTTTTCTCAGGTGACATGTCAGTGAAAAATTTGAACTTTGAATTAATTTTTCTATTAAAGTCACTCGAAAGAGAATAAGAACATTAGAAATATAGGAAAAGGTAAAGAACAATGCCAGTGTTGCATCATTGATTATTTATAACTGTGGAGCTTGCTATTAGTAGCAATCCTAAAAAATCTGAGGGACAAAATAATAATATAAACTGGGAAGAAGATTTGTTTACTCGCTCGATTCTAGCAGACTATATGACTAAAGCAACCTTAATGGATAATATATAAATTGTAATTTATCATATTACGAGTGATCGCATGTTAGATAAGGAGGTTCTCCTGTACCTTAAATTTCTGAAATACAACCTTTGATATTCTTTCATAATAAATATTTTCTGTCACAGATTATCCCTATACTTGGTACGAAGATATAACAAGCTCTTCGCGTTTCTATGCCCTCGCCGCTGTATTCGGTGGCGTGATTATTGGACTTATAGTAGCGGAAATAAAGCCATACGCCAAGTTAAACAAGGAGGATCGAGGGATTTTGTGTTCGAGTTTAGGAAAGGATTCCCTCGTCGGTTACATTCTCAGTCTGGGTGTACGACGTTCTTATAGAAGAAACGGCATAGCTTCTCTCCTCCTGGATCAACTATTAGCGCACGTAACAGCCCCTGAAAGATCGACGGTCAAAGCGGTTTTTCTTCATGTTCTCTCGAGCAATGCACCTGCAATCCTATTTTACCAAAGACGCCACTTCCGGCTCCACAGCTTTCTTCCCTACTACTACCTCATCGATGGACAGTGTCAGGACGGTTTCACCTATGTTCTCTACATCAACGGTGGCCACCCATCCTGGGGTCTCTGGGACTGGATGTGCCACTTGGTCGGTGCTATGGCCAGTCTCGGACCCTGTCGTGTTCCTCAATGGATATGGCAGCGTTTGCTATGGGCGGCTACCCTCATATCTTACCACAGATGATATTTTGTACACTATCGGACTCAATTACGAATTGGAAATTTATCCGAATGACGCAGGAAACCAAACTCACGTGACTCAACACCAATGTTTGTAATTTAAGCTTTAAGTAACTTGTAATCGCGGCGTTCGCGATGCTATTTCGTTAATAATATTGATATTCATATTGACACAAAAAAACGCGCGGGTCAAGCGTACGAGTCGATGCAAGAGACAAGAGAACCGTTGTTAATTGGTAATTATTAATTATTACAGCCAAACACCAATTATTCCTTTTTTTTCTCTTATCCCTTGCATTCCGTCTCGAGTGCAATACTCACTCGCAGGACTGTTATCATGTCAGATATCGAGTCGTGTAGCAGCAGCAGGAAATGATTAACTCTGATCTCACTGAGCGGGATCAAATAGTATTCGTTACGTATATTGATATTTAACATCGTATATCAATCAATATAGATATAAAAACTCACGCGCATATTTATATATAAATATTTATATATAGAAGTTGCATTCATAGATAGAAATTACATTCGATTATTATAGATGTACATATAATATTATTATATAATGTAACCCAGACTGTTTTTAATAAATCGATATGTTATAAATTAATTCACGCTTTTAGAATTTATAGTAGTTAAGTGCTCTTCGTGATAGTATGAATTTTACAGTGAAAAATATGGTTACCACTGATAGGTTATTGACAAGTTTAAGACGAACCAGTTAGTAATCGGGATGTTTAAGATCGATAATTTTTTTAACAATAATAGTTAACTCATTTTTTTTAGATGTTTAAGATGATATAGAAAATCTTTGATTGGCAAGGTTACAAACGTTAGGGAGCTTTCGCAGTAACGACTATATCGATTATTCACAGATAAAATTCTTAAGTTATCAAAGAATTTAGATGGTGGATGTCTCATGTTTATCTTTGCGCCTTTATCTAATTCCTCGTAATTGCAAGATGCTGATTTTTGGTAAATACGTTTTTTTTCCTACCAAACAGATCTGTCAAATTGATTATAATTTACACCTTTAGACAACTGTGACTCATTATATTTCAGAATTTGTAGCTTAAAAATTAACTCTGAGAGATTTGTATATCAAAATTTAATTCTGTTTGTAGCGTATCCTAGTTGGATTTTGTATTTCGCGCCGCGCCGAATTTCGACGCGAGGAGTCGCCACACTTGCGGTAGCAATATGAAGATGTTGGAGGGAGTCTTGTGCTTTAGCCGCTAAAGAGATTTAAGCCGCTAAAAGAGATTTAAGATGCTCATCAGTTAATTTAGATCTGTAAACATTTTTTGTGTACTTCATTTTGGAGAAGGTCTTCTCACACAAATAAGTAGTACCAAAAACAGAAAACAGCCCACGAGCAAATTTATGCAAATTATCAAATTGTGTCAGTGGAAGACTCTTATAAAATTCCAACAAAGATGAGTTTCGATATTTGTTCTTAATTATATCACTGCACTGTAGATCAATCATTTCCATTTGAAGTTCCGGGGCTAGGGTTTCAATGTCAATATCAAAAGGATTCTGAAAAATCTTAATTTGATTCGCAATGGCATCAAAGTCTGAGAAACGAGTATCAAAATTTATTTTCAAAGCACTCAAAGTTTCGATTGCAAAATCGATAGGAAACTCAGTCTCAGTGGTGTGGCTGAATATTTCACATGTTTTAAAATGTGAAAAACATTTACTTCGTAGTTGTGATTGAAACAGTATCAATTTCTTCCGGAATGATTTGATATTAGTGTATAAATCAGGAAGATGCTGGTTTTCTCCTTGCAATCTCAAATTCAGTTCGTTCACATGTTTTGTCAAATCAACATAGAATGCTAACTTCCACAGCCATGCGTTGTTTTGTAATTCAGTAAGAGGGCGATGCTTTTCATTGAAAAAAATTTCGATCACTGCTCGAAGTTCAAAAAAGCGCTGAAGGACTTTCCCACAACTAAGCCAACGTACGGCAGTATGATAAGGTAAGTCATTTTCTCCAATCTCTTCAATAAATTGTCGGAATTGTCGGTGATTCAGCCCAAAAGATCTGATAAAATTAACAGTTGATATGACTGGTTTCAGAACTTCAGACATATCCAAACATTTTCCGCACAAAGACTGTTGATGAATGATACAATGTAAGACTAATGGTTTTGAACCACCGTCATTTTCTACAGCCTTTGACACAAGAGCGACCACTCCTTTATCTTTCCCACTCATGTTTTTGCCTCCATCAGTTGTAATACATTTCAAGTTTGTCCATCGAAGGTTCTTTTGATTAATGGCCATTTCAACTCCTTTAAAAATATCTGTACCAGTAGTTGTGCCATGAATACTATACATATCAAGAAGTTCTTCATGCACTTCATAGCTTTTATCTACTCCTCGAATATAAATCAACACCTGAGCAGTATCTGACACATCCGTTGACTCATCCAAGGCCAAAGAAAACCACTCAACATGTCCATTTTTGTCGAACAGTTGAGAGGATATATTTTCAGCGATGTTTTCTACCCTTCGAGCCACAGTGTTTGCTGACATACTGACAGTTTTTAATAAATTTACCTTTTCAGGGCACATTTCTTCGGCTACTGCAATTATGCATTCTTTGATCATTTCTCCATCGGTGAATGGTTTTCCACGTTTTGCAATTTCAAGAGCCACACGAAAGCTGGCACGAGTTGCAGCCTCTTGTTCAGTTTTGAGTTTTGTAAATGAAGATTGCTGCGATTTCAATCGGCGCTTCATAGCTTCGAATTTTTCTGTCCGCAAACTTCCTGTATATTTTGAATAATTTTGAAAATGTTTTGTTTCATAATGACGTTTAATGTTATATTCCTTGAGAACGGCTATGCTTTCATTGCAAATCAAACATAGCGCCTTGTTACTGGACTCAATTACGAAATACTGAATGTTCCACTGATCTTTGAATTTTCTGCATTCACTATCAATTTTTCGCTTCTTTTCCATACTACTAAATCACACACAAAAGCAACAATTCAAATCAAAATACTGTTACAAAGATGTCTTAAACTTAAACACGCACAAACACGTTTTAAGGAGGTACGCACTATTTTATTTCACAACAGTGTCATAGGAACTGACTTGTGGTTGCGCCACTAGCCTTCTTATATATTCCAATTACTGCCATCTAGAAGTGAGTGGAAGACACCAAAACTTTCTCGAACCAACGAGATTATTCTGTTGTGGGGAAAGGATTACCCAACACAAGACTTGTCCAGACTTCGCTGGTCGATCGTAATTCGTCGCACTTTATTTAAGATCGTTCGGATACATAAATCGTTTCGCATTACGCTTATCGCGTGGCCTTAACCTTGCTTACGGAAAACGGAAGTAGTCGTTGAAAAACAGTTCCCTATAAACGGGTTTTTTTACCAACCAATTAAATATTGTCTAAATTTCACACTGCCTGAATCGGCGTAACGTGTATCGGGCATTTATACTGCCCTGTCGGTAGGTAGGGTGTGACGTTACCTACGCGTCGCCACACTGTACGTGCTATTAGCGCCATCTGTCAGCGATAGAAGGTACTACCTATTTCCGCTTGTGTCCACCAGATGTCGTGTCACGTTACTCCTCATGGCTCGTACTCTACGACTAATCTAGAAATTACAGATAATGACAGGAAAATTAATAATATGCAGTGTTGCCGTTTTGCGGACTTTAGTCCGATTTGCAGCCTTTTTTAAACGTTGCGTACTTTTTCGGACTTTTTTTTCATCAATGGACTATTTCACTTTTTACCACCGGCAACAATGATAATATGGTTTTGGCCCTCGGAACTTACTGGAGTAATCAGTATGGCCCTAAGGCTGGAAAGTTTGGAGACCCCTGCTTTAGCGGGTAAACCCCGACCCCGAGATAACGGAGTGTCACTTCACACTTGTCAGACCATTACTACTGGTGTCGTCTAGCCAAGCGGCGCGTCAGCCGCAACACCCAAGCTGTTCGAGTTTTATTATATTACCATCAATCTTATCGAATTGATTCTTCGTTGACACGAAGAGCGACGAATGGGCTGCTCATGACATCACGGGGCTACTCATTCTACGAGAGCTTACCCCGTGGCTGATAAAGAAACATCCTGGAGGGACGTTGGAACAGGAATTTCGGAGAATCATGATATTTGTCTCCTAACCCTGCCAGCACGGACGATGAGGACCGTTGGAATTGTGAGAAAGAAGATTTCCCCATCATCAAATCTGGTATATAATTCTGTTGGTTATATCGCCGAGGTGAGCGACATTTTTAACATCCACGTAAAAGAAATTCCGAGTCGAAATCATATACAGCGACGTCCGAGCTCTTATGTCCTTGAGGGGCAAGCAAAAACGCTCAAGACGATACTGAAAGCTGTCGAACCAAAGTAGTACTCGACAACATTTTTTTTCATCTACGCGTATACTGGGAATCATGTTATGGTCTGTCTCCTTGATTAGCTCAAGACAATGTAGATCGAGCTCTCAATTTGTCCATATTCTGAAGAATCGAGACCATGTATTTATTTTACTTGCCTTCTAACATTGATGAACTGTTTTTCACTAACCGGCCTGAGCCATATTTTGGCCTTGGTCTGTGACCTGTATGTATTTGGAGCCGCGAATAGTTTCATTGTCATATCAATATTTTATATTCTAACATTGATGAATTGTAATTACATTGAACGGTGAATTTGTGCGTGTGATATGTTCGATACTTTATATTTGAAGAGGCTTTTTCTCTAACAATTTAGAGGCATTGTGAGGCATTGGTCTCCGACAAGCCTATTATTTGGAAATATCTCAATGTCTACAATTGATATTTGTAGAGTATGCTATATGAGTCTACTTTTATCTTGCGCCGTGCGCTGTTTGATTGATATATATTTTTGAATATGTGACATGTCAACGGTATAATTCTTAAAGAGAAGTTCTCTCACGAGAGACAACAGTCAGTAGTCAGTTTGTTCTCGTGGAACCCCGAATAAATAAATCAAATTCCATGATGAATCCTCTAGAGCAGGGGTCTCCAAACTTTCCAGCCTTAGGGCCATACTGATTACTCCAGTAAGTTCCGAGGGCCAAAACCATATTATCATTGTTGCCGGTGGTAAAAAGTGAAATAGTCCACTGATGAAAAAAAAAGTCCGAAAAAGTACGCAACGTTTAAAAAAGGCTGCAAATCGGACTAAAGTCCGCAAAACGGCAACACTGCATATTATTAATTTTCCTGTCATTATCTGTAATTTCTAGATTAGTCGTAGAGTACGAGCCATGAGGAGTAACGTGACACGACATCTGGTGGACACAAGCGGAAATAGGTAGTACCTTCTATCGCTAACAGATGGCGCTAATAGCACGTACAGAATAATCTCGTTGGTTCGAGAAAGTTCTGGTGTCTTCCACTCACTTCTAGATGGCAGTAATTGGAATATATAAGAAGGCTAGTGGCGCAACCACAAGTCAGTTTCTATGACACTGTTGTGAAATAAAATAGTGCGTACCTCCTTAAAACGTGTTTGTGCGTGTTTAAGTTTAAGTCATCTTTGTAACAGTATTTTGATTTGAATTGTTGCTTTTGTGTGTGATTTAGTAGTATGGAAAAGAAGCGAAAAATTGATAGTGAATGCAGAAAATTCAAAGATCAGTGGAACATTCAGTATTTCGTAATTGTGTCCAGTAACAAGGCGCTATGTTTGATTTGCAATGAAAGCATAGCCGTTCTCAAGGAATATAACATTAAACGTCATTATGAAACAAAACATTTTCAAAATTATTCAAAATATACAGGAAGTTTGCGGACAGAAAAATTCGAAGCTATGAAGCGCCGATTGAAATCGCAGCAATCTTCATTTACAAAACTCAAAACTGAACAAGAGGCTGCAACTCGTGCCAGCTTTCGTGTGGCTCTTGAAATTGCAAAACGTGGAAAACCATTCACCGATGGAGAAATGATCAAAGAATGCACAATTGCAGTAGCCGAAGAAATGTGCCCTGAAAAGGTAAATTTATTAAAAACTGTCAGTATGTCAGCAAACACTGTGGCTCGAAGGGTAGAAAACATCGCTGAAAATATATCCTCTCAACTGTTCGACAAAAATGGACATGTTGAGTGGTTTTCTTTGGCCTTGGATGAGTCAACGGATGTGTCAGATACTGCTCAGGTGTTGATTTATATTCGAGGAGTAGATAAAAGCTATGAAGTGCATGAAGAACTTCTTGATATGTATAGTATTCATGGCACAACTACTGGTACAGATATTTTTAAAGGAGTTGAAATGGCCATTAATCAAAAGAACCTTCGATGGACAAATTTGAAATGTATTACAACTGATGGAGGCAAAAACATGAGTGGGAAAGATAAAGGAGTGGTCGCTCTTGTGTCAAAGGCTGTAGAAAATGACGGTGGTTCAAAACCATTAGTCTTACATTGTATCATTCATCAACAGTCTTTGTGCGGAAAATGTTTGGATATGTCTGAAGTTCTGAAACCAGTCATATCAACTGTTAATTTTATCAGATCTTTTGGGCTGAATCACCGACAATTCCGACAATTTATTGAAGAGATTGGAGAAAATGACTTACCTTATCATACTGCCGTACGTTGGCTTAGTTGTGGGAAAGTCCTTCAGCGCTTTTTTGAACTTCGAGCAGTGATCGAAATTTTTTTCAATGAAAAGCATCGCCCTCTTACTGAATTACAAAACAACGCATGGCTGTGGAAGTTAGCATTCTATGTTGATTTGACAAAACATGTGAACGAACTGAATTTGATATTGCAAGGAGAAAACCAGCATCTTCCTGATTTATACACTAATATCAAATCATTCCGGAAGAAATTGATACTGTTTCAATCACAACTACGAAGTAAATGTTTTTCACATTTTAAAACATGTGAAATATTCAGCCACACCACTGAGACTGAGTTTCCTATCGATCTTGCAATCGAAACTTTGAGTGCTTTGAAAATAAATTTTGATACTCGTTTCTCAGACTTTGATGCCATTGCGAATCAAATTAAGATTTTTCAGAATCCTTTTGATACTGACATTGAAACCCTAGCCCCGGAACTTCAAATGGAAATGATTGATCTACAGTGCAGTGATATAATTAAGAACAAATATCGAAACTCATCTTTGTTGGAATTTTATAAGAGTCTTCCACTGACACAATTTGATAATTTGCATAAATTTGCTCGTGGGCTGTTTTCTGTTTTTGGTACTACTTATTTGTGTGAGAAGACCTTCTCCAAAATGAAGTACACAAAAAATGTTTAGATCTAAATTAACTGATGAGCGTCTTAAATCTCTTTTAATAATTGGTACAAGTAAAATTAGTCCACAACTACAAACTATTGTCAGTGGAAAATCTCAATTACATAAATCTCATTAGTATTTCATATGTCATTATGCTTGTTATAAGTTATGTTTTTATTTAAAATGTATAAAATGTTAGTTGGATTCATTTCAATAATTTGTTAGTTATTATATACTGAAGTTAAATTTTATGCATATTATACATGTCTTTACTCATTACAATTCTGTGTTTCTTTATCCAACTTATCACAAAAACAATAACAATAAGCCTACAATAATGTTATGAGTAGTTAGCCCATGACCATATCAATGTAGATGTCATATTAATAATTATTCAACATAAAATTAGAATACTTCAGTAAACTAAATTTAATTTGCTATAAAAAATATGTTCTCTAAAAGGAGTTTTCAAGTATGCTAGCTCTCCGCGGGCCGGACAAAATCTGTCCGCGGGCCGAATGTGGCCCTCGGGCCGTAGTTTGGAGACCCCTGCTCTAGAGTTTTATTTCTCTTCACTGTAATAGTACGCCTTGGTTTTTTCCCCAGCATTTTCAAAAACTCAGTCGGCGGGAGAAAATCAATTCGTTACATGTTTTTTGATGAATCCTTATCCTTTCTCATTCCAATTTTGAAAATTCAAATTAGAGCCTCAGAGTTATATAGCGCACTGAGTGTGCCACGGTCTGACCGTGGAGTGTCAACCGTGTCAAGTTTTCTGAATGACAACAAGTGAGGTAAGTATGCACTCGGGTCATGTATCTTCTGCATCTTTGCATGTTAAACCGTGCACTTAATTTTAACTATAATAGCGCTTTCTACTGGTAAAACTAAGTGCACGTTTTAACAACATGCAGCAAAGATCATCATTAAAGGGATGCTTCTCTTTCACTCCGCCATGAGCGCCATACCTCCTCTTAAGGGGTCACATCTACTCAGCGGCCGAAAAAAAGGCGTGTTTTTGTGATTTTTTTTTTTTTGGAAAATGGTTGCAGTTTTCGAACTTTTTTTTTCACAGTAAGGGGAATATCTTTTAGTATGTTTCATAATTTTTTTATTGGAAAAAATTCCTAAATGTAAATGATATAGTGTATCCGTCCGGACAGCTGTTCAAAAAAAGCCTTCCGCGGTGACCACTGTAACTGCCCAACCAATCATCTGAAATAAAAAAACCAAATAAATTTAGTTTTTGTATAGTATTATCTAGTCTTTAATCGAAGGATTTGATAAAATATTAATTTTTGAAAAAATGATCACAGATCGAAAGTGATGCTCCAAATTTCGGTAAAAAAATCACTCCATTTTTCCTCAATATTAAAAAAAGTACGCATCGAAAAAAAAAATCCTTCGATTAAAGACTGCCTTTAGATATAACAAAAATGTATGCAAAATTTCAGACAAATCGGTTCACTCGTTTTTGAGATATCGTGGTCACCGCGGAAGGCTTTTTTTGAACAGCGGTCCGGACGGATACACTATATCATTTACATTTAGGAATTTTTTCCAATAAAAAAATTATGAAACATACTCAAAGATATTCCCCTTACTGTAAAAAAAAAAAAGTTCGAAACCTACAACCATTTTCAAAAAAAAAAAGATCACAAAAACGCCTTTTTTTCGGCCGCTGAGTAGATGTGACCCCTTAAGGCGAGATGATACGTCTATACTCCGTCTATGAGTACAAAAGAGATAGACTAGTACGGAGCTATAGCATAGACGTTTCGCCTCGCTTTAACGAGCGTGAAGCCTCCATACTTACAGAGATATGATGCTTCTCTATCTCTCTCGCACTTATAGATGTATCACCTCCCTTTAAGGGAAGACAAAAAACTCTCCACGAAGTACCACGTTACACCTGATGAGCTCTCTCTCTCGCACTAACGCGATATGGTGTTGTCTCCTTTGCAATAAATCACGTGAAACATATTTCGCCTCTCCAAAGTCTCCTTAAGAGGATCATTTACTGGTATATTCATTATGTGACGTCAGGTTGGTACTTGGTAATCCACGTGACGTTTGAGTTGTTTGTATTGCGCAAAAGAAATTCGCCGGGCTACTTGTTGTCAATTGTGACGAAAGAATGACGAAAGTAATCGAATTACGTCCGGACAAACGTCTGATAAATCAAAATTTTGAAAAGTATCAGTTTTCGTCGGACCTTGTAACCGTAAGGGTAGAAAAGAGCTTGGACAAAGGTAACCTCACTTCGACTGCAATTACCAATCTAAAAAACTTGTAAACTTCGAGAAGAAACAAAACTTTGAAATTTCAGATGTCTATCGTCAGGAGCCAGGAAGCACTCAGGACTCCTGGCTCGAAGCTAGACTCTTTGCCTTTCACAATCATTTGTTTAAGAATCCCTTCGACTCGTCGAGTTTATTCGTCGACGAGAGAAGAGACGTATGGCGATTGACAAAAGACGGCGATCTGTCATTGTTTCACAGTAATTCCATCTCGGATACAGATCAATCTGACTCTATGTACAATCCTTCGATTGCATTTGCATCTGACGAAATCGTCGCTCTTACAAAGGGTGGAAAAACTCTAGAAATTTTTATGAAAAATGCCTCGAAAGAAAAAAACTCATTTATCTTCAACGACATTGATCCTGGAGTCATATTAGACGCTCGATTCGTGAAAGAAAAATCTATTATGATCATAGCAATGTGCTGTGTATCGGAAGTTAGAGGAAAAAAATGCTCCAAGCTTGTACTTTTATTCTACAAAATGAAATCTGATGAAAGATGTAACAAAAATGCTTTAGAATTGTACAGAAAACAGATTTTAAATATAAAAGGTCCTATAGAATACATTTACATAGAGGCGAGCGGCGACTACGTACATGCTATAAGTCAAGACAGCGCGATCTTTGAATACGATTCGTTGAAGCCTGTGGAAGAGAAAATGTGTGACAGACCAACCGATAGCGAGGAAATAAAAATCCCAAAATACTGCTGGTCTCAGATCGAAGATTCGCTGACGGTGTGGGTAAAGGTTCCTGAGAAATATCACGAGGATCAGGCGAAAATAAACGTCACTGCTACTAACATTTCAATCGTAATTGAAGATACCATTTTGATACAAGGAGATTCGCAGCACAGGTTGGATCCAGATCTGACGACATGGAAACAGGAAAAAGATACAGTACAATTGGAATTGGTCAAATTCGAGAGTGGGCTCATGTGGAACGAGTTGATAAAGGGCGACACAGGCGGGGAATGCCTCCCAAATGAGTCTTTGGCCGCTGAAATTCATAACAGGTGATGAATAAAATTATGAAGACGCTCTCTTCCCGCTACTTTAAGATACTTTTTTTAACCACGTCTCCAATATAATTTGAATTTCAGGCTATCCCACCTGTGCACAAGTGAGCCGCAGAGTAGTGCGGGCGAGGGTCAGCCCGTAGTAGGGTTCAACGCCGAGCAGTTGGAAGAGTGCGACTTGCAGGGCCGTGATAATTTTCTTCAAAGAATCAATCTGAACGACCACTCAACGACGCATCTCGTGATGCTAGGTTCAAGCAATCATGTTCTCTTCACTCATAAATTAAAAAACGGTCAAGCGTTGTGTCTGAGACACGATCATCATGGTATCGTTTGGAAGCCCGAAGAGGACAATTCTAACGATTGGGAAATAAGGCACGTCGATACATTCCCAGGTTTTGGTTACGTTGAAGCGAGCAAAACTAACAAAAAATTCTGCGTCTCACCGCCGAGTAAGTTTCAGCTACGAGCGTGCTTTCTTGCCCGTTAAAAAAGATTGATTAATTCAATGAAATACCGCAGATGGATCTTACGTGGCAATAGTGGAACACACGCGGCACGCCTTTCTCTACGAGAAACCTAAGGGCTCCACGTTAGTCGCGAAGCAACGAATTGTCGATTTGGGTCCTGAATCATCCCCCATAATGGGCGCAGTAGCCTGGAATAAACATCTTATACTCCTCACCAAGAAAAAAATTTATGAACTCGAGATTTACGCGTAATTTTTGAGAATTTATTATTCCTTTGATACAATCTGCCATTGTAAACTATAATACAAACAAGCTCTGTAAGAACTTTTTTAAAACACATTCTCACTCAACATGGCGTTTTAATCACTTCCTATAGATATATATAGCATGTCAGTACAGTAACGCATAAACTCTAAATATCAAAGAATTCGAATTTCAAAATCTTTTTTCATATGTACCGTGTAAGTTGACAATTGGCACTATAAGCAACCAAATTTCTTTACAAGTTTATTTTAACTAATATATTCAAAATAAGAACTAAATCGGGGAACGCTGTCAAAACAAGTAAAAGAAAAAAATGTCTTAAATTTTCTTCTATTAGTAGGATGATAGCGGTTCATTCAGTTTCAAATTCTAAAACCGATTTTGCAAAAATCACAAAATATCGAGTAATTTTCCTTTCGAAATTCGAAAAAAAAACTCTGCTCGTCACTAAACAATAATTTCAGATAAAATAAGCACGTCCACGCTTACAATATCATTCTCGATGGATACAAAAAAAAAATTTTTAAGTATCTCCACTACGAATACAAGTTATATTGTATATACATGGTCGTCTCGAAGTCGATGTTCGTAAGAGTTTTACAATTTTAACTCGATCAATTCGATTGTGATAAACATTTAACTTAAACTTATCATTATTAGCAAAGATTTGATAGAGTTACAAGCAAATAACGGTTGTCTGCCGAGTTACCGTTAAAGGGATGAGGTATTTATTGTTCTGTTCCATCCGACACTTAAAATGGCCCTTGCAGAGTTTCAAGTATTACGTCGTCGACATTTATCTCGAATCGCTGTGAAAATACCATTTTTAGTGAGATCCGAATTGGCTTCTGAGTGCCATATTCGTTTTTCAATGGATTCGGGAAAAGATGCATCCGCTTCGGCTGGTCTATCTTTGTCGAACAGTGTGGTGTTATTTCTGTTGTTAAAATAATAACGCAAGCCAGTAGAGTGCGACATATGGCGAGACCAATTTTGTGCTGTTCCTTTGAGGAAGAGAATGCTATTAGGAACCCAGTAGTAGGGTTCGTCACCGTCGTTGTCATAATTTGTGGGGTCGCTTGAGGGCACGTAAGCCTCAGGCTTAAGGCCGTTTTTCATCAGACGGGACTGCAGGCTCAGTTTTTCATTCAAATTGCTTGGTAGGTAATGCAGATTTTTGGGACGTACTCGAATGAATTCGTTATTCCCGGGCTTCCACAGTGCCTCGCAAAATATTTTCGTCAACTCGTACCTGAAAACAATAACAACAATTAAAAAATAATTTTTTTTAGTTTCTTAAACTCGGGAGAGCATATACACTTTAATCTGTTAAATTAAAAACTTTACGTAAAATTATATTTATCTCAGCAAATAATTTGACTACACGTCGGCAGGACGTCATTCTACAGGATGCAACTCCACGCAGACCAAACGCGACACAGCAAAACTTTGCACGATTCGACCAGAGTTGGATCTGTGTGGAGTTGCGTCCTGTAGGAACAATGTACTGCACAACATGCAGGGTACCAGGTCCAAATATCTACGTTAAAATGTCTAACATTAAAAAAATTACGAAAAAATATTTGCATGACAAAATATGTCCAATAATCAAGAAAATGCCGAACATCCACAAGCAGAATAACTGGCAGTTGTTTTGTGGCAAATGTCATACCAATTAGTAAATTTTAACATTTTGCAGTTCCGACGTAATTAGAATCCGGGCAGAGACATTATTAAAAAGAACGTTACATGTTGACGAATTCACAGTCACGAAGTGTATAATATAACGCCGAGACTCTTGTTAGCTAGAAACTTGTTATAAAAACATGTCAAGTTATATACGTTCTCCCACGGATTTGTTTCAAGCAAAAAAAAATTTAACATTACCTATTTTCCAAGTACTTTTTACTAATGTCCTCCGTTCCGAGTAGATACGCATCAAGAATGTGTAGCGACATGGTCCTTCGCTGTTTCCTGCCCTCGCCTCTGAATTCATTGATCATTTCACCATATACGAGGGTGTCGGGTGGTAACTCAAGCTTATCAACGTGGATCCAGGAGCCCTTCTCATACCGAAAAGTTTTCGTCCGTCCCAAACCCATGTAGAAAGTGGCCGAGTTTTTGTCGACGTTCTGACTTGTCCCGCAAAGCATGCAAAACCAGTCGTTGCATGTATTTAATATAGTGGCATTCATATTTGCCATCATTAAATCTGTTCCTTTACTCGTGAGAAATTGTGAACTCGAGCTCTTGAGGAGGAATTTGAGTCGCTCGTCGGGTCTCATGTTTCTGGGTGTCATTCGCGTATCATCCGGCAGTTCCCAATATTCGAGGCACTGCTTCCGCATCTCACCTTGTCGGTGCTCAAAGAGGCTTGGGTCTTCGCAGAACGCAGCTATCTTCAACAGGCCAATAACTTGCTTTTGTCCAAGAGTTTCGTTAGAACTCTTCAAGTACTCAAAGAATTGCACGTCCTCTTCTAATATCTCGTGAGGCACGAGTCCCACAACATCACGACTGCTTTTTTTATCTTCGAGTATGCGGTTCGCTCGGGCTAAATAGTTAATGACGTCCTCAACGTTCCCGTGCTTACCCTTACAAATAAGGTATCGCTCGGAATTAGCGGGTCGCGACGTGTTCGGTTTAAAGATCGAGATGCTCCCGAAACAGCGGTACATCAAATATACCAGACCCGCGCTGAACGGGGTAAATACGTCAAATAATTTCGTTACAAAATTTCCGCCCTCTCTAACGATCATCAGTGCAACTAGGCACTGACACAGGTATAATTGTTTCGATAAAATTTCCTGAATGCTTTCCTGTCCTTCTACGGAAAAACCTCCGTCCGACATCATAAAGTGAACACCCTTGCCCTTGGTCTGTTGCATTATGAGTTCCTTAAAGGCTTTCTGATTCTCCGGATTGTAGACATTGCCATCTTCCTTCGGTCCGTAGTAAGGATGAAAGCTCTCCGGTGATCCTGCGTAGAAATCTTCGAGCTTGAAGTCGTTAGATTCTTTCAATGTAAAACCAAAGCCCTTGGCGCGCCAGTTTTTTCGCCAGAGCACGTACTCGCTGAAACCGCCCGGTCCCGCACACACGTCCGCGAAGTAAATTAATTCGTTAGGTTTTTGCTTTTTTGGTTGCGTAAACATAAAATCACAGACTTTATCAATGTTAGCCATTTTAACCGCCGCACGATTGAGAAAAAAAGCACCACGAATAGTCTCGAAGGGATTCGATCTCGTTCTCGCTCTTCTCATTTCGTTCTTGTCGAGATTATCGAATACCGATTTCGAGTTTACGACCTGCGTCACGATATTTTGATCGCAGAACGAGCACTCATCATCAATTGTCTTTTTGGGGGAACCTAGGCTCATCCAATTGTCTAATTCTTCGGATTTTACTGGCTGTTGAGAATTATTCAGCCAGTTTATTTCCTCCTTTACCAAAACTACTTCCGCGTTCGGATCCCACATCAGATTTGCCTCTTTTAGTTTCGGGTTGTAGTGACCCAGACCACGACGACCCTTCTGCTTCGATGCCTCTACCGGCACCAGAATACCTTGACCGCGCTTACCGAGACCCACGCCCTTCTTGTAACCCATCTTTTCCATCATACGTTTAGCTTTATCCTCAGCTCCGGTGACCTCTATGACACGCGGTTTTTTCCAAATCTCAAAAGAAGAATCTAAGTCTTCTGACAAGCGCCGCTTCATTGTCCGTCTCTCAAAAGAGTTATCCTCAGGTACCGAGCTAAGTACTTGAGACTTTTGGTCACCCATATCGAATCCGTGATGCACAGATCCACCGAAACTGGGTTGTTCCTCTTCGGACGAGCAACTGCTCGTTTCTGAAAAGATAGAGATGTTCAATTTCTTTTTTAAATTGTTAAAATCTGAGTAATTTTAAGATTTGAGGCAGTACGGAACAACATTACGATAAATAGAAATTCAAGAGTGGTAAAAGCTGATTTTTAGTTTTTTTACAGAAGTGATGTAGACGACTTGAAGACAAAGTTAACTAAAGCATTGGTGACAACCTCCTTAAAATGGATATAAAAATCAGAATATTCTTTCTCGAGGATATTGAGTCCATGATGGGGAACAAAAACTGTGCAATTTACTGGAACAATTCATTCACCGCCGATAGGCGTATAACATCTACCAAGTCTGACATTGTTGTCGATTCTACTCTTCAAGGATAATTTTCACAGTTTAGTTTTGCTGAAAATATATCGCTTTTGGAAAATTGTACACTTGTACAGTAAAGTAGTTTTGCCCTGCCCCTCCCCTATAGGAGGTTCGCCTTTGGACCCGACAAATACTTAGGAAAAATACTTGTTACATCCATAAAAACTATGTTCATTTTCATTTGATTTCAAGAAAAATTGGCGCTCAGGAGTTTCAATGCTTGCTATCACTTCAATCGAGTTAAAACTACAGTTTTATCACTCTTGGAATTCTCATTTTTTTACTTGATACATATATGATCAAAATTTAATTCTTGGAGAAAAAAGGATTTTCTTCCGATGTTATTACACTGCATTCGTTATTTTGAAGATAATTGCAACAGAAAGGAAATAGAGGCAGACGTATAAAAATTGTAAGCAAAGAAAGTAAAACGATATAAAGAACGAGAGTACCTGACTATTACAAGAATTATTATCAGTGTACTTACCAGATAACCTACTCGAATCCATTTTTACTGATATACTGAAATTAAAGTTCCAGGAAACCACTAACGAGCGGGCGTACTCCTTGCCGTCGACTGAAGGATCTGTGCCAATGAAGTCGAAATCACGCAATCATTCGACAATAGTATTTTCATTCGGAATGAAAACAATACGATTCGTAATCCGGAGATAACGTATGTGCGCAGTTCTTATCGTTCAACAGCAAACACGCTTACCACGACATATCTTAAAAAATATAGTCGAATGCGTATATCACAAACACGTGTTCACGCACGAAAACTTTCACACACCGCGTAAAATAGTCTAAACTTATTTAGACTTTATTAATAACACATTAACCGGAACTTCTCGGTATCATCCAGTTAGAGCGTTGGAGCCGTAATGCCCGTAAATTACGGGCCGTAATGCCAGATGCGGGAATTTTTTCCGACCTATAAAGGCGTTGGGTACCCTCTCCACTGGGTCTGGTTTAGCGCTCGCCGCGCGAACCAATAGACAATCAGATAGCACCTGAAGTCACACACTTCGACGCGCGCACAGCCAGTGCACCGACCAATCAACGGTCAGGCAGCGCGGACGTCTTTAACTACGCGGCGCGCTGTTCAAACATTCAAAGTACAAAATAAATTAATACTACAATTATTAGCTGTACTATTATTTCTGTGTACTCTTAATGGATGAATGAAATGTTTGCTTTCATTAATTTTTTTAATTGTCGATCTTTTTATGTGTTTTTCATTAATATTTGTAAGAAATTCATGACGTTGTAGCGGTTTTTCAGTAAGAGTCGGGAAAATAAATCTTATAATTTCAATGACATGGATACTTAGTAGGTCAATTAACGAAATTTTTCGATTTTGTCTTTTTGCCGCAACAATTCACTTTTCAAAAGAGAATCGTCGCGAGAAAAAAAAATCACGAATTGACTAGCTCGAGATTCAAACCTGTTATTTTTGGATTGTCAGTCCTGAACGCTACCAGTACGTTACTCAGTTTCTCTGGTATTCGATGTTGTACTATTTATATCACTTATCCGTGCTGACGTTAATATCGTTAATCATATGCATTTTCTCACATCAACACATAACTGCTTTATGACAGTATAGCCTGTCATTTTATAGATTCTGCGTTGCGAGGAAAGAGCTTCTAGTACTATAACGGCACCCTGACCCGTGATCGAAGTGTACACTGAGAAAAGAATTTATTTAATATTAACAAGTCTTGAGTTGGATATAGCGAAATAAATGTTTAATTATTATAGCTAAATTAAAATCGAGCCAAAGAAGATTTTTTAATTTTTAGCAAATGTTTTCTAGCTTTATTTTATCTAAACCAATATTATTTAGCCCAACTAACATTTGGTAATGATAACTAAACATTTATTTATTTTACCATATCCAACTCTAGATTTGTTAACATTTATTAAATTGTTTTCTCAGTGTACTTGCGTTAATGATGCAATTACAGTTCAAATATTGTTTTGTATGCATCTAGCAGGATCAGACGAATCAAAAGGTGTAAACCTTGGTCTTTTTGTCACGATAATGTATTGTCAAAAACTGCGAGTGAAGTGATTGTAATGCACTATTCATTTGCTGACGACTGCAAAATTAGTGAGAGTTTTATATGTTTCTTTAATTTCATTATCTATTTATTTATATAATATTACATACTATTTATATATATTCATTGAATAATCTTTGATAACTCATTTCATAAAAGCCCGCGCGGTGGCTGTTGTGAAGTGAAGAAACTCATGAGAAACGAATTCACTCTGCAACCTCACTTCGTGTTCGGCCAGAGTAATCTCTAATCTCAAGAGTATTTCTATGATTATCCGAAAAAAAAAAATATATATATATATATATAAACAAAATTAAAATTCATTCAAAAAAATAATTTTTTAACATTATTGATTCTCACACCTTGAGTGTGATATAGTGATATAGTAATGTAGTAATGATGAAAAAACATCATTACTATATATATATATATATTTATGACCTGTTAACCAGTAAGCATCATTATTTTTCTTTCATTTTGCAAACATTTTCGAGCTTCTATTCTGAGACATTATATCGACGAAGAAAGACCGTCGTTAGAAACCGATTTGTCTGGCAGCCGCTTTCGCGTACATTCCAAATTACGCCAAGCCTGGGACCAAATACAACCGAATCAAAATCACTTGGGGTAAATAATCAAGTACGCGTTCCATATTAAAATTCGCAGAAGGATTGACGCGCGCAAGCGCTGGTCCCATTGTCGCCCTAACCAGAGGGCTCCTTGCATAGAGCCATTGCAGGTATATATTGGAGCGTATGGTAATAATAAGGCGCACAGACAAGCGGACTGTTTATAAGGGCAATAAATGCCGATGAAAATCTTAAGAATTATTACAATAACGTGAAATCGGTACAAGACCAGCAGGCTTCGTGTAATTTGGGATTTACGCGATAGAGGCGGCCAGACAAATCGGTTTCCAACGACGGTGTTTCTTCTTCGATATAATGTCTCACAATAGAAGCTTGAAAATGTTTGCAAAATGAAAAAAGAATAATGATGGTTATTGGTTATTTTACAGGTGTCATTCTGTCGTGTCAAAAATTTACAAGTCATATCACATAACGTACACCCCAAAATGTGTTTCAACATATCTTGCAACTTCTTAAAAAATATCATTTGATGAACACCAAAAAGATATGGAAAGTGAAATATTTTCTTGCAGCCCGGTTGATCGGTGCAAATATTTTTTTTTCATTTTCAATCCCTTGTAGGGTTGCGACGTTCAATGTCGGTGAATTTTAAATCGGTGTGTATTTGACACCGATCAGTACATATTTGAAAATTTTGTAAGTCGTTCTATTAGGCATTCTGCGACTTGACACAGAATTGCGTCGACTTCTATAAGAACAACACCATTGATCGTAACGTGATCCATCACATCATTTGATGTTAATATTTTTTATATTACATCGAATTACTTGTAAACCACATGGTGGGTGTACTGTTAATACCGAAATAATGTTAATATTAACGACAGTTATTTTCACCACTCACACCGTTGCAGTTAACACCGCGAATTTTTTACAGTTTATATGTACATTTATAATTCTTACACCGTCAGTCAAATTGAACGAATCAGTTGACATATTACTCCGCTTGTAATATTGTTTAGAAAATGTTTAAGAACTTGTAGTGCTATAATCTGCCTCTCTCGAATCGAACTCCAATCGACAGTTATGCGATTAGAGGTGCAGGACTCTTGTGGCTCTGGTTCTCTCTTGCAACAAATGTATTCTGGAGGGTGTACGGTCGCTAAACATGTCTAAAAATTTTCAGAAAAAACCCAACTTATTGGTGGTTTTTTGTCAAGAACCATTTGTTTTTTTTTCATACAACCTAAATATATAAAAAATTAATTACAAACAACTACAAGCGATTCTGAAGCGATTAAGTCGTTTGTGGTTGTTTTCCGAGAAACTAGAAACGAAAAAAATTATAGTCACATTTTCTTCGTTCGTAGTTGCTTTGAAATTTATTACGAACGACCTAATCATTTTAGAATAATTTTTTTCGACTGTGGCTGTAAGAACACGAAAAAATAAATAAATAAACTACAATCGACTACAGAAACGATACAAAAACAGCCGTTATATTCAGATGTTTTTTTTTAATAGGGAGCTGACATTTATTTGATTCGCTATGTTTTTTGAGTCAACTATAATACAAATGAAATTATTGTTATTACAATCAACTACTAATCGAAATCTACCGAGGTTAAAAGAAATAATTTATTTTTTATGGACAGGCGCTAAGTTTGCAAAGGTCTTCCGGAGGATATATAATAGTTAAAACGTTCTTAAAATATCAACATTATTATTTTCTATAAAAAAAAACTTCCGATGCAGAGCGGAGGACCCTTTTTTCCTAAATAAAATAATTGAAAACATAAAAAAAGCGACAACCGTTTTTATGCTACCAGAGCCGTCTGTCAACTGTTCAACGTCGCATTTCTACGATAGATTGAAAATAAAATTTAAATATTTGCACAGACAAACCGAGTTGCAAGAAAATATTTCAATTTCCATATCGATTGGTGTTCGTCAAACGATATTTTTTATGAAGTTGCAAGATTTCGTTTGCTCCGTCACATTTTGAAGTGTACATTATTTGTATATGACTTGTAAATATTTGTAACCATAGGATAACACTTGTTAACCAGTGACCATCATTATTCATCTTTCTTTTTGCAAACATTTTCGTACTTCTATTCTGAGACTTTATATTAATATAGAACCGTTAAAAACCGATTAGTCTGCCAGCGTCTCTCGCGTATATCCTTAATCGCACCAAACCTGATGTCGGTGTACCGAGTTGGAATTGTTGTAGCATTTCTTAACAATTTTCGTGGGCATTTATAAACAGTTTCTGCTGGTATGCACGCCTTATTATGGCAGACCCTCGAATATATAACTGCAATGGCTCTCCGTACGGCGCTTTCACGTCGGAAAGACAATGGGACCGACGCTTCTGGGCATCCAACCTTTTGCAAATTTTGCTACGAAACGCGTACACGAGACAGTTGGCAACCAGACATTTCGGTCTCGGTTTAATTGGTCAATAAATCCATCGCTGATACAATGCGTCAGCCGCTTGACATAATCCCTCAATTATGAAAAATATTGTCCTTTACTGTTACAAGAAAATCGTTACGGAAATCTCGTTCTTTATTCTACCGCATATTGGTAAAATACGGTTAAGGAGACAATTCTCGTAACAAAGTCTAAAACTGAGGAAAAGTTGAAATTAGCTCTTTCGTACCGTCTATTTGATTTTGAACAATCTCTGAGAGAAATCGTGGTGGTTTTTATGACTATTAAGTGGCAACTTCTAATTGTTAGCCGATGCTTTTATTTCCATAATTAAAAATTACCATTTTTATAGTATAACCAATTTAAAATGGTTACGCGGTAAGTATAAAAATAATTGCAGAGAATAACAGTATGTAGTTGTCAATGTGTAATAGTGGACAGTATGCAATTGTTTTTTCTACAAAGTCTTGACTTTTTCACTTCCGAACGTTACATCGTCTTATTTTATTTCTTATAAATTATTGCATTTATAATTATATAATTCACAGTAACAAACGTAACGAACGACGTAAAGTAACAATACAAAGTCAAAAATAAAATTAACAAGTAACTGCTAATTTTTTATTCTGGACCCCTTCGTGTTCAAAAAAAGCCCCAAAATTGGCATTTTTATCTGCATATCTTACGAAAAAATTGCGTATTCAACTGAAAATTGATTATTCGCTAATTGTCACAAGCGTATATTTAAAAGCAATGGTATGAAACAATTAGTTCACTCTATTAATGACATTAATTATTATATAATGACAACATTTGTCGTTTCTCGGCTGTGAATTTAAGTTATCTTCTAACGCACATATGAATATAACATATATAGTACGGAGGCTGAAATAGCAAAGCATTTCGTATTAATCGCGGAACTTACACTTTACGTACAGAGAGCTGGGCAGCACACGCTCTGACACTCGTATTTGGTAATTACATATATATGTCATTTTTATATTATTGCACTTACCTTTTTTTTACTCGCTGAATACTGAATATATGTTGTTTTTTTTTTGTAAAAATTTGCCATTCGGATTCTTTATTCAATGGATTTGACTGGAGCCGACCTTGAACGTTTGGTTTTTTCTATTTCTTAAAGTAGAAATCAGAATTTCTTATCAATTAAACTACGTGACGATCTGCGTTCGATATCATTTTAATGTACACGCGATTAGTAAATGCTTCGCCAAAGTATGAAAAATAAAATAAAAAATAATAAATAATAAATCATTCGATAGATCGATGGAATGATTGAATGTGGTCGATTCTACTGATTCATCAATATCAGTATCAGAAAAAAAAATTGAAACAAAACATTTTTAACCAAATAGATCTCAGTATACTTAACAAAACAAATATAGAGACTCGACCTTTCAACCGAATATCTTCCTTTTCGATTGCATAAAATCTACTACTACAAAGGAACACAAAACCTCAAATGTAGTATATTTGTACTCATAGATTACGATGAACTCAAAAAGTTATCAAGCTTACGTTTGAGCTTTGCATTTGTAAAATTGCTTCTTAGCGGGCTCTGAAAAATCTTAAAAGCTATAAACCCAAGAACACTGGAATAACCTGCTGGAAATATCCTGTGCCAAGCGTAATACGACGCTAACAATCCACCGATAACTTTGGGTTCCGTTAGCTCTGAAATGTTGATCCTGATGTTTTCGTCAGCAACAATGAAAGCTCGTTCAATGCCATTGCCTGTAATATACAGGACAGTTCATGGTGCATAACCTTCAGATGTGAAGAAGGGTTGAGTGCAAGTTGAAACTTAGAAATTATGCGAAAGTTAATTTATTACTTTTTTTATTCAACAGATAATCCTGATCAATTGCTTGATTGTATCTGCTTTATTGTACAAAGCGATGGTATATTCTTCTTGAATTTCTTGGATTCAAGCACATCACACAATTATTGTTCCAGGATCATTATTTGTTTGATACCAGTACAGACCACGTCACAGGTTTCGTGATTTTCTTGCGCGTAATAATATTTTTCCAGCTGTTCAGTCGTTTGGCCGATCGTGTCAAATACCAGCTCCTCTGTCATTTTTTTGCACAACATAAATGCACTCCAAAATAATTTGTAAATTACCAATCGAGAAAACAAAATGGTTAAATAAAAATAATAATTTGCCACAACACAAAAGATCGAAATGAAAAAGGTTGTATACAATATACAGTGATAATGAATAATTATTGTCACATTTACAAATCTAACGTTGCATGCCATGTATTCATTTTTACTTTAGCAGAGCTTAATTTTTTTGTAACAAATTTTTTTCGAGATTCTTCTTTCTAATACAAAATGATTACAGAATGAGATTATGATTCTTGCAAATCAATTTAGAAGAAAAGTGAAAATAAAAAAATGTTATACCAGATCGTAATGCTTCAGTGCTGGATACTTGTCCACAATTTCAATTTCATGTTTTCGCACCCTTTCAAAAACGTGGTTTCGACATAATCGCGTTTAAAGTTTTTAAACTGTTGGAACGATTGGAACCAAGTTCCTTATCGCACGGTATACGCTTGGCAGGATGGGGGCTAGACCGAGAAAAGTGTAACATTTGGACTATAGCAAAACGTCACGACAGTTTTGCTATAATTGTGCCTCTTATTTAATACATAATATATAGTGAAAGGAACTTCGTTCCAACCGGGTGTCCCACCGACACCTCTTCTTTTTTTCATACATGACATTTTTAAGATAGGGGCTTACTGATTTTTTTTACGGTATTCGGTTATGTCAGGACTATAAAGTATCCCGTCCAGGCTCAAATTATGCTATTCAGTTTTTTTCATGGATGAAAGAATATCCTTACGAGCATCTTTTCTCGATCTCGACGACGAGTGTCGCAGAGCTCTTACGTGTTATTCGTCGATTTCGTCGCAAAAATTGTAGGTGTCAAGAAGTCTTTTGAAATTCTCATTAAAAAGAATAGCAGTTATGTCGTCCGGTATATCGAGAATCTTCTACCCGCTAGAAATTTACTGGGGAGCTATCGTCCGTACGACGGAATTTAAGCTTTCATTTGAATTCTGCGTGTACCCACCGATGCATCTTGATGCTTTAAAGAATATAATATAACCAGTACTTTTTTCTTTCTGTTATTATCTTCAGATACGAGCTTACGAAGATTTTTGCGAAGCACTTTGAAAACCTGAGAATGACGGATTACATTTCCTGTCAAGCAATTTGGATGAAAAGCTGAGCCTGCAATCCCTTGTAATGTCAAACGGCGCTATTAATGAGGCTTACGTGCCCTCAAGCAAGCCCAAAAATTACAACGACAGTGATGAGCCCTACTACTGGATTCCCAAGTCTTCTATTTCTCAAAGAAAAAGCGCAAAATTGGTCCCGTCGCGTGTCTCGCACTACCGGCTGGCGTTATTATTTTAACGACCAAGACAACACCAAACTGTTCGACCATGATATACCATCCACGACGGATGCAGCTTTTATCTAATCCATGAAAAATCGAATAATCTGGCACTGACGAGCCAATCAGCAGCTCACTAAAGATCGTATTTTTAGAGTTATTCGTGATAAATGTTCACTATCCTCGATACTTGAAAGTCTGCAACGGGCATTTTAAGTGGTGGATCGAACAACACTTAAAATGCCCCTTGCTTTATAAAATCTATCTTGTAGCTGTATAAAATCTTTGCCGATAGCCATAAGGCTTTAATTAACGAAGTATACCGACATCAAAATCAAACTTTTATTATAAAATACCTGAAATACCAATTTAGTGGAAAGCTATTTTACGCGAACCGTCAAGTTTTAATCGCAATCGAATTGATCGAGTTAACACTGTAAAATGCTTTCGAACATCGTCTCCGGGACTGGAAGTCAAACGAAAATTGTTTTCAAAATTTGAAGTGGGAGGAAGCGCTCTATCGCTAATGGAATACAATTTCAGATAATTTTATCCTTTACTTGCCATAAATAGCGTTCCTCGATTAAGTTTATATTTCGAACATATTATTTAAAAATCTTAATATTAGTTAAAATAAACTCATTTACGAATAATCTGGTTGCTTATAAAAAAGAATCTGTAATATGAATACTTTGGTCCTAAGTGACATGCGATAATTGAGATTGCCGTCAAGCAAAATAAAATATGTGATACGTATTATTGTAAAGCAATTCGTAGCTCAGTCACGATGATGCGACACAGCTTCGGAAACTAAAATCGGTAAGGGAAACTGTAATTCAGCTTTCTCAAAGCCATTTTATACTGTATACAAAATCAAATTCGGTTTTAAAGTGGATAGATGAACCGAGACCGAAACTTATCGAATACTTTCCGAAAGCGTGTCACATCATCTTGAACGAGCCTAAAACTATCGAGAGTTGGATGATAATATTCAATTCGAAGTAACTGCAGTAGCGCCATGCAACTTCTAACTGTACTTCTAACTGTACTTTTATACTGTACTCGTTACAGTATAAAAACGTCGCGACCTCCCTTCTTTCCAACAACGAACATCCCTAATGTCGAACAAATACGTGATGCATTATTAATCCCTGTTTTGAGGTATACAAATAATTGACCTGAAGTCGCGATTCGATCCTTCTGTCATAAGACCCCATACTAAATTATATTCACATTATACATTTCGTTAAGAAAAATGTTATTCTAATGAATTGAAAAAACATGTATAAAAAATATTCGAAATAATTCAGCAAAAGCAATGCTCCTCTTATATATATATACGATAAATATCATTATTTGTTATTAATACATATATAATTTTTTATAGAAATATATATTAATATAACAAATAATTAAGAGGCCACGTTAAATGACAATAATCTTGCTGATATTTTTGAATAGTTTTAACGATTGCATACACTTCGAAATGACTTTGTTTTTCAAAAATATCGTGGCCTATGCTTCGTTCGGCAAGAATATTTCATTATTTGATTTAGGAAGGAACACATTTATTTTAAGAGAGAATCAGAGATACGAGAGTCCTGTAATTATCGTAATTATCCTGTAATTATCGACGCATTCGTCTAACATAACTTCAGGTTATCAGCGAAAAAAAAATACGGACTTGTTGAGGCTAGTTAAGGTAATCCTTTCATGAGCATCGCGATGACACGATTATCTCAATACTTTATAAGTTACACTTATAGTGTATTCTGAAGGAAAGGGTCGACGGAATTAAATGAACATATTTTTCCAGTTTTATTCATTTTTTTTATCATAAACGTTCGAGAACGGCGCCCATCATGGCGCGTAGCGCGCAATCTTTTTCGGTGGGGGGACGATAGTCGTCTTGACATTGGTCGGTTTCGCCACCCACGAGGTGAGCCCTGACTTGGTTTGCTCGCGGCTGGTTGGCTACTGAGAAGATGGCGCCTAAAAGCCCTCCGGAGGTGCGCGCGTCTGATACTGTCGACGGCTTCACTCACAATTATTTTACTTACTGTTGCCATTGGAATAGTAACTGACTTCACTGGCTGAGTACGCGCCACGTACCCCGCTAATTGCGCGTGGTATTTGTAATTGCCTTGTGCGCACATTTCGGCTAGCGTGATTTAAGTACAGTCAATAGGGAGCCCGTTACTCTTGTCCACATTGCACTAAGTACAATAGTTATTTTTTTTTGTAATTAGATTCAGTATCACGTACTAAATGTAAATGAACAAAATCCTTACAAATTAAGCGGGCGCAAGTGCCGCCATTTTGAGGAAAACCGTATCGGCCTATATCTCCGTTACCATGCACCTTAGGCCAAAAATGTTGATAACCTTTTTTGTAGATAATTGGATTTCCTATCTTCTTTTCTATATAATTTTTTTGTATCACTTACCGCTTACGACTTATACGATTGTTAAAATTTATTTATTCACTTTTTGACCTGTATCTCTCCTAATAATTGTTTTAATAATAAAATGCTAATAACTTATCTTCCAAATCTATAAATTTCCCGCAACTTTTATTTAAAACTTTTTCGTCTAAAATTAATATTCTTAAAGTTATAACGCGTTCAATGTCGCGCTACTGAGTGCAAGGTTAATAAAAACGAGGTATGCATAGTACAGGGTGCGCCATCTCAATCTGGTCGATGGAAGTATTGAATAACTTAGAGAAGTTTCAACAGATTTCACAAAGTCGTATTTTTTTATTAAATTTGATTCATTACAATTTATTTTGATTAGTTTCCAAAAACCACATCGATCAAATGTCCGCCTTTATTACTGAGACAAAAATGAGCTCTTTTTTCGGCATTTTCCATTGTATTTGCCAGCGTCTCGGGCGATATCGCTGCGATTTCGGCTCGAATGTTGTTTTTTAGCTCCTCTATGGTCTTCGGCTTGTTGGCATAGACTTTACTTTTCAAAAATCCCCACAAGAAGAAGTCCGGTGCAGTCAAATCCGGCGATCTTGGTGGCCAGTCAATATCACCTTTCTTTGATATCACACGTCCTGGGAACTTCCGACGCAAATAGTCCATTGTTGAGCGCGCAGTGTGACATGTCGCACCATCTTGTTGGAACCAAAATTCCTTAAGACCTTTTTCACGCATTTGTGGTAAAACAAAGTGTGCCAACATCCACCGATATCGATCCCCATTGACAGTTTCACCAGCTCTGAAGAAAAATGGTCCAATGGTGGTTTTTGAGCAAACACCGGCCCAAACTGTCACTTTCTCATCGCGCAATGGAGTTTCGTGAATAATATGAGGATTATCGGTGCCCCACATGCGACAGTTTTGTTTGTTGACAGCGCCAGAGAGGGTGAAATGAGCCTCGTCGGTCATCAGAATTCGCTCCCAAAAATCCGGCTCAGCCTCCTTCATTCGACTAACGTTATTAGCGTAAGCCAAGCGCGTTCTTTCGGCGTATAGCGATACATGGTTGAAATTGTACTGAAATAACCTATACAAAACGTGTTGTACGACGCTGGTCGGTTAAAATCTGTCAGAGTTATTCAATACTTCCATCGACCAGATTGAGATGGTGCACCCTGTACAATGATGAAAATTCAATACATATGTAAAAAAATATTTATGGTATTGAGATAATTAACAATAAATAATTTGCCTTGCAAAAGACAGCGACTTCTCGTTGACATTTTAAAAATATTTTTAACAATTCAATAATACTTCATAACTCGAATTGCCCCACGATTATTATCAAATTATCAATTATATACTGATGGCATTATGGACAAAAGAATAGGAAAACGGGAAATTTGTTCAAAAAGGCATGGAAAATTTATTTTCAAAACCGTACAATAGAAAAAAAAATCAATAATCTTCTTCGAGTCTCGTGCGTTTAGTGGGCGGTGAAGTTTCAACTATATCCTCCTCTTCCTCTTCGTCCCCTTCTTCGGTGGCATATAAACATTTCAAAGCCTCGATTAATTTTTCGTTGCCGTGGTCAACAATATTTTCTTCGACATCGTCAAATTCCATATTGTTGACGATTTGTAAATTTAGGGTGATTTATACAGTTAATTCACATAAATGGGGCTTCATTTAAAAAAATTTGTTTATTCATTCACATTGGCCGAGGAATTTATTACAATTCATATAATGTAATTAAACCATGAATAATTGGTACAATAATTTTTATTTTATCTATAGCCACTGCATTCATGGGATATGTATTACCGTGAGGTCAAATATCATTTTGAGGAGCTACAGTAATTACAAATTAAATTTCAACTATCCCTTATATAGGCCCTCAAATAACTGAATGAATCTGAGGGGGATTCTCAGTTAATAACCCAACTTTAAATCGATTTTTTACCCTACACTTTATTCTACCTTTTTTAATTATTGACTTAGTAATTATTCATTTACTATTTATTCACAAAACAGGATCAAATAATCCTATAGGAACAAATAGAAACTTCTATAAAATTATATTTCATTCTTATTTTTCATTAAAAGATATTTTAGGATTTTTTCTTATAATATTTATATTATTAATAATATCATTTTTAAATCCATTTTTATTAAGAGACCCAGAAAATTTTATTTTACCATCTCCTATAAATACCCCAATTCATATCCAACCAGAATGATACTTTTTATTTGCCTATACTATCCTCCGATCAATCCCTAATAAATTAGGAGGAGTTTTAGCTTTCTTAATATCAATATTAATACTAATAATTATACCAATTTTTTCTTTTAATAAAATTCAAGGATTCAAATTTTATCCTATTAATCAAATCCTATTTTGAAGATTTAAAAATATTTTTATTATCTTAACATGATTAGGAAGATGTACTGTAGAACCCCTTTTTATTGAAACTAGACAAATTATATCAATTAGATATTTTATATATTATTTCATAAACCCACTATTCATAAAAATCTGAGATACAATTAATTCTTAGATAATAAACTTGAATAAGTATATGTCTTGAAAATATAAAATAGAATTAAATATACTCTTATCTTTAGCAGTTGATAAAAGCGAGCGCGACAAACCGGTATACCAACAAGCAGTAATCGGCGCAGATTACATTGAGGTAGTATCGACGGAGCATATATCTTATTCGAACGAGGAAGAGCAACAGATTAAAAAAATGACGGGCGTCGAAATTAACAGCAGATTGGGTGAGATGCTTGAGAAGTTACAGGCAAAGATGATTGAGAACTTTCTCGTATTAAAAGAAGAAACAAAGAAGACTATCGAAAGAGAATGCAATCTGGGACGCCAAGCCATACAGAATGAGCTAGATACAATGAGGGAAGAGATGCATAGAAGGGAGGTGGAATGGACGGTGGAGAGGCAGTTGCTGAAAACGAGAATAAACGAGCTGGAAAAGAAGACAAGTCAACAACAGAGCAAAAGGAGCAACGTAAACGAGATAAGAGACGATGAAAGGCAACTGTTAATGACGAGAGTGGATGCGCTCGAAAAAAAGTCAAGTCAGCAGCAAAGCCAGGGAAGCAGCGACAAGAAACTAAAGAAGTGGATAAGAGACGAAGTCGGAAAGATGACCGTGAGAAATAACATTAGTATCCCGGAGGCTCAAATCGAGGAGCGCTGGCTCAAAAAAATCGAGAAGAGGGTTGAGGAGATTGCCAAGGAAAAAAGTAGAGAAGACACCGGAAGTTTGATGGCAACAATAGACGGTAAACTGGAAAAACAGGAAAGACAACACAGAAGATCGAATGTTATGATCAAGGGTAAAGAATTTAACGGGAAAAACCTTATTAAAGAGGTAGAGGATTTTTTCAGAGGACAATTGAAAACGAGTATAAGTGTGAAGAAAGCGGTGCAGCTAAGAGGAGTTGCGGGCGAGATATCTAGTATTGCAAATGTGCTGGTTTCTTTGAACACGCTAGAGGACAAGAAGAGTCTGATGAGAAATAGAGGCCTACTCAGGGGAAGTAAAATCTACATCGACGATGACTTAACGAGAAAAGAGCGCGAAATTCAGAGGCAAATATGGGCAAGAGCGAAGGAAGAAGAGAAGAAAGGAAGCAGAATCAGGAGAGGGTATATGAAGTTAATAATAAATGGTAGGTGCTGGAGATGGAACGAGCTGAAGGACAAACTAGAAAATCCGGATTTCCGGAACGGGAGAGAAGAGAGCCACCAGCGCAGAAACTAATAGTCTGAAATATTGCAGGGATAGTAAATCTGGCGGAAGCAATGGATTTTGTGGAAGAGTATTCAATAGTCATATTATTAAAAACATGGATCGAGGAAAATTCGGCGGAGTGGTGGGTAAATAACCTGAGTGATAAATTTGAGTGGACAGCTAAATCAGCAACTAGAGAAAACAATAAAGGCAGGGCAAAGGGAGGACAACTAGTCGGAGTAAAGAAGGATAAGATGAACATGAAGGTACGAGAGTGGAAATTTGGTCTCGAGCTCGAAGGAGAAATAAGCCGAGGAAAATGGAAGATCATTTCAATGTACAATAATGTGGGCATGACATCGGTGAAAAAAGAGTTGGAACCGTTAGTACAAGAAAACATCAGGGAGGGGGAGAGGATGTTACTGGTAGGGGACTGGAATGCAAGAATTGGCAAGGAGCAAGGAAGATCGGCGGAGGATGAGCACGAGGAATGGGTGAGACACTCTGAGGACGATACAATAAACACGGAAAGCAGAAAGTTACTTCAGCTTTGTGAAGAGTACGGGCTAACAGTGCTGAACGGTCGAATCCGAGGCGACGAAGACGGGAAACTCACGTATGTGGGGCCGAGAGGAAGTTCAGTTTTGGATTTAGTAATAATTAAGGAGAATGAGGCAAACATGATTCCTGTGAAATCAGTAACAGTGATTCCGAGAACAGAGTCGGATCACTTTCCTGTGGAGGTAGCATTCGAGATAGAAATAGACGAGGACGAAGAGGAAGAAGGGGTAGGACAAACCAAAAACAAAAGGGAGAACTCTATAGTTTGGAAACCAAAGCATGCGGAAGAATATGAGAAAGCACTAGCCAAGCTATGGAAACCGGAAATTAAGCAAGGGACAACGGAAGAGCGAATGGAAATAATGATGGGAATGATAAGAAAGGCGGCAATGGAAGTGGGAATGAGGAGGAGAAGGAGGAAGAAGGGGCGTTGCTGGTTCGATAGAGAGTGCAAAGAAAAAAGAAGTCGTGTATGGGCAGCCCTTTCCAAATATATAAAAACAAAGAAGGCTATTGAGAGGAAAATCCTGGGGAAGGAAAGGAAAGAACTTAAAAAATTATACGAAGACAAGAAGAACCAGTGGAACGAGGAAAGATGGAAGAAAGTGGAGGGAAGCAAGACAATGAATGATTTCTGGGAATCGATCAGAGGGTTTAGACCCAAGAAAAAGGTTATGGGAAAGGGAATTAAGGCAGACGAGTGGCTCTCGCACTTTAAACAAATATTGGGGGAAATGGCCGACAAGGAAAAGGAAATAAACGAGGACGAAATGGGAGGGGAGACGGAGGAAGCGAATTTGGACGAACCACACGAGCTGAACCGAGACATTGGACTAGACGAAATGCTGGAAACTATGAAAAAAATGAAGAAGAAAAAAGCACCGGGAGAAGATGGAGTCGCCATAGAATTCTTCCAATGGATGCCGAAGGAAGTACTGAAGGAATGGCACGGGATTTTGAGTAACATCTGGAAAGAGGGAAATATTCCGAAGAACTGGCAAGTGGCGAGGATTTACCCGATTTTCAAAGCCGGGGATAAGAACGAAGCAGCAAACTATCGGGGAGTGTCATTACTAAATGTAGGCTACAAAATTCTGACAGCGATTATGGCAAAAAGGTTGAGGGGGTGGCTGGAAAGAAATAAAAAACTAAGCGAGAGTCAAAATGGATTCCGAGCACAGAGGTCGATGAGAGATCACATTTTTGTTTTAAATTCGCTAGTAGAAAACAGGCTCAGGAACAAGGGAGGCAAGTTGTACGTGGCATTCGTGGATTTTAAAGCCGCTTTCGACATGGTCAACAGGAAACTATTGGTGGAAAAGTTAAGAGGACTGGGTATAGGGGGTCGAATGGTTAATATGGTAAAAAGTATATATAAAAGAACATTGAACGAGGTCATCACACAGACGGGTTGTACCGAAAGATTCGAGACGAAGAGAGGGGTGAGACAAGGGTGTCTACTGAGCCCCACATTGTTCAACATCTTTCTCGATGACATGGATAACGAGTGGATAAGAAGAAATGAAGGAGGAACTGTCATCGGGAATACAAAAATCTTCGCTTTGAAATTCGCAGATGACGTAGCGCTAATGGCCGAAGATGACAAAGGACTAAATGCAATGTTGAGAACGTTGTCAGGATATGTGGAAAAAAATCAAATGCAGGTCAACATAGCAAAAACAAAGGTCATGGTGTTCCGAAAGGGGGGGGGGGAAGAAAAAAGAGAGAAGAATGGAAATATGGACAGAAGACGGTCGAAGAAGTGAATAGTTATAAATATCTTGGATTCTGGTTCACTACAAAAAATTCCTACACAAAACATCTGAAGTCGATAGCAGCGAAAGCTCAGCTTGCAGCGAACGTGGCTTGGGGGGTAACGAGCGAGAATAGACGGATTAAGAAGGAGAGCCTATCTCTTGGATACTTTGGTTAAGGCGATACTAACGTATGGAGCTGAAACTTGGGGTTGGAAAGAAAGGCAGGAGATAGAGAAAGTTGCAGGAAGATACGTTAAGATGATGCTGGGAGTGAATAGAAATACGCCAGCGTATATATGGAGAATGGAGGCGGGAAGACAAAAGATCGAAGTGGAAGCGAGGATGCGGGCGAGTAAATATATTAGCAGTATATTAGAGATGGAAGAGACGAGATGGCCGAAGATTTGTTTGAGGGAGGAACTACGAAACTGGAAGAATGGGAAGGCAACAAGATGGGGAAAAGAGTTGGAAACAGCGTTTAGAAGAGTAGGGGATGGAGTGACAATGAAGATGATGGGGCCCGGGAAAGACAGAGAAAGAGTGGAGGCGGGAATGAATATAGGATGCAAGACATTGGCGGATCAAGTCATACAAGAAGACTGGAGCAAAATAGAAAAATCAAAATATTGCCCACAATATAAAGGAAGAAAAGACACGCTAGGACCGGAAAAATACTGGGACCAACAAGGAATAAAAGGTGCGGATAAAGAGCAATGGGCGAGGATGAGGTGTGGAAACGTCGGCCGGGGAGGGAATAAGGGATTCCAGGAAGAAAGCTGCAGACTGTGTGGAAAAGGAACGGAGAATCTAGAACACATAAGGGAATGCCCGAAATTCAAGGAGAAAGTGAAACCTGAATTGAGAGAGGTAGTAGAAAAACTATTTGGATTTCGAAATGAACAGGACGAGTGGAACAAACTACTGAAAGGAGAAGTAAATCAAAGCGTCTGCGAGTACTGTAGAGCGTTCGAAAGGGAGACCAAAGAAGTGACAGAAAGTAACAAGCAATATGGGAACTAAGGAAAAAACAGAGTATGGAAGGAAGAAACAAGTGATAATGTAGAGATTAGGGAAAATGTACGCAAAAACCAAATAGAGGAAAGTGGAGGCGAATATGTAAAACATATGTTGTATTCTAAAGCCGTAAAGGCAAGAATGGCTCAATAAATTATATTATATATTATTATATACTAATTTAATCATTATTAAATTTTTTTTATATTTAAAAAACTAATTTAATAAAAAATTTAATTAAATATTTAATTTTATTTCAATTATATATCATTCTAAATTAATTTTAACTCCAATCCTTTACTTAAAAAATTTATTTTTTCTTCTCTCTCATACTAAAATAATATTACCTAATAAAAAAAAAATTTTCTTCCAAATACTTTATTTAATTATTTTTTTTTAATATTCAACATTATATATATGTATGTGGGGAAAGGAAACTGAAGCACAGGTATGTGTAGAAGGGGGTGAAGATGAGGAGTGTAAAAAGAGAAAAACTTATATGGAATGAAGAAAATAGTGAGGAATGTATTAGTGAATTACAAAAGGATTTAAGCATTGAAGAAAGCAAAGGGAGGGGACAAAGAAAAAAATATTAAAAGCCGCGAAAAAAGTGGGGATGTTGAAAACATACGGAAAGAGTAAGAGAGTGAGAAGATTACCAATATGGTTTAACGATGATTGTAAAAAGCAAAGAGAGGAAGTTTGGAAAAAATTGAAAGCATTTACGAAGTATAGAACAACGGAGATGAAGAGTGAATTGGTAACAGAAATAAGAAAAATGAAGTTAACGACAAAAGAGGCTAAAGAAAAGTGGAGAAATGGTATTTGGGAACAAGTCGGAAAAGCCAAAAATATGTCTAAATGGTCGAGGGCCATTAGTAATTTCAGAAACAAGCGCAGACAAACAGTTGGAGAAAAGATATCGAAGAAGGAATGGAAGGAGCATTTTGAGAAATTGCTGAACGGAGAGAAGAAGCAGGGGACAGAGGGGACTGAAAACATACAGATTTGTGATAAAGGATGTTAATGGATGTTAATGAAGAAAATTGGGGAACAGAAAAAGAATTTTATGAGAAGTTTACAATGATAGAATTGGAGGCAGCGTTGAGAGACATGAAAGAGAGAAAAGCTGCTGGGGAGGATGGAATTGTCGTAGAATTTGTAAAGGAGATACCGAAAGAACGGAGGGAAGAACTGAGAGAGGCGATGAATAGTATTTGGAGGGAAGGATTTTTGTCAAAAGGGTGGGAAACGGCGAGGATTGTGCCAATTTACAAGGAGGGGGATAGGGAAAAAGCGAAAAATTATACGGGGTATCACTATTGTATGTGGGATATAAAGTTTTGACAAAAATTATGACGGTAAGATTGAGTAAGTAGATTGAAAAGAATGGTAAATTGAAGGAAAGTCAGGCTGGTTTTAGGAGGGGAAGAGGTACGAGGGACCAAATATTTACGTTAAATGCTGTGATAAATAAGAAATTGAAGGGGAAAGGCGGAAGACCATATGTTATATTTATAGATTTTAAGGCTGCTTTTGATAGGGTAAACAGAGAAAGAATGATTACGAAACAAAAACAAAAAGGAATCGGGGGTAGGATATTGGAAATGATAAAGGGAATATATAAGGAAACAAGAGCGGAGGTGCAAGCGGAAGACTTTCGAGCATTTACTGATGTGTAAGAAAAGCAGAGAGTTGGTGACGGAAAAAACAAAAAAAGGTGTGGAACTGTGGCTGGAAGGGATCGATGAGATGGCGATCTGCGGAGAGGTGATAAATATGTTAGGGGGAAAAATGCAAAAAGAAATATGTGCATGTCAGGGAAATTGAAGAAGTGTGGAAGAAAAGGAGTTTGGAATAAAGGAGTGTGAGAGTGGGGAATAAGTGGGCAGTTTAGCGAGAGTTGCGTTATATGTAAGGCTTATAGGTTTAAGGAAATGGATGAAGAGTGGGAGATTATAAGAAATGTAAATAGCAGCTGGATATGTATAAGCTTTGTAAAAAACTTGTTAAAATTTATGCAAATAAGACTCTATTGATTGATATATATATATATTATTTAAATTATTTATATTAAATTTATAAAACTTATAACTCAATAATGTAAATAATATCAATATCCATATTTACTCAGATTTACTCATAAAACCATAAATTTACTCCTTAAAATCATTTAATATAAACAAATTATCTAATTAAATTTATACTTTTTATTTATTTTTTTTTATATTAAAATAAAATTATATATAATTAATATTATGTAATTAATATTAAAAATATATAATTTATTATAATTATTATTAATAATGTAAAGATATTGTTAAATAAATTTATTTAAATAATATAATATATATATATATAATAGCCTGAGGGATCCACGTTAGTCGCGAAGCAGCGAATTGTCGATTTGGGTCCTGAATCATCCCCCATAATGGGAGCAGTAGCCTGGAATGAACATCTTATACTCGTCACCAAGAAAAAAATGTATGAACTCGAGATTTATGCGTAATTTTTGAGAATTTATTATTCCTTTGATACAATCTGCCATTGTTAACTGTATAATACAAACAAGCTCTGTACGAACTTTTTTTTAAACACATTCTCAGTCAACATGGCGTTTTAATCACTTCCTATATATATATATAGTATATCAGTACCGTAACGCATAAACTCTAAATATCACAGAATTCGAATTTCAAATTCTTTTTACATATTTACCGTGAAAGTTGACAATTGGCACTATAACCAACCAAATTTCTTTACAAGTTTATTTTAACGAATATATTCGAAATAAGAACTAAATCGGAGAACGCTATCAAAACAAGTAAAAGGAAACAATATCTTAAGATTTATTCTATTAGTAGGACAATAGCGGTTAATTCAGTTTCAAATTCTGAAACCGATTTTGCAAAAATCACAAAATATCGAGTAATTTTCCTTTCGAAGTTCGAAAAAAAACTCTTTGCTCGTCACTAAACAATAAGTTCAGATAAAATAAGCACGTCCACGCTTACAATATCAATATCGATGGAGATACAACAAAAAAAAAATTTCTAAGTATCTTCACTACGAATACAAGTTATGTCGTATGTACATGGCTGTCTCGAAGACGATGTTCGTAAGAGTTTTACATTTTTAACTCGATCAATTCGAATTTGATAAACATTTAAGTTAAACTTATCATTATCAGCAAAGATTTGATAGAGTTACAAGCAAATAATGGCTGTCTGCAAAGTTATCTTTAAAAAGATGAGGTATTTATCCTTCTGTTCCATCCGGCACTTAAAATGACCCTTGGAAACTTTCAAGTATTACGTCGTGGAAATTTATCGCGAATCACTGTGAAAATACCATTTTTAGTGAGATCCGAATTGGCTTGCGAGGGCCAGATTATTCGTTTTTTAATGGATTCGGGAAAAGATGCATCCGCTTCGGCTGGTCTATCTTTGTCGAACAGTGTGGTGTTATTTTTGTTGTTAAAATAATAACGCAAGCCAGTAGAGCGCGACACATGGCGAGACCAATTTTGTGCTGTTCCTTTGAGGAAGAGAATACTATTAGGAACCCAGTAGTAGGGTTCGTCACCGTCGTTGTCATATGCTGTGGGGTCGCTTGAGGGCACGTAAGCCTCAGCCTTAAGGCCGTTTTTCATCATACGGGACTGCAGGCTCAGTTTTTTATTCAAATTGCTTGGCAGGTAATGCAGATTTTTGGGACGTACTCGGATGAATTCGTTATTCCCGGGCTTCCACAGTGCCTCGCAAAATATTTTTGTCAACTCGTACCTGAAAACAATAACAACAATTAAAAAATATTTTTTTTTAGTTTCTTAAACTCGGGAGAACATATACACTTTAATCTGTTGAATTAAAAACTTTATGTAAAATTATATTTATCTCAGCAAGTAATTTGACTACACGTCGGCAGGACGTCATTTCTACAGGATGCAACTCCTCGCAGACCAAACGCGATACAGCAAAACTTTGCACGAACCCACCTTTCGACCAGAGTCGAATCTGTGCGTCCTGTAGGAACAATGTACTGCACAACTGTTAAAATGTCTAACATTAAAAAAACTACGGAAAAATATTTACATGACAATATATGTCCAATAATCAAGAAAATGCCGAACATCCACAAGCAGAATAACTGGCAGTTGTTCTATGGTAAATGTCATACCCATTAGTAAATTTTAACATTTTGTAGTTCCGACGTAATTAGAATCCCGGCTGAGACATTATTAAAAAGAACGTTACATGTTGACGAATTCACAGTCACGGAGTGTATAATACAACGCCGAGACTCTTGTTAGTAAAAAAACTTGTTATAAAAACACGTTAAGTTATATACGTTCTCCCACGGATCTGTTTCAAGCAAAAAAAAATTTAACATTACCTATTTTCCAAGTACTTTTTACTAATGTCCTCCGTTCCGAGCAGATACGCATCAAGAATGTGTAGCGACATGGTCCTTCGCTGTTTCCTGCCCTCGCCTCTGAATTCATTGATCATTTCACCATATACGAGGGTGTCGGGTGGTAAGTCAAGCTTATCAACCTGGATCCAGGAGCCCTTCTCATACCGAAAAGTTTTTGTCCGTCCCAAACCCATGTAGAAAGTGGCCGAGTTTTTGTCGACGTTTTGATTTGTCCCGCAAAGCATGCAAAACCAGTCATTGCATGTATTTAATATAGTGGCATTCATATTTGCCATCGTTAAATCTGTTCCTTTACTCGTGAGAAATTGTGAACTCGAGCTCTTGATGAGGAAGTTGAGTCGCTCGTCGGGTCTCATGTTTCTGGGTGTCATTCGCGTATCATCCGGCAGTTCCCAATATTCGAGGCACTGCTTCCGCATCTCACCTTGTCGGTGCTCAATGAGGCTTGGGTCTTCGCAGAACGCAGCTATCTTCAACAGGCCAATAACTTGCTTTTGTCCAAGAGTTTCGTTAGAACTCTTCAAGTACTCAAAGAATTGCACGTCCTCTTCTAATATTTCGTGCGGCACGAGTTGCACAACATCATGATTGCTTTTTTTATCTTCGAGTATGCGGTTCGCTCGGGCTAAATAGTTAATGACGTCCTCAACGTTCCCGTGCTTACCCTTACAAATAAGGTATCGCTCGGAATTAGCCGGTCGCGACGTATTCGGTTTAAAGATCGAGATGCTCCCGAAACAGCGGTACATCAAATATACAAGACCCGCGCTGAACGGGGTAAATACGTCAAATAATTTCGTTACAAAATTTCCGCCCTCTCTAACGATCATCAGTGCAACTAGGCACTGACACAGGTATAATTGTTTCGATAGAATTTCCTGAATGCTTTCCTGTCCTTCTACGGAAAAACCTCCGTCCGACATCATAAAGTGAACACCCTTGCCCTTGGTCTGTTGCATTATGAGTTCCTTAAAGGCTTTCTGATTCTCCGGATTGTAGACATTGCCATCTTCCTTCGGTCCGTAGTAAGGATGAAAGCTCTCCGGTGATCCTGCGTAGAAATCTTCGAGCTTGAAGTCGTTAGATTCTTTCAATGTAAAACCAAAGCCCTTGGCGCGCCAGTTTTTTCGCCAGAGCACGTACTCGCTGAAACCGCCCGGTCCCGCACACACGTCCGCGAAGTAAATTAATTCGTTAGGTTTTTGCTTTTTTGGTTGCGTGAACATAAAATCACAGACTTTATCAATGTTAGCCATTTTAACCGCCGCACGATTGAGAAAAAAAGCACCACGAATAGTCTCGAAGGGATTCGATCTCGTTCTCGCTCTTCTCATTTCGTTCTTGTCGAGATTATCGAATACCGATTTCGAGTTTACGACCTGCGTCACGATGTTTTGATCGCAGAACGAGCACTCATTATCTATTGTCTTTTTGGGGGAACCTAGGCCTATCCAATTCTCTAATTCTTCGGTTTTTACTGGCTGTTGAGAATTGTTCAGCCAGTTTATTTCCTCCTTTACCAAAACTACTTCCGCGTTCGGATCCCACATCAGATTTGCCTCTTTTAGTTTCGGGTTGTAGTGACCCAGACCACGACGACCCTTCTGCTTCGATGCCTCTACCGGCACCAGAATACCTTGACCACGCTTACCGAGACCCACGCCCCTCTTGTAACCCATCTTTTCCATCATACGTTTAGCTTTATCCTCAGCTCCTTTAACCTCCATAGCACGCCATTTTTTCACCGAAATCTCAAAAGAAGAATCTGAGTCTTCTGACAAGCGCCGCTTCGTTGTCCGTCTTTCGAAAGAGTTATCCTCAGGTACCGAGCTAAGTACTTGAGACTTTTGGTCACCCATATCGAATCCCTGATGCACAGATCCACCGAAACTAGGTTGTTCCTCTTCGGACGAGCAACTGCTCGTGTCTGAAAAGATAGTGATGTTCAATTTCTTTTTTAAATTCTTAAAATCTGAGTAATTTGAAGATTTGAGGCAGTACGGAACAACATTACGATAAATAGAAATTCAAGAGTGGTAAAAGCTGTTTTTTGGTTTTTTACAGAAGTGATGTAGACGACTTAAAGATAAAGTTAACTGAAGCATTGACGACGACCTCCTTAAAATGGATATAAAAATCAGAATATTCTTTCCCGAGGATATTGATTCCATGATGGGGAACAAAAACTGTGCAATTTACTGAAACAATTCGTTCACCGCTGACAGGCGTATAACATCTACCAAGTCTGATATTGTCGTCGATTCTATTCTTTAAGGATAATTTTCACAGTTTAGTTTTGCTGAAGAAATTATCGCTTTTGAAAAATTGTATACTTGTACAGTAAAGGAGTTTTGTCCATAAAAACTATGTCAATTTTCATTTGATTTCAAGAAAAATTGGCGCTCAGGAGTTTCAATGCTTGCTATCACTTCAATCGAGTTAAAACTACAGTTCTATCACTCTTGGAATTCTCATTTTTTACTTGATACATATATGATCAAAATTTAATTCTTGGAGAAAAAAGGATTTTCTTCCGATGTTATTACACTGCATTCGTTATTTTGAAGATAATTGCAACAGAAAGGAAATAGAGGCAGACGTATAAAAATTGTAAGCAAAGAAAGTAAAACGATATAAAGAACGAGAGTACCTGACTATTACAAGAATTATTATCAGCGTACTTACCAGGTAACCTATTCGAATCCATTTTTACTGATATAGTGAGATTAAAGTTCCAGGAAACCACCAACGAGCGGGCGTACTCCTTGCCGTCGACTGAAGGATCTCTGCCAATGAAGTCGAAATCACGCAATCATTCGACAATAGTATTTTCATTCGGAATGAAAACAATACGATTCGTAGTCCGGAGATAACGTATGTGCACAGTTCTCATCGTTCAACAGCAAACACGCTTACCACGAGATATGTTAAAAGATATCGTCGAATGCGTATATCACAAGCATGTGTTCACGCACGAAGACTTTCACACACGACGTAAAATAATCTAAACTTATTTAGACTTTATTAATAACACATCAACCAAAACTTCTCCGTACCATTCATTTAGAGCGTTGGAGCCGTAATGCCAGATGCGGGAATTTTTTCCGACCTATAAAGGCGTTGGGTACCCTCTCCACTGGGTCTGATTTAGCGCTCGCCGCGCGAACCAATAGACAATCAGATAGCGCGTGAAGTCACACACTTCGACGCGCCCACAGCCAGCGCACCGACCAATCAACGGTCAGGCAGCGCGGACGTCATTAACTACGCGGCGCACTGTTCAAACGTTCAAAGTACAAAATAAATTAATATTACAATTATTAGCAGCACCATTATTTCTGTGTACTCTTAATCGATGAATAAAATGTTTGTTTTCATTAATTTTTCTAATTCTCGATCTTTTTATGTATATTTCATTAATATTTGTATGAAATTCATGACGTCGTAGTGGTTTTTCATTAAGAGTCCGGAAAATAAATTTTATAATATCAAACTTATCTTATAATGGATACTGAGTAGGTCAAGTAAAGAAATTTTTCGATTTTGTCTTTTTGCCTCAACAATTCACTTTTCAAAAGAGAATCGTCGCGAGAAAAAAAATCATTGACTAGCTCGAGATTCAAACCTGTTATTTTTTAATTGTCAGTCTGGAACGCTACCATTGCGTTACCCAGTTTCTCTGGTATTCGATGTTGTACTATTAATATCACTTATCCGTGCTGACATTAGTATCATATGCATTTGCCCGCATCAACACATAACTACTTTATGACAGTATAGCCTATCAATTTATAGATTCTGCTTTGCGGGGAAAGAGGTTCTAGTACTGTAACGACATCCTCACCCGTGATCGAAGTGTACACTGAGAAAAGAATTTATTTAATATTAACAAGTCTTGAGTTGGATATAGCGAAATAAATGTTTAATTATTATAGCTAAATTAAAGTCAAGCCAAAGAAGATTTTTTAATTGTTAGCAAATGTTTTCTAACTTTATTTAACCCAAACCAATATTATTTAGCCCAACTAACATTTGGTAATGATAACTAAACATTTATTTTACCATATCCAACTCTAGATTTGTTAACATTTAATAAATTGTTTTCTCAGTGTACTTGCGTTAATGATGCAATCATAGTTCAAATATTGTTTAACAAACAAAAAGTGTAAACCTTGGTCTTTTTGTCACGACAATGTATTGTCAAAATGTGCAAGTGAAATGATTGTAATGCACTATTCATTTGCTGACGACTGCAAAATGAGTGAGAGTTTGATATGTTTCTTTAATTTCATCGTCTATTTATTTATATAAGATTATACACTATTCATATATATTCATTAAATAATGTTTGATAACTCATTTCATAAAAGCCCGCGTGGTGGCTGTTGTAAAGTGAAGAAACTCATGAGAAACGAATTCACTCTGCAACCTCACTTCGTATTCGGCCAGAGTAATCTCTAATCTCAAGAGTATTTCTCTGATTATCCGAAAAAAAAAATATATATATACTGTAGCGTGTCAGCTACATAGTAGCTAGCTCAACGTATAATTCGAATCGAGTCACTATCTTCCGTCCTGCCGGTACTCGTGTAAACCCCGTGCGTTTACCGTACGACGTTCAAATAAAACCGATGGAATAAGCTTGGGAAGTGGTAGCGTTATAAGCGTACAATTGCGATATGAAGAAAAATATTATAGTATGCGAAGCGAGGAACTGCCTTGCAAGGCATTGTTACCAAGATTTTTGAACCGACTGGTCATCGATTGATAGGCTTGTGTCGTCGGGCAAGGAACCTCGATCGAATCGTTGCTACAATACGATCGCGAATAGAATCGTTATATAAATCTAATATATTTGAATGCATTAACCATTGTTCCATTTTTTGTGTGTTAAATTTGGATCGCACCTGTGCACCAAGAAGTCAAATCTTCGATAATACGATATTTGTGATTTGAATACGGTGAACACTAAAAAATCGTTAATGGAGTGTTTAACACCAAAATTAGTCATTCAACAACCACATTCAGTTCTACTCAACCAATAACTAATTAACAAAAATACTCGGCTCCGCTCAATCAAAAATTCATCCTCCGAGAATCGACGTTTCCACTTAGTGACTCAAGCCTCACACGAAAAGATAAATTCCCAGAACGACGAAGTTAAATTAAACAATAAGAGGCGGAAGTGTTTAATAAATGAATATTGAATTTAATGCCACTATTTGAAGAAGAAGCATCGCTATCCCAATTCGTCAAACTCAGAGAGAATTCGAATATCTTGGAGGTGAACGTCAATCACCGTCCCGTTGGAGATATTCAACAGGCCAACAGCTATACATTGGCCGCCAGAACCTTCTTGGCCATACAAGTACCGTTAGCGGGTAGTCGTCAACAGCGAAAAGGACTCTGTTCGATTACACCCCGTTCTCCGCCTACACCGTCGTATCAAAGAGAGCTCGACCAACATCAACAAAAGATTACGAATAAGATAAGTCTCTACGTTTTTGTGTATTGTATATAATAATTGTATATTTCGTGTATGTCACTTCCCGCGGTGAGCGATAGATATTATTGGCATAGATTTATATTGAATATTTGCGTATTTTCTTATTAATCATGGATAATAGCGACTATGCGTCATTATTCGTTCGGATATTGATTTTCATTAACATTTCGGCCTATGGGGCGCTTTAATAATCTAACTATCGACATTTACCATGGTCCGGGTGCTACCCAGAAATAGCGACTGTCTAAACTGCATATTTTATTTCTCATGTCGTCCATATATCGATATCTATGTATTGTATAATTCGTTGTAATCGGCATACTAAAGGATGCCGCGACATTGAACACTTATGTGAATATAATTATCTTGATTCGAGAATCACAAACGTCAATGTGTTGGTATTGTAATTCGTAAAATACATGTGTATTATTGCCAGTTCAGATTTACGAGATATTCACTTTTATATTCTACTCCTAAGTCCCAGATGAAAAGAAGAATCGATGAATTTAAATAATAATAATAATAATGAATATAATAAAATCAAAATATCTATCTATAATAATAAATAAAATTTAATATAATTTATCACCTCACCTTGCTTTCACTTTCCTCGCACCTCACTATCATCTCGCTATCACCTTATACTTACTAACCACCAACAATTTGGAGACTCAAGCAGCATCGGCAGGGCAGGGCGATTGATTTTGTCATGCGTAGCTATAAGAAAAGTATAATAGAAAAGTCTTATAGATGTTGATGGAAGCGTCTTCTGGTCCTAATGCAGCTACTTCAGACAGATTTGGCACCTTTGGTAGCATCGCAGTCTCTTCTGCCATGCATCGATGTATCAAGTGTTACTTAACTTTTCTAATAAAGGTAAAAACATCTCCTCATATTAATGAAGCTGTCGTTAATAATTTGAAGCTTCAAGTTGTATTGTCAGGTGCGAAATATAACATTTGTCACGCATACCTACTACATATTTCATTTCTAGTAGCGAAAAGCATTCGCTAGTTGTGACTTTTTATACGCTATAATTTGTGTCATGAACACATCATAATTTTTATCATAATTAAATACTATATTAAATAAACCATGGCCTAGGAGATTCATTGCATTTTAATTATTATCATAGAGATAACAGTTATAGAGTGCCACACATTTCAATGTACAATTATTTATTTAAAGAGAACAAAACACAATTACAAACACTATTTGGAACGTTTAAAGGTTAAGACATAATAAATAATTACATCTGGTTAAAGTATTATTACCATTTTATTCCCATTTTTTCACTTTGGAACACATCACGAGCACATCACCTTTCAATTATTTTCTTCGATCGCGCATAAAAAAACCCATGCGAATGAACAAATGACATGCGTCATTCTACTATACTATCCCGTCCGACGTTGCCGCAGCCGAGGTCTCGGTTTCCATCGAACATTTGCCGACTTCCGGCGCGGGAAGCGTATGTGCTCCTCATTGGTCATTTATTATTTGACTTTAATTGCATCTCATTAATAAACTTTTGAGATTTTCGGAAAACCGCTAAGTAATTGTGCTTAAAATGACCTCAGCTATCGGCATACTGCGGGTCGGTCACTTTTTTCGAATCACCCTGTATATCAGTCAGTAGTTCGTTTGCGAGTTTGCTAGCGTTAAGCGAACGGTGATTTCTTGATTTTTCGTAATTTCATTTCGTTCTTGAACAATTTTATAAATTAATATTTTGTTCAATACATTAAATATTCTACGTTTAAAGTGAATAAAATTGTAAATTCATTTTAGAGTTCATATTTTGTGAATTTTCGGGTGAATAATAAAAAATTATGGCAGGAAGTGACACAGACTCTGAACATGAAAGCGATGCTCCAGGACCATCAACTAAGAAGAAATTACGTACGGAAATTGTGCATAAAAAGTGTGTGACAACATATTCAAGGCAGGATTTTAAACCTAGTGAGACCCAATCAACTGATAATGAATCACGAAGCTGAGTGCGTATCTCATACTCGTTGCTGACGTCGTAGCGTCATATGCAGCATTTCTTTTTCCTTGTCTAATTTCTCCCTCTACTAATACGCGGCATTCTACTCTCGACATTGGGGTGCGTTTGATTCTCTGTCCTTTTCTTTTCTTGTCTCTCTCTCTCACTCTCTCTCTCTCTTTCTCCTTGTTACTCTTCCGTATTTCGGCCTCGCGTTTCTACAATTTATTTCAGCAAATTTTTAAAAAAGGATAACATAAAATTTAACTAGTACGTAAATAATAAAATAATTATTAATTGTAGAGGTTCAACATTACAAATTATTGGTGACATCGTGATTGAACATGACAATAATCAAATGGAAGTTGATGATGAAAATTCCACTATAGATCATGTCCAAAAACCGAGACAAATTATTGGAGTTAGGTAAATTAATTTTTATTTTATTATTTTTATAATCATTCATGACTCTAATAATAATTTACTAAATTTTCCAAACTAAAATGATGAAATTATAGGTTGAATAAAGCGCCAAAAACCATACATTGCCACTAATTTTAGCAGGAGATTTCAATGTTAATTTCGCGTCCGAAGATGGACAACTCTTGGTAAACTTTCTACAAGATAAATTAGAACTACAAATGAATAATAACCGAAATGAGCCTACCACAAGATATGGAACAACAATCGATGCAGTTTTCTCTAGATATCTTTCTAATTTTCATTCGAAAACATATGTATCTTATTTCTCATACCATAAGCCTATTGTCTCGGTCTTACAAGCAATTTTATAGATGCAAAGCTCAAACGTAAGCTTGATAACATGTTGAGTACATCGTAATCTATGAGTACAAATATACTACATTTGAGGTTTTGTGTTCCTTTGTAGTAGTAGATTCTATGCAATCAAAAAGGAAGATATTCAGTTGAAAGGTCAAGTCTCTATAATTGTTCTGTTGAGTATACTGAGATCTATTCGGTTAAAAATGTTTTGTTTTAATTTTTTTCTGATAGTGATATTGATTAATCAGTAGAATCGATCACATTCAATCATTCCATCGATCTATCGAATGATTTATTATTTATTATTTTTTACTTTGTTTTTCATACTTTGGCGAAGCATTCCCTAATCGTGTGTACGTTAAAATGATATCGAACGCAGATCGTCACGTAGTTTAATTGATAAGAAATTCTGATTTCTACTTTAAGAAATAGAAAAAACCAAAAGTTCAAGGTCGGCTCCAGTCAAATCCATTGAATAAAGAATCCGAATGGCAAATTTTTACAAAAAAAAAAAAAACAACACATATTCAGTATTCAGCGAGTAAAAAAAAAGGTAAGTGCAATAATATAAAAATGACATATATATGTAATTACTAAATACAAGTGTCAGAGCGTGTGCTGCCCAGCCTTCTGTACGTAAAGTGTAAGTTTCCGCGATTAATACAAAATGCTTTGCTATTTTGTCCTCCGTACTATATATGTTATATTCATCTGTGCGTTAGAAGATAACTTAAATTCACAGCCGAGAAACGACAAATGTTGTCATTATAATTAATACCATTAATAGAGTGAACTAATTGTTTCATACCATTACTTTTAAATATACCCTTGTGACAATTAGCGAACAATCAATTTTTTCGTAAGATAAGCAGATAAAAATGCCAATTTTTGGGACACTCTTTGAACACGAGGGGGTCCAGAATAAAAAATTAGCAGTTACTTTTTTATTTTATTTTTGACTTTATATTGTTACTTTACCTCGTTCGTTACGTTTGTTACTGTGAATTACATAATTATAAATGCCATAATTTGTATTTATAAGAAATAAAATAAGACGATGTAACGTTCGGAAGTAAAAAAACAGTTGCATACTGTCCATTATTACACATTGACAATTATAAACTGTTATTCTCTGCAATTATTTTTATACTTACCGCGTAACCGTTTTTAATTGATTATACGATAAAAATGGTCATTTTTAATTATGAAAATAAAAGCATCGGCTAATAATTAGAAGTTGACACTTATTGTTAGTAGTTATCAAAACCACCACGATTTCTTTCAGAAATTGTTAAAAATCAAATAGACAGTACGAAAGAGCTAATTTCAACTTCTCCTCAGTTTTAGACTTTGTTACGAGAATCGTCTCCTTAACCGTATTTTATCAAGATTCGGTAGAATAAAGAATGAGATCACCGTAACGATTTTCTTGTAACAGTATAGGACAATATTTTTCATAATTGAGGGATTATGTCAAGCGGCTGACGCATTGTATCAGCGATGGATTTATTGATCAATTAAACCGAGACCGAAATGTCTGGTTGCAAACTGTCTCATGTACGCGTTTCGTAGTAAAATTTGCAAAAGGTTGGATGCCCGGAAACGTCGGTCCCATTGTCTTTCCGACGTGGAAGCGCCGTACGGAGAGCCATTGCAGTTATATATTCGAGGGTCTGCCATAATAAGGCGTGCATACCAGCAGAAACTGTTTATAAATGCCGATGAAAATTGTTAAGAAATGCTACAACAATTCCAACTCGGTACACCGACATCAGGTTTGGTGCGATTAGGGATATACTCGAGAGACGCTGGCAGACTAATCGGTTTCAACGGTTCTATGTTAATATAAAGCCTCAGAATAGAAGCACGAAAATGTTTGCAAAAAGAAAGATGAATAATTATGGTCACTGATTAACAAGTGTTATCCTATGGTTACAAAAATTTACAAATCATATACAAAAAATGTACACTCCAAAATGTGTCGGAGCATATGAAATCTTGCAACTTCAGAAAAAATATCGTTTGACGAACACCAATCGATATGAACAGTGAAATATTTTCTTGCCGCCCGGTTCGCCTGTGCAAATATTTTTATTTTATTTTCAATCTATCGTAGAAATGCGACGTTGGATGTCGGTGAATATTGAAACGTTCCAGAGTTTAAATGCGTTTCTAGTAGACAGACGGCTCCGGCAGCATAAAAACGGCTGTCGCTTCTTTTATGTCTTGAATTATTTTATTTAGGAAAAAAGGGTCCTCCGCTCTGCAACGGAAGTGTTTTTTACATAGGAAATTATTTTGTTGATATTTGAAGAAAGTTTTAACGATTGTATACCCTCCGGAAGACCTTTGCAAACTTGGCGCCTGTCCATAAAAAATTAATTATTTCTTTTAGCATCGGTAGATTTCGATTAGTAGTTGATTGTAGTAACAATAATTTCATTTGTATTATAGTTGACCCAATTAAAATAGCGAATCAAATAAATGTCAGCCTCCTATTTAAAAGAAACATATGAATATAACGGCTGTTTTTTGTAAAGTATCGTTTTTATAGTCGATTGTAGTTTTTTTTTTCGTCTTCTTACAGCCACGGTCGAAAAAAATTATTCTAAAACAATTAGATCGTTCGTAATAAATTTCAAAGCAACTACGAACGAAGAAAATGTAACAATCATTTTTTTCGTTTCTAGTTTCTCGGAAAACAACCACAAACGACTTACTCGCTTCAGAATCGCTTGTAGTTGTTTGTAATTCTTTTTTTCTATATTTAGGTTGTATGAAAAAAAAAAACAAATGGTTCTTGACAAAAAACCACCAATAAATTGGGTTTTTTCTGAAAATTTTTAGACATGTTTAGCGACCGTACACCCTCCAGAATACATTTGTTGCAAGAGAGAACCAGAGCCACAAGAGTCCTGTACCTCTAATCGCATAACTGTCGATTGGAGTTCGATTCGAGAGAGGCAGATTATAGCACTACAAGTTCTTAAACATTTTCTAAACAATATTACAAGTGGAGTAATATGTCAACTGATTCGTTCAATTCGACTGACGGTGTAAGAATTATAAATGTACATATAAACTGTAAAAAATTCGCGGTGTTAACTGCAACGGTGTGAGTGGTGAAAATAACCGGTGTTAATGTTAACATTATTTCGGTATTAACAGTACACCCACCATGTGGTTTACCAGTAATTCGATGTAATATAAAAAATATTAACATCAAATGGTGTGATGGATCACGTTACCATCATCAATGGTGTTGCTCTTATAGAAGTCGACGTAATTCTGCGTCAAGTCACAGAATGCCTGATAGAACGTACTTTAAATAACTTACAAAATTTTCAAATATGTACTGATCGGTGTCAAATACACACCGATTCGAAATTCACCGACATTGAACGTCGAAACCCTACAACAGATTGAAAATGAAAAATATATATATATTTTTGCACCGATCAACCGGGCTGCAAGAAAATATTTCACTTTCCATATCTTTTTGGTGTTCATCAAATGATATTTTTTAAGAAGTTTCAAGATTTCACATGTTAAAACACATTTTGGAGTGTACATTATGTGATATGACTTGTAAATTTTTGACACGACAGAATAACACCTGTAAAATAACCAATAACCATTAATATTCTTTTTTCATTTTGCAAACATTTTCAAGCTTCTATTGTGAGACATTATATCGAAGAAGAAACACCGTCGTTGGAAACCGATTTGTCTGGCCGCCTCTATCGCGTACATCCCAAATTACATTAAGCCTGCTGGTCTTGTACCGATTTCACGTTATTGTAATAATTCTTAAGATTTTCATCGGCATTTATTGCCCTTATAAACAGTCCGCTTGTCTGTGCGCCTTATTATTACCATACGCTCCAATATATACCTGCAATGGCTCTATGCAAGGAGCCCTCTCGTTAGGGCGACAATGGGACCGGCGCTTCGGTGCGTCAATCCTTCTGCGTATTTTAATATGGAACGCGTACTTGATTATTTACCCCAAGTGATTTGGATTCGGTTGTATTGATCAATAAATCACTAACTGAACCGTAGTCGAAATTTTCGAGGCCTTCTTTAGAGCTTGTCCACTTCTTGTAATATATTTCTCTGACTTTGAGTGCTACAAAAATACGTTGTTTTTCTTTATTTCCCGAGTGTCGAAAAAAATGCATTTTTTTGATACTTAGGAAATAAAGAAAAATAAAATTAAAATTCATTGAGAAAAATAATTTTTTATCAATATTGATTCTCACACCTTGAGTAAAAAACATCCTTACTATATATGAATATATTTTCGACACTTGGGAAATAAAGAAAAACAACGTATTTTTGTAGCACTCAAAGTCAGAGAAATATATTACAAGTGGACAAGCTCTAAAGAAAGCCTCGAAAATTTCGACTACGGTTCAGTTAGTGATTTATTGATCAATACAACCAAAACCAAAATCACTTGGGGTAAATAATCAAGTACGCGTTCCATATTAAAACTCGCAGGAGGATTGACGCGCGGCAGCGTCGGTCCCATTGTCGCCCTAACGAGAGGGCTCCTTGCATAGAGTCATTGCAGGTATATATTGGAGCGTATGGTAATAATAAGGCGCACAGACAAGCGGACTGTTTATAAGGGCAATAAATGCCGATGAAAATCTTAAGAATTATTACAATAACGTGAAATCGGTACAAGACCAGCAGGCTCAGTGTAATTTGGAATGTACGCGATAGAGGCGACCAGGCAAATCGGTTTCCAACGACGGTGTTTCTTCGTCGATATAATGTCTCACAATAGAAGCTTGAAAATGTTTGCAAAATGAAAGAAGAATAATGATGGTTACTGGTTAGTTAACAGGTGTCATTCTGTCGTGTCAAAAATGTACAAGTCATATCACATAATATACACTCTATAATGTGTTTCAACATATGAAATCTTGCAACTTCTTAAAAAATATCATTTGATGAACACCAAAAAGATATAGAAAGTGAAATATTTTCTTGCAGCCCGGTTGATCAGTGCAAATATATATTTTTTTTTTCATTTCCAATCTGTTGTAGGGTTGCGACGTTCAATGTCGGTGAATTTTGAATCGGTGTGTATTTGACATCGATCAGTACATATTTGAAAATTTTGTAAGTCGTTCTATTAGGCATTCTGCGACTTGACACAGAATTGCGTCGACTTCTATAAGAACAACACCATTGATCGTAACGTGATCCATCACATCATTTGATGTTAATATTTTTTATATTACATCGAATTACTTGTAAACCACATGGTAGGTGTACTGTTAATACCGAAATAATGTTAATATTAACACCGGTTATTTTCACCATTCACACCGTTGCAGTTAACACCGCGAATTTTTTACAGTTTATATGTACATTTATAATTCCTACACCGTCAGTCAAATTGAACGAATCAGTTGACATATTACTCCACTTGTAATATTGTTTAGAAAATGTTTAAGAACTTGTAGTGCTATAATCTGCCTCTCTCGAATCGAACTCCAATCGACAGTTATGCGATTAGAGGTGCAGGACTCTTGTGGCTCTGGTTCTCTCTTGCAACAAATGTATTCTGGAGGGTGTACGGTCGCTAAACATGTCTAAAAATTTTCAGAAAAAACCCAATTTATTGGTGGTTTTTTGTCAAGAACCATTTGTTTTTTTTTTCATACAACCTAAATATAAAAAAATTAATTACAAACAACTACAAGCGATTCTGAAGCGATTAAGTCGTTTGTGGTTGTTTTCCGAGAAACTAGAAACGAAAAAAATTATAGTAACATTTTCTTCGTTCGTAGTTGCTCTGAAATTTATTACGAACGACCTAATCATTTTAGAATAATTTTTTTCGACTGTGGCTGTAAGAACACGAAAAAATAAATAAATAAACTACAATCGACTACAGAAACGATACAAAAACAGCCGTTATATTCAGATGTTTTTTTTTAATAGGGAGCTGACATTTATTTGATTCGCTATTTTTTTTGAGTCAACTATAATGTACGTTATTATTAGCAGAAGATGCGTCGGGTGACCTCTAGCGGTAGAAGCGAGAATCCATTGAGTGCTCCACCCTACCGCCGGAGAGATAGCCCGCGCCATGTTATTTTTCGATGTTTCGTCTCCCCTTCTATTTGAAAAACATTCTTTTAGACTAATATTCAACCAGCTCTCCCAGCTCGAAATATTGAGATATCGGAATGAGCATAGTCGTATTATCTTCGTTTTTCGATATGTTGTGAGATTACGTGATTAAACATTGTTACTGAAACTTAGTTACTGAAAAATTGTTTTGTTAACGCAATTAACAGGTGTTGTAAAGTTATGTTACTTAACATTCGTTTAGTTAGCTAGCTCGAGCTTTGATTATTTGTTAAATTATCAGTCAATACATGCAATGAGAAAAAGTTCCACTCACATTGTCACTAAGTATAATACAACTTTCATCAACATGTTTAAGGTAAAGGCATCAGTAGTTGACCGTGCACTAGTAGTTGACCATTTTGACATTTAACAGCTATTAACAAGGTCCCAACTGACAATAGCTTCTAGAACAAAGAATATTTTGACTGGTGCTGGTCTCTTTGGCCATGGTTAGAAGCACTAAATGTGCAGTGCATTGTGGGTAAGAATGGCTACCGTTTGTTTACAGAAGTGTCAGTGGTCTGGTGGTCTGACGTGAATTTGGTAGCATTTTGCCTAAGAACAGCTGTGTGGTGTTATTAAAGGAAAACGCCTTTAACGAAGGATATTGGGTAAGTAGTTGATTGGATTTATTCTTATAATGTTTTATCTGCAATAAATCATGGGTTTCTGATGTCATAACGTTGCTCTGGCCATATTGTGAAGGTGGTCAACTACTAAATCCACAATTCACGATTGCTCTAGAGTTTGACCGTGGTGGTCAATTACTAAATAAATGGACTCTTTCATAATTTACTTTTATATACACATTTTCCTGGTTCCTTGGTGTAGGGAAGAGCTTGTCTCTGACTATTCTGTTCATAGAGCGTCTTGTTTCAGTAGTTGATCGCACGGTCAATTACTGACACAACCATGGTCAACTTTTGACACATAATTTTTTTACATTTAATTATTAGGCGGAGTGGGTTAAACGCTGTGAGTGCTAGAAATTTTTAATTTGTCCTTAAAGCGCTAGTGATTTGGGTTGTATTGGTTGGTTTATTTTTACCTTTAAAATAAATTTACCTATTTTGTTGTCCTTCTTCCATCTGGTCAACTACTGGTACAACACAAGGTCAACTACTAATTTTTTCATTTTTGTTGATGGTCAACTACTGGCTTCATTAGCGAGTGGACTAATTGTTATTTTATTTATCTTACAGGTTTATTTTTTTGGAAAAATAGTACTTATTCCTTAACTTAGAATTAGTACTTGGTTGTTTTGAACATTCATCTCCTTGTTTTAAGATAATTTAAGGTGCACACACACTACAGCTGTCTAGCAGCTCTCTTAAACGGTCAACTACTGGTGTCTTTACCTTACTGCTTTTAAATTTTCAAATTTCCTTCCAGAGAAACATGTTACTAGAAAAGAATATTTAATCCACTATGTGAATTAAAGTTCTTCGAACCAGTTTGCGCTTTGAATTTGGCAACGTTTTCAAAGTAAGCAATGCCTTCAAGATGCCATGACAACTGATTTGACTTTAATTAAAGCAGTTTGCTCATTTGACAATTGTGAAATTTCTCAAAGGAAGCAATACCTAATCTAGGCACTGAGGCTGATGATGGGGCTTCTTTTATTTTCCAAGTATGCAGTGCCTAATTTAGGTGCCCAGGCAATTGATTCAACTTTTTTCAAATCAGCTCGCTCCTTTGGCAATTGTGGAAATTCTCAAAGGAAACAATACCTAGTCTATACGCCGAGGCTACCGACAATGTGAAACACTCCACGATGTACAACGTGACACTATGTGCCATCTGTCTCGTACTCACGCGATCCCTATGGTGCTGTCTCCTTCACATATCAGTAGCTTGGGGTTTCGTTTCCCGTGGTTTACACGTGAAAAGATATGTACAATTTGCTTTCTGGTACAATCTGCAAGCATTACAAAAAATAGAATTACTCTCGGTATCATGTATTACATGCAATGAGAATGTGTCAAATAAATTTTTGACATATTCTCATATATTTAAATAATAAATTGTTATTAATTGAATATAAAAAATTAAAATAATTAACTTGTGTCAAACAAAATATTTAAAACATTCTCATATATTTAAATACGTCAGCTGGCTATAACTTGATCGCTGAACGCAATCCGACTATAGTCAGAACAAAACCATTATACATATGTACAATCGTTATCTGTTTTAATGAGCTTTTCCGACATACGTAGCTCCTCTTCCTATTTTTATATTAACCATTACGATGTATTCAATGGCAGTCTCAGCCTTCACTTTTTACACGTAGGTAAATGTTTCACTGTACCACTTCTGTATATACCTGAATAACCATGGTTCACAGCCAATGCGTTTCTCACAGTCGTAATCACAGTTACGTGTAAAATAATAATTTCTGAATTTGAATGAAAACTGGGCTTGATTGTCAATTTTCGCAAAAAAACCGAGTAACCACGCAACAGTGTCATCCCGGCGAATCGTTAGTTCCCTGTTATTCTCTCCAAGAAGTCCGATAGGCGGCAGCCGGCGTAAGAGAGACAGAGAAGAGAAATGTTTATTTTTTATCTGTCTCTGTCGCTTTTAATCACGCACTCCAAGCAGCACGTCCCGAGCGCTGATCACGTTCCCGCGTTTATGTTACAATATACACAATGTAAAGATGCGCGGCAGCGCCTCGACGCCAAGTATAAATAAAATATAAATGCTAAAACGTGCTGTTTTAAAAATAAAATCTACAGAATGGTCTTCGCATAAAAGACAAATTATCTTGCAATGCCGTCTTCGACTATCGGCGATCTACGAGGACGTAAATAATAAGTCTCTTTTTGGTAAAATTTTCGTTTAGGGGGTCTACCTCCGATCGCCTTCGGACCAAATGTATTCGACGCGTTTTCGCACGGAGAACAACTTTTTCCTGACGAAATTGGCGGCCTCATCGGCGAACAAAGATATTAAGCGTCAAAGGTGTCAAAAACACATTTCTATGCATAAGACCGAAGGTAATTTATATGTATTTGTATGTTTTTGAAGGTAACCAAACACCGCTCTACAAGCACATCTTTGGTAAGGTCCTTTTCACACTCCACCATAATTATAAAACCAAGAACGAATTTCGTGCATTGTTTAAATTCAACTTTACTATCACAAACTTTTTTCTCTCAATTTTCATTTATAATTTTCAAGCACTTCACAAAACTAGCGATTGTTGAAAACACTAAAAAATAGTCCATAATCGCATATTGAAGAGCAACGGTTTTTCCCACCGGGGAATTTCCCAAAGGCTCTGTCTCCTAGAGTTTTAATCCAATTGACTTAAAAATTTATGAAAATATTCTAGACATATTGTACTATTAGGAAAAAAAAAAATTTTTTAATTCATTTTTTGAAATTTCCAAACCCATGTAACCGTTTAAATTATCATTGTTTGTACAGGCGATCGGCTTTTCGATAGAGCTTTATTTTAACGGTCAAACAATTAATTAATTAAATTAAACGTATAGGGATTGGTGCTCCGACTATATTGGGGTACAGAGATGGCAGATTTTTTATGTGAAACCCAATTTGTAAAATTTTATATAGTTTTCTTTTCCATTTATCAATTACAAGGCTCCTCAAAATACATTTAAATAGCGATCTGTACAAGAACATCATTCACGAGACATTTCTCCATGAGAAAGCAAGAACGATAGAAATGTATCCGTCGATCGATTTCACCATTCGCAAATCGGCATAGACGGCATCTAACTTTATAATTATGCAGATTTAATGTGGATGTAATACGAATATCTCTTCTGCCACATGAAAATTCGTCTGCTATTGTCAGATATAATTAAAGTCGTCGATTTTACGTAAATCTGAACTTTATGAATATCATGGTATGGTTTCGTTGATATCGAGCGAATTCTGCTTTCTCTACCTAAGCGGATTCATTACAGGATATCATTGATCCATCGAAGTAGGAGTATCATTTTAATTCATGTATATTATTTATCATTATTGTTTCGATTTATATTAAGTTCGGTTTTAGAATCTATGCCTGATACGTCATATTTTATTGTTCTATCAATAACTTCGTATGTCATAATGTAATAAAAATTATCCAGTTGTATAAAAAATGCTAGCAGAGAACACAGTTTTGCATACATTCGTTGAATTCGTTGAAGAGCGTTGAATTCGGACTCAAACAGGGACGAAATTAATTCAAGTTTCAATATTGGGTAGAATTAAGGTTTATTCAATAAGACATAATAAATAATATAGCGATACAGAGAAAAATAGAATTTCGTTAATAGTCATAATTTTGAATAGTTTATGGCAACCATGCGCCTTACAGAAAGATTTATCCGGGCTCTCGCATGCCTATATAATCGTGTTCGCGAAGAATTGAGAATTTAAATACTGAGAACAATCGCTCAATTGGTATGATAGTGTTCTGGTTTATTCAAGTGGAATTACTACTGATGGTAAGCAGTAGTGTCGTTGCAACAACCGCGCACGTATTTTACCTACCGAGGAAATCTACAGAGACGAGACAACTGCAATCGTCAGTTGATTCCGGCGAAATTGGCTTCTCTTGGTCTGAGCAGTTTGCCATTCGCCACCGCACTATTGCAGTTTAATTCATCATTCTTTATTCTCCGCACGCGTCACAAATAAAAACAATCGACAGAAAATGTTTGAATTGTCTTCCTGCGACAACTAAATTTACATTTGTTACTTTTATTCTCGTTTCATACATGTTAAATTATACCTAACCGATAGGGCGGAGATGAAGGCGAATTAATCGAAATAGACAAACAAAGCTAGGAAAGCACTAATAATGCGTTATAGTTCCAAATTCGCACAATTACGAAAAAATACACACGAAAAATGTATAGAACGAACGTAAGTAGAAAAAAAGCCCGCAAATCCACAACAATGGTTTTTAACTGTGATCCGAGAATGTCAGTATACGTAACGACTATATAAAGATTTTGAAAACGTGAAAATAGAACGGTCAGGCTCGTCGAGTGAATAACGGAGCGGGTGGTGTCGCTGGCCAAAATGAGAGGCAAAACGATCGTGTTGAATGGGAACATGGAACTCCTGCAAACGTGCCGAGCTCTGTTTTAGAACAACTCAGAGAATCATGGCTCACAGCCATCATCGGATCCCTTTTGTTTGCCACAGGCATGTGTCTACTCTTCTGGAACGAGGTGATAATCGTTTAAGATTTTGCTGTTTGCTAGTTTTTCATTTTTTTACCAAAGAACTTTGTCAACTCATTTCAGGGCAGAGCTGCAAAAGTCGCTCATTCCCTGGCTGAGGCATTAGAAAATGTTGCCGTAGTTTCAAATCCGCATAATATACCCTTGGAATATGAAGGGCGGTTGGTACATCTTACCGGACAATTGTCTATAGGAGAACCACTTACGGAACCTGAGTACGGAGTCGTAGTTGCCAGTGTAAAGCTGAAACGGCGAGTACAGATCTATCAGTGGATTGAAATAGAGGAAGAAAGAAGGTAAGACATTAATAATACTGGTTAAATAATATGGACAAAAATTCTATTAGATGTGCTCAAGGTGCGTTTGATTAAGGTTAGTAGATGAAAAGAGCTATTTCGTTGTCAAAAAAAGCAGGAGATCGATGGTATGGAAACTAAAAGGCATTTTTTGTGCTCTTTGGGTGTTTGTCGCTTTTCAATCTTACAACTCAGTATTTCATTTGTACGATTAAGTCATGTTTCGAGCCGTTCTCTCTTCCTCCACCTCGACTGTCAATCAATCTATCTATCTATCTTGCTATCGCTAGATTGTTTGCCCAGTGTAACGCATTGTCTTCGGGACACATTGTCTTAAGGATGTATTGGTTCAAGTCACGTAACCTATAGTCCGGGGATCCGCAAGTGCTCGAGAGACAGAGCTAAAAATTTCAAACACAGTTTTCTCAGACCCAAATTTTCAGATAAATGTTGGATTAGTGGAGTGCCACATTCATGCAACAAGATTCACGCTTCGTCTCTACAAAAATTTGGGATCAAGATAAATATGTGTGTAGTTTTGAGGTAAACTGTCGGTGTCCAGCCTCACCTTAAGGTGATGTGCAACATGTCGTCGTTCTCAGAGATCGCCATGCATGGGAGAAATAGCAGAATTTTTCCGCCACGAATGATTATTCGGATAAAAAATAAGAACGGTCAGCTGTAGAATTGTAAGACGCAATTCACGGTTCTCTTCTTTTATTTAAAACAGGGGTCTCCAAACTTTCCAGCCTTAGGGCCATACTGATTACTCCAGTAAGTTCCGAGGGCCAAAACCATATTATCATTGTTGCCGGTGGTAAAAAGTGAAATAGTCCAAAATCTATCCGCGGGCCGAATGTGGCCCGCGGGCCGTAGTTTGGAGACCCCTGATTTAAAAGATCAATCGTTACAGAGAAATTTGTATTACAGTTTTTGTTACCGACCAACGAGTAGCACATCACCGTAAGGCGAAGCGACCTACTCAGTCGATAACAAATACCCATGGATTTTATAACTGTAGGCATTTCAAGAATAAATCAGTTTAAGACAGTAGCTTGATGTGCTGTACATTGTGTAAAAGTTTGGTTTTTTTTTAAATATCAATAGTCTCTGAATGGTATTGTTTGACAAATTAGCAGCTATCTCTCTCGCACCCGCGTGTCACGCGGTACATGTTTCGCCTCATCTTAAGCGTTCATAGTTGGAGGGTTTGACGTTCAACTAGGAAAGTAGTTCTGCTATATTTGAAGATAATCGGTATTGAAATATAGCGGGAAATTATGAGACGGGAGTCTTGCACATCTCCGTCTAATTAATGCCAGTTTCTGTTCTACATGTTCCAGTTACGGTGGAGTGGTGGAAGATGAGAAGCACTATTACTACACAACAGAATGGCGCGATAAACTCATAGACTCGGATCAATTTTACATAAGAATCGGGCACGAAAATCCCAAAGAAGTGCTCATTAAGAGTCAAGTACAAATAGGAGAGGAGGTGAAAATAGGATCACTAACTCTAGGTACGGAGTTAAAGAAGAAATTCAACGAATTTATCGATGTTACGAGCGACGAGAGGCCGGAGCGAAGAGACATTAAAATGCACTCTGGCCTGTACTACCACAGCGCTGACCTGTGGAATCCTCGGGTACATAAAATACTCCTCGACTAATTGAAGTTCAAATCGATTTTTTTGTTTTTCAAGTCGATGACGACACGTTTCCGCTTTAATTCACAGGTCGGTGATATCCGAATATTATTCTCGTATGCCGGGAAATCTGGCGACACGTACTCCATCGTTGGGAAACTCGACAAAGGCATGATCGTTCCGTATTTAACGTCGCGAGGCGAAGAAATATTGCTGCAGAGAAAACACAGAATCGATGTCGATCAGATGTTCCATCTGGAGCACGTTCATAATTATTGGCGTACTTGGACCATCAGGTACTCGAATTAGAAAATGCTATTAATTCCTATAACTGATAATATAGCACCCATAAACCTCCAATTCACGCGATTCATTCCGATTGCGAATCAATATCGTTCAATTGTTTTCGGTGCCAATCAATCAGATTTACTAGGCAGAGTAGTTAAAAAATAATGAATTTACTATTGTCATTTAAAGCATGAAAAATTTGATGAATTCTAAACTTTGATATCTTGTTTCAGGGGACTTGGCTGGTTAGTGCTCTTTCTGGCGGCAACTTGTCTCGCTAATATTCTTAGGACGGTGATTCTCAATTCAAACTTCTTGTGCGGTATAATAGCCATAGATTCTTTGACGATGTCGGTTTCAATGTCGATAAGTTTGCTGGTTATAGGATTCGCGTGGGTCTGGTATCGTCCGATCGTTGCTCTTTGTCTTGCATTCGCTTCCATTTTACCGTTTGTATACTCTACTTTAGCTTCGGGCCCTCGTGCCGCGCAGGATCGTGATAATTACAGAAGGCTTTAGCTTGTATACTTTGTTATTAAGCTACTTCCTGATAATACGTACTTGCTGACAATAGTATCCTTCATGTATTTAATATTTATTCATTTAATGATAGTAAGGAAGACATCTGATCTGTATATAGTAAAGTGTGTCCTATGTATTATGTTTGTTCCTATTACACATCTTCCTTTCGATTAAACCGTTTCCTTATGGCAAATTTAAAACAATATGAAACTTGTATCATTTCGAGAGAGAACTCATTTTTCTATCCCCCAATTTCTCCGCCATGGATTAATTGTCGAATAAAAAACGAGAACCATGCCCTGTCGATTTGGTAGACAGAAGACACGGTTTTATCAGTTACGGCATTTTATCAGACAGATTAACCATAGAAAAATTCGGATTATAGCTTCTGTTACTAACCGAGCACTAACACTTTAACAAGATGTACACCTACTGAAACTATAATCTAGTTTACTCGATGCTGGTTAATATTTTAGACAAAAGCAAATTCGGTTTTACCAACGAAGATCAAGTAGGACTTTATTTACGTTGGTTTTACATTGTGTCATGTGCTACACACCTTTCTGGTGTTCTTTGTCGCTCCGCCGGGATGACAAATAGCGCTATCTCACTCGCACTCATGGTGTCGTCTGCAGAAGGTATCACCACTTAAAATGCATTACGTTATATATAAAATATTAAAACATTATAAACTATAATTATATGCTTTCTGGTCAAGCCGGACCTCGAAAACAGTCTGTCGGAACACCTGGACGACGAGGAACACTGTCCGGCCAAGCTAACAAATTCAGCACCGGGATGACCTGGTCAGCAAAGTTTAAACCCTACGCGAAACCGGTGACGTTATTATCACCGGTGCAAACCTCTCGGGCTATCTGAAAATTATTATTTATTTATTTAGTGTCCCCACCGGTCACTCCATATTAATGTTATGTAAGCTACGATCCTGACAGAACGCTATTTATATGGTTTTTTGCTACCAGCGTCCTCCTACGGCGTACCGAACAATCAGTCATTCCTGTCGGTTAAAAGCAATTCGAGAAATTGAGTCTTCGAGACATTGGTTATCACCCTAATCTTTCTCTATAAACACCGACTGTAGGTATCTGACCTCAAGCTGTGGCACTGTTGTCTGTTGTCAAGAAAAAAAGAAGCCGACTACTTGCAAATAGTAATGCCGAGATGACCGGCGTCCTTTCGCTCTGACGCTGGGCTTCAAAACAAACATACAGAACCTTTTAAATATTCACCTGTGCTATCATTCAACAGGTAGTTTTATAACAACTGTTTTGTGGTTTATGACGATAAATTAGTGGCCATAATCGCATCGGCTTCGAGAATTTGGTTGGCGAAAGGTTTCTGGTTTACGAATTAGCCTCACGGCTTGCCAGGTGTGACGACTGCCTTAAAGTGTATAAATGCCGCCAAAGTGTAAATTTCAGGATGGTAATATTACACTTTTTGAATATTAATATAGTTTTCAATGAATATGAAATCCATGTCACAACTATCAACAATAGTCAGAAATATAATTGTCGCATTGTTTACAGGTGAGAAAGTACTCTGTTATCACGGACCACTGATTTACGAGGCAAAGTGCTTGAAGTTTTCAATCTCAAAAGAAAAGCAAATAAAATATTTTATTCATTATGCCGGTTGGAATAAAAAGTACGAATTTACTTAAATACAAATCTCTTCAGTCTCTTACGAAGGAGCCATAGATGCAATATTTTTCTTTTACTTGTACTGTATAGTTGGGACGAGTGGGTACCAGAGAGTCGAGTTCTGAAGTACAACGATTCCAATGTTCAAAAGCAACGAGAGGTGCAAAAAGCTCACTCAAATCAGCAACCTACTCACAGAAATAAAAAGAATTCAACAAGTAGTAAAAGTCAAGGAAGGAGGAGCGACGGGGGCAGAGAGAAGGATACGGATAGTAGGGCTAGCACACCGGTGGGTCCGGTGGAAAAACTACCTGGTAGGATCAACAAAACTCCTGTTGGAACCCCTACACCTTCCACGTCTCAAGAAGGATCGGCGGAAGCAACACGAAAAAAGCGAAGGTCGGTAATACATTAATTAATTTACAATGATAAATAATTATCTGATTTTTAATTTACACAAATGATTATCATTATTATAATAGTAATGCAAAGGATGCAAGTAAATAATTTATTTGATAGCATTTTTTAAATTACAGATATGATTATTTTCAAATTATGAATAATAATTTTTGTATTTTAAAAACCTCTGATTGAAGGGATTTTTGATATTAGATCGATTGTTGTTTCTGGCCCATTCTGTAACACACAATGCAGATAACTAATTGAATTTAATTGCCCGTTAGTCGCCTTGAGACTGCCGGTGATTCGGACGACTATCTCGCGAAAGTTGAATTCAAGATAAAGATATCTGACGAACTCAAGGGATTTCTCATAGACGAATGCGAGGCCGTTACAAAACAGAATAAATTTCCTACGCTACCATTGAGATTCACCGTCGACAAGATACTGAACGATTACGTCGATTCGAAGGGAGCAACGGGCAAAGTGCCGACGAACGATAGTTCAAGGTATTCCAAAATTATTTAACGATTTACATAATCTAACGGTTCAATTTTAACTTTGGCTCTTGATTACTTTGATTTGCCATAGGGAAAGCGCCTTGGAAGTGACCAAAGGCATTCGCGAATATTTTAATATCGCCTTGAGCCTCCAGCTTCTCTACAAGTGTGAACGGCTGCAATTCGAAGAGATCGTCAATGAAAATCCCGACAGCCTGCCAAGTCAGCTGTACGGAGCTTTTCATCTACTCAGACTCTTTGGTAATTATTAATTACAAATTATTATTATTATTATTATTTATCTAAGCTAATTACTATTGTAATTGATTATTCAAATTCAGTGAAACTCGGAGGGATGTTGTCCTACACATCGCTCGACGAACGAAGTGTACAGATGTTGTTAACGCATTTTCAAGACTTTTTGGAGTACATGCAGAAAAATAGCTCCGATCTGTTCAACCTCGATCAAGATTACGTTGAACTCTCGACATAACGACTGACTCTTGCCGAAAGTCGCGCTCGCTATTTATTCATCAAGGTGCAATACGAATTGTATGAATAAAATTTTTTTTAAATACTCTGCGATTAAATAGATTAAGACTACGTTGAATTCTCGATGTATCGGCCGAAAGTTACAACATGTAATACATATTGTATTATAAACATACTCTGACTGCTGGGTCATGAACAAACAGCTGTATGATCATTCAATATCAGTATTATATGCCACGTTTACCGTATGCTCAATCAACTTTGTTTTTTTTGTCGTTTTTTTTCGTAAAAAAAAGCCATTTTAGAATTTTCACCTGAGCGTATTTACCGTTCGCTCAATCAACAGTTTCAACAAAATTATCCAGGGGCAAATCTGGAGTATAGGTAATGAAATATTTTCAAAAAGAAAATTTACATGAAAATTTTTTTTCGGCCATCTTTGAATCATTTAAAAAATTGTCCAATTTCAATATTACCATCTACAGGAAAATGGGAGTTACGAATGTAAAATATTCAGTAGATTCTAAATGAATCCATAAATTCTCCATCGTTGTTTTCCCCACCGATACTGGTAACTAGATTAGACGAGAAAATCAATATCGTAAGTCGAAATTATATTTCAATACTCAATTACTACAAACAAACGTTACCACGGTTGACAAAACAAAATGTACGCTTACGCGACAAAAAATTGAACTTACATTTTACGGCAACCGTCGAAACTTTCTTAAAGAACGTTTCTAATAAACTTGCCGTTGATTACAAAAAAAACGTTAAATAAGGAACTTCGTTCCAAAAATCTAAAAGTTGCTCTGACGAAAGATATTGACGCGTTGCGCTAGCTCGCGCTTTTACTCCTGACTATTGCGACCTGTAGAGCTATATATCCCAGGAATACACACACAGGCTGATATTTATATTTATATATTAACCGGCTGTCGTGAATACTTACAGGTGTGAAGTTTGAGCAGCACTGCAGCAGTCGGCACGGGCTAAACTGGAATACATCGGTGGTGGTATATATTACATGTAGCCCCCCAGAGTAGATAGAATATATCGGAACATCACTCGGCGGGACTGAAGTCGATCTACAAACATTGACCCAGTATCACGGCCGCAGTAGTCGCGACTGGTGTGAGCAAGTGAGAAAAAATGGCGGATGTTGACTTGAACATCGACAATTTGATTCAGAGATTACTGGAAGGTACGTATGTCGCAAGTGTTTCGTGCTCGACCGACCTAATTCTCGTGAGATAAACCGAAATTTGAGCTTTCGTTCGACACGCGTGTTGCCCGTTTCGAACGGTAAATAATATGTTTTTCAAAATCTCGAGGTCTCTATAATAATCTCTTTCCCAGCACTCGACACAAGTGTATACATATTTCGGGAGTGCAGACTGAAAACCCATCGCTCTCTGTCTATCCATTTTTTTCTATCTCATTGACTCTTCTTTTGTGTATCTCTTCTTCTCTCTCTTCGGTTATTTTTTTTTCTTTTTTTTTTTCGTACGTTCTTATTGTTGCAATTGTGATTGTTGCTAATTGCTGCAACGATTGTGTAAATACGAAGTCACGTTCGACTGTCCGTTCTCTCGTCACCTAAATAAATCCCGTGAAACGTACGTTTCGCTTAATGTTAAAACTACGCGTCGTATTTATTCTCGATGTATTGAATTTTTTTTTGTGTAAGTTAAAAAATCGCGTTTTGTTTACTGTCCACTGCTAAACTGTATTCGCACGTTACTCCGAAGCAGCTTTTTGAGCTTAGACGTTCATTGTAAACTGCCTGCATTTCGTTTTGGAATTGTCACATTGACAGACTCTATACAAGTCTGCCACTTTGAGTTGCGATAACGATACCTGTAAAGAGAGAGAGAGAGAAAAAGGTGCCAATATGGTAGGCAGTTAGAACATTCTGACTTTCCGCTAGTCGGAAGAGAAAGGATTAGAAAAGGAAAACAGCCAAAAACAACAACTTTTTCTTTTTTTTTCTCTCATGCTACTTAACCGGAACCTCCTGCGGTAAAGTATATCAATCGCAGAATGAACCGCAGGTTCAGAAGAAGGGCAGACTAGCGGATATTTTCTTGTCTGATTTTTCTGGTACGCTGCGAAAGAACTGACATTTTTAATCCTTGTAGATTTTTTTCTCTTGATTTTGCGACTACCAACACTGTTTCGTACCTGCACTATGAATTTTTCTGGAACTCTCCGATGTATCACGCTCGCACACACTTCACATATATATTCTGTGTGGGCTAAAAGATTTCAGGATGCTTCGTATAGCCGCCTCACTACCCTATTTGTACCGTATCACAATTTTTTAATTTCATATCTTCCCGTCGGACGATAAAGATAAGGATTAAATTGATTGTTTTATAATTGGCATGCATTGCAATATTTTATATTCATCTGTCGTGTTGTTCAACCTTATCAGTGACTCCAGCAGTGAACGAATAATTAAAAATATATTTTTATCGCAAACATAGTGCGCTAAAGGTAAGAAAAACATAATACGAAGATGAAACATTTTAAACATTGCAGTTTCATTATATTCTATGAAGGAGTTAATATTTTGGAAATGAACGAAAATTAATCATTCACTGGAGCTGTACTACCGCTGTGTCTACACCAGGGTTGCGAGCATCAATTACTTTTGATACTTGTGCGATAAATTCATGATTCATAATTAAACTTCAACTAACAACTTATTACATCACAATCATATTTTAATTTTTATAGATTGATTAATCGCTTATTATTTCCATCTGAGAATTAAAACTGAGGATAGAAAGTTGAAAAATTTGATTGAAAGTTTTGCAACCCTGGCTTATATTATATGTTGATTTATGTATTGGCTCGTACTAATTACCCCAGGAGAAAATGGATGTTATCTTTGAGAAAAGGGAACTGCTCTTAATGCTAGAGGCAATAATCTCTGCTTCAAAAGATAAGCAACAGCAGATCCATAGACAATGCTAGGAGATAACTGGTTTTTTTTAAATATATTTCATCATCTATTAATTGAAGTAACGTCACTGACTGATACTGAAATATGAAAAACCTGGAAAAGCTGCACTTTTCCAATAACCACCATGAAGATTATTCGAGCGTGCTTGGAGCCTTCTATACACTCGACTATAAATAGTAAATCAATGATAGAGATAAAGTACTAAGAGCATCATAGTTTGAAATCCCATGTCAACCCGACCAGATATTTCCTGTATTTTATGCGTCTTGTCTCGACAGTCAATAGTCTCCCACGTCCTTGACGTACATCACTTGATCCCTCATTATTTTACTTATCAATTGAATAAAAGGCGTTGCAAATGAGGAAACTGTTAGTTTACCGAAAGTGATGAAATTGACGAAGCTCATGCTGCTGCTGCTACCTTCGAGCCTCGTAGGAACATGTTGGTTGTAGAGGTGTGCTAATTGTGTAACATAGTATATCGTAAGCTTAGCGATAAGCAGTTGACGCAATCATCTTTTCACCGGAGACTCGTTAAGCTCATATTCGATGCGTCGAATTTTTGAGCTTTTGTATTTAATTTTTAGTCATTGAACGATTTAACGTATACATTTATTTTTTACGCAGTTCGAGGATGTCGACCGGGAAAGACAGTAGTAATGACGGAAGCGGAGGTCCGTGGTCTCTGCTTGAAAAGTCGAGAGATTTTTCTGCAACAACCGATACTCTTGGAACTCGAGGCACCGCTCAAAATATGCGGCGACATACACGGACAATACACCGACCTATTGCGGCTATTCGAGTACGGGGGGTTTCCTCCCGAAGCGAATTACCTCTTTCTAGGGGACTATGTCGACAGAGGAAAGCAATCCCTCGAGACGATATGCCTCTTACTCGCCTACAAAATCAAATATCCCGAAAATTTCTTTCTTCTACGTGGTAATCACGAATGCGCGAGTATAAACAGAATATATGGATTTTACGATGAATGCAAACGTCGGTACAACATTAAATTGTGGAAGACGTTCACCGATTGCTTCAACTGTCTACCGATCGCCGCGATCATCGACGAAAAGATTTTTTGCTGTCATGGCGGTCTTAGTCCCGATCTTCAGGTATTTTTAAGTCTTTACAACGATTTTTTGCCAGATACAGGTTTCTTTCGCTACTTTGAAATAGATATTTTCGATAAAAAATTTTTTTTCGCCTGTGCTATAATTAATTTAATATTCATTAATAATATAATAATCATTTGCAATGCATTTACCCCACCACTGTTTTCTACGATAATGATTTTTTCCTGTTATTTCAAATACAAATTTAACATCTTCCAGGGAATGGAACAAATACGAAGAATAATGCGACCGACTGACGTACCAGATACTGGATTACTCTGTGATTTACTCTGGTCCGATCCTGATAAAGATGTTCAGGTAAATTTCGTCACCGATATTATTATTATAAAAAAATTATTTCGCAGTCGGAGTATGAATAACGAAGGAATATGAATTTCAGGGCTGGGGAGAGAACGATCGGGGAGTCTCCTTCACGTTCGGTCCAGATGTCGTATCAAAATTTCTGAATCGTCACGACATGGATCTCATATGCAGAGCTCACCAGGTAGTCGAGGATGGTTACGAGTTCTTCGCGAAGCGACAGCTCGTCACGCTTTTCTCGGCTCCAAATTATTGCGGCGAATTCGACAACGCCGGTGGAATGATGAGCGTTGACGAGAATCTCATGTGCAGCTTTCAGGTACCGTTTTATTTACTTATGAGTTTTTTACAAAAATTCTTTAAAGGAGATACAGTTATTTAGTTTTGAAGAAAATGTAGCAATATCTTTTCTTTAATTCCTGGAAGAAAAAATAAATATGAAATACAATTATTCGCGTTATCCCACAAACAAACTGGTAAATATGAAATAATTCGACAGATACTGAAGCCGTCCGAGAAAAAAGCAAAGTACCAGTATGGTGGTATGACAGTAGCGCAGGCAGCGAGACCATCGACGCCTCAAAAGAATCCGACGAAAAAGAGCAAAAAATGACCGCCCTCGGCGGATCCAGCGGCATAGCAGCAATCCCTATCCTTCTAGGCTACTAGGTAAGAGAAAACCTAAAAACCATGGAAGACAACAACAACAAAAAAACAAACAAACTTACAAACAAACATAAAACCTCGTCGTCGCATATGTACTTTCTTGTCACCGTTGAGGAAGAAAAAGCCTCGAAGCTCGAAGCTTTAATTAAGCAACGAGACACACATCGACGGTCAGTCAGTCGCCAGCGACGAATTCTTCAATCCGTCTTGATAACAAAAAAAAAACACTATTCGTTTTAGATTCTACAGGGATTACGGGTTGCCTCAGATATGATTACGGCGAGGAGGAAGTAGTCGACAAGTCGAATTTACTGATCGAGCCGACATTGAAAGCCCGCGATACCTCTCAATCTCTTAAGTATGTATATGTACTTTCAGGTTTTACGCTCAATCTCAAAGTATATATCTAAATATATACTTTCAGGTTGAGAAGTATATATATATATATATTTGTTCTCAGAGATTGAGAGGTATCGGTATATATATATAAATATCTATACTAGAGAAGCCTATTACTTCGTTTCCACCCACTCCCTATTAAGAAACCTCAGAGAGTGCCTTTTGTTCCTAAAATCTCGTTTGTCTTTCGTTAATCCTTACCTCATCACCCGCTTCCCTTCATCCAACGGTCCACATCAACGTAAACGTTTACCGAATTTATCATTTCATTATTATTTATTTCCGATCGTTCGAATGAAAAAAAAAAAAAAAAGAAACAAAAGATTATAAGATTCTCATAATCAAACGTAAGATAGTGACTTAGATTAGTATGAACTTATTTTATTGTTGTTTGATATAAGGAGCGCCATAAGGATTGATTGATAAGAGAATTAACAGAGTGTGAATAACTTTTCACGGAGGGTATCTTATGATTACAATTGTTGATCGATTTATGCGAAGAGCGTTCCATTCTTCTCCTTCGATCCTGACAGTAGCGATAGTGTATCATTGTTATTGTTGAAGCGCGTTGTCTTTATTATTATTATTATTATTATTATTATTATTATTATTATTAATTATCCTTAGACGTAGGTCGTCGCGTTCTCGTTCGCCCTCCTCGACGGAACGACCACTGTCCGACGATAGAATATGCGACGTTATTATTTTATTTTATTTAAAAGAAGAAAATATATAATTAAATGATAAGAAGATGAAAAATTATAGCGAGAGAGCAGTATTTTGATGACGTACGTCGCTGCTCCATCCATATATATATATATATATATATATATATATATATATATATACATTTCTGTACTATACTAGTATCTATATACTACACGGTAAACAAAACAATATTAAATACTGTACTGTACATACATAGGTACGTACAATTTTACTTGCGTATATATACTAGGAAGGATCATCATGCCTTTAACGTTAAACAAGATAAACGGTGTACCACAAGTTAAGAAATTTGCGATAAAAATGATGTGACACAGGTTCAGAAACTGTAATTTACACGGAGCCGGTTAATAGTTGAAATTGAAACAAATTTGATTTCACTTTGTCTACGCAGAGCGAAGCTGAATTTCCTTTTGGCTCAAATATTAATCGTCTCTCTGAATATATTGGATTCGAATTTGTCACCGATTACAGTTTCCGAATGTGTACATCTTTGAAAAAGGAAGAAATTAAATATTATACGTTGCGTTAAATCATCGATGTAGAATCGCGAATTGTGACTACTGGTTTATCCACCGAACCCCACACTTAAGACATATTTGAAGAAAAAGTGAAAACGAAAATAGTACATTGCCGTATTCTTCAATTGATTCTATGTATCTGGGTATATTACCTAATTCTATTGGAAGACTGTACAAATAACAGACTCGAGGTTCATTGATAGGATGCTTTTTTTATCGTAGAGAAACAAAACAACTTCCGATTGCATTTTTTGTTTGTTTTTTCTTTCTTGTTCGTAGATGATTTAACGTTGAACCTACGTGATGTTTTTTTGATGTACGTTAATTGCTATGAGAAAAGTAATACACGAGGGATTGTTAATTAATCTCAGATTCGGGTATTCGGAGAAAAACGGTTTTTAAACGTTTTATCTACCAGAGTTTGAAAAAGTTGCATTAATTATGTCATCGATTACACATTACTTTGGGTAAATGGAATTGAGAAGAAATTAATTACAATTGATCAAAGTAATTGTGATTAATCTTGTTATTAATTATAGACGATTATCTTTTTTGCCCATCTCTGCTATCTACATTGTACCTATGCCTGTACATGTCAGTGTTAAATCCACCGATCCAGAGATCGTTCGCTGGCGAAAGAAAATTAAGTCCTTTCCTATGTCGCTGGTTATTCCATTCTCGCGGTGAATCTGTATCGATCGTCATCCCTTCGAAGGAATCCTCGAGATGTATACTTTCAGATAATAAACATGCGTATTGTTGTAAAGTCATTTAGTTTTTACCAGTAATTGTGATGACAAAGCCCCTAGAATAATTTATTTACTTTACGTTGATAAATGAGAAATCAGTCTCTGGCTGCGTCGCGTTGTTGGTAATTTGTCGATCGGCGGTATCGTAGAACGATCATCGAAGAAGGCTCAGAAGATAATAATTCCAAGGCTGATGCATGTTTTAGCAATTTAGTTTTATTTTTTTACAACTGAGGTGATACAGGTCGATAAATGAATAATCCATGGTTGCGCCATGTGATGCTCGGGCTTCGAATCTTTCGGGGCTTGTAATTTATTTATTTTCTGTAGTGAATGGTACGAGCGTATTATATTATTTTTTTATTTTTTCGATTCGTTTTTTCCATCCTTCGGCGCGTTATCGCGCCCAGCTGAGACTAAGTGAAGTCTCTAGCGAGCGTGGGCTGTAAGGAACGAAATATACGTAGATATTATTAACTTTCAATAAAAAATATAGTTCAAAGTAATATTACGAGTACATATAAGTATTATAAAATACATATAGCGGATTGAGGAACATATATTAATTTTTTTACTATAATGGAGACATCGAGTAAATTCAAATTGAGCGTTGTATAAGTTCTTTCAACGTAAATTCGACTGTTGGGTAGATTTATGGGATAAGTGGTACGTGCTCTGCGGGATATAAATTCCGATCGCTGGTTCATTCCTTTTCAATAAGCAAGGCAGTGGATTTTATACTTTTATTATCAAAATCAATCAAATTTCAGTTTTATCAAGGCACAACGACCAGGGACGAGCTTCACTTTAACAAAAAAAAACCCATAGAATAACTCTTGTAATCAAACAATTCTTCCAAAACGATAATAATCATTCTAGAACGATAATTACAATAAATCATTCTTAATTATATAAAAAACCTTTTTGTTTAAAGAATAAATAATTATTTTGTCATAGTAATACTTCGATTGTTTTTTTTTTCGTTCGAATGATGCCCGTCTATGGTAGCAACGTGTTAAACATTTGAATTGTCGATGGGATGAAACAAAAAGAAAAAGACATGAAATATAAATAAATTCGGGTAGTATACAACCACCACTTAGTAGGTGAATAAATTTGTGCGTAGACGTAAAGGAAAAAAAATGTTGCTTAACTTTGCCCATTTGTTAATGCACATATTAAAGTAAGATAGTGACAACAGAGTTGCATTATAATCCGGCTGTGGTAAACCGATGATGAAATATATCTAAGAGATATTTCATTGCTAGAAAATATTAAGGGGCGAAGATGCATTCTTGTTTATGTATAATAATTTGATTGCAGTTGTATTACTGATATTATTCACGGGGATCGGGGGCTTTAAAAAGAAAATGGTGTCTTGTGTGTTTTTTTTTTTTTTTTTTTTTTTTAATAACCACATTGATTTCTGTGCTCACTTTCGTTTTCAATAATTGTACCACGGGCTGACAAAGTGAAATCGTGGAACGGGCTGCGAATAGTAAACGTAACTTTTTCCTGAAACGAGAACGATATTTGGTGTTTTTTTTACGTGGTATGAAGATAGTTCGATGATTTTGGCGATGAATCGTAATCAGTAGCGAATTGCACTGTTGTAGCTATATGTACTATAGTAATGAAATGTAAATTCAATGACTACAAGTAACCGCGTACTACTGATACAACTAGAAAGCGTTCTAGATGCAGTAAATGCTGGAGAAGTGAGGATATGAAATATACCGATGATTTGAGTACATGTACATGAGAATAGTACGCGATTTCACGCACGATAAGCTGCGCAGGAGAATGAATTGGGTAAAAGCTTGGGGGCCTAGCCATATAGCGTAATCTAGACACCAAGGATATCTAAAAAAAAAAGTCTAACGACCTTTTTAAAATCATGCTCGTAGGCCGAGAACAAAAAAAAACTATCATGAAACAACGTCGACGAACAAAAAAAACTCTTGTACCATATAGGCGCCTGCACATTTTTTTCATCGCTCAGTTTGCTCTATAAATACGTTCTCGCGAAGTATTACGCGTCCTCTGTTTCTGAAATGGAAAAAGTCAAGAGATCGCGAGTCAGGGCGAGGGCTTTGAAATCGATAAAAACGAAGGAGGTACCGTCGTCAATGATTTAATAGAAAAAAGGAAAATAAATAACGAAACCCCCGTACATTATGTATTGCTGTACATGCTGAACTATATAATGCTGAAAATATAATGTCGGCGAGTAGATAAAAAAAAGTTTATCGATAGAAAAATGATTTGCATAAGGACAGAAGAGGATTGAAATAGAGGAGGGTGATAATGGACAATGATGGCGCTGCGCTTCGAAAGAGTGAACTTACCGAAGGGCCTGAGAGGGTGTCGGCTCCAGAGGTAATTACGCTTGACCGGGCTGAGATAGCTGTCCCTTAGGTAGAAAGGGGTGCTCCATTGAGCGTAGCTCGGGATGTAAGGAGCCATACACGGATACCACCAGGGATCTCTAGTGAAGGATGTGACCGGCGCGCTCGGATGAGGTTCCAACATATCGAACAGGGTCTTCTTTCCGAGTAGCGATGGCCACCTCGATGACGGGAAAAGATCGTCCAGTACATTACCTAATTCGCATAAAATACAACCAATAAGAATGACCATTTTTGAACTGATTTAGCTGTGCATAGTATGCCGTAAAGTACATTAAAATTGAGCCACGTCACGAGTAAATTGTTAATGATCGTTATAAATAATAATAATAAGATTATAAATTTGTTAATTCTCATAATTAACCAATTGATAGACGCGTCATACTTTTTAGGACGTAAGGGACACGCAATATGTATTTTGTATCTACAATTATCACTGAATTATTTTTTAAATGGTCATGGCTTCGTTTTTACGATCATATTACGATTATTGATATGTTTCAATGCTTTTCTTTATATATTTGACAAACGAAAAAGGGACAGCGCGGTTTCAGTTCTTAGATTAGACAGAATTAAAGATGCAATATATATAAAAAATATATCTGCAGTAAGTCGTTTCTACAGATTCCAACTCAACACAGCCACGACTCTACATGCGTCAACTGCACACCTGGTACGATTTAAAATGAACAGCGCGCAGTTGACGCGTGTAGATTCGCTGCTGTGTTGAGTTGAAACCTGTAGAAACGACTTACTGCCGATAAATATATCTGAGATGTACCCAAAATATACTTAAAATGTATTTCTGATATATAAACTAACGAAAAGTTCTATAGTTCTGATATTTTGATATTCAAATGTCCCAACCGCCTGAAGGATCAATCAGTCACTGAATTTCACTATATATAAAATAAATGAATAAATATAATATATAAAGGATAAGTAAAATGTTATAGAACGATAGAGTAATAAATATCGTCGATTACGAACCGTGGATGTCAAACAGTGGTTTCGATCTCAGAGCCGGGCTCCTGTGACGTGACAGCAGCGGTTCGGTGCTCGGGTAGAGCCTGTCGATATCGGCTAATCGGTCCAAATGATCGTTCCAAGCTTTATTCGCATCGAATGGTTTCGCTGTTTATCCGAAAATATATCTTTGTTATTTCTTCATAATTCTCCCAACACATACCACTGCGTTGTATTTTTATATCGAGCGTTACATATGTAGTATATGCTCGGCCGATTGATTCGCACAGGCTTTTCTTTCTTTACGGATAATAAGAGAACATAGGCGCCAGGGCTGTACCATAGTTATATTCAGTTTGCGCGTAACAATGATAACGCGGAGGACTTGGCCCGCTAATCGTACCATGCAGTCTATTGTCAAATTTCATCGCCATATAGGATTTTCGTATGCTCGCGCGCTACCGCGCTGCCATCTTGTCAGTCGTCCGTTAAAGTTCCGAGTACCCCGGCTATGGAATTGTTAAACTGTTGGTTCTTTGGTTCGTAGCGACGTGCATATTAGAGCCATTGGTATCTCTTACCGCGTATTATTTTGCTATTAAACTGAATAATAAAGCTACGTGTACGTCTTACCGTTCAGTATATATATATATATAGGTATAACATTGAAAAACATGCAAACGAATATACAGTTGATAGACAAGTACGACATTTGTAAATATATATATGCAGGTAAACGCACATATAAAAAGCATGTTATATCGAGCTCGCGCAGGCATTACATCCGCGTTTATAATTTATCCCAATGTCTTTCGACGTACAACAATTTTTTCGCGGAAAAAATGAAAACGCCATTGTCTTTTCATCTTTTGTCTATTTCGGCGGCCATTTTAAGATTCGACGAACTGGTGGCCGAATGTATGAAATTATCTACGAATCGCGTAGGAAAATTAAATAGAGTGCGCGATAGAGCGAGAGAGTGTAGCGCGCATAAATATTTGGTGATATAAGCAGAGCAGCACGTGAAATAAAAAGCTAGATCGCTGATACTAACCTTTCGGCAAACTCGTGATAAACTTCCATGAATCTCATCGAAACCCCAACCCAACCCTTCGTCGTCATTGTTTCCTCCGTCGTCCGTTAAACTTTCGATTGGTGCCCCACGCGGTTCGATGTACCGCCCGGTCGGCTCACCGTGGAGCTACAGCTCGATCCATTTCTTTATGTTGAACGAATACTTATCGCAGGAGAGTGACTATACTCCGACAAGAAGCGAAGAGAAACAAGAGGCTTCCACTTGCTTGGGATCGGAGGCAGCGTGTTCGGCTCGGTAAGTAGGTCTACATTCGCATATTATTATTTGTTACGTGGGGGTTCGTAGGGGAGGCCAAGACGATTCTTTAATTACGAAGTTTTCTTCTCGTTTCTGTCGCAACAATTTCGTGTCGGGCACGTCTCAATTGTTGACATTTTTTTATGAGGTTATCCTGATTTCATTTTAATCTAAAGATCTAAAATTCGACACACCGTTGATTCGTATTTCACGAAGTTAACTTTGCAAAAAGCCACGATCTCCCCTACGCGTAGACGGATATCACTGGTACACTTTTGAGGTTTCTGTGGTGGGTACCATTTGGGGACAGTGGGTCATTTGGAGACGGTAATCGAGCAGCAGATTCCTTCGAGCCAAACACAATTTTTCGTTGACCAGTTTTTTTTACTACAATAATAATAATAATAATAATAATAATAATAATAATAATAATAATAATATAGTTGATGTGAAAAATGCTGTTTGGCCGAGATTAGGAATTGAATGCTAGGCTTAAGCTATAAAAAAATCGGAAAATTCATTCAATTAAAGGGGTTTGAAGGGCGGGGGTAAAAAATTCAACATGCCATCTCCTGAAAAAGACAGAAATTTTTTGCACCCGCTTGTAACGTTGCTAACCGAGGTTTTTATCTTTTTCTTCCTTATACTCGTTTCGTTGTAAAATAATTGATAACGCTAAATACCGTAATTCGTACACGTTGTTAGTAACGCTTTTTGTTTATTCGTGCATATTATATTAAGTGCGATGAGAGTTGTGAGATATTCGTTAGAGCGTCTATATTCGTTGTGTATTTGTCCAGTGAGTCGTCGCGCAAGCGTCTCAATTCGATTGAACGAGAATTTTATTGATGTAATTAAAATTTCGAACAAGTCATTTCTCTCTCCCTCAACAGTTTTTCAACAGAACTTTCGATCTTCCAGAAATTTTTTAGGCTGTACATGCTTGATATATCGCGTTAGCTCGGGTACGATTAGTTTGACTACAGTTATGCAGTGCTCTAAGAGCATCCAAATGTCCGAGTGCTTGATATGGAAAATTCGAAAGTATTGTAAATCAATAAAATAACAACCGTGAAGCTCTGTAAAAAAAATTTCTAGCTTTTTCAAGTCCGGCGATCATGACAATTTGTGTGTTGTTTTCCACATATTTATACTTGACCAAGCTTGGCCAACCCTTGTATTCATGTTTGCACTTGATTTTGTTTTTTTTTGTGGTTACCATACGATAAATACGTAATACGTAAGTACTTTCATTTGGTAGTAGCTGTATAGTCCATCTACGAATAATATACGTCAATCAGGTATATTCATTCTCGCAGTCACTCTCACTCACGCATCATCATTCTCTTTGTTTCATCACGTTTTTCTTTTGTCTCTCCATCGTACACACTTAAGAATGGGGGCAATGAAGACTCAAGCACCACCAGGGATCTTGGAAGAGAGCCTCATCGCCTTCTTTGAAAATAACGAGAAGCAAGAGTATCAGAAGTTAAGATTGATATATCGACATCCGATAGTTGGATAATGTCTGTTGAAAGAATCGTTGAGAATGGACGCCATGGTCTGACGAGGTGGTTCAGCGCGAACTCCGCTTGACAAGAAAGGCGGATATGCCGCAGCGGCAAACGCTTCAGCGTTGCCCCAGAGTTCGGGATAGTGGCGAGTATTTTTAAGGCACCGAATTTTCATAATCGAGCTATATAAGTTTCGCTCTCTGTTGGCCCATTTTCGTATTATTTGTTGCTGTTTGAGATCGCTTGATTCCGTGAGCTGACGTAGATATTGCCACTTGCCGGGAAAATCGCCTACAAAGAATATTAAAAAGTGTTGGTTTTTTTTTTCCAATTAGAAAAACACCAAGATGAAGTCTGAGATGAAGACGACTGACCGAAATCCATTTTGACTGAAGTTAGCACTGGGCACGTTGATCGATGTTGGGGTTACCACAATCGACTTTCACAATGATGGTCTGAATGTGGTGGTGAATGATAACCGCGAAGAACGATTTTCGACGAAACTAAAGTCGATGCTTGTTTTTAGAATTCACAAGATGAGGCGCAGGAAACGATTCGACTATAATATTACTTTCTACAGACTCAGCGTGCGAAAAAGTTTCATAATAACGTTGCGAACGCGACTCGTTGCAAATTAAACTTCTGTTCTTTAAACATCAATCTGAGTTTAAACCCTGGTTACCCTATGTTGAAACTAGATAAAAAAAATTGAACCAGACTTAAACCGCATTGATGGAACCAGGCTTAAGTATTTTCACTTATTGTTTCGTCGTATTTAACGGCGTAACAATAGGAAAAGGACGCCCGGTGCTTGCCATCTCGTGGTAGAATTTTAAACTGTAGCCCCGATGGCCTGGTTTGCAGTGACAAACGACCGGTTTCACCCATTTTGGCTTCCCACCGTGTTTCTTTCTCAATAAACAAAAAGGAAACTTTTCAACTCGTTGAATAAGCTAGCTACAGACTCGAAACCCTTTCACTCTGTATACACGACACAGGTACGAGTGCTCTAACAGCACCGCGACTTCATGGCACACGTTACACTCATTGTCAGCCGTAGTAGACGGTGCTCGGTTGTTATATACGGATAGAGAAACGTAGGTATATGGAACACGTACGTAGGTAACGAACAACGATGTTATATGACAATTAATAATTATTTATCATAATAATAATCGTAATAATAGTAATAATAATAATAATAATAATAAATTAAAGTAGTAGTAGTAATAATAATAATAACAACAACAACAACGGGGAGAACAACAGTATGCGATATAAGTTCGTGGTGGGTTGGGGGCTCGTGAATATGGAGATACAAAGTTCGTCGAGTGTTTACGTTAGTACGAATAAACGTGGATTATAGTTTTGATGAACGGTTTATGGGGTGGCACGGTACAAGTACGATAACGATTAATATCGTGGGCTTTGTTTATAAAAGATGCAACTCTGGGGTGACATAATAAGACGCGCGTCGTAGGAATTCCCGCCGTCGAGAGACCCGAATGGATTGCACTATTAATTTATTTTTTTCTTCGTACGAAGCACGACGCTAAAATATCTCTCAATGACGGATTACTTTACTTCTCCACATTTCTCCCTTCTGTTGGTTCATTCGTTCCGATTGTTCTGTTATGTTTTCTCGTTTTTCTTTTTTTAATTATATATTCTTGATGTTATTTGAATTGAAGTCGTCAGATCGGTTTCGCGGCTCGTTTTTTTTGTTTGTTTGTTTTTTTTTTGTTGTTTTTCTTATTAGTACCTACCGGGGGTGAAGCGTTCGACAGGTTTGTACTGATGGGGGTACAGCTGTCTCGGAGAGTAGCCGTAGATCTCGCGGTGAACCGGAAGATATCTGCACAGATAGATTAGATTCGCGGATTTGATAATGAGGATCGATTGTTAAGAACAAAAAACAAAATCTTCTCATAACGGTGTAGGAATTATAAATGAATTGATTACCTGTATCCCGGTACATTGATACGGTCTGCGGCATGCAGGGGGTTGTCGAAAATGGATTTTCCATAAGGCCACGTGGACGAGTGAAGTTCCGGGAAATCGGAGCGGAATATGCCACGTGGTCTGTGGGTATGCTCAGGGGCCCTCATGTCATCGGTACCTACGGTTTAATTCAACATTCAAATGTTATAATATAAATTTATTAATATAATAATCAATAATAAATAACACTTGAGAAAAAAAACAAGGAAAATACTATTTTCAGGAAATAGCAGTCCTTGCTTTTCCTAAAAGTATAATAATTATGTTTCTAAAACAATAGCTGTACCAAATTATTTTTTATTTTTATTGTGATAATCGATAATTTATTATTATAGATTAGTATTTTGCATAGAATTTTATATAATAATATACAGAAGTATAAAAACTGATTTATAAACATATTAAATAATTCACTACTGGACTGAGTATTGCTAAATGAGCTGAAGGAACATTCTTGTCTGCCAGAACGGGTTAAAAGTACTAAAGTATGATAAATAGAATTAAAATGACAATTACAAAGTCATAAAAAAATAAAAAATCGAAAATTACTGAAATATATGAATAAATGAAATCGTTGATACTGACCCTTGAGAGCGCGTACGTAGCTTTGCCAGAATTTAGCCTTTTTGGTGATGGGCTCATTGCGCCCAATCATGGCGAGGTTGCTCTTGAATCGCGCGTCCATCTTGTCGCTCTACACCTGCTGTTACTTCTACTTTCACGTTCGTTCGCTAAACAATAATGACCAACAGAAAAAGAAACCTTGAATTAAATCTATATCATTGGTCGTAATACTTGGCTTAATGTATTCGGATGGATCGTCCAAGAATTCTTATAAAAGTATGATATCGTCGAGTGTGGCCTTCTGCTAATACAAATCTAATAGATTATGGGCACTCGCGTCCGGTATATAACCAATAGCCAGACGGCTGACGCGTCGACCAGATTATTTTTCTTTACGCAACTCGCGGATCGCTTCTTTCTCACTCTCGTCGCGTTTAATTTAAGAAGCGTGCGCCATGCTGGCGTCGAAACGTGTTTGCCTCAAAACTCGTGCCACTGTCGTTCTCGTTTCCTCACGATGTGCCAATCCTATGTATTTAATATTCGAAGTTCGCATGAAAAAGTCGATCTTTATACGCAATTGCAAATAATTTATTTGTTAAGTAACTTCGCATTGTCATTTGTGTGTACAATCATCAAAATAACAAATATTGGAAGAGGGATTTGTACAAGTTGGATGATGCGAAGAGCTTTAGTGTCAGTCAGCACGAGCTGCAAGCACCCACGCAGCATTCACATGACGCAAGAGTCCTGGATTTCGCGGCCGATTGCTAAATTTACTTCGCTGGCCGGGCTGGTCCGAGCCGTTTTTAGTCGGAAACAGGTGGACATCCTAGCTCACTCCCTCTCGCACCCTACTACATCACCGCGAAGCCCGTGCGCGTTCACACTTACCCTACCATCGAACAACCGTCCGCACCCTGACTTTGACCGATTTTCTTTAACCCCTCCCTTCCTCTCGTCAACCTCATTTCAACGTAAACCACTCTGGTACACTCACTGGCGCGCGTCACACTGATAATGACCCAATAATTCGTGACGGTACTTGCACTCGAGTACAAGAAAACGTTTTTTTTTTAAAACAAAATGAGAAATTCTATCGAAAAATTATTTCAGTCGAAAAATGACAATATTTTTGTTTACTTTACTGTTATTTCTTGTGGTAAAAAGGTTCAATATCAATAAAATTGCATAAAAAATAGTTCAAATAAACGTTTTATTATTAAATATTGCATCTATTTCAGGTCATAAAAGAGGAAATTTTACGAAGCGCAACTCAGATTTGAGCCCATGATCGTTACATTTTAACGTTAAAGTGTAGCTAAACTCTAACTTTCGCAAGTCCTTACGGGTATTGATTCTAATTGATTAAATAATACAATTAAACGATTAACTAATCAGAATCAACAATTTTTTAAAACAAAGAAATTGTGAAAAAAATACTTTAACGTTAGAATCCGCTGATCATGGACTGATCACATCCTAGTTGTGCTTCGTAAAATTTCATCTTGTATTACCTAAAATAAACGCAAAGTTAAAATATCACAGTCGCTACGTACAATGCGCTTTATTAATTAAATAAAATTCTCATTACTTTTGTAAATGAAAAAAATAATTTAATCCTGTTTAATTGTTTGTAATATTATTATATCGTACATTTTCAATAGATTTTTTGAAAGCTGTTTAATCTCGATCAACCGCTGAATCAAGTTACTCATAGTTGGGAGACAACCAAGGGAATTTATATTTCGCTAGTTGATATATTCTGCAGATCGGAGACACGCGGACTGTTGATTGACGAGCTTCTAAATTGGTTTGTTTAGTCTCAAGCACGATGTATATTGATCTGGACGTAAATAGAAATCGTGTAATAAGCACATGTTGCATGATTTCATCATTCGTATTCAATTAGCCGATAAGCAATAAGCGCAGTTGTGCGGTATAGATATAAGAGTTGCGGACTAATCGGAGTAGTGGAAAAGCAGAAGGGGTGTATGTGACTTCTAAAAATACCAGTTGCGTGGTCAAGCGAATAATCTGGGGCATCGGTCCAAAAACCGAAATACATTTTGACCCACAGGCGATATAACGACTGCGTAAAATTCAAGTCATTCGAGTGATCAATAGATTGCAAAAACTTCATTTTCCTTTCTCTGACAACATAAACAAAAGAGTAAGATCGATTGTAAGGGGATTATCTCTTGCAGATCGTAGAAATTGGTATTTTTTATTCGTTTTTTTTTAATTAGAAATATGTAATAAGTTGTGAACTAAAAATAATGCTGGGTTGTATTATTTTGAACGAAATAATTTAGTAATAACTGTTATAAATGTTTTTAATTGCGTTTAACACAGGATTTATTGTCTTTTAGGAAAGGAATCGTGAGTCGTGGGTGCGAATTCTATAGAACTCACACAGAGCGAAGTTCAAAAAGCTCGTAGAAAGAGAGGGGGATGATGAGTAGTGTGCCACTGCGATGCCGAGTAACGCTAGAGTGTCTGCTGGCGTCACTCGAGCTGACTATTCTTGGAGGCCGGTGAGTAAAATTAAATGGCGTAGAAGCATCAGAGCGCGAGACTCTTATCCTTCTTACATAAGCGTTAAATAAATCGTTGCCAATTATTATGAGGCTCTGTGCAACGATCAAGCTCATCGTCCGCATACGAAACACGAGATGCCAATTATAAAAGTAAAAAATAGTATTGATTCATCATGATGCTGTCTGACAAACGTAAATTTAGCGACACCTTTCGTTATCACATGCTTATTCTCGTGTTCCGAATCATCCGATAGACTGCTGTTAATACAAGAATAGTGGTGAAATGAGCAAATGGCCGAGGCATGATTTATCGAGGAGGTAGGTAAGCAGCATTTTATTGTTATGGTTATTTATTATTATTATTGTTGTTGTTGATGTTGTACATGAATGAAAGAAAGCATTAGTTGATGAGCAGGAGCTGTTACATGGTGTTGAACGGGACGAGTACGAATAATATACGACTGGAGTGACTGCGAGCCTCGATCTCAGCTGGAAAGTTCGTAGCCTGTTGTTTGCAGCACGTTTTCCATTCCTGGTGAAAAACTTGGTCGTTGATTCACTCGCGTGCGCGCGCTTTATACCTATACTTCCCTTTAAACTCTTTTGATTCTTTTACGCGACGACTGTTCTGCAGATGAGTGCTCTACTAAATATTATCAACTTCTAGGGAATACCGAAGCGGACGTACTTGATTATTGGACCGACACTCGGTAAAGCCCGGAAAAATCGAAGAGAAATCGCCAGAAATTTCGAGGCACACAGACGCGATTTTCTTCGGAATAATTTCGACGGCGACGACGACGATGGAAACAACGGTCCGAGAAAATTAATAAAATTTCGCTGCTACGTATCCGAAGTGACCAATGTCGTCTCGTACATTGAATAATTTACCTAGATTCGGATGACCGTTCGGTTCGGGGGTTGGACCTTACACTGGCTGCTAGCTGCCAAAAAGCTCTGACTAGTATCTCGGCTCGAGCTCGACCGCCACCTTGCGGTAAGAATCGTAAGTAACTCCGAGACATTTATGGCAACCCCCGCACCTGTACCCAGCATCGCGATTCGCCAAAACCTCCCAAAAACTTCTCATGTCTCTTCAATACTGCCCGTCCCGCGTTTCACCTCCTTGTGCGCATATACCCAGGAAGCTCAACCCCACCCCCGAGACACGATTTTACTATAGAGGTTCCACGTTTCACAGTAGAACCCGAGAGAAGACTTGCGAGATCAGCAATTCGCGTGTATTTCTCTCGAGGATTGCCAAGCTTTGCGGAGATTGCGAGACCCACGTGCGCCGAACAACCTATACCTCCACTTATTTCTAAAGGATCGGCTCATTTCATATACCGCGCATCGATTATTATCGGTATCATTTCATAGTAATCGATGAATGATTAAAATAATCACAAAATTCTTTTCATTGCATTACTTTTTATAAACACCAGGGCTCTTGAGCCCGACGATCTTGGCGTGCTCGATGCAACGCTATTTTTATTTCTGTATTCGAGTCACTCTCTCGCCCTGTCCACCTGATACACGCTATTCGTTCTCGCGGTCGTATTTATTTTCAAATCGGCCACGGTCAAACGTTTCTTCTCGCATGCATACCTTACGAAGATGAGTTACACTACGGCAGAACTATATACAATTACCAAAGCCCTTGTAACACGGTGTATGCTCTTTTATATTCATGACTATTGATGCTATTTCTTGATATTTTGCGCACTGCCGTACAAATATGGTGGACACATTTAGAGGCTTTTGATGATTCCTATAAGTAGATTCTGACGAATGAGCGAATGGCCAATACATTTATAAGAGATTGACTTTGAAAGAAGGAAAGGTTATGTCAGGTGTATGTCCCACGATACCGACATACATTTTTGTCAATAAGTTTTTGTTTTACATTTATCTTTTTCAACTTTACGAATAATTATTTAACATCGTTTGCAACTAACGAATGACTTTTATTATTAAATCTTTTAGTGGTCGTTTACAGCAATATCAATTTCAGTAAATCAATCTGCATTGATTATTGTTTTACTATAAAGATCAGAAAATAACAATTTTTATGAGAAGCTTCAAACCTACGGTTAAAGAATAAAAAATAATATGCAACTTTCGTTGTAATACACATTGAAATATTGCTAGGAGTTTCAATCAGTGTCTTGTTAATAAGCAGGATAATGTAGGATCGAAGCTAAAGTTCTAATAGTAAATACAAAAGTTGTGCACTGTCAGAATGGAAGTCAGTGCATGCGATGCGCTCATTACTCGAGCAGCGGGTTGAGCTTGCGCCACCTCATTTTCGAGCGCTTGACCTAGTTGCGCACGACCGCCCGCCACGAATATGTTGCTGAAGCATATTAAATTAGACGCATCCTGGACGGGCATGCAAAAGCACGTTGTATGCTATCGCGGGTGCGCCCACGTCTACCTGGAAGAATTTGCAAGTTTACGTCTCGCTACGTCATCTGCTTTCTACGCCAATAACACACCCCCGCATCTCAATGTCGCACACGCAACCTTGACGCAGCTGCTTTTCAAATTTGTAGCGCTATATACGCGTCTTTTTGTTTGTTCAGCCTACGTATAATCTACGCAGAGGCTCCGTTAAGTGTGAATTATTTGTTTTCTTCTTCATATATGTGTAATTCTATCATGTACCGCGTGGGTGTTACGCTGACGCAGCGCTTTATTCCTCTTTTACGCTTACGACTAGAGCTTTTTCCGAATGAAAGGTTGAGAATTATGCAACAACCTTTTGACTCACGGATTAATTCTATCATATCAAACATATGTTTTGATTATTTCTCCATCGTTTTAAGAACATTAAGACGAAATATTATAAGAGTTAACATATTCGTTTAATATTTAGTGATTCACAACTCGATGCAAGGTAATGTGTTTCGAAATAAAAAAAAATGGCTTCTAGCTAGCTACAATAAGAAAAAAAAGTCTGTCTGTCTGATATGACAAATGTTAACCTCTATAACTTGCTACCCTGCTTTAAGAGTCCTATTGAAACCGACTGTACCACATTAAATGGACAGAAATCCAGTTGAAAACTAATCGGTTTCAATTTAGTTTTTTGTCCGTTTAATCGGTTTCAATGACATTTTTTAAGTAAGGTATTAAGCTAAAATCTATCATACATGTAGAGAGAATCAATCCTCATTGTTGATTCCAATTTTCTTATGTTATGCATTTTTGAATTTTGTCCAAAATATCTATTCGTACGCAAGCAATTTTTGAGCTACACGGCTTAATACTTCTTTATAAATACGACGAGCATAGACAGATGATTGGTATTGAATTTGGCGAGAATCAAACGTATCATATTTTTACATTTTACGAAATTTTCGATTTTTCAAATTTTACGATAAGTTCCTATAAAGAAAATTATCTTGAGCAAACGAAAATGTAAGCAGTTTGGCTGGTGTATACAGTATTAAAAATAGTAACAACCAGTAAAGTAGAACCTTGCACATTGCTTAATCACTATTTTCTACCCGTTACCTAATTTCCTGTGAGAAAACCAAAATCGATCAACGTATACGCCCTCATATTATTATTATTATTATTGTTGTTGTTGTTGTTGTTGTCATGAGGTTATAGGGCTAAGATCCCCCAATATCCATATACAAAATGTAGTACATAAAAGATAAATTTATAAATTTCATTGTATAAAGTCTCAAAGATTGTAAACATCCAATATACGACGCATTAATAATTTAACATTGAATGATTCTAATTGAATAAGTTTGTGTAGTTAATTGATTTTTTGTAGGTTGACGTGAATATATATATCACGGAAGAAATGGGGTTGTCGATATTACATCGAGACAATAGTAATATTTTTGTAGTAATCTTTACTCGAGTTGTGGTCGTTATAACTACAACTTGTATCTGAAATAACACTCGCTGTTGTAATATATACCGTTCATGCTGTAGTAAAATATTAATATTAAAACTTACAAGCTAATGCAGTACTTGTGAATAAGTTCGAAGTAAATTTTACTATTTACCGAACTTGCACAGGCTGAGGAGTTAGAATAACTCGTTAACTTGTCCTTGTAACAGTATAGCCAGTAGCGTATATTACTATTATAGGGCAGTACGAGTGCCATTTGAAAAATTTCCGGCCTCATCGACATAAAGTAAATGTAGAAAAAAATTCTTTCGCCGTCCGATAGATGGCCTTGACATATGTAAACCGTAAAAATTTCAAGTCATTCTGATCATTACTTTGTCTATGGCACTCTTCCAAAGTTTTTACCTGACATTAAATAAAAGATGAGTTAGACTCTGTATACAGTAAAGCCTCCCCTTCATTTACAACGGTCAAACATTGGGTGGCCGAGTACAAACGTGGTCGTACGAGTATTTTAGACGAGGATCGTTCCGGGTGCCCGAAAACCACTACAACTGACGAAATGGTCGATTTTGTGCATCAAACTGTGATGGCAGATCGTCGATTGACTGTTAAGGATATTGCTGAGGCTTGTGGGATATCATCTGAACGGGTGCACAAGATTTTACATCAAGATTTGTATATGAGAAAGTTATCCACGCGCTGGGTGCCGCGCTTGTTGACGATCGACCAAAAGCGCATACGGACGGACATGTCGCGCGAGTATCTTAGCCTGTATCAAAAAAATCCAGCGGAATTTTTGCAGCGAATGATAACCGTCGATGAAACCAGGGTACACCACCATACGCCTGAAACCAAACAACAGTCAATGCAGTGGATTGCGGTGAGGGAATTAACTCCGAAGAGGACAAAGGTCGTTCTCTATGCAGGAAAAGTGATGGCGACAGTTTTTTGGGATAGCCGTGGAATAATTCCTATCGATTACCTTGCAAAGGGTGAAACAATCAACGTACAGTACTATGCTGCATTGCTGGATAAATTGAAAGCCATAATTAAGAAAAAACGCCCGCATTTGGCCAAGAAAAAAATCCTGTTTCACCAGGATAACGCTCGGTTCACACACTTGCATGGTCGCAATGTCAAAATTGAACGAATTGAAGTTTAATTGCTTCCGCATCCACCGTATTCGCCAGTTCTAGCTCCCAGCGAAATTTTCCTGTTTCCTAATTTGAACAAATTTCTCGGGGGAAGAAAATATAAGTCAAATGCTGAGGTGGAAAACGCTGTAAACCAGTATTTTTCAGGTTTAGACAATCAATTTTCTTCCGACGGCTTAAAAGGATGGGAGAAATGTTGGACCAAATGTATCGAGTTACAGAAAGATTACGTCGAGAAATAAATTTTGTTTTGTTTCGAAATATGTGTTGTTTTTTAAAAAGGCCGGAAATTTTTCAAATAGCCCTCGTACATTGAATGACACGGCACGAAATACTATAGTATCCGGTAAATGCTACATGTTTTGTAGTCTTCGCTTCTATTATTGGGAATCAACACAAGGGAAAAATGAGAATATGACCAATATAACAGTATTAATGAATATTTGTAAGGGAAAGTCTTTTTCGAATGTGAACAATGGCTTAAATAATGCTGCATATAACAATGTCTGAAAAATTATTGGTTATGACTACTGGGATTAAATTCGTATATATGGGAGAAGAAATATCTACTATATTCAGTAGTTAAATATACCTATTGGACGAAATCGAATTTATATCGCACGCATTGTGAAGCACGGGGCCGTCTCTCTTTCTCTCTCTCCGTCTCGTGTGTGTTGAATCAAATTATTCATCAAATTAAATATAATATTATTATTACATTTGATCTGAATTAAATGAGATATGACATTTCATCAAACTATAATGCCATGTATGGTACTCGTATATGTATTCAATTCAACGGTAGTCGAATGGCGTAGTCGGTAGCGTCAGCGTGTTAGGTAGCTAGCTAGGTAGCTCGGTCATAGGTTTAAGTTCCGGTTTAGGCTGAACATTTTTTGTCCAAGGTATCAAACGTAAGGTATCAAAACCGCTACCTTACGATTGCCGATGACAAAATATATCTAAAAAACGAATTCCCGAGTCGGAAAAACAAATTGTATCCTGACTGCGCTGAAATGACCACGTTGTATGCGTACAATGCGGGCCGAAACTGACACTTTTCGAGCTGTGATTAGTGCGCTTGCGCACTTGCCCGGCGGCTGCTGCTTTTCTACCCTAGGGCAAAAAAGTTTCTTTTTTCCCCTAGGGTAGCAACATAAAGCGCTCGGATGGCGCCATCAGACGGAGATCGAGAGACACTCGTAGCCACCGTGCTAATAATAATAATAATTATTATTATTATTATACTCTTTCGCACGGAATATCCAACGTACAAAACAAAATCTCTGATAGCTCTAACTCTCATAATTTTTGAGCTATTGTTTTGGAATTGCACTTGGGATATAACATCCTGATCATTGACCTTGCGGATTGAATTCGGCCAAAAACGTTCCATGAGTTTTAAATTTCCAATTTTCAACATTTAAGGATACCGATCACGGCTTGTTATTTAATCAACTAAATAGTTTTTTTCGTGCAGTGGTGGAACTTTGTCCCCCGCCTCCCCAACGGGGCTTCAACCCTAGACCCCACCGACCCCAACGAACGCTTTCCGATCGCGGTGTCACGAATTGCCATTGATTTACATTGATTGTAACAATAATAGCTCTCGCACGCATAACAATGTGATAATTTCAACGAAGTTGGAAAAAAGTATCGTATGCTAGGCGGGAGAAAGCCCGATTGCGACGAAATCGGGCACTTTTCTACCTTGTAGCATAACGTACTATTTTTTATTTACTTCTAGTGCCGCCAATATATTTTATCGTCATTTTATTCTGTCGTAACAAAGGTTTTTTTCTCCGTGTGCATTTACCGTTGGTAGTGGCTTGAGGATCATAACAGAATTATGGTAAAAATTACGAGTGTAGGATAGCAGCGATAAATATGCTTCGAAGTAGCAATGATTTGATGTTTATTTTACTTCCGACGCTAGTTATAGTTACAATAGAGGTTTTACTCCAATTACGTAGTATTCTTAACTACAGAAACTCACTATGCATATAATCTCCTTTGGTTGTAGTTAAAATTACTACAATTGTTGTTCCTGATACAATTTTTTTTTCTTTTCGCGTTGAAAATTAATCAGAACAATGAGTATGCGACTTCATTATCGCAATTCGAGTTTTCGTGATAACTGTTTTTGTTTTCTTTAGAAAGGGATCCTAACGAATACATTCAACAATGCCGTAGTCTAGTATTCTCCGTGAGTGAAAGTATAGTAGAAGAGTGAATAAGACTGATTTGGGCCGGAATGACGCACATCATGAAAGTCCAAGGCCGCATGTACGATAGGGTGAGGGAGCGGAATCGATATGAGCTCGTCGTTTAGTCGCGTAAAGCTCGTCCAGCGGGGATGTTGATCCCAACCGCGTACACCTGCTAAATTGAAACTTATGAGTTTTCTAGAAGCACTGGCGTGTGCCGGAGGGAGCGTCGAAACTGCGAACGAGCAACACCCGCGTCTTACCGAGGGAGAAACTGAAAGACCTTCACCGTTGTTCACCCTCTTCTCCTTGTTGGCTCTTCTGCTGCTGCTTTTGCTGCTGAGGTGAACGGAGGGCGTGAGCTTCTTCTCGTCCATTCTTCTTTATCGTTAAGGAGCCGCGCCTCGTCGCCTAGGTTACTGATACACCTCATTAGCGTGATGGGGGGGGGGGGGCATCTTGTTTCACTCCCTTTCTATCTCTTTCTTCTCTCACCCGCTCGTGAGAACGTCTTCTCTTCGATCGCTCATGCTTCTGGTTCAACTGCAACTGGTTCTTCTCCCTCTTGATACTGCTGCATATACCGCGTACTCCTATCGACAGCAACATTAACCCATCATTAAGCGCATCAGCTTTTGTAACGTCGATAGGTGTGTAATTTCCCTGAAGACCCCATTCTGTTAATTCAATATCTTCATCTCTAATATAAATGTAGGAATTTACACTGAAAATTGTTATATTGTTTACACATCTCGCAATAATCAATAGGTTGCACATCTTTCATTGTTAATCATAAATAGAAAATATTTCATCTTAGATGTCGTAAAACCTGAAAATAGGACTACTATGGACGATACCACAGAAAGAAAGGACTTTTATGTATAAAATCAATTTATTTAGGTATGTTGCTTAGAAAAACAAAATAACTGTTTATAAACTGTTAGCAAACAAAATAATTCATTATACATTAATTTTCAATCAATCATTTGTTTTTGTACGCCGTAAAATCGCATTTTTTAACAAATATTCATGTAAATTTGAGAAAAACGAACTTAACAATGATTTATAAGTACTCAACTTTATAAAATAAACACAATCGTTAATATAAGTTCAAATACTAATTAGAACAAATAACATTTTATGATTACGTTCAATTGTGCATTGCAAATAAAATTTCCATTAGTTATATTACTCGATGTTGTTATAGGCGTCCAAGCACAATGGGCACAGAGGATCTGCATGTGTTATTTATGCACATCGCCTATTTCACTTACCGCAAGATGACTTAATTTTTACAGCATTAGACACATTATGCACTGTATGCGTCGACCAATGAGCACTCTTGTATTCGTCGTATCTCGAATAAACCACGATCAGTAACGTCGGTAGGCCCGTCGGCTCCGTGGAGACCCAAATGAAGTTTAACTGCTTATGGTTGTAATATAGAGAAAACAATGCGCCAACAAAAGCAACGGCTTCATGAGAATGTTTTTGAATGATTACTTAAGATGACAGCAACGAAACAAAAAATATTATAGCGGTGACGCGGAAAATAAAAACCTGAGCTCCCTACGATTCTCAAACGTCTAATAAAAGGTTAAAGGGAAACCCATGAAATTACACTGCACTTTGAGTTTGATTTTGCTTGAAATCTGTGTAAATGTCAGATTATATCTATAATTTACAGTAATATTTGGGTACGAATTCGAAATTATTCTCTATTCAATAAGTTTCCATAAATGTGGCCAATTTGTCTAAAGGTTTATATCGTCAGTCCTAGCTCTACACTACATATGGACAGTACAATACCCAAGCACAATAGCTATGTATACCATAAACTGTGTAAGATTTAAGGGGTCCGTTGCTCCGAACGACAATACAGCAGCAGCCCAACCGTACTGCGACCTATACTGTGATCCACCATTCATTGGTTAGTCCCAAAAATACAAATATTTTGCTCCCGGTTGATTTAACACGCAGCAAGCGTTTAGTATACAATGTATATATAGCGCGTTTTCCACGCGTCGTGTTGTTGGTGGTCCATGAGTATTATTCCACTTCACAGGCGTTATTATCCAAGTAGGTGTATAGGATTCAGTTTAGATTCTCGTAACAGTAACAAAACACACCAGTAGCCACTGAATAAGGTAGAAAATATGTCTTTCGCTCAATAAATATACGCAGAGAAAGCTTATAAACCATAATTAATTGATAAATAAACTCCGATAAAAATTAAACTTACATGCTCTGTAAGATTAAATTACAATTCTCTATACAGTTAGTGGCTCTGATTTTTTTTTTCAAACGTGACCTGTACTAGACTGTGAAATATATTAGTTTTTGGTACTGGACTATCTGACGTTAAAAATAAAATTGTATGTTCTAGTGGTGAGAGGTGCGAGTGCATCTGCAGCACCTGGGTAGCTCGAGGTTTCGACAGCGGGGCCCGCCTCACGAGCCCCTCCGTCTTTATGACTAAGAATTTGTCAGTAGATATTAATTCTGCTCTTTCACCTCTCCCTCAACAATTTCAATCGACAAGCTGAGCTTCTAGCTTCCAGCTAGATACATGTCTGGGGCTCCAAGTCCATTCTTATAGACGTTTTCTGCACCAGGCATGTAATTTTTCCACAATTCCACGAATCACTGCAAAATCTGCTCTGTACCTACTACAATGTATAACTATAGACCAGAGGATATAACGTTTTTTAATGTATTTACTCTGTGAGTTTACGTTTTTCATTATATAGTACAATGTATTGTGGGAGTGGTACCTCGGACATTTAATAGTAGCGGGGTAATATATGTTGCACGTGTACTCGGTGGATCATCGTCGATGGTTCACTTTATGTCGAACGAAGTTTATCTTCGATAAACTCTGTTGCGGCGCGGGGGTCATGGATATATTAACGCAGCCAGTTCGTAGGTTAGGCAGGCAAAAGGAGTCATGCAAGGCAGCGGGAGCGCATCGATCTTTATTAGGTGGTGAACGTTTATATCGACGTTGCCGCTTGGCGCACGCTGATTTAACGAGTTTATTCGGGACCCCTTGGACGACGGGGTTCGAGGGCCGCGCGCCTTCCGACACCCTCGATACAACGCGCATAGCTCTCACCTGAATATGCTTACGATGAGCCAAATTGGCACATGTGTGTTAACAATACTCCTAGACGTCCTGATTAGTTGACCTCACAGCAGTTTTGTTTATCTGGAAGAGATAAGGGCAATTCGAGTTACTAAATAAAAAATATTCCACTAGTAACGTGAAAAAAGAAAAAATCTATAAAAAAATGTAGGGACGTTTTTTTTAGAATTTTTGGAGCTTTTAATAAAATGGATAACGAGGCCAAAATTAACGGGCGAAAATATATTAACGTAAGGTCTGAATCGATTAAAAAATAGAATTTTTTTCTGCCAAAGAAGGTGCTTTTGCAATTGTGTTCAGTACTCAGTTCCTTCGTAATTTTTCATGTTTTGTAATGATGCCTGATTCATAACATCACATTTATATTTAATTTTTTTTCATCAGGCACTCACTCCCTTAGATGAGAGCCTACTATTATTGCCTTGCTTCACCGAGAAAAGAGTTTATTCACTATAACTAAATATATTTAGTTGTCCTGTTATCGAAAATATTTGTTGAGTGTTACAACATTTATTAACAGTTAATAAATATCAGTGTTCTTATAATAAAATCATATACCGGAGGCCGTCAAAGGAACGATATATTTGAGTAACTTATTTCTTGTAACACATTCGATGTTTCTTACTAATAAAGAACGATTTACAGCAACGAGATAATATATATTTGGAACGACTTTACATTAGTTAATTATTATGAAATATACGTTTGACATCATTGTTGGCTCGGCGAAGCAAATAGATTTTCTACTCGACCGCGCGGATTTAACCTCTTCGATATCAAAGTGTCAAAACTGTGAAAACAATGTCGACTTCTGAAAAGACAAAACATTTAAATATGTAAAGATGTTGGAACAGATGAAGTATAGTTAAGACTACAGCCAACTGATGCGGTGTTGCCACGTTACTTCATCGTAGCGACATGACCGAGAGGCGTAGTAAACCCGATGACGAAAGCTCAAATTAAACTCAATATAATGTAAAAACTAGGCCGATAACCGTATTTCTTTCCTCGAACATTAAATTGCTACAAGTTAAAAGTATGTAAATCTGATTTTTCTTAAATATCTTATGGTTTTCTACTAATATATACATTTTTATAGCGACCGGAAATTGGTTTTTCCTATGTCATTTCGGGAGCCCGTCTCGAGAAACACCTACTTTCAATAATTTTTTCTCTCTAATTAGGTTGATAACCGACCCTAAATTTTTGCAGGAAGAATAAATAATATATTAGGCACAGCATACAATTTTTTTATTTAAATCATATGGACTGAGCCACCACGACAGGATTAACCTAACATGAAAACTCAAAAAATATTGATATTTTTACGCTTTGCGTACTCTCCAAATAAAAAAAAGCTCTTTTAAGACGTTTTAAAGCCCTAAGTTATCTAAAAAAATTCCATGTAGAAACACAAAAAAAACGTAAAAACGTGGATTTTGTTAAGAATATTTGCCAGGCATAAATGCCTAAAGGATAATTTCATTGCCGACGTTCAAGTTATTACATGTATGATATATCTAGAGCTTAATCATTCCTTCAATTACATCCTGATATGAACGAAAAATATTTTCTCTAATAGTGACTCGGATCGCTCCCTCCTTTTTTACTATAAATCCCATGAAGCAGTGCTGTACGTTGAAGTAGACGAAATTCATCGGCACATACAAAATCTACATGAGACTAAGCGAGCAAACTCTCGTCGATTGCATTCATATGTTAAATAGGATGTAGCGATATTGCGGACCACCGCAGCGTCTATACAACATAATACACACACTCTCTCTCTCTCTCTCTCTCTCTCTCTCTCTCTCTCTCTCTCTCTCTCTCTCTCTCTCTCTCTCTCTCTCTCTCTAATATATATATATATATATAAGTAAACAGCAGGACTATATAGGATAGGAGTTCACGGACCCAAATGTAATATCAACTAAAGCGTGGAGCAGAGGTAGCTTACGTAAGTCGCGAAGCTCAGGGTGTGCTGCTCTCCTGCTTCTGCTTACTGCTACAGAGGGAGGATTACGTCGTCGCGGCGCTTACCAGCCTCGTTTACACCGATACGTTGGAGGGGGTGGCAGGGTTGCGTGGCGTTTGGGCTTTTCGCTTCACCCTCCCTCGACCACGCAGCCTATGACAAGTATATTAGTATAGACCCTGCGTTTATATCAATTAGCGATGACGTTATACGGGGGTGTGGGCTTTTGGTCCTCGCGTATAACCGAGATTCAACGTGGCAGCTAACAATGTGCTCGCGCTTTGTGTCAACTATACATTTTCATTCGTGTATACTAGGCCATCCGTTACAGTACAAATTTTCATACTGTTATGATCTTAATTGTATCAGTACCGATGCCTAACTTTTATCCTACGAGCTGTATACAGTATTTGATGATCACGGTAATTATATTACCTCCAGGTCTGAATAATCTACTCATTGATATATGATACATACGTTTTCTATAAATTAAACATTCTTCTCTGGGGGTTAACGAGTTTAAGATTGTTTGCGACAATATGCTTATTGTCCAATGCTGATAGAAATAATAAATATTCATGGCTTGTTATTTACAGACTCAGCAACTGTAGTATACCCGGTATACGATGTCTGGCAGGGCGGTTTACCGACTGATTTTCGTTCTTTTGACCCGAAACCGAAGAAGAAGAGGCTACAGCTCGCGACGGATTCGCATCGAACCGACGGGTTCACTTTGTACACACTCCGTCTTTGAAACTTTTTGTTGCATCTCTCCCGTCGAGCCGCGGACAAATGTAGACAAACTGTGCAGCACCCAAGCCTCTAAACGCTTTTAAATGATACAGAACGAGAAAGCCATGACTGTTGGCTTCACGGGTCGCTATTTTACCTAACTTCAGCGCGCGCGTTACGGTGGTTGGTGTCCTGGCATCAGCTACATACGACACGGCATAGTACGGACCAGGTGCTATAACCTGGTGACTCTGATTTATCGTCGTATATACCTTATAACGTTAAGGTATACACGTACTCTGCTCTCTATGTCATCTCTCACTCCCTTTTTTGGGTTGCAGAGATGGAGGCTTGCCTCTGGCTTCAAGTATCTACAAGTCATCCTGGCACTTGATTAACGCAAACTAAAACCTAATATACATCTGGAGCAGGCACAGCTTGCGTATATTAAAATATCCATGTAGATATACCGAGCAATGAAGCGGTAATGGAGCTACTTGTATCCCGAACCGTGCACTTTACCAAATGAAAAAGCATAAAAAAAGGGAAAAAGGGCGAATATCGTCGGGATAGGGGTCGTTTGGTCACTAGCGTGATTTGAAGCTCAATCGGGCGTACGATCATCACCCTCGTGTACATATATTATATGACCTAAGCTTACTCAATACTTATGGAGTAAACATATCTCTAAAAGTACAAATCACAATTTGTTTCGTATCGTCACAACTTTTAGTTAAGAAAAAAACCAATTTTGTTTTCTCACAGATGATGCTTTAGTCGTTGTTGTGTAAACATTATTTTTCGAGGTTTCAATGTCAGGATGCTTAAAATCGTTTAAAACCTCTAAAAGAATGTCCTTAATGGGCACATGTGTGTATGCACAATATGTGTGAACGCGGGCGCGCGCCCTAAATAAGTAATAAATCGCTTATAACTAAAGAACGGATTAAACTGTCGGGCTGAAATTTGACGCCCAAGAGGAGCAGTTGCTATCCATTCATTGTGATGGATTATATCGAAAAATTGGTTCTGTCTTTAATATTTAATGAGTTTTATTATCTTCAAAAATGCAAAAAGACGTCAACACACTGTCTCGGCCAAATATCAAGCTATCGAACTGAAACTTTTTACACAAGTGTATTTACAAACTAGGTTGGTTGGTATTCAGTTTAGCTGGGATTCATAATTGGTATCAAAAGTTATAATATGTAATTTTTTAAAACGGTTTATTCGCTAAGTTTTACAACTTTTTAGCAGATAAGCTAGTGTATGCAGTGCTTAAATAATCCTGCAAAGTAGAAATTGTTTCGTGCACATTGATTCCTTGTTATTTTCTACTTTTCACAAAGTTTTCTCTCTGAAAAAGATAAAAACGTTCAACATACTTCCACGGAGAAGTGGTTTTTTAAATGTGAAAAATAATGATGAAGTAATGTGTAATGTTTTACTTTACAGGCTTTTTTCTTTCTTATATACAGGAAGCTTTGGGTTAAAGTGAAAAATAATGACGAAGCAATGTACAAGTTTCTACTTTGCAGACTTTTTTAAAACTAAATTTTAACATTTATTTTTATCCTAATGGGTAAATATTTCGGATCCATTCGCATACATTCAGTAATTCTCAATAAAAATTAGATTATTACGGTAAATTTATATTAGTTAAAAACTTCAATTGAAACGAAAAAAATGACAGTTTGTTGTTATAAATCCTGTTATTTCAATGCAAACTCCGCAAAAGAGATAAACTGTTGTGGATTAAGCGACATTGTGTTAGTCCCTACTTTGCGAAATCGGTCTTCAGAGAGTCTACCGAGTGAAATAGAGCTAAACGCGTGAATAAAAACGTACATTGAGAATAGCCGCGATTATGTGGTAGGTAGCAAGGTATATTGCATGTGTGGAGGTGCTCAAACATTCATCCCAAGGAATGCATGTTCTCGTCACTCACGTGCGTGCAGCACTTGGTCGCATTGTGCGCGAAGATCCATATACGCGCCAGGCGCACTAGCTATTGTTGACAATACGTATCGACGCGATACGTAGATAGAATTTCGGTTCCAAGTCTCGAAAAAGGGCGGGATTTGTAAGCTACATGGTCCGGAGTCGCTCGAGTTCGGACAATGCATCAATTTTCCGGTTTTAAAGCCCATTTACTTCGGTTAAATCGGCATAGCAGGCATTTCAGCGTTCTCTCCCATTCAAACTCCTCGAAACCCCTATAGCCTCCCAGTTTTCGAGCTAAACGTTTCACAATGTCGAACGCCAGGCCGCGTTACACAATGGGGAAACATCCGGTCAATCGTCGAACTCTCCCCCTCTTTATCCAATACCACACTATATGCACATCTATACACAACATTCTAACTTCTCGGCAACTACCGCTGTTGTTATAGGCGTGAAACTTTGCACCCTCGCCAAATGGAGCCGAAGAAAAAGCAGCAGTGCCGAGAGCTTTTCTTTCGATCTAGACTACAAGGTAATTGTGGTCGAGTCACCGAATGATCTATCTCATACACGTACGACGTCTCTTCCTGTAGTCCACTGTGCGATCTTGAATGCAGCTGCATTTGTCAATAGTGAGACAGCTAATAGATACGCCACATACTCGCGAATGTAGACAGCTTTTAGGCGATGTATTCCATTAAAAGTTACGGACAATGATGCGAAGGATAAATTTAGTATTGCGCGCAATTTATAGACTTCAGAATCATTTGGCGAAGGTTACATTTATTATTGCGCGCAATCTGTAGAACGCCGATGGACGGGCTGTAGGTATAGCGTGTAGAAGAGACGCGCTGTAGAGTATTGAGCAAAATGATGGCAGAAGAGGTGCAGTACCTACATATATGTGTATTAGCGGTATAGCTGACGGAATGGCGGGCGTTCCTATTAGGAGCTGCTTCCGGTAACACGAGTCAGCACTCAGGCATGCTTATAATGCTTACGTAGCGTTACTGCCTTAGCTTTATGTGTATATCTATGCTCTGTAGATGGCAATACGAACCGGTGATGATGAATCGCTCTCTCTATTTTCGATCTATTTTTTGTGCTTCTGAGAGAGTCAGAGATTATTTATAAGCTGGAAAATTATTGCTTCTACATTGATGTACCGTTAATATTCTCCAATTGCTGCGAAATATTAATGTCGACTAGATTTTGGGTACAGTCATTCCTTATTGCTCCATCTTTTTTTAAGTTCATCTGTTTTGGCTTCCACTCAGAGGAAGCTATGCTTTCGTGAAGAAGACATTTTTTTTTATTTCTAAAACGAGTACCAAAACGTCGAGAAATTGTATTCAGAAAAAATGTCGTGCGCGCGCGCGTGTGTGTTACTCGATCATCCTGAAACTTTGCACACGGGTCGGATCGCAATCCCCCTCAGTTTGCTGCAATTTTCGCCCAAATCCCTAACGGGTGTCTCATTTTATGGTTGTTTGAATTTTTCGAAAAAAGAATGTACGATCTTTAACTTTCGTAAATTTTTAGCTATCGAGTTGAAACTTTCTATAAAAATTGGCCAGGGGACAAGGTTATTCGGTATTGCGTTTGACAAAAATTGATCAAGGCGTTCAAATTTAATACAATCATGAATTTTTCTAATTAAAAAAAAAATGTTTGCAATTTTCTAAAAAATTAGAATTTTCGTGAATTCTTGTCTATCAAACTGAAACTTGGCATACAAATTGGATACGAGACGAGGATACTTGGTTTTGAATTTAGTGAACATCGATTGAGGGGTTTTAATTTGATGAAATTTGCAATTTTACTTAATTTTCAATTTTATCGCAAATTTTAATGCCACTTTCTCCATGCGGAAGCCAGTATTAAGATAATCATTACCCATACAGGAGATTCTGTGAGTTGGCGAGGATCACGAGGAAACAATGCGCAAATTTTAAGTTTGCACGCATTGTTCAAACCTTTTTTTTTTGGTGTAAAGTGTTTTTCAAATAAAACAAAAATTAGTGAATTCAATAAAGTATTTGGAATATCCAATTGGAACTAACTACATCTTGTAAGGAATTTACGTTAGAGTTTGGGGCCACGCCATTTTGCTGTAAATATTATTCAATCGACTCTTCGTTACCGGAAAATCATATCGCAGATCGTTATTAGCCTAAATCTTCATATTTCCGGATCGTCAAAGGTACGCTGTTACATCCCCCAACAGTCGTATACCCCAAATGTCTTGATCCTCAAAATGTTATCCCTCAAAATTGACTGACTCTAAAATGTCTACGGAAGAACGAAAGTCTATTAAATTATGGAGTACAGATACGGACATTTTATAATTGTAGGTCCCTCGTTCCGCATTTTTTGGAGTTTAGGCACATCGTGTCATATTGATCAAAGAAAGTATGGAGCAACGAATTTTAATGATGAAAACTTTGAAGCAGTGAACGCAGACAATTAAAATTATGAAACTACTAGTATCGTACCCGGTTTCGCCCAGGTTTATTTTTAGTATCGTTACCTTAAATAAAACCAATTTTATTTTTAATGACTTGACTGTTTACTGCTTCACTAAAATGTGAATTGCATTTGAAAATTCATGTCAAACAAAAACAGACATTTCCGTTCACCGTATCATAGTAACCTTTTCTTTTTTTTTAAAAGCGCAAGCTATACCTACTGCGAAGAATAACTTTGTTTTTTTAAAAATTTAAATTAAACGTCAAAATTCAATAATACTCTTAGAAAGTTCAAATGTCCGTAACTCCTTAAGGACTCAACTTGAAGAGCTGAAAATAGTTGCGTTGACCTAGACATCAGGAGACTTTTCCAAAATGTTCAAGATCACCTTCCTAGCACGCTTCGTTTGGGAGGAATTTAAGGGACGGAAATCCACACTTTAAGAATTATAGTATAGATTAAGCAATGGATAGCTAAAACTATGGAGAGATGAATCTCGATATTCAAAATCACGAAATGGTAGACCTGAACAATAAAAAAATATAGACTAACGAAATTTGACTCCAAAAGCTATGACGTGATAAGTCTTCACTTTAAAATATGGGTCTTCCAAAACGACGAAGCAAGGGACTTTCATTGAATTATAAGATGTCCGCACCTATACTCCAAAATTTGCTGGAGTCCCGTTCTCACGTATAGATTTTGCAGTCAGTCATTTTTGGAGGAGACGATATTTAGGGTATACCATTTTGAGAATATGACATTTTAAGTATACGAGTATGAGGGATATGACATTTGGGGTATACGATGATGATTATCGGGCATATAACAGCGTACCTTGTCAAACTACCGCAACTACATAACACTAACCGTCATTTTTTCGAATCGCCATTGAAGTGAACGTGTTTTTCCTAAAAAGTTATTCAGCGCAACACCGTTTTATGGAAAAATGGTTTAGCCATTTAGTTATTTAGCCGGTTCACCGAACGTTATTAATTTACAAAATTTCACCCCTCACCAAAACAATCAGATTGGTTCAATATCAAGAACAATCGTTGAAAAAGCATTGACAATACAAAATAATAATATAATTTCTTGCAAATAAAATTATATATAAATTCGGCGTTTCTCCTTTCGCTTTAATCACATTTTGGTGAAATATACCGAGAAAAAAGAGCAATTGCGATTACCAATCATCGGTTACAGCTACCAAAATAGTGGTAAATGGTAACCAATTTTTTGGTTGGCACAGTTGATAGACGGGGAGTCGCAAATAATCTTTTCAGTGGTAGTTCGTATAAATAATTTTTTGGGAAAAAGACGTTTGGCTATAAGTAACGATTTAGGAAAACGATATTCGAAATTATGAAGTGCGGTACTCTAACAATTTGAAAACATAAAAATTAAACGAAATTACGTTGGACGATGTGATGTTTCGGCAACTAAATGAGTCTGTCGAATAACATTTCGGCAAAATAATGTGGCCCGTGAGTTTTTGCTGTTGTAATCCAGGATGCCTAGGGTCTCTCGTTTCAATTTGCATCGCAACCAGCATCATTCAAAAAGGATGTCCCGCTACATTTAAACTTTGAGTTTCGATCCACAAGACCTTCGTCATCAGTCTTTTCTCCCATTCCTTTCCCTTAGACCCTAACCCAATCCATGCATGACTTCTTATCCGTCTCCTTTTTATTTCATCGAGGTAGCGAATGCGCGTCGCACGTTTGCCCTTCAAGGTTGGTGGTCTCTCTCGGTTGCTCGGTCGGTCGAGGTCGTACGACGCTATTCTCGACGTTTACACGTCGTTTTTTTTTCTTCTCTTTCTCAGCGCCTCGGGACGGTGCTCTCTAGCACTCGTGTCTCGCGTCACTATTTCTTTTTATCTCTCACATACACACAACGTGTCTAAAGATAGTGCAGAGGAGGCGATCGTGAGCGTGAGGAACTGGGTCGAATTGCAAATGCGACTGAGACGTAGTCCGTCGGTAGGTTTATCGTCGTTGTCGTTGTCGTTGTCGTTGTCGTTGTCGTTGTCGCCGTTGCCGTCGCCATCGACAACGTCTTCTACATAACTCTCGGTATATTAACATCCAAGCGACGATGGTTCTGGTTGTGTCCCTGTTGTATGCCAATCTCAACGTGGGACAGTTTCTCTGTGTTCATTCGAACGAAAGTTCTCCTTCGATGTGGACTCACGATGTTGACATCACGAGGCTACGTATGCGCGATTTTGGTATCTCGCCAGCAAGCTTTGCCTATAATAATTTAATCGACGGGATTAAAATAAAAATATCTGGTGTCTCGTCCTCGCTTTCACCTCCCGAGTCTTGACCCCATCCGAGTGGTGACCACGTGCGCACAAGCGGTCGGACGTTAATCTTCCAGAGATTGAGAATAAGTGGTCTCAATCACTTTGGTTACTGTGCCTACATTGATATTGAAAAAAATATATTTTCCAGGGCTGTTGCTGCTGCTGCTTGCAGTGGAGTCAAGGGGTCTTCTATGTCGAAGGGAGTTTGGAGCTCCGTCGAAGAAGGCCAACTTACTATCGACCACCTCGGCACCTCGTGGCCCTGCCAGCCGCGGCGTTCTGTCGCGTAAACCACCCTGCCGCAGACGGGTAAAAGCCACGCCTTTGCCCAGGTGCGCACGCGGACGAGTTTCATCGCTGCCGCCCCTCGTTTCGCCCCCTTTAACCATCATCCCTCTGGATCTTTCCCCTGGTTTCTGCGACTGCATGCCGGTACACGTATGATGCTGTGCTTTCGTATTTTTTATATGAACTCGATAGACCGAGTTTGGGATACATTGCCAGCGTTTTATTCTTAATTTTTAGTTATATTTTCTTAAGTGCGAACTAAAAAATTGATATACCTCCTGTAATTTCGGTCTTTAGTCAGTATCTGTACGAATTACAGTGCGCATTCTCGTTATTAATAATTATCGTTATCTTCAATTTCTTACTTTTAAAAATAATTAATACATCGAACGTATCTTAACCACGTTCGTGGTTCAGACGTGGTACGACCTAATCTGTATACATACAAATGTATAAAAGCTTATAGCAAAATTTGAACAGCTTCACAATCAAGAGCGTAGTCAAACGCATTGGTCGCGTTTGACTACCTTAAGCTACATTCTGTATAGATATTGCAGTCGTGTATCCTAAGAACGCAGAGTCGTTGTTGGAGCACCTTTAACTGGCTTAGAGCTCCAGTCTGCAACTTTAGCACCGAGAGCCCTCCTTGGCTCGTCCATTGTCCCTCGCGATCAAAACGCTTCTTGCAAACTGCAGCTAGCCGGAAGCGGTGTTTAATGCTGTTTACTTAAGTACAAGAGGACAAAATATCCTAAAGCAACCAAGTGAGGGGATTTTCACGGTTTGCCTTCGTTTCTAAATATTTCGAGAGAAATTGAGCGAAAAATCAATGTCCGCACTGACGCCCTTTCTCAATCACGTTCGGCTTTCCGAGCTCCTGCTTTTTCAACCGGGATGCCCGCAAATCCTCGGATAATCTTCGTGCTGAAACGTCGTCTCTCTGTGCACCCTTGTAAGTAACTGCGGTAGAGGAGATCTCGTCAGGAAAACGCCTATATAGCTACAGTATGTGTGTTTGTGTATAGGAAGAGTAGAACACGCGGTCAGTACCAGCGAACATGTCGCCCAATACACTCGACGCTTCACAGTGTAGACGCATCGATGTGGCAACCATGATTGTGAAAGTGTTTGCTGTCATTTGCTTCCTCAGTTGTTTTTTTAGTATTTTTACACTGGTAATCCAGTTAAGGCTAGTGTGCGCGTGTGAGTGTGCGTGTGTGTGTACACTAGCTAGTGTACCAAGGACCACACGAGAATACCCGAACTTCTGATACAATATTTTTAGACGGAAGGAATTAAGTGGCGAAAGATGTGTAACAATAACTCGTAGTATCTAGAAATTGATTGTTCAAAAATCATTAAAGTTATTTTTTTTTGCCAATAAGATTATGATATAAATGATTTAAAAAAATATATATATTCTTGTGTTTCAACCGAAGACCGTTGTTTTTATATTTTTTTATAAGTGTAACTCAAAGTATTAGTAAATTATTATTAATACATTTGGACATTAGTTTACCTCTAACGTATACAGGATTACCGTAAGTCAATGTTAATGCATGCAACACTGTTTTTCGCATCGTTCCGTCTGTTAGAACATACCTAATTATTATTTCTGTGGTCCCCAGATGGGTGATTCCTGATTGTCAACACGTGTCACACGACACTATCAAAATGACTTCGGATATTCATACATCCTGTCGATATTAGCTGCGCATACAAATACGATACTCGTAAAGTGTGTTTGAGAAAGGAGGGTGAATAGTGCGGCGGTGGTTGCGAGGTTTATGTATCGCGGCTCGACGCCTCGAGGCCGCGACGTAGCGACACCCGCTCGAGATTCTCCGCATGGTATGGGCTCCCTTTTCTCTCTATATATACTTATAGAAGCACTACCATCACCGCTGCCTTCTACAGCACTCTCTCGCGACGTGCGCTAATGTGCCCCACGCGCCCGCTACAAGCTTAATGGTCGACGCGGCGCGTGTCCGCCCCATTGTCTGCTGTGGACGACCCGAGCGATCTGACCGAGGGACCCCTGGCCTGTACGCCCTCCGGCCACCCCGTCGGGTCGTGGGAGGCTTCGCTTCTCGACCAGACCCTTCTTCACTCGACGAACAACTTTCGCACCACCTTTTTCGGATAGAAATCACTTTTCTAGCTTTTTTAAGTTATCTTGACAGAGGTAAATTGATGATATGCAGAACAAAGTAAATAATTGTATTTGCCAAATAAATTAACGCGTTGCAGTCAATTCATTGATTGGCATAACTTATAAACACAACTGATATATTATTAAAGGAATGAAACTTATCATTAAATTGGTCTGTCGAGTGAAGTTTTGTTCTCAGGGTTTTCCTTAAATTAATCCTCGTCCTGGGCGACCATCCATATGGACTAGAAGTGTATATAAAAAAAATATACAAAATACTGGTATAGAGCAATTTGCACTAAAATATATTACGTACATCTCATATTTTTTATATCTAGAGGATATAGAATTCAGTTATATATAAAATTATGTATCCTCGTGTATATCTCCAGCATGTTTACTTTCGATGGGGGTATTCAAAATATGACCTTTTATTGAAAACCTATTTTTTCTGAGGCATCTTTGACAGTTTTATAAAATGTGTCTGTTGAAAAATTCATCTTGTTATTCTATTACTTCGAAAATTATGACAATTTATGTTTGAATTGAATGACTGCACCGAACTCATCAATTGTACTGAGGGCAACTGCTGAGCTGAATAAATGAACAATAGAAGAAGAGGAGAATAATTTCTCCAATGCGTCTGAGAATGGAGACAGAAAAATTGGATCTGTTGTGGCCCTCCGACAGTGAAGGACTGTAGGACTCTTTCTCGGCTCTTTAATCTCCCTCGGAATCACGCTTACTTGGCTGCCTAGCAGTAGCAACTTACTCACCCGCCGTCGCAGAACGTCACAGCGTGCAGTCCTCGCGCCCCGAGCTCTCACCCTTGCTAAACGTTTCCGCTTATTCGTGACTAAACTTACTTAAAGGAGCAACGAGCTCGAGAATTCGCCTGCCATGTGGATTGTCTGGATTCTCACCATGCAAACAATCCAATTGACAAATCTCGTTTGCTTCTTAACTCTGTTGTAGCATATAAAACCTAATAACACATGCGCTACTCTCATCTATATTACTCATTATTATCGAACGAAAATATATATTTGTGCATCAAGTTATTTTATGTTATTTTCAAAGGTTTCGTAAAGTATTATTCAAAAACAAATTCGATTTGAAAAGTTTGATTTTCGAATTTTCGAAAGAATTTACTGGGTTTTCGGGACCATACGCAGGACGCCCTTATAAGTTATAAGCACTCGAAAATATTATGGAACTTTTGTGACTGAAGAATTCGAGATCTTATTGCCAGGATACTTTGAGTCGTTTGAAACGTCGAAAAAAGCGGCCTAAAAATCTCTGGTGTTTATGTGTATTCATGTGTGTGTGTGCGTATGTATGAGCAGCTGAAATTTTCTGCACAAAAATGATCGAACTCGTAAGCGAACTTTTAAATTCGAGATTCTATGATCAAAAATTGAGGATCAAGAATCGATGGTATCTGTGTAACTTGCGCAGTGCAAATATGGTGAATGCGCATGTTCCCAAAAAAAATAGGCTCAGGTGATACGAGCGAAAGTGGTCGTATCCTCTTTCTCTCCGTGGACACCGAGCTCGACAGACGAAATCAGTATTCGCTACTATATAGACCCACGACTTTGAGCTATTGGGACGATCGAGTACCTGGTTGGACATCTCTTGTCGGATTGGGTTATTGACTGTTTCCTTGATTACGGAAAAAAGAAATCTTTGGCGGTTCAACGATCCCCAGAGTAGAAAGGAAAGGACCACTGACACGCACACGCCATATACAGATAAGTCTAAAATTCTAACCATCGCATTTGTGAAAAAAATCGTACCTTCGTCTATGGAAATAATTGACGAAGTCTTTGAATGAAATCAGACAAACATCGTTTATTGAAACTATAAAAAATTGTATAACCATATTATATAAAACCCGAAAGATCCAATGTACGGCAAGATAGAAGAGGAAAACTATGTATTTGGTTGCGAAGTTTACTTTTATAAGTTATATTGAATCGTGACAAATATTATTGACTAGCAATTTATTGAATTTATCTACTCTATTCTTGTATTTCCTGGAAATAACCATCGCCCATATATCCCTATTGTTTCAAACTTGCCATTTTTTTAAATATGGTTGTTTTCCTATAAATTTTACAAATTTTTACCAGTCAAGTTAGTGCGTACAGTGCTTAAACAAGCAAAGCATAACCGTGTATATTACTTTTCAGCTTTCACGAAACTTCCTCTATAAGGAGATCAAATTCGATGATTATACTTCCGTAAAAGGTGAAAAATAATGAGGATGCACTTTGCAAGCCTTTATTTTGCAGGCTTTTTTCTTATCAATTTGTGCAGCCCCGAACATTTTACACTGCTTTAATGCGTTCTACTGTCTTAAAAGCGAGGCCAAATATGTCATAGCAACTTCTTTGAAACATTGTAATTAATAACTTTGTTTCTACGTCTCTCAATCAGGTTTTAAACGTGAGCGTTGCTTCGTTCAGTTAAGGGGTTAACTCATCGTACGATGGAGTAAAAAAGATGATCGAGTTTTGGTCGTGGAGCCCAAGTTTCCGAGGGGAGAGAAATGATAAACGTGAAATGACACAGTTCGCCCACGTTCGCGAACCTCTATTGATTAAGTAATCTTAATACATCGCTGAGCCGCAACGTACCATAAAGAGAACGGAACCGGAAGCGATCAATTCTTACGGGAAATATGCTTTGTCGGTGGTTGGTTTGCGCCGCTGAATTTTCGCTTTGATTAATCTACCGGGCTTTTTCGCCCTCCGCAAAACTTGTCCTTTCTCCATGCGATCTATGCACTCTCCTTCCTAGTCGGTCGTTCATCGCCGCATCTCATCCCTGTGCGCCATCGCCGACCATTCTTGGCATTCTTCCAGTACCAGTAATTCTCCTTTTCCTCTCTGCACTTGCGACTCTGTACGCATCGTAGATAAAGCTTATATGTAGTTGATGTGGATTTTTTATGTTAAAATATTGTTCACGTTCAACTATTACACTTTTTTTAAATGTAAAATTATTTCATTTCGCTCCTCATAGAGGAATCTTTGTTTTCGTGCATATTTTTATTTGGGAACTCAATACCGGGATACCGTTCGAAATATCGAGAAAACTGGCTTAGAAAAAATGGCCATGTGTGTATGCGTGCATGTAAAACGGACTTCCAAAATTCAATCGGCGTCTGCAGCGAAAGAAAAGATTTCATTTATTCGAATAAATCGGAGCAAATTCATTGAATCAACTAAATATTTATTTGGGTCAATGAAAATAGTTCCTTGATTCCAAGTATGTGATGCATTTGAACTACGATGAGAATATTTAATTGTCTTCAAGTAAACATTTATTTGATAGTACTTACCAAAAAAAAAACGATATATTTTATGAAAATAAATAATATATTTGAAATCACCGTTTCAATGAGATATTTATTTGACGGTATCATGATTTGTTTTTTCTAATAGTGTTGTATTAAGGGCGCAAAACCGGCGAAACACCGATTCGTATGTTTTTACCCAAATGAACATTTTTTTTAAGGAGGCTGGTATCAGGGAATACGTTGCTACGTTCGAAGATATGTGATAATCAATGAAAATTGAGGTAATTCTGTCGTGGTTGTTCAGTTCTTAGGATTTACATTACATTATTTAGGACAATACGTAGAATTACAAATTGTATGCTGTGCTTAATATATTATTTATTCTCCTTACGAAAATTCAGGGTTGTTTATCAATCTAATTAGAGAGAAAAAAATTACTAAAAGTAGATGTTTTTTGTGACGGAATCCCGAGGTGACGTAGGAAAACCCAATTTTCGGTCGCTACAAAAATGTATATTTTAGTATAAATCCATAAGATATTTAAGAAAAATCAGATTTACATACTTTTAATTTGTAGCAATTTAATGCGCCCGGAAAGAAATACGATTATCGGTCTAGTTTTTACGTTATATTAACTTCAATTTCAGATTCTGGCATCGGGTTTACAACGCCACTGCGTCATGTCGCTAAGATGAATTAACATGGCAACACCGCATCGGTTGACTGTAGTCTTAACCCCGCTTCACCCATTCCAACATATTTACATATTTTAATGTTTTATATTTTCAGAAGTCAACATTGTTTTCACAGTTTTGACACATTGATATCGAAGAGGTTAAACCCACGCGGACGAGTAAAAAAAGATACAGATAGAACCAATGTTGCCAAATAGCAACCGAGGAATACTACGCGAATCGTTGAGATAGTAACTATTTTTTCATTTTCTAATTATATACAAACATTCAATGAATGGTATACACATGCAGTAATTTATTTCTTGAAAATTATAATATTATTTCTACGAGTGTCGAAAATAGGAATAAGTGTACGTATTTAGCATAAGCAGTGGTATGATAAGTCTGCAGCGACAGGATTACCTTAAACGGATCCTCGAACCTTTCCTCGGTCAGTAAGGTAAGCATTCAGAAATAAAACATAACCTATAATGTAATCATAGATGAGCATTACGACTTATTTATAGACACATATAAAAAGGTACCGTGATTGAGTAATACATGTATCCACTGACGCAAAAATACCATTATAAGTTTTGTTTGTTTGCCGTGCGTGTGTGTATCACACACAGCATGCCTGCAATTTTCAAGTAAAACATGCAATAAAATACTGTTACTCGCAATACAAATTGGTTCATTGTAATGTTTCTGTTACTACACCTTAACCTCAACTTCTTTAAAGTAAAATAAAGTAAGAACAAGCATCCAAAATAAATGTGCCCAATATGGCACGCGAAGCACTACGGAATGTGGTGAGATTCGCTCGAGGGACTTAAAATGTAAGATTTGATAGAAATGCATCCTACTATCGTTATGAGACTGAGCAACAAATAAAAGTTTCATTGAAGTAAATAAAAGTGATTTGTAGGCTTCGATACAATTTTCATTGATTCAATGCCACATCGCATTAAATACAATTCGCGATCAATTAAATAAACGATAGTATTAACTTAAATATATTTTTTCATTGACGAAAAATAAAAGTTTCATAGACCAAGATTTCAATAGAAGCTCTTTGTTTCAATGAAACTTTTTCGAAACTTAAGAATCGGTTATTTCAGGAATTTCGGCTATTTAGCTAAGTAGTTAACATTTGATCGAAATCGGAAAAGTTGTTTGGATTTTAACAGGATTTGGAATTTTCGCACTGACTTTGGCAAAACTTGAGCTGCCGAGCCGAATCTTTGTACATTAATTAAGTACTATTGAGTGATGTTTGATACTAAGTATCGTCAAATTCAGCAAAGAGTAGTTCAAATTTCAAGGGATTTTGAATTTTTCAATTTGTCACTGCTCCAATTTCTGAAATTATTCCGACAGCGATTTAAAAATGTGTACACATACCTAATATCATTTTAGGATGTTTGGTATCAAATTTGGCCTAAATCGATAGAGGGAATTCGAATGTTACATGCACCAGATCAAATTTTTAATGTCAATGTTGCTTTTGATCAAATAAAAAGTCTGTAGATTAAAAATCATTTGAGCAATGGAAGTAAAATTTAACATGCAAGTAAAAAAGTAGGAACCTTTTATCCATTGTAATTTTCATCAAAATGTATTGCACGATAAGATATTATGGAATTTTTAATATGACATTTGAATTTATGATCTTCGGCCATCGTCGCCGTTGCTGTGTGCTCGCGAGAGTTTTTAATGTCTACATGTTCTTGCTCTTGCAAATTCAGAGTTTTTGAGCAACGCTGCTCCAGCTGAAAGTAGAACCTTTAAAGTTGTTTCTTTATTATTTTACACCGTTGACAATGATTCTTCTACGAGGAAGTCAAAATCGATCTACATACTGCCAATGTGCAAGGTTCTGCTTTGCAACCTTTTTTAAACTACCGATTGCCCGCTGGGCATAAATGAAAAATTTATGCGTTTGGTGTCGGTCAAAAGATCTCCTTCCAAATACTTCGTCACTAATGTCAATTCACGAGTTGAGATTGACTTATCGCGATGCAAACTTACCGATAATCAATCTGACAGACAAAAACTGTTAACAACGGTAACTGTCACGATGCAATTTTTCACTGTAAACCGTGAATACGACAAAACTCTTTACGGATTGGCGTGAAACAATTCAACAATTCAACCTTTGCGCAATATACACGACACAAATTGTACCTACAACTGCAACTCGATGCGCCGAGACTACTCACGGTCCCAAATGAACACGGTTGCATCTTTACATACCAACTGTACAAAAGTCATAACCATACGTTGGTAAGTCAAAATATGTGTTCCGACCGTTACTCTTGCCAATTGGGATCGTAGAATAAACATACGATAGATTCAACTGACTCCGTCGTGACATTTACTGCTGTAAACAGATGACAACTGTGCCAGATTAATTATCGGTAAACTCTCTTCGTGTTCAGATTGACTGTGTAAAGTTTCGCCCTGTTGATCTCGTGTCGTGTACAATGTCGCCGTGTTGAATTGGGTATGTGTGGTAAAAATGCGTATACAATTGATAATTTAAAGTTGAGTCTGTGTAGAGATGGATTCTGCAGAAGCAGGATCCTGCTCGGAGATCAATGTAGCTCGTAGCTCGAATCTACCGCTCGCCCTTTCGTTTCTTGCACAACGCGTACAACTCCCTAACGGAACGATAAATTGCCGTGTGCCTTGTGGAAAAGCGAAACTTTCGACAATTGAAAAACTTTCGACATAAACCGCTCTCTTGTCCGTTTTCTTGTTCTGTTTCTGTTTTGTTCGTGTCTGGACAGTTCAACCTTAATTCGAACAATTTTGCCATTGTGTAGACATATAACCCACACAAGGGCGCAGTAAATTCTCTACTAAAATCTAACGACGTACCGTCGATTATCTAACGAAAACTACAATATATTTAGGTTTGAGTTAAAAAGTACATCAACGATTAATGTTTTATTAAAAGTATATCAATTGAAATATATGAAAATGTGAAAACTCTAATAATGAAAAGTAATTAACTATTTTTATTATTTTTCCAAGATTATAGAATTAATTCGATAAATTATTTTTTAAAAATGTATTTTTTGAATTTTAATTGCCTGTAAAGCGTGATTAATCGATAAAAAAACCTTAATTCGCATCATACATCTGCTTGCAATATAGTGATACTCCAATGTATAAAGTGGGTGATGGTTAAAGGGTGCACCGTGCGTGTTGCACATGTCAGCTGCACCCGAGAAAATAACCGAATCCATCCCCATAAGCTATTATATTAGTGTACCAGCTCATCGTCTGCCAGGTAGGCTATGTATATGACGTAACGTGTTATGATATATAGTACCTTGTTTTGTACCACACAGTACTCGTTCTGGAGGGAGGCTCTTGGGTGTTGGTCAAAAGACCACTCGCTCGCGTCAATCGATATCAATTAGGAAGCTTGTTCCGGTCGCGTGACTTCGTGCCACGGCATCGCACTGAGCAACCCCGTAGAAATATCCATCCAAGCTCGGCACGCGTCGATCTTTCTGTGAAAAACTCAACTTCCGCTGGGCATATCGAGACGAACAATGGAGAAGATCGTGGTTGGTTTCCTCTACACTCACGTTCGCACGACCCCTTTTACCTTTTACTTTTTAGCTTCTTCCTTATCTCTATGATTCGATTCCACGCAGACCCCTACTTAAATATAACAAAAATCGGCCTAACGGCGCTTCGAGCCATAAAACAAATGTAAATTAAGTTTTAAAAGGAATTCTCATTTTAATAAATTATTGTTATTCTCTAGTTTGTCTAGAATTTGGTAACTTTTTGAAAATTGAATTTTACGCAACTTTGTTTTATCAAAATAATTCCAATCTGTATACTTACATACTTATCTATAGCATACGTAAATACTATTGTAGACTGTAACGATATTACTCGTTCGAGATTATTGGTAAGCTGCAGTAAAGCATGCTGATTTTTGGTAGTTAAGGCTCTTGGATCAGAATTGCCAAGAATGTAGAGAAAAAAAACATCCCGTCCACACGACCGAGACGTATCTATAGAGATAACGTTCTGTATCTCTACCCCCGACGGAAACCAGCCAATAAAACAGGCCATCCTGTAGAGCATCGTGGCATCTCCCGGGTCCGGACGCGGGGTATTCTGCCTGGGAGACTCCTCACCCCCTTCCTCTTTCGATCCCCTCGACGACCAGCGGTAACTGCATTGTCCAACTTTTTTTTTTTTTTTGCTTTTTCGCGTACTTCCCTTCACTTCTCTGCGCTTCTCCCCAAAATCGTGCAAACTTCTGCGGACCTCACCGCTCTTGGATCGACGAGAGCGAAGCTCTCTCCCGAGAGAGGCACATACACACCCCCTCGATTACATTCGGAAATATTAGGGGACGTCCCGCCGCTCGACAAACTATCAATTTACTTTTCTAGCTCTTATATCCATTCGTGATATTACCTTATCCGGCTTGTACGTATGTGTAAACGACAAACCCCGAGCTGACCCCGAAAGATTTTTTTTGCACCCTTACAGGGCTTAGCTCTTTGGACAACATATTGTAGTTTGGAATGCTCGGTCATTTGCCTCTAAAAGTTAGTAGGAGGTAGAGAATAGAATACATTATCATGATCAATTCATTGGTATTAGCTGTAATATTAGCCAAGTTTTGATCGTTCGTTCCGCAGGTTCAATTTATCTGTTGAAATGTGGAAATATGATCGCGATTAATCACCAATCTAGCATAAATCAATGCTTAATGTACAGCCAGTAAGACTTTTTGAAAAAATAACACGCATAATGCATAATTAATTTTTTCAGTTTTTGAGAAAGTAATTGTTCAATTTTTTGTTTCAATATTCTGAACAAAAAAATTGGCTTACTAAACCGAAGGAATGTTTGCTTTGCTATTATAATGATTGTACGCGGTGGTCAGTTTCTTAGTAATAATTCTAGTTTTTAAATAGTTCTAGTTCATTTTTGGCCGCGTGTTTTCACGCGGACGATCAATATTTAGTTATTTTTGCATACATCTTTCGGTTTTTTTTTTTTTTTTTTTTTTCGTTGCTTTTAAAATATCTCTCCTGGTCACAAAAATATTCACCGGTATGAATTAAATGGTATTCTCGAAGTCTGCTTGCGATGTTCTCAAGTAACTATTTAGAAAATTATTTCGTTGAAGCTGAAGAAAAGTTATGAGGCCTTAAAACTTGAAAAATTAATTATATTTTTAGTGTTTGAGGGGTTTAAATATAGCAGGGGGAAACGTCGTATTTTACTACGTAATTAGTCCTTATCTGATCATAAAGTTTCCTGCTAATTACGAATGAAGCGAAGTTTCTATCAAAGAATTCAAGTCGAAACGTAGGAAAAACTTTTTTTTTTTATAAAGCTTTGGCTCACAATGCAAAACGGTGTTGAATTTTACAAAACAATTAATATTATTAAGCAATAAATAACACTTATTTGTTTAATGTTTTACATTCGTGTACATGCAGCAAATACGACTTACAGTTTTTAAAAAATACTCAGAGTATTGAACGGAACCAAGTGACGTGGACCAACACATCCGAATCAAGATAAGGGCCGGTCATATAAATCATGTCATGGCTTACGATCCGTTAACATAGCGTTAAACCTCGCCAAGACTCGTCGGTCAATGTTATCTGGTGGTTCCGGTTCGATGGGCATACGGTGCGCGTTTTCCGTACAATATTCTATTCCGTGAAGCTTTTCTATAGGGACGAAACGGTTCCGTACGAGAGCATCAGGTTTGCAAGCATATGCTGCCCGCTGTCCACTCCATTGACTTTGCTGTATCTACCAGAACGTCATCTCGGTCATTCCCGCATATCCTATCGTATAAAATATCCTGTTCCTTCTCAAAACAGCTCGATCTATATAGACGCACGTAGTACTTTGTACGTAGAATCACAATGGCCTACCTATTTTACTTTAGGATATTTAAGCGTAACGTTTGTCGAGAAAATTACGAGTAAATGTAGAAGCGAAGAATAGGCTTCGCGTTATCGCATCGTCAAACAGCGATAAGAGCCGCGAGTCTTGATTATTTCAATGATACAACGATACTAACATAATCGTTGCGTCGTCTTTCCAAGACCTTTATTTTTCAATATTTTTATCAATCGCTGTACATAAAAATATCTAAATCGATATACCGAGAGCATAAATTCGTATTCTCAATAAATATTTTATCAAATGAAAAAAATTCTCTATACGTAATAAAGAATACAACATCATATAGAAAATATAATATAAAACATCTTCGTTCTTCGGCGTATATGTTCGAAGTCAACGCTCGTCCAGATCCGCGACTCTCGAAGGGGATGCGTTTTCATTCTCTGCTTCCAACAAATCTAAACTGCTGGTAACAAGATGGCCGCTCGGAAACGGAAACCGGAAGCGTGTCACTCGAACTACGGGAGCTTCCGACGTGCCCTCGAAAAACCTACCCTACCGATGCTCCGACGGGGAAACCACCCTTCAGTACTATCATATATACGTGTATACGAGTGTTTAGTCTGCTTTGCTGTTTTTCGATTCCTCGTCGAGTTTGCCTTTGTTTTTTTTTTTTATTTTCAATACTTACTCCACTAACTTGATCACTGCAAATTTACGCTTCAATCATTTCACTTTTCTACTGATAATAGTACGATACAAAGTTGAAATAACGCATTCAATTATTTGAATGAAAAATCATCAATTTTTATTGTTTAAAATAAGTATACGAGGAGGAAGGAATTTAAACGAAACTTTTTACGTCATACAATTTATTTATATTCTTCATCACTCGTTTTTTATATTTATATTCACCTATTCTTCACTCTCTCTCGTTCTCTTTTTCTCTTTCATTCATTCGCATATATTAATTTACTATCATTAATCATATAGTATATTACACAATTTACATATATACAATTCTCGCTACAATAAATACTAACGATTAAGGACGTAAAACTGGGATTTGCGATCTTTTTTTTTTTTTTTTTTTTCAATCTTGTGCGTGAATCTGCAGGTCAAAGTGTCCTTTCCTTCTGACAACGCAGTCCGCTGACTATAATCAGGTCGTATGTGTACTATGAGAGATATATTTACAATACAATTTAATCAGTTGAAATATAAGGTCGTAGGATGAAAAAAAAAAAGATTTCCAAGATCGTCATTGTTTCTAGTTACGGTGGTAGTAGAGTGTAAGACTCGTTAACATTTAATCTGGATCATAGAAAACTGCATCCAGCAGTTTCGTGCACTGGCTCACTCTCAGTTATCGCCTCGAACGACCAAGACAATGCTTGTCATTGCGAAAGTGTACTCCTAATCGAATGATAGATTTCTAGCCGTGATTTTTTTTCCATACACGTGCCACTGGGTATAGAAAAGAAAGAATAAGGAAAAAAAATTTTTTTATCTTATCAGAAAGCATCAGGGCCGATGGCAAACGTCGTTGACGCGCTGTTCGTCGCGCATCCAGAACGACGACCGATATAAAATATCGCTTGATTATGAGATCTGTGACGATTAACGCCAACTGGACTTACGTAATCATATACGATACATGGGCCATGAGACAATGTCCCGTTAATTGATCCACACACCCTCTATATATATATTACACACTGTGCGTTGGATAATAGCAGGTTGATTGACGCAGTTTCCAGCTCGAGTATTGGCAGGCTACTGCATTCACGAGTTACTCTTTGGTGTACAGCTTTCACAGTCGTGCAACAGACCACAGAAAAATATGTCTTTCGGTGAGTCTGTGTCAATAAACACTCTTTAACACTCTTTATTTAGTCCGCAACTGATTAGTGTGCGTTTGAAAATGTGTTTCAGTGATGGTGAGCACCAAGTGCGAGATCCTTGGACCAGCCAGGACAAAAGTACAAGTGGGTCAAGTCCATCCGCGAGGAATTTCACCACCAGTACGGCTTCTGCATGTATCCATGGGGAGCCATAGGAATCTGACCGTTTGGGGGATAGGGAGCGCTCGATTCGACGAGTTTTGACTGACAAGGTTTTCCGTCCCTGACCAACACCGGTACAGCGACTCTCCGTGGTGAACATCCGCTGCCCGGAGCGCCGCCGCCCATCGAGGCTCCACCACCGAGTCCTCCGCCGATTCCGCCGACTTCGACTCGTTCGCTTGCCGCCCTCTTCGTCTTGTATCTGTGATTCTGGAACCAGATCTTCACCTGCGTTGGCGTGAGACGAATTATCGAGGCGAGATGTTCGCGCTCCGGCGCGCTCAGATATCTCTGCTGCCTGAAGCGTCTTTCCAGCTCGTAAGTTTGGGCTTTTGAGAATAGAACCCGTCGCTTTCGCTTCTTGCAATGCTCGCTGCTGCCCGATCCACCGTCTTGCCGGTGCATGTCCGCACTACCGTCCTCTCCGCCGTTATCACCGCGATCCTCCTCGAACTCCTGGTCGTCCGCTTCTAATTCCTTGCAGGATTGCTGGTCGCGACTGCAATTATCCTGCTGAGACGAAGGAAACGAAAGGTCCGAGATTGTCGGGCTCGTGGAATCTGGCTGTGGTTGATTAACTGCAACAATTCAATAACTTGCTGTTGAAACGACCGCTCATTCAGGATTTCGGGAAGATTATCACACGATCAAGATTTTTGTTATTTGCTATGACCAACGATTTATAGCATAAAAATTACAAGAAAAGGAGGATATCGAGTTACTTGAAAGCAGAGATAAGCAATATTTATTTCAGACATTATTAAGATGATTAAGGTAACCCGAAATCTTTCACACATTAGCTATTTCTCTCTCGTTTCGTCCTCTCTAGTTCAGGTTCATTTAGTCATTAGTTCAGTCTCGGCCCCACATTGCCTTAAGGGGATGCTCATGTCACGTGGGACATATTTTAAAATAAATGTTAGATTGTGGGGCTCACACCGTATCACATTCACATACGCAGCATCACTCTTCGGACGTCCCTAAAAAAATCTGAGTTCGAAAAAAACGTGTTGAAAACTTTGAGGTGAACGGTAGGTATTTCGCCTCCCCTTAAGGCGAGGTAGGTATTTCGCCTCGCCTTAAGGGGAGGCGAAATACCTTTCTTTCGCTTCTTCGCGATTCCGTAAATGCCAACTCAGTTGACAACAAATCCTTGCGTGCAATTTTTTTTCTATGGTGTTAGGACGTTACATGTAAGAGCGCTTTAGGTAAAGCACAACACATCAGGTTATAAGCTAAAACTCGGTTTTGTTTCTGGACTGAATGGACATTTAAAAAAAATACACTCGAAGGTTTGTTACCGACTAAAGTAGGTTTCGCATTTCCTTAAGGAGGGTGGACCGCTTCATGCTAGTCGAATTAGGGGTTAATTAATTGAACCTACAATTTTTTGTGGTTCAATTGACTGTTCTGAAAGACAGTTTGCGCAGCAGTTTGTGTTCATAATATATCAATTTATTCACAGCCATCCTTTCTAAAAATAATCGACTGTCCAATGAGAAAAGTTTGTTCGTCCAATTTTTTAAAAATATAATATTAGTCCAAATATGAAGAGTAATTATCTTAATTTCAGTTTCTCATTTTACTAGTAATAAGCTCATTTTTTATTGGAAGATGGCCTATCGGTATACCGACGAGATTTGTTGTATTATTAGTCGTTTAAACGTTATATCCGTCCGTTTGTTTATACGGCGTCAAATAAACACATAACTTTCATCAAATTAATGCTATCAAAAATCAAGACGGTGAATCGATAAAGCATTTTTTAATAAACAAAATGACTTGTCACTCATTATAATCCTACCAATGCTATCGTTTATTCATTTTAAAAACTGAACATAAAGAAACACCTTTTCAGTAATTAGCATAAATTGGCCAATTTTATTACCATTAAATGACTATGAGTATTTTTCTATATGAACATCTGCTGCTATGGAAATTATTCTCCAATGGATGCAATACAAAAATTGTAGAAACTATTTTTTAATATCTCTATTGATTTGACGACTGGAAAAGCGCTCTCCAGCCTTCTTAAAGGGAGAGAATGAAGAGATATGGCAATCAGATTAACCAGAAACAGTACGTACATCCTATATGAGTGGTAATGCATTTTTATTCTATAGATTTTTAATGGAATTTCAATCTACTTTAATGCAATCTGTCACTCAATATCTTTTGGATTTACATGCAATATGCATGCACATGTGTACCATGGAAGAATGCTGTTTCGTGTTCCGGCGGTTAGCTGCTATTCCGACAGAGCTCGTACTATGGATGTCAGTCTCGCTAGTTTAATTCTACGAGAGCGATAGAAACGCGTCTACAATATGTATTATCATCGGCGCTTTCACGAAGAAGCCCTAGGGGACCGTGGAATAGGGGTTCTGCCGTCAAGCTATAAACCACTTCTTCGTGCGATCCCAACCCCTTAGACAGGGTGTCAATTCGCCCCAAGGGTCCTAAGGACTATTCGATTTCTCATCTATCTCGGATATCTATAGTGCCTTACACGCAATTATACGCTTGCTGCTAGCTGAATATACTCGCCCATAGGGGCGTTCACCGTTTTCAACCCCTCGTGAAAATCGCGGAAATCATGAGATCCGACAGATCAACCATATTATTCTCGTTGCAGATCGGCTACCCTCCAACCGCATTATATAATTAGCTTCAATCACAGTTACTCTCTAATCTTCCAGTTACGCCCTGTCGTTAGCAAATACTTCCTGTTTTTGCTTTCAAGCTTTGCGCAGTTGAACACTTTTCTTTTTTTTTCTTTTCGAATAATAAATTTATTAATTTACCGAATTGTCTGTATGAACGTTGAGTTTATTATCAAAGCGGTAAATTAAGGATAAATAATGTCATGTCATACGACATTATGTCTTAAAAATGTTTGGCTATAAAAATAATCTACATAGATAAAATGTAATTTGATGTTCGGAACAAAAAATAACAAGAAATCGTTTCCACGAATTTTTGTGAAATTTCTAAGAAGCTTTTTCGCACAGCATTTAAATTTTCATACAAATTTAACAGATGTTATCATCATACAATTCAGCTGATCGAGTGTATAAAAGTATTTTCACAAAGTATCGACAATCGCACGTTAGCAACTACACAAGTCAATGTTGTAAGTGTAAATCGTTTTGTACACGATTGTGGTATAGCAACACATTCGCAAAGTAGAAAAAAAAACTCAGGGGTGCGACGATGATGCGGTCGGACGACAATGCAATTTTGGGCGTGACGATTTCGATTTATCGAGGGTCGTAGAAAACGAGAGGTAAAATACGCGGTTTTGGTAGTCGTAGGGTGTAGAGATACCAGGTATACCAGAGAGCTAGGTATAGATAGATAGTCGCTGGTACACATCTGCCTCTCGCTTTACACGCAGGGTACGGTGACATCTGTCCGATCGGCTCATTGCTCGGGTGTATGCGTGGAGGACCAATCGTCGTGCCCACCAGAGACCATCTTTTATAGCGCTATTAGATCCTGCTTAGTCGAGGCGGGCCAATTGTAGGGTGCTAAATAAATAAGGGTTACTCGCGAGGATCACACCCCTCGAACCGTTTGTCGCTCGAAATGTTGTTCACATTCGGAGAGCGGGTATATGTACTGACATACATATATATAGAAATCCTTCAACCCACAGCCTAATATAACAGTAACGAAGAGAGGTATCGATAGCTAAAACAGCAAATACAAAAGAGAAAGTCTTTATAACTTTGCTTACCGTTTATTTCATCCAAGGATTGTGGCTGCATCGATGGGGGTAGTGCTGAACCAGTTGGCCAGCCTAGGAGGCCAGGGGGTTGGGGTGGTGGAGGTGGTCCTAACGCGCCTCTCGCTAAATTCGCGTGAATCGATGGTTGTAACATAGCTGATGCTGTATGCTCGAGTAATTGCTGGTAAGTCGATGGTGGAACATCGTTTACCGACGGCAGTACCGTCGTTCCTCCTATACAACATAACGAAACGTATTGCGTTAAAAGACTATTGAAACAAAACGAATTTGTGGGCTTTTATGGGATCAAAAGTTATCTGAAAAGGATGGTAAAGTGTTTTTTTGTTTTTTTTTAATATTTGGAGAGTACAAACCTTGAATATGCTCGTCCTGAGTCGCAGCTGCAGCCGCCGCTACCGCTGCTGCCGCCGCTGCGGCTGCTGCAGTCGTTTTTGCATCGTTCAACTCCAAAATGTCACTTATATGAAAGCCAGACGTCCTCGCGGGCATTTTCATGCTTTCCAATAATCTGTAACACGAGTCAAACATTCTTCGATTATTAATTAGTATAAGCGTATTATTGAGTTCCACTTCGGTTACATATGTACCAAGTTTATCTAATAATGCGTAGACTTTGATCGACGAACTTTAATTTAGGCCTCAAATATCTTTAATATTAGTACGTAACAATCACTACAACTTATTTTTTAAATGAGTCGCAAATAAAATATGATAATATTTAGGAAATTTTCTGTTCCACCTCCTATCGGGCATCGAAATCTCCCCGTCCTGCCACTTTTTATTCCAAAACAATGCTCGTTATACTCTACTAGCTTTAAAAATGACTCCTTTCAGGTTTTCGCACATATGTTTTTTTAATCCTAAATCTTCCTAAGCATCCGTTACGATTTTATCTCATTATACGTATTATCACAAATTTCTGACCATCGTCCAACGCATGACGGCCGTAAATTTGTGCCCAATAATTATTTTCAATGAACGGTTAACAAGCGTAGATAAATTTCATTCCGAATGATACTAAATGTATGTTTTATCATAGTGATGGAGTTTACCTGGTGTTTAATGCAAGTTGACTGTACCAGACGTGATTTAAAAGGCTGGCTGGATAAGGTAACAGGGGCCAGGGCAATAGCTTGTTCTTGTCCGCCATTTTACCCCCGAATTAATCACTCTTAAGCTTTTTGGCGCTACTCGTCGAGCTCTCGGTCAGTACGACATATTTTTATACGAGCGACCCACTTGCACTCACAGTTCTCATACGTATTTTTTTACTCCACCTTCCCGTCTTTCAATCCTATCGAATATTAGTCTACGGCTTTCCAAACGTCACAAAGAAACGTCTTTTTTATTACAGATGCTGCCCTATCAATCGACCTGCTAGGAACACTGATCTCACTCTCCGAATATTTTCCACTAAACTGAACTGTTCCACACGAAAATCAAGGGAAAATACAACAACACGACTGCACTAGAAAACTTGACACTCAACGCACAGGTCACACCGCGGCCACTCAAAACCGTGGAGATTGCGGCGAAACAAAAAAAAATAATGCAAAGTAACTTGGCAAACTGGTCGAGTGCTACTACACTAAACAGGACTAGCAGCCGCGAGTATTGCTTGTGGATGGTACTCGTAGTTTTCGAGTATCCTCGTCGAGCACTTGACGGCTTGTGTTCCCTACCACCGTCCTGCTACGCGTCTCAAGCCTCTCGAGAGGGGTGCCTCTCGAGAAATCCGAGGGCGGTTCTTCACGCTGCTCCACCCCCTCTTTATCTCTCTATCTTGATTCACCCTCTTTACCTAGAACTACCCCCGAAGCGAACGACCCGCCCCCCGGGTTTCCTGAGCGCACCTAATGTCCCTTCACATCTGTAACTACCCCTGCGTGTACATACATGCGGTACATTCAGTATATTCCATGAACGACTATACGGGTTAGTTGAATCAAGCCCGCTTAATTACGTTTAGCAGCACGAAAGGCGACAAAAATCCTGATTTTTTAATATCCATTATTAATCACAATGACAAAAAATGGATTGCAAAAATATATTTTTATGTATTTAATTTTTTTTTTTTCACGAAAAATTGTATTAATTGTAATCATTTTTAGATATATCTGACGGTGATATCATGGAAAATATAGTTAAAATATATTTTTACGTATATTTCATTAATATAAAATAAAGAATATGAAGAATATACTTTTTCATGAAAAATGAGGTATTTTGTATTATTTTTTTCGCATGTACTATGATTTCAAACACTGATCTCAAGATTGTATTGTAAAGAACTTGTAAAAATTTTTATTTCAATTAATTTATTATTTTGTTTGGCTTGTTTAATGAAATTTATTTAAATATCTATAATTATTTTTCTATTTCTAAACTGATAGAAATAATTTGAAAAATTTTACGTTGAATATCTGCATCAGAAACAAAATAAAAGCATGAAAAGTAACGTTATCTCGTATTTTATCAATCAATTTGAATGACCTAAGTTGCTACATTGGTTATCCAATGTACCCCACGCTAACTTGGAGTGAATTGTTAATTATTTCCGCCTAGTTGAACGAAAAATCTCTTCGCTAAAATATTCGAGAGAGAAAATATGTTTAAATTAGTAACAAAGTAATCCGGCTATTGTCAGGAAAGAATTCCACTGATTAAATTAATGAATATCATAAAATTAATGTATATAGAAAATTTGGAAATTGTTGAATTTATCTAAAAAAAAAAAATCGATTCAACCAGCCCCGGTTTCTTTCGCAATACTGTAAACTTCCCTTTTGTAACCCATACGAGTATCCAGTCTCGTGTACCAAGCGCACACTCACTTGGTCCAAATTTCAGCGAGGCGGAGCTAAGCTACTGTTCCGACCAATCGAGGCTTTCGGAACCCGACCAACTACCCTCCAGGCCTCAATATCTTTCAACCCCTCCGACAGTCGCCGACCAATCGTTTCGCTCTATCGATCAGACCTTTTTACACCGAGGACGTACTTTACCTCGAGTGTCGATGCGAAAGAGCATTAGTGTCGCTTTTACCCTCCTGTACGTCCATATCTTCTCTTATTCTCTCTTCCCCTCTGCACCCCTTTCGTTTCTATCGCTGAGCTTGTCTCTTACCGATGCGATACCCATTGTCCATTGATAGAGTACATGCCACACGCTCAACCTATATTAACCAGATCCTCTGACATCGATAAAACGCTGCATGTGCGGATGTAGGTCATGTTCTTTAACTCGGTAGCCATCTTTCACAGCTTTTTACCTTCTACAACTATTTTTTTCTCGATGCTTCATTATATAATCTTCTGCCTTTTGCTGAGTAAATGCAGTTGTGGTCGATAAGGTGTAAAAAGAATAAAATACAATAAAAGCTCCGGCGTTGATGCGATCGGTGATGCACCCCTACGTTTTATTTTCTAGTTCACACGACGAGTGACTAATACACGCAACATACTTATAGGAAGACCAGATATCAGTAAATTGTCAATTTACGAGCAATTATTAAAGAATAATGAATTTATATTTAAATCGTACAGCGTAAATTTAGTGAAGCTATGCTAAAACATTATTTGAATTGCCTTGAAGTACCATTACTGAATATATTTTAGATATTATGTGCCCTCAGTATCGTGTATTAGGTACATACCGTCCATTAGACTTTACAGAAGATCGGATTTGGGAGAGAGAGCAGGGCTGTTACATGTAGACTGGATAATAGTCGCAATGGCACACCTCAATGTCCCGAATACCGACAAAGAACCGAGTTTCCGGTTCATTCTTTGTGTGCCCATTGTGACAACAGGGCAGTTTGACTTCCTTCATGGTAGTAGAGAGTCAGAGTCAAAAAAGGGTCGCGCAAGAGGGCGGTTCCTACATCCGGTCGGCTCTTTCCTCGCTTCTATCCTCGCATTCCTCAATACCGTATTACCACCATACTAAAGTATATACTTGAAAATCCAATTTATTACCTCAACATCCTTCTTGACTTCTGTAGATCATAAGTACCTGAGCTCTACCCCGTATAATACTTGCGAGTTATACAAGCAAGTAAATTTGAAGAAAAATATGTTTGTTCGTGTAAATTCTTGGAGAAATATTTTAAAGGAGTTTCAAGGAGTACTTAGCATTTCTTTTTTTTGATTCATTGTATAATTTTTCAAGGACAATTTTATATTTATGATTGTGAGAGTGGATTAAAGAATTTGATAAAATTACACACAGATAACCTGGTTCCTAAAATGGACATGATTGCGATGTTTATTTTTTATCTTATGCTAATAGTTGTCATACTTTTGACAAAAGCAAGCTCTAAACCTATCTAAAAGTACAAGGTAAATAAAACTTTAGCTTTGATATTATCTTTTTTAAGCAAACTTTCTTCATTCCAAGTCTATTCCAAGTCGCTATTAACACCATTTTCTCCTTGATAACTTGAATTAATAATTATACATATTGTAGCAACCGTGTGTCAAAGCAACCTTAATGTATATACAGATGTGTATATTAGGTTGTGTCCTTTTTTTCTTTGTTTCGTTCTTCATGTGTATTAAGGTAGTCATCGTGCGTCCGGTGGCAGAAATAATGGAAACTGTACACACTAATGGGTGGAAAACGCATTAATTGAGAGAGACGCAGGACAAAATGGACTAGCGAGCAAATATTTCACTCACAATGTCTCGAAAACTAGATGTTGGATTATTCTTAAATTTATGCAGCATTTCCAAACTGTGTTTCTCTATAATTTTGTGGTGTTTCATGAAAATGTTAAGAATCGTTTGAAAATGGCGAGACAAAATAGGACATTGGCGTACGTTCGGTTTAGACAATAAATGTAAAAAGCTCTGATTTCAATAATAATTAACATTTGTAATAAACATATTACTAACGTTCAGGTAAGATCATAATTAAAACGTGCTTCAAGTTTCAGGAAAATTTTAATAAAGTGTTACCTTAAACGTTTCGGTTTGACGTATAATGTATTCTTGGATACGATTGATTAAAATTTAGAGGTGACACAAATGACTTTTGTATTTTTCCTTTTGTATTGCTTTCTCATTACCTTACGTAAAAGTTTCCTCTGTGATAATGTATGTTAATCAAATTTGAATGTCTCGTCAGAGGAAGCTTTACAAAAGATATAAAATAATGAGGAAGCAATTTGCAAAGTTCTACTTTGCAGAACCGTTCTTGCCGTACTTTGTTTAAATACCGTAGGAGCACAGTTTAAAATGATTAGACAATATTCGAAAAAATTTCACATCTCATATCATGTTCGTATCATACATCGGTTTTATATTAATCAATATAATAGTTATTTGCTTAAATTGAGCAGGTTTTAGATCGATCGATCGACATACGTTTGTTCAAATTAAACTTACGACGATATTAAACATTTAAAAAATTTTTTATGTAATGTCAACCGCTTTCGGTATTTTTTCCAAACTCAACGGCAAATATCCTTTTCAGTAGCTTTATTTATGTACAAAGTTTTAACTCTATATCTTTAAATTTACACAAGCGACAACAAAGAAAAATATTTTTTACATAAATGTCAAAAACCAAAATTTTCCTAACTTAAAAATTTGTATCGATTCAAAACAAATTCAATGCCAAACAACCTTGGTGTTAACTCGAGTTGTGTGTAAAGTCTTACAGGGAAAGTTAAACATTCATGAGCGCGAAAGAGATGGAACTTGTATGACGATTACGGTAGAGTGAGAGAGAAGCAAGAAACGTGATTTTTGAATGTTTTCGAATATTCTGAATACGTTGACGTGAAAATTGCAAAAGAAAAATATTTCACGAAAACAGAAAGCTTTCCTTTAAGCATAAGTTATAAACTAGAACCTTGCATCCCAATTATTTTCGTCAGCTATACACAAAGCCTCCTTCATGAAAAATCACATTGTTTCATTTTGACTTCCTCGAGGAGGACATTTTGTATTCTGCGAAACAAGAAAATGAGGATGCAACGTTTATTTTCTTCTTACATTCAAAGGGATAGATATTCCTTATTTTCTGTAGCCTTGAGTTCAAAGTCTCGAGAAATTAGAGAGAACACCGAAGAAGGCGGTAGAATCAACTGTGGAATTTTGAAAATTGTCTTGATTCCCATTTTTAATTAAAATGCGAAAAATTCTGTACCGAACATTGTTGTCATACCAATTCTAGACACGGAAAGAAAAAAATAGTTGGGAAAACTGACACATTGGTTCCGACAACCAACCGGAATAGTTAGCATACCATCAACTACTTAGTTGGTTCAAGAAACTACATTGTCGTTGGTAAAATATCGGTAGTAACGGTAACCAACCGAGATGGCAACCTCAGCTTACCTGCTGTTTGATACAATCCATCAGTTGGGCGTAATACGAAATAAAAAATCAGGTTAATCCGGATATTTCTATTTATTTCTAGGGTAAATATGCTGCTTAGGGGACCCACCTCCGATCGCCTTCTAACTAAGCGCGTTCGATGCGTTTTTGTATGCCCAACAACTTTTTCCTTTGGCAAAAGCGTCGCTCTTGCCGCCGGAAAAAGATATTAACCGTTAAAGAGTGAAAAATCACACACGCTACGTACATATTATAATTGTACGCGGCAGTAGCCGACTACAGGACGAATCACTTGTTTCGAGACATTTAGAGGTTCAAGGAATGACCCTATTTCGATGGTCATCGGTGTATAGGCCTTAATTCTGCAGTTTTACCAACTTTATTTGTTAATAACTAATAAATAATAATAATAATAATAATAAAATAAAATAAAATAATAAAATAATATTAATAATAAAAGAACCTAAAGAACCTAATTCTGCAGTTTTACCAACCTTATTTGTTAATAACTTATTATTATTATTATTATTATTATTATTATTATTATTATTATTATTATTATTATTAACTAGTTATTAACAAATAAAGTTGGTGAAACTGCAGAATTAGGTTCTTTAGGTTCTTTTTATTTTATTTTTATTTTATTATTATTTTACCAACTTTATTTGTTAATAACTTTTTAATGGACAGTGAGCGACGATTTTGTCAGAGGGAAAAGGTGTTAGGCATACAAAAACGCGTCGAACGCGCCTAATTAGAAGGCGATCGGAGGTGGGTCCCCTAAACAGCATATTTACCGGTTTCTGTTACTAACTCGCGACATAGCTTATGCTGGAAATGGTTATCGCAACTACTTTTTTTTTCCGTGTCGAAAATGTTAAACTTGAGTGCTGGAAATTAGCGCGAGCTCGGACGCAAAGAAGTAGTTTTCGATAAATTCAGGTTATGACAAAATCTCTACCTCTCTATAGGTTCTCACCAAATTTAATACCGAACTTCCTGAATTTCCGAATTTTCCTGAATTCTTTGAACTCGAGGGAGATACTTTACACATGTTAATTAAATTAATAACACAAAAGTCGCTTGTGTCACCTCTAAATCTTGAGCTCGGTGCTTTACTCGGGGTTCTTTACCCGTTAAGACGATGTATCACATGTCGTCTGTCTCCCTCAGATCACCATACATGCAAGAGAGGCAACATAATTTTCTCATCGCTTATTCCTCCGCCACGATTGATTTCCCAGATAAAAGAAAAGAACGGTGAACTGTCGAATTGTAAGACGCAGTTCATCGTTCTCCTCTTTTATCCAAAACATTAATCATCGCGAAAAAATTTACATTACTGTTTTCGTTACCAACCGAGGGATTGCACATTGTGTTAAGATGATGTGGAACATGGCTTTAAGGTGAGGCAAAACGCTTGTTCCACTTTGTGTCACGTGACGTAGGTGTAATAGAGACAACACCATAGGAATCGCGTGAGTGTATGAGAGAGCACACCAGTGTCTCGTGGTACAAAGTGAAATGAGTATTTCGCCTCACCTTAAGGTGAGATGACAGGCCTCTGTCGGTAACCAAACTCTGTTTCCATATTCACTTAGAAACAGTTGAACTTCAGGATAAAACAAAAACATTATATGCTCTTCGTCACTTTGCTTTTACTCGTAAGCTTATCTAAATCGGAGAAAGTACACGTACCGTCACTGATATTTGAATCACATTTCTTTGTGATTTAAATAGCGGACAGGTTAGTCATTAACCAAGCATCATTGACGCGTACAGTACAAGTCTAAAATAAATTTGCTATCTCTGTCACACCCATGGCATTACGCGCGTGTGCTATCTCTCCTTTAACCCAAATGTTTAATGCCCTGAAAGGTCAGACAATTTTTTTTACACACCCTAACATATATATTTTTTTATATTCGTTCGGCTCGGACGCTAACTATTCTAGCAATCTATCATTCCATTTCCTATGTCCCTATCATTGATATCTCCCTCCCCAACCCTATAATTGAGCTCCTTGTCTCTGAGGGGGCTCCCATGAGGATTTAAAATAATCAGGGTCTAAGATAGTCTTTAGATTCTTTAGGTTACGAGGATTAAAAATAATCAGGGTCTAAGATAGTCTTTAGATTCTTTAGGTTACGAGGAATTAAAAGAATCTAATTCTAAGGGGGTCATAAGGTAACTGAAGGTGTGTCGTCTGACCCTAATCTTCTAAATTACTAAACACAGTGGTAACGACGGCGGCAAGATATTTTAATAATATAGATATACAATATTATATTAATTTATTCCTTGCATGAGAAGAAGCAGAAGTAGACCCTCTAATTTGGTTAGAATCGGATTCAAGAATCGGGCCGTCTTGGAGTGATTTTCTTCTTTTTGATTTGATGGGGAAACAGCTGATTCGGTTCTCACGATATCGCAAGCTAAAAACTTTTGTCTACGTGTGTAATAAGAAAAAAAGATATAAAGGCGCCGTTGAGTATGTTTTGAGTGCATAACTTGATGGTGTAGGCACGTAAAAGAGTCGTACAAGTTATGAGAGACTAGTGTGCATCATACACTTTGTCGTGGGTGCTCGTGGAAAAGCTTTCACTGCAGCACCAAGTTGGATGTCGGTGAGCCACCTCGACCCCCGACTTATACTCGCGATCGAATAACATTTGCTACGATCCCACGACTGTTTGGCGATACCTGTGCCAACTCGTTTCAAGCACGCAACCCAATTTGTCTGCGTCTCATTGTTTTAGGTGGATACTGCTGCTGTGCTGTTGCTAGTGTTGCGCTGATCCTCTTCTAGATTTGCGTGTACATATCTTTAATGCGGTTGTAAAGGGCTGTGTATTGCCGTGTAGCATCACGATGGAAAGTCTATGCACGCCACGTTTTCACCTCCTCCATCGGTCTCACTGACTAGATACTGTCACTGCCACTCGCATTCGGTTAAACTGTTAAGAGGTACCGCGCACCGACGTATCAGAATGACCTATTAGCGAGCCTTAAACGAACCCTCGCGAATCACGACTCGATGATTTTCAACGAGTATGCATATCCTACGAGAGGGTGTAGCTGTATAGCTCTGCATCTGACCTTAAGGAAGCTCCAGCTGTGAAGTCTCCTTCGATGATTAGTAAAATAACAAAAAAAAAAAAATTTAATATTTTGGTCAAACTTTCAAAGAACAATTGATATTAATAGAATTATTGATCTCAAGTTAAAAACAAATTGTCAAATATTTTTCGTAATATTTTTATGTATTGAAAATCGTAAATATTTTGATGAAAAAAAAAAAATAAAAATTATGAAGTAAACTAAAAATCTCAACAAATCGAATCGGTACTAAGCTATAGCTCATAACCAGAGTGTCTCAAACGGGACATCCATAAAACAATATTTGAAAGTAAATATGCTATCAACTGTTTATATTTTAAAAAATTTAATAACTTCTTAAATATATTAAAAGATGTTTAATATCGTTACAAGGATTCTTAGGATTATTCGAGCCTCTTAAATCTGATTTAAGTTTCCGAAGGTACGTGCGGTCGGAGTTAATCGTGGTCCACCAGGAAGCGACAGAAGGAGTCCAAGGGCCTCGCGCCTGGATTATAGGATTTATCACGCTCAATCCGAACCGCACCGGTACCAGCAAAACTTTTACAAGCTTATTGCACTCGACTATAGACTATAGTAGTACCAGCACCGGCAATTGTCAAGAGAAAAGAGACAGTGGAGAGGTTCGGCTGGTGAAGCTCCGAAGTGGTCGATCGATTCGAAGTTGGCGCAGGTACTTTACGCCTCTTCTTCCTTCGACTACTATGTATTATTACTGTATGTATATATAATAAAAACTACAGGTCTTGAGCAGTATGCTGCGCTCTGCACTTGACGCAAAGCGTCAAGATTTCCTGATTCTTCAACGTTCGGGGTTCTGCTGCTGGTACCTATACCCGCATAATATATGCAGCCGTCTATTCGACGCTTAGCTAGAATTTTCGGTTGTGTCGCAGTCTCCAAGAGAACTCAGGTGGCGAGAAAACGTGCCGCTATGAATGGCCCTTCACCCATTTACGAGATATTTCGACTGCTGCCAATTAACATAAGAATACCGGTACCTGTCGGGGTCCCCGAAGTTTCCTACGCAGTGCACTTCCACCTGAAGCTTCTTCAGCCGCTCGACCCGCCCGCATAACAGACTGCGTTCCTATCCACGTCACCTTTGCCTTCATCATCAACGCATACCTCACTATATTTATTGCTGGTACGTGCCTGCGCAACATTTCAACATATTTGAAAATTAGGGATGAAAAACGCGCGAACTTATCGCAGATTTTTATTGTGCACCTTGAATTTTCATTCAGGAGCGAAGACCGTAAGGAAAATTGACTTTTTATTTAAATTATAAGCGCCGTTCACAAAATTTTACTTTCAATTGTATTGAAATTCTTCGCTGAATTTCAGGTAAAAATATCATTCCGTCCACGAATTGCATAATTAGGTTCGCAATTTTGAGAGATAGAATTTCTCTGTCGTTTAAAATAGTCGAAGATGTCAATGAAATTATTATAAAACGTAATAAATGAATAATTGAAAAAATGAATATTCCAGTGATTTGCAGTCACGAATCTCAATTTGACGGGTGTCCGGCCACCCATGACTGTTGCTAACCGCGATTTGTCGTTCTTAGACCCAGAGAACTTCGAAATCCCATGGAACACCTGTGTCCTTCGAAGGGTCAAACAGAGGAGAAAAAACGTATGAAAACGAAGATGGTAGAGTGGTAGGGAGTCGTAGTAGGATTGTTAAAATACTACGACCGGTAACGGCTGCTGGTAGAGTGACTGCTCGCGAGTAGAGTTCATTCATGAAACGAGTACAAAGACCCAGCAGGCCCATCAGCCATCACTACGAAAGCTTCGCATGAATGAACGTAGTACTACGCTCGCCGAATGGTACAACGCTGGGCCAGCTCGTAGTACTATTATGGATCGCGCCACTCGTAGAGCGTTGAGAGAGCATCCGCTTGGTAGTAGGTAAAAGAATCTCCCGAGGGGATACTACACCTCGAGGGCCTCTTTGCGATTCTTCGAGGGAATCTCGTGGAGATTCTCTGGGTTCACTTGTATACTTCGCCATAGTAACATAGGCCAGACGTGACCCAAACTTCACACGGCTAGTTAAACGCTTGACCGAGCATCGTTGCCCCTTTAAGAAACGTTTAAGAAGTTATTTCAAACACCGCCAAGTTTCTGCCGGTCATTCATCGCACGGACTTTCGGTTGCCTTGTAGAAACACTTATTTTCGGCTGAGATACCAAAGCTGCAGCTTGAGCTACGCGTTACTCCAAGCAACTGTGCGTTCGCATAATAATAATAATAATAATTTTTTTATTATAAAAATACCTAGTCAACGTTAATTCTCTATAACTGTTTAAACATTTTTTTTTCACGTAGCTGTAAGAATTTTTGTAAAAATACAAGAAGCTTGTTAAAAAATCAATCGACGTTTCGTTGAGGCTACTAATATGAAGAAATAATTACGATTTGATTGCATAAAACTTTTAGAGGTTTTTGTTAAACATTTATAATTTTATTGTCGAATTGTCAGACTAATTGCATAAGACAAGTGCGGAAGACAAATAAAAAGTAGGCTGAGAGTGCGCTTCTGATTGTTAGGCTCCGATGTTACCTATAAACCGTATACATAAATGCATTTAACCGGAGTGAATCGCTTCCGGATTATTTGAAAATTGATGGTGGAAACCAACAGGTGACGGTGGCAGACAGACAGGCTGGTAGGGAGGGACAGGCATGGAGTTGTGCCTTTCTCGAATGTCCGGGACTCGCGAGGGGTCTGTAGCAGAGGTACCATCGACGCACCACCCGCACGATCGTCGCCGCCGCGCGCTAGTAACAAGGCGTACCACTCTACACGCTCCTCTCTTATCCTCTCGTGTCTCTCTATACTGGCGACCCCCTACATGAGTGATCACGCTTCTTAAATAGTCATTACTTTCGTTTATAACTATTACCGCACTGTTCTGCTTCCTGCATGCAACAGAATAATCGATTCGTCTCTGTCCTCCATATTAGAAGATACAGTGGTGGATCAGTGCACCGGAGATAATAATATTTCACATAAAAGAACATTCAGCTAAATATTTACTTGAAACAAAATTGCCCGAAGTAAAGTTTGTGAATAAACGAAATTTAGGTTTAAAAGTTTAGTTAAATATCTGAATTTTATTGGCCTACTCGCCTGTATTCCTCCTCGTTACTGACGTAATCAGGCGGGATGAGGTGCCAGGAGGCGTCGTAACAATCGTCGTATCCGGTAGCCATTATTCTATCGCACTGTAGAAACACTATAACACTCTATAGGGACCGCTGTCCCTCCACCTCTGACAATCCTTTCGGTGTCGATAAATTACTCACAATTCCTTCTTTTAAAATCCTTTTTATAAGCTAAATTTTTTATCTTATTGTTTGACAGAAATATCTTTTACTTTCAGTTTTATTCTCGACATATTTTTAATCGTTTAGTTAATTTTCTCTATCCAGTTGATCCAATGAACGATTATTATAGTCAATCGATTGTATTAGTTATTGACGCATTAATATTTTAAAGATTAAAACTCTTCCATTACTGGATAAACATTTATGGCTACTTGAGTTACTCGCAGTCGCATAGACTTGACTCGATTTCCCTACTGGATAGTGAATACTACGGGTCAACACATTCATCACCTATTTATTGTATCAAAAATATCGCGTCCAGATAGGAGCTCGGGCAACCTTATCTGTTTGATAACGTACACCTTCACTAGTAATGTAACGGATAAAGATTAGTTTGACTACTACAAGATCCAATATTACTAGAAGACTACCCCTATATTCAATCTATTGTTCTACTGTACATTTTTTTATTTCCATGCATTAAAAGTATCTTTGATATTCCATCAAGTCGTTTCTCGCCGTACCTTTGGGTCATCAACTTTTTTCAATATATTTAATTCATCGGAATTATATTAAAATCGAATATTCTATATTTTTCAATATTATTTTGAAATAATTTAACGTAATAGAGTGATTTTATAAAAAGGAAATCATGGTACGAATGATACAGAATTAAGAGCATATAAAGTAGAATGTCTGTACTGACAAATTGTATTTAATCATGAAGTTAAAAGTATTGACTCCTGGTGAACGTGACCTTTTACACAATTTAAGTTCCCCACCTGTTCTCTATACAGAAGTTCTACTGTAGTATTATAAAAGCAGGGTGAGAGAGTGTGGCACAACGATGACATATGGACGTAATCTTTGCGCTGCTTATCACTGCGACTGACCGGTACGATAAAGATTTTTTTTGTTGTTTTTCTACAATTTAGCCATCCCCTCTGTCGACTGCACTGCGCTTATCTATCGTTTATACGGTTACTTGATACTTATAAGGCCGTGCAGTGAATTCTGATTCTTTGTAATCAAGACTGTAAGGCACTGTAGTGCTCGGCTCGTCTAAATTATTCTAAGGCATAACGTATGACGATATCTCCTTAAATCTGCTTTTATGCTACGTAGACTGTAATTACTATCTTTTATATGAGTTCGAATGATTCATTATTTAGCTACAGAGTAATATGGAACTTTGAAGTATAAAACTATTCTATTTCGTGTTCTAAATTCGTCAGTGAGATTCTCAATTCTCAGTGAAGATTTTCCATAACAATTTTGCGAAAAATAAGAGAATTAAGGGATAGCTGAAATAGCATTATAGAGTCCCAATTGATATTGTTTATTATTTCAATCTCTGCAATGGACGGGTCAAAGCTTCCAAACTATTTTCAGGAGCTTGGGTATATGTAATTGCATATGGAGTGAAGAATCCGGAATTTTTAAATAGATTGGTGATATAGTATTAACAGGCGAACGAAAGACTCGGTAAGTGCGAGTGACAAAATGAAAAGGACGCTAATTGAAATACACGCTAAGCTATTGAGGCGATGAGACATACCGATTGAGTTACCGTATTTAATGCTCCGAAAATAGAGAATCTGGCATTTCGCAACTCAGTCAGCGTGGCACATCGCTTTAAGGTAATGTGACTCATATTCAGAAACTGTAATCCAATGTACTCACAGATGATTGACACTTCGTCTATCTATTCAGCAGTGGAGCCGAACTTGCTTTGTTTTTAAACATCAATCGCCTCTGACTAGAAGAGTGCACCACATCACCTTAAGATAATGTGCTTCACATCGCCTGTCTCTCTCAGATCGCAATACGTGCGAGGGAGATAGCAGAATTTTCTTATTGCTAATTTTTCCGCCACGATTGATCTTTTGGGCAAAACACGAGAGAGATGATATGTAGAATTACACGAGAGACGCAGTTCCACCGTTCTCCTCTTTTGTTCGAATGATCAATCGTGGTGGAGAAATTTTCATTACAGTTTTGGTTACCGACCGAGGACTGACACATTGAGACTTTGGTCGGTTAAAATAGGCGATTTCGTAGTCTCGGCACTATGCATCGTCGATCTGCTGCGGATATGCATCCAATTGTATGGGACTGTAATATATGAACATAAAGGCTTCGACGTCCGGTTGAATTTAATTTGAAAACGTGCAAAAATGAAAATAATCGTATGTTACTGACCTTACGGAAATTCAATATGGCCTCTCGAAATGTCAACAGCATCTGTTTTGTAGGCTATAAATGTTTCTGGAACTCATATACGTCAAACCGAACCAAACGTCGATTCTTTGAGATTCCCTGAACATTTTATTATCGTCAGAAAGTGAATTTTACACTAGGGAAATCCACATAACGTATAAATTACGTTCACGTTGTCTGTCTCTGTTCTCGTTGCTGTAATATTTTGCCGGAAGCGACCAGACTACGTGAACGCAGTATACACCTTACGTGGATTTTTTTTTGTGTAATCGACTTTCCGACCATATTCAAATGTTCGGAGTATCTCAACGAATCGACGTTTCGTTCAGTTTGACGTATGTGAGTTGCAGCAAGATTTATATCCTACAAAACAGACGATTATTCTCATTTTTTGCACATTTTCAAGCGAAATACGACCGGACGTCGAAGCGTTTATGTTCATATTACAGTCCTGTACACAATTTGAAGCATATCTGCAGCATATCGATGACCCATAGTAATTACTATGAAATAGTAATTTCTTTTATCGACCAAAGTCAGTAAAAAAGTTTACTCCAGCATCCCTTTAGGGGGAGGCGAAACATATACCAAGTGACGTATGAGTTCAAGAGAGATAGCTGATCATTTTCCATATAACACCATTCAGAGACTATTGATATTTCGGAAAATTGCAAAGTATCACCACGCGCAGAATCAAATTCCGCGTATGATAACACTTCCCTTTTTTCCGAAATATCTACGGTATCTAAATACTATTGTTTACAGTTTTTGATACCGGCTGAGTAGGTTTCGCTTCTCCTTAAGATGACGTGCTACCCCCCGGTCGGTAATAAAAACTATAACGCAAATTTCTCTGCCACGATTGATCTTTCGAATAAAAGAGGAGAACTGTGAACTGCATCTTACAATTCTACAGTCCACCCTTCTTATTAAAGTGAAACTTCTTTCGTCGCGGTAGGGTAAGTTCTAAGTTGGCATGTTGGGAAATAGGAGCGTAACGAAGAGTGAAACACTCAGGAGTGCGTTGAGTACAGTGCGAACATTCAACGCGGCTGCGGAGAAGGGGAATACTGAACGCCCCACTTCTCATGCAGCAACCAAACAGTGGAGTGAATTTAGTGTGTTTCAATATTCGTTACGCTCTCACTCTGAGGCAAGCGTTACTGAAACGACGCTAGAATGTTTCATTTTTCGTTCGGCTTTGGTGTAATTCATATTTGTCTAAATGAATTCGTGTATTTTAGTATTGAAAAAAATTGTACAAATATTTCTAATAATGTCAATATGTTAGTGTTATTGACAGTGATTAAAATAAATAAAAATGAACAATAAAATTTGTGCAGCACGATGTACTATGGAAAGTGGACAAACGATTCTTGTTGTGGCTGTGCATGTATCATCAAATACAAAAGATCTGTAATAACTGTAGGCGCAGTATTTTGTAGATATTTAGATCAACTCCAATCTCGAACTCATGCGTCACACTTTAGCTATTATAAACCCATTATCTCATTTTTAGATTTAGATGAAGCCATGGCCACTGATAAATAAAGATATATTTTCAACACAAAATAGCTTTACAAATATTTCAATTTTTCAATCATTTGTTTAGTCTACAAATTTCCTATTCCTCTATCATTGAAGTTTTACTTCTAACGCGCGTGGTGACCACGCACGCTTTTTTTTTATCGTAAAGATCAATTGTGGCAGAGAAATCGGCGATGGAAAAATTCTACTATCTCTCTCGCTCGCAAGACGATCTCAGAGAGAAAGACGACATGTAGCACATCGTCTTAAGGATGTACCCAGTGAGAAAAGCGTGCCATCATGTTCGTTCGTAACAAGACGACATTGTGACGGTAGAACGTGCCAAGACCGTGCTCGCACCGTTTCAGTAAATGTGAGGCCCTGCAACGTGCTGCTACTGTGCGGACACAGTGTTGCGACGACATGCTGTCTGAATGCGGTGACGTCACAGAAGCAGTCATATGCGGCCGTACATGACTCTACTGAACCGTCACGCTTTGCCGCAACCGTGTAGTCCCCGTGTCGTCACATTTCCATCTCAGTATTAAGGGGAGGTGAAACCTTCATACTTACACAGATGTGCTGCTTCTCGTTCACTCCACCGTGTTCGCCATACCAGTTCTACCTCTTTCGCACTCATAGATGTTTCGCGTCACCGGGGTATGTATGTAACCACGTGACACATGAGTGCGAGAGAGATAGCTGTTAATTGTCCAGACTATGTCATTCGGAGACTATTGATATTTCGGAAAAAGTAAACTTTTACACAATGCACAGCACAGCAGGCTATCGTCTAAAACTCGTTTTTTTTTTCGAAATGTCTACGGTATATTAAATCCGTGGGTTACAATTGTGGTTACCGACTTACTAAGTTTTGCTGACCTCTGTACTTCACCCTATGAATGCGAAAGAGACAGCCTAGTATGGCGCTCACGGCGGATTGAAAAAGAAGCAACGCAGATGTGCTGCTTCTCTTTTACTCCGCCGTGCACGCTATACTAGTCTGTCTCCTTCGCACTCATGGGTCGAATATAGAGGTTTCGCCTCACCTTAAGAGCACCGCGTACTAAACAACACACTATCTCATACTACCTCATTGGTTTCAATATCATATTAAAAATTATAAACCAGAGCGCAGTCAACGCTATATGTATGTGTTTTAATTTTATTGCAAGTTATAAAGATAATTTTTGAACCGAGAATAAGATTAATTAAATGTTTTTATGGGTACGTCCTCATGCATTCTTTATTGATAACTTGTAATGTACTTGTAACCTCTATATTGATCGTGTTAGCCTTTCAATCATTGAGCCGCATAAGTTTCGTGCCACTCACGGCATTAATAAAGATAAATTTATTAGCGAAAGAAATCTCAACCGGAGAACGAATGCGATAATTGCGAAAAAAATAGTTTGGATAGTCTTGCGACATTGCCAGCGGACCTGTGACGCCACCATACTATTAGTGAATTTCGCGTGAGTACGTCGCCTTTGTCTCAATAGTTTGTCATGAAATAGTCGACCACCTCCCTTGTTCACGGTATTTTTTGAATTTATGTAATTTAACTGTTTTTCACGATGGCATTTCCTTTCAAAACCTTTGAAGTTTTGACTTAGTTAATGTAGAAGATGCATGAGTGCAAGTGAGATAGACTCAATCTTGCGATCCTGAAATTCTCCATCGCGGTTGATCTGTCGGATAAATTAAGAATCACGTTCTCGGAGTTTATCCTACAGATTAACCGTGACAAAGAAATTCAGTTTACAGTTTTAGTTACCGACCGAGTAATTACACATCACCTTGCACAGTTTCCGCAGTTGCGGCTGTAGGTCGCGATTTTAGCATCGATCTGTTTATCGGCTGAGCTCCATCCGGGAAGTACCAACAGCAGCAGCAGTAGCACTCCTCGATAAGCCTGAAAAATACGATTTGCGACGACGTGTCAACAAGACAGTGCTGCCATGAGCAGTGCACCTGTCTTAAACCAAGAATTGACGAGGTGCCGAGTGCATTGTTGACTAGGGTCCAATTTAAGACAGTTTGACAATTGTTATTATATATCCAATAGCTGTCCGACACCATAAATCATAAATTAGCGCACAGAGCTGTTGAGCTGAAGCTGCAAGAGTCGCCACTTAGTTAAACAGTGAAAATTAAATGAAAGAGTCGAAGAATTATTGGTCGCAGAAGTGAAGTTTCTTCGACGTCGCATGCCCCGGCTAATAAATTCAATAGTTCGTCGTTCGATCGTGATACGTGTTGCAATACTATTTCGTGGTATCTCTAATCTCTAAGGTCTCGTAAAAGCTGTTTTCGTGGTGGCAGTGAGTCTGCCGAGTTGGCTCGGGTAGCCAACGAGTGTAATAAAATGCAAATGGCGTCTACCAACACCGACGTTTCCGAAATTGAAGAAAAAATTGACAAGTTGACAGTGTCAAAAATCGAAAATGCGAAGAAACAGGATGACAGCAATTCCGCCGAGGGTTTTGAGCCTCATTTGTCTGGCTTCGAGACACGAGAACTCTACAAAATTGCTCTCAACTTTTACAAAGGTAAGTTGTATTTTTTGTATTCAAATATAATTTTGATTTAAAAAAAAACCATCGAAAAAAACAAAGATTATTAATATACAATATTTGTTATATTGAAAAATAAAAACAAATGCGAATCGATTCAAAGACTAAAAAATGTTGACGATATATTTTCTTCCAGAAAAAGAAGGCAAAGCCGTACATCTCTCGTACGAGGATAAGCTAAAGTTGGTGGCATTTACGCAGCAAGTGACGCACGGAAAATGTACATCGGAAAATTCTGCACCCCTCGGTGTTCTAGATGTCATAGGAAGAGATCGCAGAGTGGCGTGGCAAAATTTAGGTGATATAACCAAAGAACAGGCTATGGAAGGGTTCATTGTTTTGCTGGACAAGCTTTGCCCCCTCTTCAAGACGGTAGTGGAGGCACAGAAGCGGGACATAGAGGAGAAGATACGTCTGAAGAAGGAGGACGACCTAAAGAGAGCGGACGAAGAGAGGAGAGAACGTGAGGCGGAGGAGGAACAAAAAAGGGAGGAGGAGGAAAGGTCAAAGAGGGAATATCAGCGGAGACAGATTCAGGAAGCTTTGAATCAGCAGACTTACTACCAATTCAGAGCTTACGCGGAGCAGCAGTATCCTGGCAATCCGGAACAGCAGGCTGTTCTAATAAGGCAATTACAGGAGCAACATTATCACCGCTATATGCAGCAGCTGCACCAGAATAGTTCTGTCATCGAGTGCTGCACGGACAATCACGTCGATAAGAAGGAATGTATCGCGAAGAGCAACGAAGAATCAAACGAGAGTAACGAGAGCAACGAGAGCACTCCGCTTAAGAGAGAAGATTCCGAGGACCCGGAGACCGACTGGCCACCTATTGCTCCGCCAAAAATGTGGACTGGACAGGGGGTCGACGAATTCAAAGAAACTATAAGACGCGAGGCCGGTGACGCGGTTATTAAAGTAGGACACGGAGAAACCGTGACTGTACGCGTACCTACTCATGAGGACGGATCCTGTTTATTCTGGGAATTTGCAACCGATGGATATGACATTGGATTCGGTGTTTATTTCGAATGGTCGAAACCCGACACGAATCAGGTTTCCGTTCATATTAGCGAGTCCGAGGACGAGGACGAGGACGATGACGAGGATTACGAGTCGAGAGAAGATCTCGAGAGCGGAGCAGTTAACGGCGAACCTAGAACAGAATATAGCAAACCTGCGACTCCACCCATAAGTGTCATTGTGCCTGTAAGTTTTTCTTTTTTTATCTTATAGCCTGGAATTTAAATTATATTTTTTCTACTTGTGTATTTAACGTCTAGACAGTAACAGGCTACTGAAATTAACTATTTTTGGAAGCTTGCAATGAGCAGCTTACTAAAAGTAAAACTGCTTATGAATTTGCGCGTATTTCGTTAACGTAACAAATCATTGACAACGATAAACCTGCAGAAAGATAGTCCAATTTATGTTTTTACACAATTTCATTGGAATTTCATTCGTAATGGCTTGATTTTATCTATATTTAAATGCGTTCTACAATCCCGTTGACTCATGTCTGCACCTATTTCTTAACCCATCGATTTTACACCGATACAATTTTGTATCCCGAGTTTCGTATTTCTTGTGTATTCTTTCGAAATCGATAGTGCTTGGTCTTTCCCTATCATGGGTAAACAAAAGTTTAATACTAAAAATTCTTTACTGCAATTTGATTGAACATGTTCTTACCGTTAAAAGACACTGAAGCTAAATTTTAATTGATAATTTTTAACTGGAAACTAAAACCAACTTAAATCAGCAGGTGCGAATTACCATCGCGTATAAAAGTAAAATGATTAAATAAGTGTTTAATCGGTAGGTTTGAATTTGCAATCGTGTATATGAGTAAGATGGTAAAAACGTGTGTAATCGAAACGTTAAAATACCAGTCACCTTTTCATTAGTTATTTAAACTTATTTTTATATCACGTGCACTTATGAAAGATATTTTATCACTTTGGTATTTAAAGGTTTTCAGGAGGGACTCGCAGGAGGAGGTTTATGCCGGTAGTCATGAATATCCTGGTCAGGTAAGATGAACTCAAACACTTTTAAATTTAATCAGAGATTTGTCAAATTTTCATTATTATTCAGAGATAAATTTCTAATTACTTTTCAAAAAATCGCTGTTTCATTGTACAAAAAATTATCTAATATTTGAGCTCTTTATACGTATTAGTTATTATTATTATTTAAAAAGTTCAAAAAATTGATATTTTTATATCACTTCGATGAGAAACAATGATATTACATGAATAAAGCAACATAAATGATTAAAAAATTCGTAATTAGATTTGTAATCATTCAAAGTTCTATATTATCAAAATGACGATTTTTTGTCGAGTAACTATAAAGTTTTGTGCATCTCCTGATATTCAGTAATCATCGAATCGTGTTTAAATAATTTGTGTTCATTTGCAGGGTGTGTACCTTCTTAAATTCGACAACTCCTACTCTCTATGGCGAAGTAAAACTCTCTACTACCGAGTGTACTACACACGACCGGGTTTCTCCAAAGACTAAACAGCATTGTCTTCAGTCTAACGAAAAACAATGAATAAAAAAGACGAAAGGAGGAACTTTTCACTGTCGAATTTTAGCCAATTCGCGATAGAGTCATTGCAACAAATCAATCGAGCACTAGCCTCTGTCCATGTAAGTTTCTTCTCGTGAGCTCTCCTAGTCTGACTCCGATTCACTGTGCAATACCCAAAATTGAACGGTTACTGCAAAGCGAACGAGACCTACTGTACAAGAAGACAAGAACTATATATTTATTATACAGGTTGCGATGAGAGAGAATTTTAATTAACGGAATTAAGAAGATTGATAAGGCATTGCGAATTTCTTTTTATTCTTTTTACCCTTCTCCCAGCCCCCGGATCGAATGAGGAGCATATACAACAAATATCGATGTGGTAATCGATGAGAGTACTCGTTATGCAATCGCTTCGAGCTTTCGCATCCAAAACAAAAAGAAAAAACTAAATGTGTCTATTGCCTTTCGTTTCTTTCTTTTTTTTTCTCTTTTTTTTTATAATACTTGTATTTGACAACGAGCGGGCACACGTAAATGTGTAAAAAGTTGTACGTAGACGTGTAGTGTCTCCTCCTCCTCCTTTCAACCGCACGCACGGCTACAATCTCTCGACTCTCAATCAGCTCTGCCGCATCAAATTTACAAGGAATAACGAAGTATACACACAATCACACTCATACAGTCGACAGAGGCGTATTCATGCATAGATGTACAATAATGAGATGATTTGTCTTGCTTCGAAATGTGCCCAACATTGTAACATATAACGATATATTATATATCCGTTACTTAACAAAATGTCTACTGTATGTAGTAATTTATCGGTTTATGTATGGATCTATATGTTATTCATATTGCAGGCTGTCACGTGTCTCATGTTATGTAAAAAAAAAACAACAAAAAACTGTCTTTTTCGAGAAATATATAAGCGATTAAAGAATTTTACGCTGTCTAATGTTTTTCGTAGTTGTCCGTAATAGAAAAAAAAAACTTATTTCATTAAGGTAGGAGTCAAGAGTTACGTTTACCGGAATTAGCTTTCTCCTTTCTCCCTTCGTCTAAAGTCTATCGGTAATAAGAACAAAATTATTACACGTCACGCGACTGCAATTATTTGTTATAAAGGAACGTGAATGCCTTTCTCTCCCACCACTGATAATAATTAACAACAATATCAACAACAATGTACGTTAAGAGCCATGTTTTACAGGTTTACCGCGGTAAATACACTTAACAATATATCTACTAGTTGCCTAACATTATCAACAATCAAAGTTTTGAGTTTGGTAAAACAATTTTCGTACTTGCGTCCATCGATTTTTACCGCAATTCCCATAAGATTAATTTTGCGATGTCAATTCGATACAATACGTAGGAATATTCGTCTTTCAATTACTTTTTTTGTCCCTCAATTATAAATACACATTGGCAATAGTTGCGGGTAAATATTAAGTATCCCTTGTCATCTCGAGTCATCTACACCGGAAGCTAACTTGATCGTACGTTTAAGTTACAAGTGCACTTGGTTCAAGACGGCGCAATACGCTGTAGCGAGCATGTTTTTTTTTTTTTTTTTTTTTTTTCAATAACACCTATTATAATATAATATCGAAAGGTGCCGAAAACGAAGGTCGTTTAGCAAATAGTAAAGAACCGTTGCACTGGTTTGTTTGACTTGAAACTCAATAATACAAATAATCACAAAGTTACTAGCGACTTTGCAATTCTTAGCTCGCTTTAACGACGTCCTAACAAACTATTTAAAAATTCATATACAAGCAACGGTACTTTTCTTCCTTTGTTTTTTAAATAGTAAACAGTAACTCGACACGCGTTGGTAGACGTATTATCGAAATTTAAAGCATAGTGGTCTAGTATCGTGCATTGCTTTCTTTCTAGTTCTTGGTTTCGTCGATGATAACAGTTATTTGCATTTTTAATTAACCGCTCATCTCAATGTATTTAATTTTTTTTTCGTCATTTTAATAATTTGCTTGTTGACTCGTTAAGTTCGAGTCGACTAATTTTCGCAGATCAACTGATCGCTGAACTGGCAGTTTTGAAAGACTCGATTGTTCAACTTTACGCACTGAAGATGCTGTAAGGCTTTCTATTGAAAAAGATTCGCACTATATTCTCACATTCTGTAACAACATTCCCAATTTATAAACTGTAGAGATATTAACGAGTAATTAATAATGTTAATGATAATAAATATCCGATGAATATAACTAAATGTAATTATCTCGAGGCGCTACCGCGTCTCTTGATATAATAATAGTGTAGATATAGATTCTGTTGTAAAGGAAGAAGTTTATCGGTTGACATACGCAATTTTATCACATTTTTCTCAAAGTCTAATAGAATCTAAGTACCATGTATAACGTATTAGTATTATAATATGTCTTACAATCTGCTATGTGCGTCATAGCATTATTTTACATATAATAGCATAGCGCAGTGGCGGTACAACGTCTTACAGAACGAATTAATCCTTTTTTAATATTAATATTTTTGTTGTTGTTGTTGTTGTTGTTTAAGTAGTAAACGAGTAGTTGCTCTCTTCGTCCAAGCTTAAATTGACATTAGGAATGGTACATACAAAGTTGTTGTAATAGTATATACGAATATATACGCGGCTGCTGTTTGCTCGTTAAGGCCAATCCTCGTAATGTGCGCACGCATGCATATATAGATACAATAAACGCGATACAAGACGGTATACGTACCACAATTGTTTCTTCTCGAAAATACAAGTACAAGCTCTTACAATATATATTTATATAGAAATAATTCAACAAATATATATTTATGTATAATTAGATAAACACTAAATGGACGTCTATGTATAATATACGAAAAGTTGATCGCTTTGTCATGCGATTTTCTACGGTGTCGTATTAATGTGGTATACAAATGGCGAGACAACTTTCATTAAATGTTTTTTTTATACCGCTAAGCTTGAGTAGCCGAGAATTTAATATTGAGCTATCGATCCGAATCGATCGGCTCGACTGTGTTTGCAGTTTACATTTTTACGCTTATGTATACATGTATATAATTCTTAATTCTCGAAAGCTTAAGTCTATTTTAACGTTTAATCGCGCTCGAGTTTAATCGAAAAGGCAAGCCAAGCCCGTCCCGTCTCTCCTCCTGCAAGCGACAACTCTCTCTCGTTTTCCGTTTGAACGAGGAAACTATTATACAAAATATATTGTAGGTTGATATTCGCAGTCGGATCTTTAGATCAGTTCGTACCGTCTTAACTTCTTTAATAAAAAAAAAGTAAAGAATTAAGATCGCCTCAGAGAGAGAGAGAGAGAGAGAGAGAGAGAGAGAGAGAGACAATATAAATTTGTTGGGTCAAACGTGCACTAGGGTAAATAAAAAATGCTGTCAAATATTTTGATACGCCACTCAATATTGATAACACCGGATTTGTAACGAATAAAATTTACTTGGCATAGAAAAATAATTGATATAAAAAATAATAATTTAAAATCAATTCCAAAGCCCAATTTAAAGATTTTTCTTTTCATTCTGATACTCGTTCAACCAAATAGTGTCAATAAATTATTTTCAAGTGCGAAAAAATCTAGAGATCTGACTGAAAATATTCACAATAGACTTGGCCAATGTGACTATGTTAATCATCTCTGTTATCTTGGCGCTCACTTCCAGGTACATTATGGCGTATTACACAGTACATACTCCTGGTGCGTAGTATATATTATATATATAATATATACATATACATAGTATAGAAGTTACTACTATCATAAGATCACACAATACTATCAGTATTATGCTTACTTTAAAGAATTTTTAATATTAGCTGTTAATTCGCTAATACGTCGATGCAACATCACTTAATTTTGAAATTAAGATTTTTTTCTTTTTCAAGAATTAACTATACTATGGCTACTATTATAAGGACGTTTCCATACTGACATTGAAGCGATTGGTGGTCAGCGAATTGGCATCGTCGTGAGGTTGATCGTCCAGGAAGCAAAATGAGGAAGTGCTGCCCATCGTGTCGGTTAAACTTGTGCGTAAAATCTTCTTCCTCATGTTTTTTTCGGTTCTGGGTGTTCTACTCTCGTTGAGCGATTGGCCTCTCGTTAAGATTCGTCGCATTTGCACAGGTGCGATGTTACGGCTACTTCCCGGTTGTTCATCCAGTGAAGAAACACTGTGTACTTCACTTTCAACGGTTACTTCTGTTATAGGCGTTTCCTCGTCCGTGTTCCAACCGTCCGTATGCAGAAGATATTCCGGCTCTATGCTGAGATTTCGACGGTGATATCTTCCCCCGCTTCGTCCACGACCGGTACGCACTCGCTGCAAAGGATCCGGTGGAAAACTTTTGTGAGGAACTGACGTGAGGGATCTTGCGAGTTTCGAGAATTTTGGAAGACTCAACGCTTCATCGTAATTAGGAGGCTTTCCATTTCGATGGGACATCACGTGTACGGCTTTACCACCAAAAGGATCGTTTGGAACAGTTCGACAGGCTTCTTCTATCGGACTCGGAAATATCAAAGACCTAAGAATATTTTTTATATATTATTTTGATAGTAGAAAGACTTATTTAATTTCATTATTCATTTTAGCATTTTCTGATGTCTTTCCGGTCGGGAAGGTTCATTTTTGACTAATTGATTTCAAAGCAAATACTTCTGGATCCTAAATTATTTGAATTAACTCTCAGCGTTAAAAAAATGTATTATTGTCACTATTGCGTATTTTTTTTACTTATCTTACCTGCTGGAAGGGACACGTCGGACCTTCTGATCCGAACCATGAGGAGAAACAGATGAAGTATCCTTATTCCTCCAGCAAAAGTTGTCTGTGTTAAACAACTGGTGCATGCGCCTTGTTTCTCTGGAAGTTCTCGAGTTCTTGTCAGTCAAAGAACTGTGATCGACGAGATCGTCGGTCGCCAAGTTTTTCAACTCTTCCGCAGTTACCAGAGTGTATCGTCGACGATGTTGCTTCAGTATAGATTTTAGACAAAAATACGTCTTGGAGGTAGTGAGGTTTCTGTCGCTTTCACTATCCTGGGATCTGGAGATCCTTGGATCCTCATCGATAATTGGATTTTCTATCAGCCTGTAGCCTGCCCCGGCAATTGACATCGAGTCCACGTCTTCGGTAGCTAACGACTGTGGTTTGTGTTTAGGTATAGTTCCGCAACTGATAATCTTCCTGACACTGCTAGTTGCGCTAAAAAATTTTGACTGCGCCTCCAAAATTCCACTTTCCGAGGGCTCTTCGTGCTCCAATATATTCTCTAAACTATTTCCGTTGATTCTCAAAAATTGTGTGTTTGCAGCAGCCACGAATTCACAGTGAGTTTGAAAATTTGGAGCTGACAAATCCCTGGTGAGATGACTCAACCTGGGCCCTCTTTGGTCTGATACGATACCGCTAAATTGCGACAACGAAGTTTCCAGAGAATTTCTTCTTAAGTGTTGTTGAAAATTCTTCTCATGATGGCAGTTTCTAACGAGTCTTTGCTGAGCCAACGGGTCAACGAGTTGCCCGGAATCATCGTAATTTCGACATCTGTCGCAAGTCAAATATTCAGTCTGCATATCAGCACAAGAACCCGTCGACGTTGTAACCGTTTCGTCCGTTTGACATGATGAGAATTTTGATGCTTCGACGATTTCTTCGTCCTGAGACGAAACGTGACAAAAACAGTCGCAGACTTCAACTTGATTGGGATCCGAAGCAACCAATGGCACGTCTAAAGAAATTTGCTGGGCTCTCTCGTATAGCAATGCTTCGGAGTAACTTGGCACAATATCGGCATCGGAATGATCGGTGAGAGATCTGTTTTCGTCGGAAGATTGACCGGATTGTTGGCAGTTGGCCGGCTGAGGCGATGGTTCCATGAGAAGAGCCTCGCTGTAACTCGGGGCGAGCATGTAAGAACCCGGAGCGCTAAGTTGACTGGAAGATGCGTGAATCGGCTCCCCGCTAGTTGGCGTGTCATAATTGATTCCGAAAAGTTTTGTTACCTAATCGATGCACAATTCCACGTGTTTTTATGGTACAGAGCATTGAATATTTAACATATTATAATACAAAAATCTGCTTTCTTGTAATACCTGATACTCGGCGTATTGTGTATTGTACTCTATAATTATTCTCAATGGCCAACTGAGAAGCATAGCGCTCAAACACCAATACACGTAGGAATTCGTGAACCACGGGTTGCCGAGAATTCCAACTAAAGTCGTTGGATTAAAGTTGTAACCGAGGTCCAAGCCTTCCCTCATTTCCATGTAATCGTCTCTCAGTTCCTGAACACGTTTATAATAAATTTATTGCAAGTTTGTTGACTGGACATTCTGTATTTTGCTTCCTCACAGAGGAAACATTGTATCCAAGAAATTGTTTATTTTTTTAAGCATCATGCCTGGATATTCAAAATGGCGAGAAACGTCCAGAAAAATAGTTCAGGAAAAATTGCAAGACGCGTGTTTGTGTGCTGACCTTCGAAAATTCCACCGACTGTATTTCGGGAGTGCCTTGACCGATAGTGCTTAGTTTTTTAATACAAAAGTAGAGCATCACGACCCTTTTTTTAGTGCTATTTTCACAAGAATTCCTTTACAATTTCACATGTTACGAAAGTTTGAATTTTGTGAAAAAATGGTGTGCAAATTATAACTTTCGTAAATTGTTAGGTAACGAGTCAAATAATTTTTAACAATTGCAGTTATCATTCTAGGTTGTTTGGTATTGAATCTGGCTGTTTGAATCTGGAAAATTTTCACAAAATTTACGTTATTGCACTAATTTTTGTAAAACTTGAGCTGACGAGCTAAACATTTTTACACAAACAAAATAATATTCAGCAATGTTTGGTACAACGTTTCGTAAAAATCTGGAAAGTCATCTTTTTATGATTTTTTTTTTCTTTTTGTGAAGTTTTCTACTTGTCGCTGCTCAAATTGCCGAAAAATTTGAACCAATGAACTAAAACATTTTGCACATATTTAATAACGTCAAGGCATATTTGTCATAAAATGTTGCCAATATCGATAAAGAAGTTCAATTGTTACACCAAACTGAATTTTTTGTTTCGACATCGTTTTTTAAACATTTGATTTATTTATTTATTTATTTTTTTAATTAAATGTCGGTTGTGCAATAAAGTTAAGATTTAGCACGCAAGTTAAAATGTTTAAGCTCTTTATCTATTGCAATTACTATTAAAATGTACATACATGGATGACCAGGATTTATGGGATTTTGATTTTTTATTTAAATAACTTTTTTTTTATGACTTTGGACTGAATTTTATAGAAAATACGAACTGTGGATTCAATTGTAAACAAATATTACAAAGTAAACCTTGCACATTGCTTCCTCATTAATTTGGTCTATCGTCCATATTTCAGCTTCCTTTACGATGTACTCAAAATTTATCAGCGGATTTCATTACACAGGATGCTGTGTGGACGACGGATGAAAAGAATGAAGAAGCAACGTGCAAGATTATACTTTGCAACTTTTTTCCCCCACATTTTTCCTCTAAAAAAATTGTCGGTGAAGATACGATTATTACACTACTCACTGCAAACTCGTGACTAAATGTTACTAGAAATTATTATTAACACAAGAGATACCTGCTCGGCAAAAAATCGTGATCTCGCCTCCTCGAACTCGGTCGCGGACCTCATGTTGGAAAACGCAAAGCCCTTAGTCAGCGTAATTTTCGTTATCGGTATTTCAGAGTCCATCGTGAGATCCTTGCTGATATCTTTGACTCCGCAATACTCGTAAAAATAGAAAGATGTTGCAGCGTGTGTATTGGCTCGCTCGTAATATACCTGTTTGAAAGAAAAAAATTGTTTCTGGTATAAAAAAAGCATCTAATGAACCTCTTAACGACTCAATAGAAATAATAAATTAACGTAAAAGGTAAATAATATTACATATACAAGAACCAACAGATGAGAGTAGATATACCTGCGTCGTCGTATAATTATCGCCATTTCTATAACGTGTTATCTGGCGTTTCCTTCGGACGTAATGATAGGAGACAGCCTTCCACCAAATAGTCGGCTGAGCAAGCTTTAGCTGCGAGAGCTTCGTCATCACGTTGTCTTGACTCTCCGCGTGTAAAAGATCGATCCGGATCGGAGAGTGGTAGCATTCGACGAGATACACGAGATAGAGCATTCCCATAAATGCCACCTGCACACAGTGTTTATTTTGCAAATTTGCATTATCGAAGGTGCGAAAGAATATTTGCAGGAATTATTTTCAACACTTTATTTACTTGACCTATCATCTAAGTAAATACTATGCTATGTGCATCATTCAAGTACTATACAGTACGTAATTGCAATGTGCATTTAACGCTATAGTACACTTCGTCCTTTATGTATATATATTTTTTCTAGTAAATCTCTTAACTTTTCTATTAAATAGTTAAATTTATTTATTGATTCAATTTGAAATGTGATAATGAGGTTAATTACGCAGCTAAGGACTGGACAATTTATCGTTTCGTTATCCATGTTTTTTATAGAAATTTTCGCAAAAAAGGATAAAATTGGATAAGTTTAAAATGTTTAAAAGTGTCTAAACTCTATAATTACTCGTAATTATGATAAAAATAATTCCATTTATTTAAAATGAGAGATTAAGGATTTCTTACGTATTACATTTCCAACGTAAAGTTTTATTCGATTTAAATTTGAGTACTTTGCGATAAGAGAAAAATCTAACAAAAATCAACCATTTTAATGTTACTACGAATTATTTTTACATAATAAAAAATACAAAAATTATTGTTAAATCAGTTTGTTTTTTAAATTGTTCAACATATTTTCAGAAATTTTTCTTTTTTACCTTAAGTTTTGGCTTAAAGTTTCACATTAGATATAAAAATTTTAAGGCTCATTGAACCAAAAGTTTAATAAAATAAAAACATTTTTTTTTAAATTCACGAAAACGAAATTTTCAAAATACTTAGAAAATTCTTCAAAAAATATTCGAAAAAATCGTGTAAATTTGAAATTTTCACATTGCTTACTCGTGATTCTCACCAATCCACAAATTTTTCTCTACGAGGATTGTTTACCTTAATTCTGGTTTCCTCATAGAGGAAGTGATATTAAAATTGTCAATAAAATTGAAAATTTGGTTAAATTGGAAATTTCATGCAGTTTAAGCCCCTTAATCAATTCTCGCGAAATTCAAGACAAACTATCCTTGTACCTTACGTAACATGATACATAAAAATGTACGTAAGTTAGAGCAAAAATTAATTTTTTTTTTCGAAAAATTACAAAAATTCATGATTCTATAAAATCTGAACGCCTTGATAGATTCTTGCCAAACTCAATACCGAACAACCTTGTCCCCTGGCCTATTCCTATAGAAAGTTTCAGCTCGATAGCTAAAAATTTGCAAAAACTAGAGAATGTACCTCCATTTTTCAAGAAAATCAAATAATTCAATCAAAACGAGCCACCCGTTAGCGATTTAGACAAAAATTGCAGCAAACTAACGGAGGTTGCGAACCGATCCGTGAGCAAAGTTTCGGGATGATCGAGTAACTTGTTCTCGAGATATATCCATTGTAATTTTGCAAACCATCAAACACATATACGCACGGATTTTTTTTCTAAAAATGATTTCTCTACATTTTAGGAATATTTAAGTACTCTTACATCAAAGTCTCGATAACATTTTTTTTCCACAAAAACGTAGCTTTCTCTATGAGAAAGCAAAAATCATGGTATTTATTTCATAAACGGAAAGAGAAGTATGAAAATATGTTGAATTATTCTTTTAAACCAAAAATGAATAACATTTTTGTATTATTATTATTTTAAATAAATACTTTTAGTATCTTTAATATGATGATTTGTTGAAAAGATTTTTCGCTTCATCGTGAAGCACTTAAATTTAACTTTTGGCTGTGAATGTATACTCGAAGCATCCTTCAGAAAGCTTACTTACAAAGGACCACAGTAAATCGTATAAGTAAGAGAGTATAAAAAAGATCTATATCGATGATCCTCGCGTGCGTCACTGGAAAATTATTTACAATAAATAACAAAGGAAAAAAAAGATATTTACCGGTATATATATGTATCCTTCGTCGCATGGTGATACATATTCCGTTCTCTTGAGAGGATAATTATCAAAATTAATAACAACCTGAAAAGTATTAGTAAAGTTTAAGATTGAATGCCCGACCGACGATAGAATATGTATTTTATGATAGCGATCAATCATTCTATGTAATGCAATACCTTAGTGACATTGGCGCATCTGCACCACGTGACAGCAGCGAGGCATCCATAAATCAACACCGATAGTACCAAGCACTTGCAATTTGCTTCTTTTTGCAACGCGCCGCATAGCGTCTGAGACACCGCTCGTTGCTAAATAATTTTTTTTAAATAACAATCAAAGTTTGCAAAAACAAAAAGGAAGAATATTTTTTTTCGATATTCTATATTGCAATTAACGATGTACATAGTTTCCGTGTGAACGTTGTACATTTTATCAAAGTGCTATCTGACACCGATACACCAGATGAATTATTTTTTATTTACCTCGTCACTCTCTCGATTCATCACTTTGTTCCCAATGGGAAGGGTCTTCACAATGTTTTTTTTATGGATTGATGTCACTCCAAATCGAAATTTCTACATTTCATTAAATTTTTGTTCTTCACTTTTTCAGTGGCAAACGTATTTCAACTCATCTGACGCTTTCGATATAATTACTCGTTTCATCAACCATCGTTTCGTCCCTTCTCCCTCTCTCTCTCTCGCGCGCTCTCTCTATCTGTCTCTTAAATAATCATGGGAAATACAGGTTAAAAAATCAATTAAATTCCTGAGTATTCTATTATTGTAAATATCTTATGTACACACTGGTTCACGTCTGATTTATTCCGTGTTGCTGCAGAGACAACTGTTTGATTATCGGTGAATCGAAATAAAAAAAATAATTTCGTTGCACTCGATGATTATAAATCCCAAGTTATTCGAATAATTTTATAATTATCGCTGTTATTTGATAGTAAAAATTCCAAGGAAAACATCGTGCTCGGTGGGAATGGTGTGCGAAGTCTCGTCGAGGAAATGGAAAGGGTGCGGATCCACCCCCAAAGAACGTCTAAGGTTGACTGCTGTTGGTGGTGTGGCGGCGGTCGGCAATACGGCGCCGAGGCGATATACGAACCATCTTGATAATATTGGCCACGGTTTAGCTACCCCCGGTGCAATGAAAATAGAGATGTACTAGTCCTGTCGAGAACATCCGGGCCACCATCTCCTCGTGTATATGATTTCATCTTCCAGGGGTTACAGGATCTCTACCTATATACAATTACGTGCACAATGTACGTTCGCTGTACATGCACGTGAGCCTTTATTGGGTCGGAGTTACCATAGTTCACCCTCGGAATACGCACTCTTCACTTTGAAGTATAAATTTGCGTACCGAGTACTTTACACGCTGTTCGTTGTTAAGGAATTAATGCTGCGGCGAGAAAATTCTTAGGATAAACCGGGTCATCCTTGTCGCAGAGGATCTCATAGTAATATTTAAAATTCGTTGATCATCTTTAACTTTACATCTGCTTTAACTTTTATTTTTATTTCAAGTTTTATGATTTTTTTTAAAAAATAAGAACGTTGAGACTTTGCAGTTTTACTTTTTTGTGAAATTTTCTATTGGTCCGATAAAATAAAATAAAATAATAAAAATAACTAGTTGGTTGAAGATAAATTTTAAGGCAAAGAGAGGTTAAATCATTAATTAATTATTGTCAATGGTCATTATAATATTCGATCGTACGTACAATTACTCAAATCATTAATTAAATTATCATATAATTTACAATGTAAATAAGCAATAGTTTATTATAGCTTATATTTAAATAAGCAATATCTTATTTAAGCTATTGCTCATTGAAATTCCTTATTAAAATAAGAAATAAACGATAGAAACATTTCTTCGTTTCATATGCTTTAGCTTCGATTAATATTTACATCCTAGAATGCTTTAAAATTATCAATTAATAAAATATTTCATGGTACAAATATGTTATTTCGTATTATCTTTTCAGTGTAATTATAAATATTGATTTTATTTTGTAAACTTTTCTTGAGACTAATATTAAGTTCTCTTTAATATATTCTTTCTTTAAGTAATCCAAATTGTTTGTTTGTTTTTTTTTTGCAAATTCTAAGTTACTATATAAACACAAGTCCTCTACGAATCTTCGTTTAAAGCGATGAAACGCTTTCCCTTTACCAAGCGGTGAGTTTGAATTATAGAAATTAAAGACGCCCACTTTTTTATGTATAAGCACGAGATAATAACGATATATTTGTGTAGCTTTTGGCGCCGAAAGGACGGCGGGACCCTTTTATCGATTGCCATTTCAAATAAATGCTCGCGCTTCAGTGGAAAACCAAAAAAGTTCGTTCATCTGATTCAATAGTTTGTTTTAAATAAAACAATTTACAACGAATATTCTCTTTGAATAACATAAAAGTGTGCATGTACGTACATTGTGTTATGAAAATTATCTATTGACGTACGTATCGTACATAACTATAGACACACTTGGACACGTAAAGCTGATTCTAGGACATCGAGATCCCCTTTCACTTTTTGGAAGAATGCCAGAACCGCATTCTCTCCATGCTTGCGACATACTTCTGTGTGTGACGTATAACATCACTGATTTTAAAGTAGATTTCGCGCAGTGAGGTAAAAAAAAAGTGTGGGTCGTACACGCGGTGCCTAACACTGTTTAAATAATTCAACAGCTAATTAAGAAAACGTCTGACCTATCCGAGTGTATTATTAATTCGGGTTCCTTTACTGAAAAGAATGTAAGTGATACGCATTATCAATTGCAACGTACTTTAATATCAATTAACTTATAATCTTCTGGATGAAGAAAATTACTTTAGTCCGTAATTATTTTAATATCTATACTATAATTCTTAAAGTTTGGATTTCCGTCCTTTAAACTGCCCCTAGACGGAGCGTGCTAGGAAGGCGATCTTGGACATTTTGGAAAGGTCTCCTGATTTCTAGGTCAACGCAACTATTTTCAACTCTTTAAGTTGAGTCCTTAAGGAGTTACGGACATTTGAATTTTCTAAGAGTATTATTGAATTTTGACGTTTAATTTTAATTTTTAAAAAAGCAAAGTTATTCTTCGTAGTAGGTATAGCTTGCGCTTTTTAAAAAAAGAAAGGGTTACTATGATACGGTGAACGGAAATGTCTGTTTTTGTTTGACATGAATTTTCAAATGCAATTCACATTTTAGTGAAGCAGTAAACAGTCAAGTCATTAAAAATAAAATTGGTTTTATTTAAGGTAACGATACTAAAAATAAACCTGGGCGAAGCCGAGTACGATACTAGTATAATTATAGATTGATTTGAAAATGTATTCGAGCAAATCAATGAGTTGGTATTTATTTATTTATTTATTTATTTATTTATTTGAGACATCGTTAAATATTCTATTTTAACAGAGACTGCGGAAATCAATGAAGTTTTATGTTCATTTAAATTAAAGTGAAAAATTGATATCATTTAAGTTGGTGTATTAGTATTAGTGTATTAGTAATGTTCATCTTGGGATAATTAAAGATGCTGCGTAAAGACTGCTGCGTGAAGCAGGCAACCCGATGTGCAATAATGTAAAGCGTTTTGACTGCATACATGCATGGTTATCGCCAGTTTACAGGGCTCTACTACAGTTGAATTACCCAGTATGGGTTCAAAGCTTTCTCTCTGTAACACCAGCAAAGAGTAAGCTTTTTGTATTTTCGATTAAAATGCACTTGGGCACGCTGCGAGTTATCCAAGGATTCGAATACCGATAAAGGCTGATGAGGCAGAGCTCTGCTTTTTCATCACTTCTTGATGCCTTGCATTATGATTTTATGATCAAATTCAAGGTTTGAACTTTATAAACACAGGTGTGAAGGTAAATGATGGTTACCTCAAGTGAAGTCGATAACTGATTCTCTGATAAAAGTCTCAAAAGCATTTAGTCTGGAATGCAGTAAAATGGGTGAGGGAAGATAAACTTTTACTAATTTTGAAGGGTTTTTTGTTCGGGAAAATTTCCTTAAAATATATTTCAATCGAGCAAGATAATTTTCAAAACGTTGTAATATGTTACAACTTTTTTAAAGGAAATATATTAATACACCGAATGGACTGTCTGAATTTGTTTTATTCATCGGTTTATAGGTCGAATCTTTATTTCAGACAGGTTTCAGGTCAGATTTAAAGTGGGTTTTTGAAAATCAACAGTAAACAAACAGATTGATGAGTGCAATTTTATTTAATCTCGATTGAGATTTCTTTGTCGTTAACGTTTGAATTTTTTAAACCAACTATGTTTCGACAATTAGATATCCGACTACAATCCCCCCGTTTCAAAGCCAAGTGGTCGAGTTTCAGTTGGATTTTATAATTCCGATCGTATCTCAACCTTCGATGGTTAATATAAAAGAAATCACTCAAATTTGATTTTTCCAGATTGCTTTCTCGCCAACCGACAACCGACAAATTCTCCTCTACGGGTAATGGTTATCTCAACTCTGGGTTCCTCATAGAGAAAACGGTATAACATTTTTCAATAGCATTGAAATTTTAACCGTTCAATCGATTCTCACCAAATTCAAGACCAAGTATCCTCATCCCTTTGCCAATTTGTATGACAAGTTTCAGCTTGATATATAACAATTTACGAAAGTTAGAGCAAAAATATAGTTTTTTCAAAAAATTACAAAAATTTATGATTCAATAAAATCTGAACGCCTCGATCGATTCTTGCCAAACTCAATACCGAACAATCTTGTCCCCTGGCCTATTCTTGTAAAAACTTTTAACTCGATAGCTAGAAATTTACGGAAGTTAGAGAACGTAACGGGTGGGCTGAAAAGTTCGGAGGCTAACATAGAAAAAATCTTTTTTTTTTGATAAAATTTGATTTTATTATTCAATATAGTTGCCTTCGAGAGCGATACAACCATTATAGCGGTCATACAATTTTTTTTTTTTTTTACTGCTCAGAATCATCAATTCGTTGATGTTTTTGGTTGATTGTGAGCTCGCGCGGCACCCATTTTGAACAGAGCATTCGCAAACCCAAATATTCTTTCACGATATGTCCAACACGTTCCTTCGATATCTTTAGGGTCTCAGCTATCTCGAATAACTTCACTTTACGGTTATCCAAAATTATTTTGTGGACTTTTTTGATGTTTTCATCGGTAATAGCCTCTTTGGGGCGTCGACTGCGTGCATCGTCCCCGGTGCTCATTTCGCCTCGTTTAAATTTAGCAAACTATTTCTCAACGGTTGATTTTCCTGGTGCAGAGTCCAAATAATGTTTATCAAGCCAAGCCTTGGCTTCAACAGCATTTTTCTTCGCCAAAAAGCAATGCTTTATTAACATACGAAATTCCTTTTTATCCATTTTTTCAAACTAACAAAAGTTGCTTCACTCAAAATGCTATATCTCACAAACTAATGGTGCGACAACTGTCAAATTTATACACGTGTCTTTTGAAGGTTAGGGCTAACTAAAAATCATATGGATTTAATACTACTAGCGCCATCTATGTGTCAGCCTACGCACTTTTCAGCCCACCTGGTACATCCTTTTTTTGAAAAATTCAAACAACCATACAATGAGACACCCATTAGCGATTTGCGTAAAAATTGCAACAACCTGACGAGAGTTGCGACCCAACCCGTGTGCAAAGTTTCAAGATAATCGAGTAACCCGTTCTTAAGATATATCTATTGCAATTTTTCAAGTTCATCACACACACACACACACGCGCGCGCGCGCGCGGAAACACGGACACTCACGCACGGACATTTGTCTAAATATGGTTTCTCGCCGTTTTGGGACTTTTACTCTACTATCAAAATCTCAATAAATTTTTTTGTCACATAAACATAGGAAATGGTCAGTGTACGATTGAATTAAAAACATTAAACAGATTAACATTCAGTTTCATTTCTGGCTATTTCCGTTAGAGTATTAATTTGACAATTTATGTCAAAAGCTGTTTTTTACGGTTCAATCTTAAATTATAGCGTTAATGTTCAAAATAATGGTATTTCAGTGAATTCCGATTCTCATACCCACGCCCTGCACGATTATCGAGTATTTTGAATACGTGCGGGTCACGCGTGTCGGTAAAGAGTAATTTTGGCCGGCATAATCGAATCGGAAAACATATGGCAGGAATACGGGACACGAGACCAACGGACGTACTTGTAGGGTGCTCGATGAGGTATTTCAGGGGTGAGCGCACACCTACCCACCGATCATGGGGATTGAAAAGGATGGCAAAGTGCTTCACTGACTAGCTTTTTATCTCCCCACATTCTGTCAGTAAAAATCTGATATTTAATCTTTTGTCTATTTCGAGTAATATTTATCTTCATTAATTAATTCAGTAATTGGATTTTATTAAGAATTATTCACATACTGCATTTTAATAAATTAACTTAAGATTTAAAAACACCGATCTGTCAGTCGGAATCTGACGAACAATCATTTATTTTAATTCAGAAAATATTTATTTGCATAAACTAATTTGGTAATTCGATTTTTTAAAGAACTACCAAGATATTGCATTTTAATACAATTTTTTATATTTCTACTCGGTAGAAAAGTGACATTCGAGCATTTCTTCTATTTCAAATAATATTTATTTTCATTAATTAATTTGGTAATTCGATTTTATTCAGAGCTACTCACATACTGCATTTGAATATTATAGAATAGCTTGTAGGTACCAATACCTTCAAATAAATTTACGTTCAAACTATTTTATCTTAAGAAAAAAGAAAACGAAATATAATCAGCAAATATGTGATTGATTTCATTAATTCAGCACAATTTCAATTATATCGATGAAATACTGGTGGCAGCAGTAAATCTTTAAATTTCTTTATTTTACTTTATACAAAAAAAAATGGAAATAAGTTACCAATTAAAACCTTGCCCATTGCTTTCTCATTTTTCCAGCGGACCAAAGAATGAGAAATCAATCTGCAAGGTTCTACTTTGCAGCGTTTTCTTTACAATTGAAGAAATATTTCTTTCATATAATCTTCAATTCCAAGTCTTAAGAAAGTAGAGAGGTCACCGAAGAAGAAGGTTGCTTGTTACATAACAATTTTTTACAATTTGAGCGATTGCAAATTAACTGCATCACCGCTGCATTGAGTTACCTTTAGACAACAACTCATCGAGATATCTCAAGATTTATGTACACAAATTTTCTAAAAATATCGATTGTCGTGAAATTCAGTTGTTTTCTATTATAAATTTGAAATTTATGAGACATACTATTTAATTATATGATAAAAATATATATTTATAAAAGTTAAAACTTTTTTTGATATAAAATATGTTTCAATAAAATTAAAACGTTGTTTTTTTTGTTTTTACTTAACCCTTTATAAGTCACAAGAATATTCCCACCACTTCTCGGCTCTAGCATAAGAAGGCATTATCTCCATTTTGCTTTTCATAGTCTCATTCCGAGATGATTTCGGGCGGTGTGACTTATATAAACGTTTTAATGAATGAATAAGGTTATAAATTGTAAAATATTGTATTTTCTTTCAAATAATATGTTGAGAATTTCCATATACTATCTGAAACATACGTGTTTTCGAGATGCACGCTTACTGCACAGAAATAAGTGGGGTTGTCGATATTACATCAAGACAATAGTAGTCTTTTTGTAGTCATTTTTACATGAATGTTACAACTGCAACTTATACCTGAAATAATACTCGATCTTGTAATATACAACATTAATGCTGTAATACAATATTTATATTAAAATGTACAAGGTAATGCTGTACTTGTGAATAAGTTCGAAGTAAATTTTACTATTTAGCACAGGCTGACGAGTTGGAATAACTCGTTAACTTGTCCTTATAACGGCAACCAGTAGCTTTTATTAGTATCATAGGGTAGTACATTGAATCGTGTATATAGGACAAGAAGTATCTACTATACTCAGTAGTAAGATGAATCTATTAGGCAAAATCGAATTTGCCATCGAGTGTAGTATATAACCGCTTCTGACATATCTCTCTCTCTCTCTCTCTCTCTCCCTCTCGTGTGTATTAAATTAAATTATTGACGTAATTAAATGTAATATCAATATTACATTTGATTTTTATTAAATGAGATTACAACTATTATACCAATTAGATGTATTCAATTCAACGGTAGTCGAATGGCGTAGTCGGTAGCGTCAGAATGGTAGTTAGCTAGGTAGGTAGATAATACGTTCAACTATAACTAGGCTTCAAACGTTGTACGTAGCAAGGGTTTGATGTTTATTTTATTTCTGACACTTGTTATAGCCACTATAGTAATTTTACTACAATTAATCTAGTATTCTTAAAGAGCGCACGGAGCGGGGTAAGTAATGAGGGAGGGAGAGATCCGCTGTGCGGAATCCCTAGTGCCGAGACAAAAGCTGAAAAATTCGTTGCACACGTGCTAGTTCAAACCCTGGACAGTGAATTGCTTTATAATTTGTATGTACTTTTCTTGGTAGTATCCTCTTCCCATTGGTATGTTTGCATAAATTTCTGGATATTTTTCAATTCCCTTTTTTCATATACAAGTAATCGTATTGCTATTGCCTTAAGAGTCGACGCGTAAGAGCGAAACTTCAACAATTTATTATAAAAAAACTACGTGGCAACAAAATCTGAAATTTTGAGTACGTCTTTTGTTATTATTCATTAATATCATATTTATATCTCAGCCAATTTCGGATATTTTCAATTCGTGATTCAACCTCCTTAATCGCAGACAATCACTGCCCATATATTCACCATTGGTTGTAGTTTAAATTACTATAATTGTTGTTCCTGATACAATTTTTTCTCTCCGTGTGGAAGTATCGCACGTAACTGCGTAGCTGATGTAACACATTTTCTATCAATTACTCAAGCAATAGTTACACGAGTTCCAGAGACCCTTTACGGATGCAAATCTCGGTAGATGTGAATATAAAAATGTAATGTGTTCTATGAAATTCGAAAGATTCTGTCAATTTTCAAAAAATAAGTTACCAAATATCCCTAAACATTATTACGTAGGAGGGTACATACGGTAGTTACGTACGTGCCAGAAGTTTTACGTAGTTTTGTCAAATGTTTCGAAAGCAGACCAAACTAAAAATGTTTAAATCCAAATTTTTATAAAATCTCAACACACTTTCAAATCCTCATTAAGCTTTTTTAGTTTTTTAGATTGTCACATCGTCTATTTAACTCCATTGCTTCCAATTTGCGATAGCTATAGCGTAAACACATCTTTGTTAAAAAAATTCAAAATCTTATAAATTCTGAACAGGTGATTTCAATTATTGCGTAAATTGTAACAAGCAAAAGAGACATAACTACTCTTCTTGCGTAACATATATTGATTGACAAAGCCGTTCTTAAGTTAAAATGGTTTTAATTTTCCAAACCTGACACGCACACACACACACATCCATAAACTTTTTTGCAATCATTTTTCTCGACATTTTGAACCATTTTGAGTATTCTGACATGAAAATCTCGAATCTTTTTTTCTTCTTAATGTGAACAAAGCTTCTTGCTGGAAGGAAAAATTAATGGACACGCTCCCTCCTACGAATCTTTATTGTTACAGTTAATTAAATGTTCCTTCGAAGCATACATAAAATTCCCCGAATTAATATTTTTCACACCACCACATTGGCCATTTATTTAGAAAAAAAATTGATGCTGGTCCAAACGTTTCTCATAGAAAAATTGTGAATGGTCAGCGATAGAATAACTCGTGTATCATAATATGGGGGTGTCTTTCAGATTTCTGTGAATAAGAGTCGAGAATCGAGTATGTACCGTGAGATTTGAAGATTAAACGCGCGGATACGATGGAGCTTTTACACCACCCGCAGCATTTGTAGATGTCAAGAGGAACTCATGCGGGATATGTAAACCGCGCGTAATTCACCCCCAAGCTCTCGAAAACGGAGTAGCGGCATGAGAAACTCAATTCCACATCGGAGAGATATACACACACGGTATATTTCAGTTATTTCTATGACATAAATGAAGCGTTCTCACGAATTATGTGGGCGGTTGAAGGCAAACCCTTGTGACACTCATTTGTTGTAATATGCCTGAAGCTTCAACGTCGAAGACAAAAATATGAAAAAGTACAGGCGAACTCTAATAGGAAAAGTATTGAATGATTCCAAACGTTATTGAAATACAAAAGAGTTGAATATCGAGTAGAATCCTAGGAATCTACTCGATGTACGTTTTTCCCACTAAACGCGTAATGCACTTTAATTTGACGAAATATCGAATCGAAGTTAATAGAAGAAAAAGACAAAAATAAATTGATTAAAACTTGAATAAGTGAATTTCACACTTTCCTATGTGAATGTCAAACGCTAAACGGCTCGACGGATGTGACTTTGCCGAGTTAATAAGGATGCTACGTCACGATGTCACATATACTGCGTATGACGGTATATGAGTAAACGACGTGCTCTCGGCTCTCGAATTCTTCCAGTTTCAGTAACAGCCACGACGAAATTGTGACTGATAGCCATATAGAGGTACATCATTGGTATTAAGGGGTATCATTTGTTTTTATATACGTGACAGATTCAAATACAATAAGAAATTGGTAGGACAATAATTGGTCTATTAGCTACGATTAATTCTATAAATATTGTTGTTTATAGTTTAAAATTATTATAAAAATATTGTCGTCTGTGGCTTCGAATAAATCTTCAACTATTGTTGTTTATAGTTTTAAATTGTCATAAAAATATTGTCGTCTGTGACTTGGAATAGTTCTTTGAATAAATCTTCAACTATTGCTCTTTATAGTTTCAAATCATTGAGAAAACATTGTTGTCTGTAGCTTCGAATAAATCTTTGAATATTGTTGTTTATAGCTTCAAATTGTTATAAAAATATTGTCGTCTGTGTCTTCGAACAGTTCCTCGAATATTGTTATCTTCGAATAAATCTTTAAATATGGTTGTTCATAGCTTCATATTTCAATAGATCTTCAAATATTGTTATTTACAGTTTCAAATCGTTCTGTAAATATTGTTGTCTATAGCTTCGAATAAGTACTACAAGTAATCTTATCTATTGATTTGGATAGTTTTACGAGTATATTATTGTTACGCATAGCATTGACTCGTTCTACAAAATTAATTGTCTATCGTTTCATAGAGATCTTCAATTATTGTTATTTTTATAGCTTCCAATTGTTCTACAAATATTGTTGCCAATCATATATATTTTCGTCGTTTTATTCCAAAGTATTTTATGTTTATTTTATTGAGGGTGGGAAACATAATCTTATTCAAGGATAAACACTTACCGAGTCATACAATATAGATATAAGGATCCTTCTTGAAGAATCATTCATGTGGAATATCACCCTCACCATCGATCGTTCACGATATTCAACAGGTTTCGAAGCTAGGTGAAAATGGAGTAGTCGCAGAGATATAATAACGGAAAGGGTCCGGTGTCTGCTGCACCGATCGACGTGTGCCTCGCTCGAGTAGAGCATACACATACCATTGTAGTGCTTACGAACTCATATATCGCTTGGTGCATTTGTCCATATACGAGAGATTTTGCTCTCACGACCCCAAAAAACTCCCACAGCTCATAGGGGATTGCAAGTTCCAGTGGTCTGGCCATGGGTTCCTCTTCTGTCGAATAATAGGAACGATTCGAGTGTGCGAAAAGTGTTGTAAACCATTTATAGCGAGGGTTATTTATATCGAAAAATGAACATGGTAAATACATTTTCTTAAATTAATCGTTTAAAATTCAAATTCTGTTATTCTTTGAACCATAAAAAATTAAGATATATTATTAAATGAAAATTTTTTCAAACTCTTTGTTATCATTGTAAATTTTATTAAAGATTCGTTCAAATAATTTATAACTCGATTAAAAATTAATAATCATTTATTGTTTTCATAAGAAATTTGTAGAAACTATTTTTCTACTATTGTTAAGAGAAAGTAGCGTATATAAAGACGTTCGGAATGATGTAATAATTGATATTCCATTTTTCATCTACAAAACATTTTTGTATAAAAATTTTTTTGTTGTATTTTACGTTGATAAACTATGTATTTACCGTTAAACAAACGGAGCTAGTTTTAGCTTCTACACAACATCCTCGATGATGTTTAACTATGTGCTTAGTATCCATACTTGAACCAAAAGATTTAACAACTCATCTATAGTGTGTTACTATATAGCACCCGTCAGTACTTTCCCCATATGTATAGCAATACAGAAGCGTCAGGGTGAACAACAATAGCACCCGCGTCATGACTAACTGCTCTTTGCTCTATTGCTAGTGCATCGATATAGCTATAGCGTACGTCAACTCTCACGCCATCAATGCTCTCAAAAAGAACGAGAGAGAGAGAGAGAGATAAAATGCGATTCGAAAGACTGAAATGTGTGTGGGATGATACAGGCCCCCTATGATGGGTTTGTGCAACCAAAAATCTTCATTTATACCATAATCTTAACGCTTTTTAACTTTTCTCATACTAGTCATGAGGGTGGAGACATTTTCCTTGATATATATAGTTTCACTTATTTCAGTGACTTGTAAAATCGTGGATGAATTATTCGCAATTGAAGTGGGCGATCAATAAATTTGTAACGATTTTGAGCGTCAAATTGGATGTACGATATGTCATTATCTTTTTATACGAGAATTGGACGATCCATTTTAAATTCACCCTGTCACGCGAAAGCCATAAAACGATATTATGTATCGCGTGTATATATATAACGGTAAAAATTCCGTGGAAACAATGTCGCAAGTGTAAAACGTTTCATCGAGATCGGTAGAGGTTGAGAGGTCAATTTAAATCATGCAGGAAGATGAAGCGGGTCACGCTATCACTATTACTCGTTGGTTCGGCAAAGCGTTCCTGATACGTCGATTAAAATTTTATACATAGAGACTGCGGGCTTTTGGATTCAGTCGATTTTATTTTTTAATTCATTTTTATCTGCATGTGATCGAGAAAAATGACATCGAATATAGAGAAAAAAAATCGGTTTTATGATGAGAAAAAGTTGATTTGCTAAAATTATTTTACCTTCGTTCAACGATGGAGTTGAGAATTAATTTTATCATCATTTTCTTCGCAGTCGTATAAGCTTAAAAATGTAATTTGGTTCGTTGGGCTATGATTATATTAAATTTTTTAAATACATTTTCAATGATGGATTTATGGATTTTTGTAGATTTTTTACAATTGTCCTTACCAGTTTTTTTGCCTTTTAACGTGATCTCGAAGCCGCAAAAATTGAGATATCGCAATACACCAAAATACATGTTCTTTTAATCTACTCGCGATATTTCAAAATCTTCTTTCAATAGAATTTTCAATAGAATTTTCAATAAAATCGGCATTTTTTAGGCTTCGAGTAGTTCAAAATGGGGAGGGGAAAATTGTCAAATTTAACTCACTTTCAAAACCCTGTATGTTTGAAAATTGCCTGGTGGATTACGAATAAAACTAAATGTTGATTAATAAATGAAAAATGCCATCTGATAAGGCAATAAATGTTGATAATTGCACGTTTCTTTACAAAGCGTACAACTGAAGTTGCTCAACAAAGCACTGCTTGATGTTTTAGAAAACAATGAATGGAATGCTCTGAAAAATTACACAAATATCAGATTAAAAAAAAGACAAACTCAGAGTAAAATGCAATGTTGATGCAAATAACTCGTAAAAAGTTGAAACACTTGTACAGTTTTGCCCTTAAGTAGCCTTTGCTTTTATGCTTTCTTATTTCCAACGACAAACGTGCACATGTGGACTCTGAATGGTACAAAAAAAAGTGACAATACTAATAATGCAGAGAAGAACACAGTCGATGGTAGAAAAAGCCTGAGAACTTTGTGCCCCGACATCGAGATACACGAACAGAGAGAGCACAGCGACGAGCGTAAATATCGTAACGGCGAAGGTTCCCCGTCGCCTTCTCGCAATTATGTCCAATTCAACCAATTTAGATCAATTGACGTTAACTCGTTCAATTGGTGAGCCTCGCTAGTACGCGCTATCCGCCAAGCTTGGTAGCTGATGCTGCTGGATACAGTTACCCTCACGGGAATATACTCTTGGATGTCTGGATGCATATGCTGCGGGCATATATCTCACTGTCTATATCGGAGCTAAAATTTGTTGGCAAGAGATGATTTTCGTCTCTGTTTCGAACGACTTCTTATCGAGTCCTGAACTGATCCACCAAACTCATTTCCTTCGTGAATTTTCTTTATTTTTATTTAGTTAATATTTACAATGAATGAGATGTATTTTATTAATTTAAAAAAAAAAACGTAAACGTAAATGATTGCATTAAGAATAAAAATTCCTATAGTAGGAATGACAATTTTTCAAAATATATATACAGCATTGTGAAGATTATTGTTTTTGACTTTTATTCAGCAATAAAATGATCTATAAATTTTGAAGTAAGTTACACCTTGAAAACAATTGATTTATTAAAAATAACGCACCAAAGAAGAAGCATAAAATAAAACCATGATAAAATAAACCAATCAATATTTCCTAACGATAATTTTTAAAAAGTCACTGATTCAATGCAAATCTATAAAATTCATTATCAAATGTATTAAAGCATTTTTTTATTTAAATGATTATATTAAGAATAGCCATATTTAAAAAAATGTATACAGCATTTTTAAGATATTTGTTTTTGACTTTTATTCAACACCAAAATTATTTATAAATTTTTAAGCTAGTTACACCTTGAAAACAATTGAATTATTAAAAATAATGCACCATGGACAAAGCATAAAATAAAACATGAAAGCCAATAAATATTTTCTAATAATATTTTTTTTCAAATCACTGATTCAATTGAAATGTATAAAATTTTTCATCAAATATATTAAAACAATTTTTTAAATGTAAACGATTATATTAGGAATAAAAATTCCTATATTATGAATAACAATTTTTGAGAAACGTATACAGTATTTTGATGATTTTTGTTTTTGACTTTTGTCGAGCACCAAAGTGATTTATAAATATTGCAGTCGGTTACACCTTGAAAACCATTGAATTCCTAAAAATAACGCATCAAGGAAGAAGCATAATATAAAACACAAAAACCAATAAATATTTTCTAAATATAATAAAGAAAAAAAATCACTGATTTAAAATGTATAAAATTTAACGACAGGCTAGTGAGCAACAATATGAAACCTTCAATGGCTACCAACTGCTATACACTAATATTTTTCGAAACATGTTTATATTCAAACACACTCGATAGTGTCATTGAAGTTGACTTATTTTGAACAATCTTTTGCATGATTAAAACGAAAGATTAACAAAACTACGATGTGTGAAACATACGAGAATAGTGGGGGAAAGTACGGGGAGGAGTCAGGTACGCGTGGTCGTCATCTCCCTCTCTCGACCTCTTTGGTGGGAGACACAGTGCTAACGTATCCGCATATCTTCTTCCTATTTTCTTCTTCAACTAATTTCCAACATTCACTGCCAAACAACCAGCTGAAATATGAAGGGAAATTCATTTTTTTTTCATCCCTTTTAAAAAAATTTATTTGAACATAGGCTAATTCTAATATTTACACAATAAATGACAATGAAACAAGGAAAATAGAATAACTCGTTATTCATATCCACACGACACTAACGTGATAATATTATTGTTGTTATTATTATTATTAACGTGGAAAAAGGTTGACACTTAAATATACAAATTGCTATGTCACTATTCGTTTTTTTTTTCTTTTACTATACTGTCCACTTAAAAATCATCACTTGTCCCTTATAATAAATCTCGAGATCTTTCTTTATAATAAACGTCAAGATGTGAACACACAATTAATTGTTTTTTATCATCACGTTATCTCCCGAAGAAGTCACACGATGGCGTACACGAAGTTCACGATGATTGAATGGCACTTTTCACCTTCCAGTTCTTCCAACGAAGCGTCTGGTTGGAACACTGGTAAATCCAAGACAGTCTAACGATCCATAGATCCTCCGTAACTCGTTAAGAATTATTGGGTAGAGATAAGAAGAAGATGAAGATGACGAAGAAAAAGAATAAAACGTAGCGTTTTCGATAATCGATGGGACCGAGCGAGGGTCAGTGCAGGAGGCGACCCGATACTGCAGTCTGCCATCACCGGACCTTCACTTATATCGTCGCTCGGCTAATAACGCTAGTAATGTGATATGATTAGCTTAGTTGAGTTCAGTTTAGTTCGTATTCGTTCAATTTAGTGGTTCGCCGGCAAAATCACATCGAGTTAAACCCATTTAGGCCAGTTAAGTTGCCGACTTCTCGGGCCGCTCGAGTAGAGTGACCATCGGCGTATAACTCTCCTGTGCAGATCCTGTTTGTTGATGCGCGCTTGCCCTCGTGCGTTCTGTCTCTTCGTCCGGACTTTGGGAGAGGGTGGTAAGTCGGTAATGCGCGATGCACATATCACCGGTACCGGTATGCTACGCGAGCATCGAGTATATCGTCGTTTAGCAACACTATACTTCTCTTTCTTGATGCTGAAGTGACGAGCGATAAGACCTATAGTTGCAGAAATATCGAAGATCATTTGATCTGACTTCTCAGCCTTTTTTAATTTACAAAAACACATGTCTGAAGCAAATCCGTGAGCGAACGATGATGTTTTGCGGAGGGGATGCTCGACGAACGAACCTGTTTTCGTTGCAAAATCACGAGAAATCAAATATTCAAGTTTCTCTTATTATTCATATAAACTAGACATTATTTTTTTTAATTAAATTTTTATCTAATTTTTAGATATTTTTTTCAATAAGAAAAAAGTCTTTACTATACTTTTATCGTAAGCAATTTGTGAATTTATATTTATCGAAACTATGATTCGCAGGGTTTCAATGTCTGAATTATTACTGTTTGGAACACTTTCCACCGAAGCTGATAAAAACCCGAGTCGACAATATCAAACATTTTATAACCGAACGAGTGCTTGAGTTGGATATTGCATTTGAGCTTAAAAAAAAACAATTATTAAAAAGAATATTTCTTCTACGGCCATACACGGATCAAAAGAGAGTTAATGTTACATTTATTTCGAGCTGCACAGCTGAGAAAGTCTTCTTGAAGATAAAGTACATAGGTCAGCAATTGATGCAGACAATATACGATATAGTCGACACATCGATATGACATATTTACACACCAACTGTAACTTCCTTCCTTCTTCAATTTAACGATACATCTTCAATTTAAAACACATCAAGACTTAAATGTAGAAATCATTTTGTAGAAGCAGTTAAACCAAGTTACCAAGTGCTTCGTTAACTAAAATTGATTTATCGTTACCCAGGTGTTACCGATTTGTCAGAATGCGAGGTCAACGATACGAGCCATGGTCGCAGCTCCCTAAGGGGAGGATTAAGGAATCGGCAAATAGAAATGCATCGAACCTTCCGAGCGAGAGAGGAGGCCCGCTCGCGGCGTTAAATCAGCGCGACAAGCCGCGCGTATACGCTCGGGCGCCCGCGCGCGGTAATTAACGGTGATGAAATTAGCAGTTAATACACACATGTATACATACACACAGGGAATGGGGGTAGTTTGATTGGGCCAATTCGAGGCAATTCCTGGCGATTGCTGGTTTCATTGAGCCTGAGCTTAAGAGCTCGCATCAGTGCCACGCTGCTGGTCAACGGACATGGATCTCTTGGACATTACAAGCGTTGTGAAGTTTTTTCTCGTGAACGGATATCCCCGGTATCGAGGATATCGATAGTTGATCGCAGCTTACCGGAAGACGGAGCTTTTTGCGAAGCTTGCAAGCACCCCCTTCGAGCTCCCAACGATGAAGAGGACTTCGCGTCCCGTGGGGTTCTTCGAAGCTTCGAACTCCGCTACAGAGATAATTGCGATTGCGAACAAGAGAAAAAAGCAGTGAAGTTTGTCATTTTTCGATCTGAAGGCAATTGGTAAAGTATTGCTCGGGTTGATGACCTGGATACAATGAAGTTTAAAGAAGAAGAACCGGAGACCAGAATTCAATTGAAAGTTCTTCTTGAATCACTCGGTAAGAGGCTAGAAAGATTTAAACGTAAACATACAACGAGCTTCTCATCGAAATAATCCAATGCCTGAAGTAACGAAAAAAGCAACCAAAATATTGAAGAATAAAATGGAATATGTCGAAAAGTAGTAAGAAATGAACTCAGTATGTCCATTAAAGGAAGAAATACTACTGAGAAGAGTACGTTAGGCATCACGAAAAATTATTAAAACTAGATCTTGTATGTCTACAAAAAGAACAAATACTCCTAATACAAGACAAGCACGATGGGACGACAGAAAATTTCGATAACGAATTTACCCTGTACGCCTGTACGAAATGAAGAAGAGAAGAAATAATACAGAAATGCTATAGGTTCACACGGTGGTTTCCTCATTCTCCCCTTTTATTCCCTCGCTGGGTATAGCGAATCCCGGTTACGTTGAAGGGGATCGTACGGGCATCGCGAAGACTCCTGGAGCACCACGAGGGGAACGTCCGTCCGCTATCAGAGACCAGGAGAGTGCCATCGGGAGTCTCTCGGTGGTTCGACGTTGTCGATGAAGCGAACGGGACGATGAACATCAGAGGCCGGGCGTCTGCCCGCATATCGCTGGCCGGTGACGCGTCTCGTTCCTCTCGCGGTGCTCGACGATTGGCGGAGCGTCGTGTGTGTGGGCGGAGACCCCGGTCTCTCGTTAAAATATAAATTTGTGTGAGTGTTGTGTGATTAGCTCAGTCGCTCAGATCAGACGAGTGACGAGTACGAGTGCGCGGGCTAAGGTGTGGCTTTGACACACGAACCACAAGGGAACGACAGGCTCTGGTCTCGGAGTCGGACAGTCGAGCTGCAAGGTCCGCCGGCTTCGCAACTAGTTCACTTCGTTAACTCCGCTTAAAACTAATCAAAATTAATCATAACCGGCAACAATTGATAGCAATTGGTTGAGATTCCATTACGCGCTAACGGTACAACCGCAGCGGGCGCAGTCATCATCTATCCTCTCCTTTTTGCATAATTGCTTAAGTGCAAAGCGCCTACCGTCGTCAATACGAAGAAAAAGAAGAAAAAACAAAAAAGGTCTCTTCTTTAATAATTTTGAGCATCTTTGATCGAATTTCTTCCTGCGCGAGGATACCTCAACGAGGGTGAACCAGAGTGTGCAACGATACTATTGTTATTCATCGAGTTAACGAATTAAACAAATTATTCTGTGAATTATCGATACTTTTCAAGGTATTTTGCGTCAACGAGTGCATCGAAGTGACAGTAGTTTGATAATATTTTGTTTTAAATTCGATTCAACGTCTCTACCTGGCTACACTTAAAAAAACGCGAGATATTTCTTACGAAATTTTCAGAGGCTAATCGCGATTTTCATCAATTAAATTGCGAGAGCGTTCGCTCAGCCTCGCTGAGCCCAGGAAGAAATACGTTCGCCAACCTGGAAGATACGGCTGCAACGTACCCAGCGGATTACTCGTGGCGTCAGCCAAACCCGGCGGACTCGCCGTTGGTGCTTCCGCACGTGACGACGATAAATCGAAAATTATTTGACTATCACGAGAATAATACGGATTACACGGTGGATTACTCGACCGCCTCGTTCTCGTACGAACCAGCGACGAGCTCCTCGTCGTCCTTCGACCAAGAGCCGAGGATAGCGAGCGAGAGATCATCCTGCGAATACAGGACGACCGTCGAGATGGACGGCGGTCCTTTCGACGATCCGATATTCTCGGATTTCGGTGGACGGGGCGGCACTGGAGTTCACAGCATTCAAGTGATGCTTGGTCTTCATGGGAATCATCACGCTGGTGATCTCATGCCGCAGGGAGGTCATCTTCATAAGCTCGACTCCTCCAACAGCCCGCCGCCTCATCATCAGACCTCGCAACATCATCTTCAGCAGCAACAGCAGCAGCAGCAACAACAGCAACAGCAGCAAAAAGAGCTCAAGGAACTCGAACTCGCGGGAATGTACGCTCCATTGCCACAAGCCCAAGACGTCACGACATCGTCGTCCACCAGTGCTCCTACTCCCACTTCCACAGCTATTCAGCAGAGTCTTCAGATCGGCAGAAATATCAAAAGGGAACCCGACGATGCCATGAATTCGGCACTTCAGCAGAGTCTTCAACTCGGCAGGTCCGTCAAGCGTGAAGGCGATGACTCCATGAACTCTATGACACCTGGTGAGATATTATTACATAATTGTCAAACAAATTGACGATATTTTACAATTGCTATAGGTGTTTTTCTAGTTTTACACCGAGCAAAGAAGAATAGTTTCGTAACGCTTGAGAGTCGCGGCTTGATTCGATGTAATTTTCATGGATTTTTATTTTAATTTGTAGTGAACAACGAGGCGCAACCCGCTAAAAAGGATTCCAAGAAAAAACCTTACAACAATGGAATTAAGAAGAAGAAAACTCGGTGAGTAAGATTTGTTTCAAAAGATTTTAATTCTAGAACGAAAAATATTTGTATACTTAAACATTTTTACTGCGTATTATGTGAGAAATTATGTAATCCTATGAAGGATGCCCCTATGTGGCATAACGCATTCACATTTTATGTCCGAGAGTCACGCTCGGGCTATTTCGATCGACGTTATACGAGTCATCGCAATTTAAATATCATATGGCTGGCCAATTTTTTTTTTGGTCATCACTTCCGCATTGATAAAGATTCGCTGTTTGAAATACTAAATACGAATTGTAATTGCCGGAATAAAATATTACCTACTCGTAATTCCCGCTGAAAATATTCAAACGTACAAACTAGCTCCATTCATATAAAATTACAGCTTTTACTGTAAGAAGAAATACTTACAATTATAGTAAAATTGTCTAAGAACTTGATGATAAAATTGAATTCTGCTAAAATCCGAATGGATCTATTATAATTACAGAACGACCTTCACCGCCTATCAGCTCGAAGAACTGGAAAGAGCGTTCGAACGAGCTCCATATCCGGATGTATTTGCTCGCGAGGATCTTGCCCTGAAGCTGGCCCTCGACGAGTCCCGGGTCCAAGTATGGTTCCAGAATCGCCGAGCAAAATGGCGAAAGCGCGAGCCACCGCGTAAAACAGCTGGTTACATGGCTTCCGGGTCAGCGAGTCCCCTCACAGGATCCTTCACGTCCTTGAACAACAGTCTGAATCCTTTCGCCCCATCGACGACCGCTACAGCCCCTCCAGACGCCTGGGCCTACTCGTCTGCTTACGATCTAGCGCCTCACATAAATCTCCTGAGTCCCTCGAATTCGCCTTACTCGACGTCCTTCGGTGGTCCGAGCAACAACGGCTCGGCTTACTCGTACGCCACGATGTTGCCACAACATGACGCTTCCCTCTTCTCCGCACCGCCGGGCAACACGATGCGCGTTCACCAGGACTACATGAGCGCGAACAACAGTCCACCGCCGGCTCTGAGTCGCGGTGATTATCAGACGATGGTGACGACTCATTCGCCACCGACTCATCTCGCTGGCTCCATGTCCGAGGACGAGCATCAGCAGAACAAACAGCAACTCGACTACGTCGCCGGCCTCAGTCCGGCTGACAAATATCAGCACGAACAGCCGGACTATTCGCATCAGCCCCAGGAGCAAAACAAACCCGATTACGGGATGCACAATTCGCCACCCGGACGTCAGGGCATGAAAGATCAAGTGATCGTCAAGAGTGAACCCCCTAGTCAACAAAGTTACGTGCAGCTGCCTCCTTTTATGAATTGACTCGGACCCTGGGATTTCGATCGAAGTCCCATTTATGAGCTCCGTGTATCGGGAAACGGGGCTAGTGAGTTACCATCCTCCTTTTAGTCCTTCTATCGGTGGCATCGCGGTTATCGCGAAAAAACGCTGACTCTCCCCTTTTATTTTCTCTCTACGCGATTTATAGTGTCGGCTATCAACGCGGGCGAGGAGCGAGCGCCTGAGAGCGCGCGGGTCCATTCCCCTGGTACCGGAGCGAAGAGAGTAAGTCGCGGTAGGCTTCCAGCGCTCTCTCTCTCGCTTGCGGAAAACGATAACGAGCGGTAGGCTGGCTTCTCCGCTCGGATATCGCTGACCGATGGAGTGCCTCGTTCCTCACAACGTTGCTTTACGATTGGCCCGCACTTCGTGCGTGTGGGCGGAGATTCCGGCCCCCCTCGTTAAAACATAAATGTGTGTGAGTGTCGGCCGATTAGCCGAGTCGCCTCTGATGAGGGGAGTCGAACGAGCGGCGAGCGCGCGGCGGGTACGCGGTGTGGGTTGACACGGGCACGACGGACGCAACGGACAGTCGAGCTGCAAGGTCCGCCGACGTCGCAACTAGCTCACTTCGTTAACTCCGCTTAAAACTAATCAAAATTAATCATAACCGACAACAATTGATAGCAATTGGTTTAGATTCCATTACGCGCGAACGGTACCGCGGGCGCAATCATCGTCTCTCCTCTCCTTTTTTGCATAATTGCTTAAGTGTGAGGCGCCTATCAACGACTACCGAAAAATCATTGTCGAAAAATCATTGTCGATAATCCTCGAACTTTGCACGACTGGTGTTGAACTTTGAGTATTTCTTTCTTTTTTTTTCGGAACAAGTGCAGACTGAGGAGTGTGGAATTTATTTAGATTTTTTTAGCCATCGCCCTTCAAGTCGGAGAAGAATTGTATGAGATTCTTTTACCGATTCTACGCAGCTGTACGACTATTCTTATCGAAGAAACAAACTGTGCTACGAGTGCGTGAATTTCTGCACCAATGAAAAGGATTTTACAAATTCAAGTGATTTATATTGGAATTTAATAAAATCTCGGATAGCAGTTGATGCCATTTGGGAATATACGATATTTGTAGACAGAGAAGTTGAGAGACATTGTCGCGGTGACTTATCCTTGCCCTTCACTCCCCGACCCCGAGTTGCTCTGCATCGGCAGAAGAACGATCGTCAACCTGGAAGATACGGCTTCACCTCACCTAGCGGACTATTCGTGGCATCAATCGATTTTCTTCAATTTTCCCGTCGATTATCAAGAGAAGAATTACGCGGTGGATTACACAACAGGCTCGTTCTCCTACGAGCCAGCTACGAGCTCCTCATCGTCGTTCGATCAAGAACCGAGGTTACCGAGCGATAAATCGTTCTGCGAATACGCGAAGACCGTCGAGATGGACGGCGGTCCTTTCGACGATCCAATATTTTCGGACTTCGGTGGTCGGGGCGGCACTGGTGTTCACAGCATCCAAGTGATGCTTGGTCTTCACGGTAATCATCACGCTGGCGACCTTATGCCGCCGGGAGGTCATCTTCACAAGCTCGACTCCTCCAACAGTCCACCGTCTCATCATCAAACCTCGCATCATCATCTTCAACAGCAGCAACAGCAACAGCAGCAGCAACAGAAAGAGCTTAAGGAGCTCGAACTTGCGGGAATGTACGCTCCGTTACCACAGGCTCAAGAGGTCACCACATCGTCGTCCAGCGGCGCTCCTACTCCCACTTCGACGGCTCTTCAACAAAGTCTTCAGCTTGTCAGTCCCCTCAAGAGAAAATCTGATGAATCCATGAACTCTATGACATCTGGTAAGACAATTATTCTATATTAAAAATGTTAACTTCCTCTTCTTTAATTAAGATTCATTTTAATGGTAAAGACGATCGATGTTGATATATTTTTTCTCTATGACTAACGATCGAACTTAATTTGTATAATAGGGCGAGTGCAAAACAAAATAATAGTCCTAGATAAGCGATAACAATATTATTTTTAATAGTTACCTTGTTTTTTTAAATTCTATTTAGCTTTATATGTGGATTTCTTTAGTTCCATCTATATCCAATCGACATTTTCGACAGATATGCTTTTATACTTCTTCAAATATTGTTTATCGAATGTTTTTATCTAGATTTTTTATTAATGTGATCTGAAAGTGCATTAATATAAAATAATGTAAATGTAAATTTTGATGTTAATGGTAATGTTGATGATTTTTTTTTTTAATTTGCAGTAGGCAACGAGGTGCAACCTGCTAAGAAAGATTCAAAGAAGAAGGCCGATAACAATGGTATTAAGAAGAAAAAGACTCGGTACGTTACAATCAACCATACGAGACTGGTTATAACAAAATCGATTATACAAGTTCGTTTAAATAACGATCTGACGTTATAATGGGGGGATCGATAAATTTGACAACCAGTGAAAAGGAGGGTGATTTAACAGCGGAGGAATTTCTCTCTCGTACCATACGATAAATGTAGTGATGATACGGGGGTCGCCCCTATTCCACCGCATGCCTTCACATTTTATGCGTCGGGGGTCACGGGCTAATAGATCGCACGCACGGCTGTGTGGTACACCAGGGTGCATGGATGTCATCCGGCTGGTCAAACTTTTTTTTACTCATCACTAAAGTCGACAATTTAGATTTTTCGGATAAAAAACTTAATTGAATAGAAATAACGATCTACGGAAAAAGGAAAGATTCTATAAACGTTGTATCACTAAAAAATTGAGGATATCAATTATCCAAGTGATAAAATAAATTATATAATTAGATTAATTTTTTTACAGAACAACCTTTACGGCTTATCAGCTGGAGGAATTGGAGCGAGCGTTCGAGCGTGCTCCATATCCAGATGTCTTCGCGAGGCAAGAGCTTGCCCTGAAGCTCGCACTCTCCGAATCCCGAGTCCAAGTGTGGTTTCAGAATCGCCGTGCAAAGTGGCGAAAGCGCGAACCACCCCGGAAAACGGCGGGTTACATGGCTTCCGGTTCGGCGAGTCCCCTCACAGGATCCTTCACGTCCCTGAACAATACTCTGAATCCTTTCGCGCCATCGACGACCGCCGCACCTCCTCCGGACGCCTGGGCTTACTCGCCGGCTTACGATCTAGCGCCTCACATAAACCTCCTGAGTCCCTCAAATTCGCCTTACTCGACGTCCTTCGGTGGTCCGAGCAACAACGGCTCGGCGTACTCGTACGCCACGATGTTGCCGCAGCACGATGCTTCCCTCTTCACAGCACCGCCGAGCAACACGATTCGCGTTCACCAGGACTACATGACCGCCAACAACAGTCCACCGCCGACTCTGAGTCGCGGTGATTATCAGACGATGGTGACGACTCATTCGCCGCCGACTCATCTCGCTGGCTCAATGACCGAGGACGAGCATCAGCAGAACAAACAGCAACTCGACTACGTCGCCGGTCTCAGTCCCGCTGACAAATATCAGCACGAACATCCGGACTACTCGCATCAGACCCAGGAGCAGAACAAACCCGATTATGGGATGCACAATTCATCACCCGGTCGTCAGGGCATAAAGGATCAGGTGCTCGTAAAGAGCGAATCCACCAGTCAGCAGAGTTACGTACAACTACCACCTTTTTTGAATTGACTCGGACCCTCGGGTTCCGATCGAAATTCTACTATCGATACACTTATCATTAGTGCCTTAATTAAAGATTTGACACTCGCGAACCTCGAGAATTTTGCGTTACCGTTCGACTCACGCAGCCAAAGACTTTTGCTTTAATCTCCTGAGTTAGAAGAACATCGAAGGTATACAATTTAGTTTTTAATATCGTTGCAAGAAATATTTACGAGAGAAATTCTGATTCATAGAAGCGTGTAAATAGTGGCATAGTACTGATGATGAATCAACGAATATATTACCAGAGTTTGAAAAATGCTCTTGCATGATCCTCCGACAAAGTACGTTCAATTTTATTAATTAGAATTAGCCTTATAGAGTTCGTTTTTTATTTTTTATTATAAATAAAAAAATTTAAAACAGACAAAACAAAACGAGATGCCTCAAGGTCGTTAAATTTTTCGACGTTTATATTCTTCGTTAACGAAAAATATCACACTGTAGTCATTCATGCCTTAGGAACTAAAGTGTGTGCGAGTCAGTTGGAAGTGTATGTCGATTTATTAAGCATATGTATGATTGCTGTAAGGGACCTTTGAAACCCGCACGCACATTTGAGAGAGATTGAGAATACTAAAAAATCTTATTTTCTTGTTCATTTTTTTTTTAAATATATAATCAATGTTTACGTTTAAGAATTTTTAAATAAAAATTTGATGAGTAATGAATTTGAGATCGTTCAGGCATGTTTACAATTAATTGAACTCTCTGTATTATAAAAAGATATCGCAACTGTCGTAACCATTGGCATGTAGCAGAATGAAGGAGAAACTAAGGAACTCAAAGACACTCTGTATTATAATGTAAATTAGTCCAAGTCCTCCTCGAAGTTCCCGAACCCTTCTATTGACAGGGGGTTCAATTGTAGGGTCGCGGGGGAGGTGTCAATGATAGGGACAGATAAGATTCAATGATATATTTTAAGGGCGCATAGCGCCAAAGCCGTGCGAAACTCTTGTATGTGTGTACAGGGTGTCCCAGCTACATACACCTCATTACGACGGGTTGCATACTCCTAGGAGCGCGCCCAAGCGCGCATCGAGCCGGTAATACAGAGCGTGTCAGTATAATCACTCGCGTATCTTTACAAAAGTTTCAGTATAGCGAGTCATCACGCTGTCAACCGCTTCGCATAATAACCCGAAAAAACGTCATATTTATAAAATATTTTAATTTTTAAATGTGTGTTTAAATGCTTGAAGTTTTAAATGTTTATTTGGGCGTTTAAATGTTACAGAACGTTTAAATCTTTAAATATTTTTATGTGTTTAAATTATTGAAGGTTTAAATGTTGAAACGTTGCAGAAATGCAGTACGGGTACTTTCTTTTAGTTGTTCTTTCTATCAAAATTATGAATCGACTGCAAACTGTAGTCTGCTATGTTTAAATTCATTACATTAATTATGCAAATTCGAACTTCAAGATTCAATTTAGACTCGTGCGCACGTCGGGATTATGTGCGTTTCGCCGAAACTGAATTTTAAACATAGCAAACTACAATTTGCAGTCGATTCATAATTTTGATAGATAGGACAACTAAAAGAACGTATCCGTACTGCGTTTCTGCAACGTTTCACCATTTAAACCTTCAATAATTTAAACACATTTAAATATTCAAAGATTTAAACGTTCTGTAACATTTAAACACCCAAATAAACATTTTAATCTTCAAGCATTTAAACACACATTTAAAAATAAAAATATTTTATAAATATGACGTTTTTTCGGGTTATTACGCGAAGCGGTTGACAGCGTGACGACTCGCTGTACTGAAACTCTTGTAAAGATACGCGAGTGATTATACCGTCACGCTCTGTATTACCGGCTCGATGCGCGCTTGGGCGCGCTCCTAGGAGTATGCAACCCGTCGTAATGAGGTGTATGTAGCTGGGACACCCTGTATATATATCTCTCGTTATATTATAGGAATATCTCGCCGTCGCCGCTGTGTACGAGGGGTTCAGTAAATGGGTCAGGAAGAGCGCAAGGAGGTTCTTTAAAAAGGTTTCTTAAGTCTCACGACTTGCTGAATATGTGCGGATACGATCTGGCAGGCTGTGCCTTCAGAAAGTTGTGCTGTCACTGTGCCGTCTTGGTGAGGTCGTTAGTGATGGTAAGAGTACCGTGCCGGCAGAAGCCGGAGAGCGGTATACGATAGGGATAGGGTGGTCAATGATATAAAGTCCCGGACAAGTTATTTTTGGGTCGTAGGGGTGCAAAGCGCGTAGCGTCCGAATCGTACGAAACCCCGGTATATATATATACTCATTTATTCACAATGTTATTTACAACGATATACGGGCAAATCCGTTTACTTAATGTTATTTGCAATCTTTGACGAACTTTCTCCACCTTCGGACTCCATGATCTCGGAGTCCGAAAAGTCGGATAAATTTTGTTTGATCGATTTTGTCACAGGTATACGTGGGTTCGATGGCGATGTCTCGTATTTCCACAAACCGTCGCCGCTGAAATGATACTCCCGCTCTATGTCGTACAAGCAAATTGCCAGGATTCGCTTAGACGTGTAGGCATCTTTTTCCTCATTTGGTTTCTCATTCAGTTCCGGAAGGTTCTTCAGAGTTTCTGCGATCTTTTCTCTACGAAAAAACAATTATTTTAACGATCAAATCGTCAAAGTTAATAATGCGTGCTAATTAACTAATATTAACGCTTCGACGCTGAGTTATTTTTAGGAAAAACGGCAAAGACAAGTATTTTTAATGAAACAACATTCACCAAACAACTGGAATCAAATTTTTGAAGGTTCATACCGTTGTTTTTCAGTTGTTAAAAACTATTATTTAATACATAAAAAATAATAATTCCCGAACGTTCGCGCTTTTAATTTAAGATCAAAACGTACCTTGGATAAAGAAGCAACTGAAGACTGTCGTGAATATCCTCGAGGGCGAAACGTTCCAACAAAAATTGAAGTGTGTCGTGCATCGTCACGAGATCTACGTGACGCCAGTATGGATGTTTCTCTATTTCCCGGCGTATGTCTTTTGTCCCGAGATTAAGGTATTTTTCAAGGGACGTTCCTACTTCCCGTCCGAAAGTTAAATCGAGACGGTCCCTGGTAAATCTCTTAAAATTTTTAACCCCTCCTGTGAGAGTTCTTATGGTCGTATGTTTTATATTCAAATATCGAAGGTATTCCAAGCGGAAATTAATTGTGTTAAACTTGAGTATCAGTAGTAACGCATTTACGTTATTCTTAAGGACTCGGAGCTCCGGCATTTCTTCTAGCGCTTTGAGTCGCGAGGCAACCACGTTACTATCTATCACCAAAATTTGTGGACAATGTCTCATAGCCATCTTTGTGAATCCGTGTGCCTTGAGAAGTCTCATTACCTCTACCACGTTCTCGTATTCCATCGCGTGTAACGTAGGGTAATGTTTGATGAGTGTCTTGAAATCGACTCCTCCATATGTCTTGATTTCGCTAATTATTTTACGGACTTGTTCGACCGAGTCAGTAGACAGGCAGTTATAACGTTTTATCTGCAAAATGGAGTTTTACTTTGAAATCGTTATCTATTCAGTATTTTCTACAGAGACATAAACTTAATTTTATTGAGAATCAACCTCGACATCGACGAGGTCATATCTACATGAAAATGTGTATTAAGAAGGTTCAACGAGTAAACAGAAATGGACATAAAAATCTACAATTTGTATCACATCTTTAAATTAGTGTAGAAATATGCCTGAATTATTTGGGAATTTTTTAACGAACGTTATCGCGTATGTGTAAATTGCGCATTATGTCCATAACTCTGGAGTACATGTCGAGAGAAAAAAATGATCATTCAACAAAGTGCAGTTACAGCAGCATGACAAAAATTAGATCGATAGTGTACTTAATAAGTACACGAAGTACTTGTAGTATTCATTAATACTACTCAATATAGCTACAGCACACGCAGTTTTTGCAATAAAAGAACGTCGTCATCTCGGGCCCCTCTTACCACGAAGACACTATCGTGTCTTTCCCCTCCCGACCCATTTATTTCTCTGCCAGTTGAATCTCCTTAAGACGACGTGATAAACCCTCGGAAACTGTAATTCAATATACTCAGAGTCAATTAATATTTTAGGCAAAAACAAATTTGGTTCCACTGTGAGGTAGATAGACCACGTGAAATCGAATTTGTTTTTATCTAAAATATTAACCAATTCCGACTTCAAACAAACAAAATTAATATTTTCTTGCCTGAGTAATCGTAAGGCCGATATCGTTATGTAGAAAATCAAAAAGTCTTCCAATGAGTCTGAAGCTTCTGTGTTTCATGTAACGCAGTAAGTGATCGATCTCATTTTCATTGTCTACGGATAAATTTAACCTCCACTGTAGGTACCATTGCAAACATTGTTTGTGATAATCGTTTACGATCAAATTGTCGCTTAATACTTTCAGAGGAGGCACCGAGGATGGTGGTTGATGAAGGAACCGCAGTAAATTATCAGCTATGTTCACACTTTTTGGTATTCCGAACACTGCTTTGAACAACCCCATTTCCAACAATAATGCTGCTAGAAATCTGAAAATAATTAAATATTCGAAATATTCATCAGTCATCATTTATGGAATTTGTAGATGTAGAATTCCTAAACGAATTTTGAAACTGTAGATTTCTGTGCAATTATGTAGAGTTGTATTATGAGTTGTATATGATTATGTAGAGGCAATTCAATTTTACAATTATTTTACAATTATTTGCTCTATTTTGTCACTTTCTAACATTTCAATTAGGCTTCTGAAAATCCTAAGGCCAAAGTTGCTAATACAAAAAAAAACAAATTTGATTGTTTAAGGACAGAAGTTATGGAGGAAATATTATAAAAAATGACTGAGTAAAGAAAAAGTTATTACACAAGTGAATATATCTTCTGCAAAAGAATTTGAAATGGAAATTCCTAAATTTACACCGGACAACGTTTTCTTACAAAATCAATTTGTTCCATCGGTACAACCAGAAAGTTACAAGTTGGTACTGGAAAAAAAATATGTGCAATGATAAACTGATCTGCAAAAAATATTTCAGGTACGAAAGTTACATTTTTGTTTTTTTGGTTTCATTGAGTGATATTTTATTGAGTTAATTTTCATAATTTTTAAGTGACTTGGCCTCCTTACCATAAGATAAAAGGTGGCCGTGCCAAGTATACAATTTCTCTACGGTGAGCTCTCATACTGTGTGCAAACTGAAAGTTTTTTTTAAGTATTTTTGAAGTATCAAAGATACATACTTTGAGACCATCGCAGCATGAATGCGAGAAACTCCCATCTCTTGTAACAGCATCACTCTGTGTCTCAGAGTATGTGACGGCCAATGCAGTAGTTCAGCATTCTTGTAAAGAGTACTCGTATCGACATTTAATTCCTGTTAAATACTATGAAATTATATTCACCGACATTACGATACATTTTATACAATTTTGTGACAACAAAGAAAACCTTACTTGGCATAATAGGCATTGGTTAACAATATGCTCTTGCGGTATAGTGAAAACAGATTGTTGATAATACAAAACTTTTCTCGCGTCTTTTGCTCTCAGTCCCAGATTCTCCATGAGAAGATGTTGATACTCGTCGAATTTTAGAAAATGATCGTAGGACAACATTTTCTTATTGAACGACACTTTTCTTTTGCAATTCCTTAATACTTTTTGATTTTTCATTGTAAAATTCACAAGAATTTTGAACATTATTGAAAATACATTGCACTGCGATATTTTATCGGATCAGCGAATAGCGGCTACGAATAAATACAAAAAATTTGAGGTTATATCATGTGGATATTGAAATTTGTGTTTAATTTAAAAAATATGGGTGTCAGGTCTCGTTGATTAAGTTTTCTGATTTTAACCTATAAATCTCATTTTACTATGCTATCAATAGATAGGTAATTAATTTGACGTACGAGTAAATTCAATAATTCCATTCCACAGCGCCCATGCGTTCGCCATTTGACAATCGATTACTTTTTCTTTCGATGTATTTTAAGAACGTTTTGAATTTCATGAGAAGTCAGCGAATTCGTTCAAGTACAATCGCCTTTTTTCGGCAAATATTAAATTAGATAAACGGCTTATTCTGAGATATATACTTCATTACGCCCGCATCTTTGCACTGAAAAAATTTGCCTCTTCTTTACCGATCGTTTTAGCAATAAATTTATGTTAAAAAACGGTAAATTTAACTCAGTCATACGAGACAGTCGCTAAATCAAACCCGTATTACGGAATTTAATGCTTATTTTGATTAGATAAGTTTAGAAATGAAAATACTTCTCACAGCTTAGATTACAAGGATTCCGACGCTATCGAGAAAAATAGGGCTTATCGGATATTTTTTTTGAATTTTCGACGTACGAGACATGAGAATGGCAAAAATCACTGGATTTAGCCGTTTTAGACTGACTCAAATCAGCAGCAAAACTTGTTTAATTATGATAAAAAAACTAATGTGGATACTCCATTCAGATAACGCATTTGAGTTTATTAGTACACTGATTTATGAAATACCGAAACTTTAATAAGTTTTTGTTTTCTAGCTTTAAAGGCTTTGTGTGTAACATCCACTTGACTAGCACGTGGCAAAGGACGACTATCCCTTTTAATTCAAATATTCGAATCGTCAAAAAAGTCTATAGAATTTTGTTTTTATTCTATTTTCATCGTGTAACACCGTGTTAAAAAAAATCTCAGACCCGATTACGGACCTTTAGACGATTGTCATCTTAAATAATAAAATAATAGTACAGAAGTATGTACATGGAGAAAGCACCTACCTGTTTTTCAATTGCAGATTTCTTGTATCATCATCCTGATAATTGAAATACGAAATATCCAAGGAACTCAGTAAATTTTATAGATTAAATTCTATCGGTCGAACCCCGGGATATTCCCCGCAAGGCTTACCATGCCTATAGAAAATACAACCCCAAACAGTTGAGTATTGGGCCTAAATAATTGGCATTACCGAAGCTTTCTATAAGAAAATATTATTGAAAGATGCCAGAATGAGTTCAATTCACCGCGGTCTTACATACGCTTCATCAACATTCTCTCACTTTCTCTACCATCTACGCTTTTCTCGTCAACTCTATCAATCTTTTCAGTGAGTCTTCTTTCAAACCCCAAGCCCACAAAATGTGAATTTAATTGTTAAGTTTTGGCCATAAACGTTAGCTACCGCGGAATTTGTCTTCAACATTGGAAGCAGTGGATAAATTATTATATGCGTAATAATTTAGAATCTAAGTTTTAACTCTCAATTGGACAACGAATCCCATCCTTAATATTATTAATAATTAAGACCGTAGTTCAATCTCATATTAGACTTATGAAGGTTTGTGCGACGTGAACGCCCGACGAATTTAAGAATTGTGTTTGTTTTAATTGGAATTACAAGTACAAAATACCTTAGGGCTTTATCTAAAAATGACTCAAGCACTCTAAAGTATTGTAAGTATTGTTTTATCTTTTTGTATAATTGATTTCCAAACATGCGTAAAAGTACTTAATACTGTGACTTCCTATTTAACGCACACAATACTGACGTTTTAATGCTACTTGGATCAAGATGAGACGAAACCTTCATACTTTAAACAGATGTACTGCTTCTCTTCAACTCCGCTGTGATCACCGTACTAGCTCTATCTCTTTCGCACTCATGGGTGGAGTATGGAGGTTTCGCCTCGCCTGATAAGATGCTCGGGTTTATATTTGCCATGCAAACGAACACACCTATTGTAACTAATATCGATATAGACGTTGATTAACAAATCATTAATGTGTAAAAACATTTATGCGTTTTTATTAACATTTTTTACACTGTTTTTAATAATAGTTACATTACGTTCTGATTTGCGTTTATTTTATACAAAGGTGGATATAGTAGGTAGACAGTAATGTGTACGGTGTTCGCCATTGAATTTTTGTAATACGCGATCCCGAAATTGAATTGATTCCAGAATAAAAAAAAAACAACAATTTATCTCATCATCTTACATTTCGATAATACGATTGTTAAAGAGTTCCTCGTGATTAATAATTGTTCCAGATGAGAAAAAAAAGACAAAATTTGTTTTACCTAACGTTCTGTTTCGGTATAATCCTCCGACGGTTGTTTTTCCGTGCGTCATTTGTTATTTAATAATTGATTGTAACTAATTGATTGTAACGTCAGGAGAAACCTTGAAATGCGACAGTGTCAAGTAGTACGCTCTTTCGCTGAAATTGCACGTAAAATGTCAGCTTTCATTAATCGGTTATCGTTAGAATAATATTCATTTGTACAATTGGCAATTCGACGAAAAAGCACGCATTCGACGATCGCATTAAGATTCGTATCCCGGTACCACGTGACACTGGGGTCACAGTCTCCCGATTTTGCTCGGTGTCATTCAGTTCTTTACTTTTATATATATATAATATTAATATATATAATATTTCCAAGCTGAGATCGATCGATATATTTCGAACGTTTGACGTTAGTACGGAAGTTATTATCCGCAAGACGAAAATTCGTCTTTGGGCTTCGCGATTTTATCACAAAGTCTGCAACAATTTATACCGTAACAATCCTTTGACTTCGTTGAATGATTTGTACAAGGGGCGAGATAGTAGTTCCCTCTTATGCAAAATTAGAGAAATTCGATATAGATGAGAAACCGATATTTCTGGCACGAACGGACAAATCGAATTTTAATCAAAGGTACAATCGTCAATACCATGAAAACTACGAATTTTTAGCAAAAATTCGGTAACAAAAATAATAACAATAAATAATAACAAAAGAATTGACGGTTCTTGTCTCAACTTTGGACTTTTTTTCACATATTTATTTTTTATAAATCTCCAATTTTCGTCGCATTGATCTGTACCTTCGATTGCACGTACGCTAGTTGTAGAGCAAAGATCGGTATTGTTAAAATACGACGGGTAACCACTTGCCTAATAATGTAAATGTCCGAGTAATCGAACGGTTTACCAGTAATCGACAGTTTAAGATCACACTGTAGATCTTCCTACAGTCAAAGCACTGTCGATTACTTTTATACCTGTCGATGACTGGGCAATCGACATTAATTTCGTACGATTGGAACGGCAATCGTAACTCAACATGAATCCGCACACCACTGCAAAATTTATTCTCATACTCGCAAACGGGAATAATTTCTTCGACAATAAAGTCGTACGTTCGTTCGAATTCAAGCGATGAATCCGATTTTCGTGCCCACTTTCTTATTTTCTTTTCATTTTTTTTTGTTTTGTTAATATTCGCAACACCGCGCAATTATTTAAGTTCCTATTGGTATGAACACGCAGACGAATTTCATCTGAGCCATAGCTTCAGTCGTAAGGCATCGACGCCGTTTAAATAGTATCGGAAGAGTCGTTTGTCACGCACGAAACCAAGATTCTCGTAAAGTCGTAACGCCGGACGATTGGTGATTTCGGTCTCCAGGACCACTTCATCCGCGTCGTCCTCAACCATCGCACGTATCGCTCGTCTTACGAGATTCGAGCCGATTTTGCGCTTACGATATTTCACATCCACAGCCAACATTGCAATGTACCCGCGTTTTATCACTTTTCTGTGAATGTCCAGCTTGCACACGATAGCACCCACACACTCGTTCTCGTACATCGCCTTTGTAAACAAAAAATTACGATTTTATTTTTAATTAATTATCGAAAATTTTAATAAATTTTAGGTATTATTTTTATCATACGTATCACCTTAAGTGATAATTTCATAAAAATAACGAATCTATTACTGTAATTACTAATTTGATTAATACATTTTTCAATAGCTTTATTAGAACAATTATTCAAATGAAATATTGTTCATGTCTGTTTTGCGCTTGTCGAATCGGTATTAACAAAAGTTACAGAAATATAATGAAAACCAGAAAAAAGTAGACTCACCAGAAAACACAGTTTGGGCCAATTATGAATAAAATATCTATAAGTGTAAATAGAGTATGGTTCGCTTAGGTCCTTTTGTATCAATTTCATAATATCAGGCATCTGCAACTCGCTTGTGTAGCTCACATATCGAATGTCGCTGTCTTTACTCTCTGTACACGATTGCTCCGTATTTTCTAAAAGAATACAAAATTTATTATCGAATAGCAATTAAATTGGTGCGCAAATCGATCATTCACCAAGCAGTTTACTAGATATGAAGAAGCAAATAGCAGAAGACAAACATGGATAAATAAAACACTCAGTTTCCTTGGTGTACCTGGTTTCCACAATCGCGACTTACCCAATTGGTTTAAATGACTAGGTTCCACATTTGGAGGTTCCGGCTGAGAAGAGTTAGCTCCGGTGTTTCTTTGGGGAGAGTCACAGATGCCGTTGACCTGGTGTAACCCGTTTATACGTGGTTCATCGTCGCTAGGTTGCGGACTGAGCCTCGATTCGATGTCCAATGTCCCGATGTCAGGTACACCACCAGTCGCCGTTATAACATCGATTTTCGACTTTGCGTTATCCGATCTCGTGACCTCTTCGTCGTTTTTAAACCTCGGGGTCTCCATTGTTCGCTAATTCGTTTATTAACTAATTATAATTCAAAGGAGAACACACACCGAGTCGCAGAGGACACACAGTGGATTCCACTGGGTCTCTTGGCAGCCTTCGCCACCGCGCGACTCCCGGACACTACACTGCTCCGTCCTAGGCCTCACAACTGGTATCCTCACGTCGCATACGCGTTATCAGGTCTTTGCCGGTTCTTTCAATCGAATTTTCATAATTAACGAGGATGGCTCGGTTCGTTAATTAATTTTATCTCAAAATACGGACGTCCGACGTAAAATGCTCAACGACGGACACCATATTAGATTTTTTCTGCAACAGCTACAGCATCGTTTCGTAAAATTAACGTCGCGCGGCGCTGTTGCAAGTTTATTAAAATAAATTAAATTATGAAGCTCTACGCTATAACGCCGCGATATTTTCGTAGACTTTATGAAATATTACGCACGGTCCGCGGAATTTAGAAAATTAATTTTATTCCAGTCGACGGAACATCACTTTTGGCAGCAATTTACGTTCTTTATTTTTCAATGTAAGTCCGTTTAATAAGATCGATGATTTTTTTCACTGTTTCTCACTGATAAAATAATATCAGGTGCGCTTTTTTATAGAAATATTAGTCACACGATACACTTGTATCGCTCTAAAAAAATCGTCGATCATTACGACAAAATAAAAAAACTAAAATACGTAGACACAAAAAACTGGACCCAGTTCGCACTCTCGATGCATCAGTGAAAAATGTTATGAAAATCGTCATGTTCTAACACATATTCAGAATAATAAAATACTTGATCCAGAATACTGGACACAGTGTGCGCACTCAGTGCGTATAGTGAAAAACGCTTTTATTGCCGCTGACACTGGTGCACCGAGTATGTATATATATACCATGTGTCCAGTTTTCTCAATACGAGCAAGTGATATAATTATACACTCAGGGCATGCATCTTCTATATCTTTACATCCACTTAATTTTACCATAGGAAAACGCTAATAGTTAACGTCAACAAATCCAGAGAAATTACAAATCACGTGTATTGCGCTATGAAATTCCATTCCGAGAAGCATGCGCGCATCAGTAGCACAATTGCAGTATTGTAGATAAATTTTGTTGATAATTGCTTTTACTAACGGAGGTACAAATAAAGAATAATATCATCGACGAAAAATTCGTTTGAATTTATTAAAGAATTAATGTTAATATAGAATAATAGTTTATCGTATCGGTTAACGATTTAATCAGAGCTGTGGCTGATCTATCAACGATATATACCCCGAACCGGTGAAGCAACAATTACAGGTTAATAAAAATACTTTTATAAAGCGTACAATAATGTTGTCAATTGAGAAAAATATATTATTTTGATAATTAATTCTTAAGCCATTATTTTAGTTGAAACAATTGCAAGAATCAAACTTTCCCGACCTAACCTCTTCTAACCTTTGTGTATGAGATACAGTGATTACACGATACGATAAAAAAATTAATTAAATGATACTTTGGTTGACAAAAATGTTAACACTGATGTATATGGTATTTACGACATTATTGGCGAAATATTTTATTCAGTCAACGATAGTCTTGTTCGTTCTACCCCCATAAAGATAACTTGAAAAATACATTTATTATGTAATCTATGCCAATAATATTAATGTTTAACTATTTTTGGTATCGGCATATTTAGAAACTGTATTTCTTCTGTTTAATTATAAAATCTTAACAAAGATATTTGCTTGTTTATTATTTTTTAATTATTTAGATTATTATATTTTTGGGTTAATGAAACTTTTGAAGGAAGAATTTTTATAAATATTCTATCTCTCTAGTGTCGACATATCGATATTGTTGCAAATGTTTGCCGATATATGCATCAGTGACACTCGAGGGGTTAGTTTCTAAACACCAGACGTATGTTTCTTAAGCCGATAAGTTTTCAGAAATCATAATTTTTTGGCGTCTCAAGATCTTTGTGTTGCAATAATTGCAATTCATTTGTAAATTTAAAATTAAATAGAAGGAAAGATAATCCGTATTTAGAAAGAAAGAACAATTTGTTGGCCAGGCGAATGCTCGAAAGCTCGATACTTTCCTACGACCCATAGATATCTATAAGGTATATTCTTGAAATACATTGCGAGGGTGGTAGATGTCCGCTCTATAATTTATGTTGCATGTTATTATTGTCAGGTCGCGAATTTCTTGACTATTATTAGATTACCAAGGTTGTCCACATGTTCTTGTATGTTTCTATTGGTGAAAACACTTATAAATTGTCAGCCTATTGGTCGCTTTGATGTTTATCCCCCACTGATGCCACTTTCAAAACCATTCATTCTGAAGCATCTTCCAGTTTTCAGTCTAGCTTTGGACGATGGAGCGGCCGTGCGATTTCTTTTCAAAACAATTATTTTCCTAAAAGCTTCTTTGCTTCGTCTCGGTTCAAAATTGTTCAATTTATTTAATTAAATTGCTTTTCTTCTTTGTTTTATTCATGCAATTCTATGTTACACAAGTATTGTTTTATTTTCTATGTCACAATTGGTGTCTCAGAGTGTATTTGTTTATGTTTTTTTGTTATAGTTTTCAATTTTTCATATTTTAATTTCATTTAAAAAGGTAAGTTGCATCAAGAGATTTGTACATTTTTGCAGATTTTTGTTTTGAAATTGATATATATATATATATATTGATATACCGTGATCATTTGGTAGTGCTAATACTACTCCGTATTAAATGTAGCACACCAGTAAATGCATTAAAACTTCACAGGTATCCTAAGCTTCATAATATTTTTGCCTGTGTTAAGACAAAATGATTTATTCACAAAATCATTGAAATTCTAAATTTCTATTTATTCTTGTGATAATTATTTATCATTGTTTTTACAGAATGTCGTTTCCAAACAAAGAGGATCGTCTAAACTGTTGGGGTCATCGTGACGAGTATTGGAAATGTCTTGACGAAGGCAAACCAGAGTCAGATTGCAAAGAGTTCAGAAAACAGTATGAAAAGTTCTGTCCAGCGCAATGGGTGGGTGATGACGTTGCGATGTTTTTGACAATTGCAAGATTTTTACATTAATTAAAATTTTTATTTTTCTGTCTGGCAGGTGAAGCACTTTGACCGGAAACGCGAGTACCTAAAGTTCAAGGATCAGATAGAAAAAGAGGGTGGGGGGTACGTTGAGCTACCAAAAACAGCAGGAGCTTAGTCTAATAGAATATAAAACACTAACGAGTTCTTTGTGATTATTTGTTAATACGATTTTTTCGGATTTCGTCTTGTTATTAAAATGCTTTGTGACAAACTATGGTTATGCTGTTGTGTTTTAATTCCCTGGTACAGCTTCGTACGACTTTTTCGATAATTGTGAAATCGTAAAATAACCAGCAGTAACTCGTTTTTACAGGTTCCAACTCAACACAATAGCGACTCTACACGCGTGTACTGTACACCTGGTACGATTTGGAATAAACAGAGGGCAGTTGACGCGCGTAGAGTCGCCGCTGTGTTGAGTTGGAACCTGTGAAAACAACTTACTGCCAAATAACTGCTTTACGAATGAAAATAAAATCTAATTAAATTATATCGATCGAACGTGGAGAATCGATTTTGGGCATAAATGTTTGCAATAATAATATCGCGCACGCATATTTTATTGAAATCAACAGTAAAACTTCTCATAGCTTACATAATGCGAGGAGAATTTAAATAAAGAGCCAATCACGTATGCAGAACGGTGGACTTGTACCAGGTGTGCAGTTGATGTGTGTCAAGTCGAAGCTGTATTTTGAGTTGCAATCTGTAGAAACGATGCCGGGCTGCCAATATTTGATCGATTAACCGATGAGCACAAATTCAAATTATAAAGTCGTATTCAAAATTCCTCGAAGGCGTCCTCTATTCCCAGCACGAAAAGCCGACATTTTACGGAAGTTGGAGGAACCATGCGCTTATTTAAAAAAATTAAAAACTCAAGATCCGTTTATCTGCATACATTTTGTCGAAAATCACAACAATTTTAGAGTGATTACTACTTTAGTATAATAGACGATTGAATTCTTTAAGTGCACACATACACACGGACATTTTTTCTAAGCCACTTTTCTCGATGTTTTATACCTTTTTGAGTATCCTGACATGAACATAATGGAAAAAAATGTTCGTGACAGCTTCCTCTACGACAAAACAAAATATATCATTGAGACGGAAATGAACTAACTTTATGTCTACGAAATATATCTTTTTGACTTGTGCTACTTTTGGGCTTTAACCTGTTAACCGGGGTTAACAGGTTAAATATAATATAATATAATTATATTATATTTCAAGTATATTGGAGGTATTTATACGTCCCGTCCGGTTAACAGGTTAATGCAGGGGTCTCCATACTTTCCAGCCTTAGGGCCATACTGATTACTCCAATAAGTTCCGAGGGCCAAAACCATATTATCATTGTTGCCGGTGGTAAAAAGTGAAATAGTCCAAAATCTGTCCGCGGGCCGTAGTTTGGAGACCCCTGGGTTAATGCATAGATTTCGCGAAGAACATTTTCAAACGCATAGAAGTACGAAAGACGAAACGATTTAACAAAGAATAAAATTTCATTTGTCGTAATCTTCTACTGGATGAAGCAACGAAAAAGTACTGTATGAACCATTCTCAGTAAGAAATGAAAAGCGTGCAGACAGCTGACACGCCATGCCGGCAATATGTCGTCATGTATGCTGCTGCCATGCACCGCGATGACACAACATGCCAAGACCTGGGTTTCAGTTCAAATCATGAGGCTCTCTCCAACATGCTGCAACTGTGGTGGGTGACACAGTGACGTTGACACTGGCACGTCGTTCTATCGGAACGTCGTGACCACGGTCAACGAAGATAAAGTCCTATAGAATTCGAAAACCTATATAGCCCGTTTGAAGCGATTTACACTAGGGTGACCGGGTTTACCCCAGTGCTAAGGGGGCTAAGGGGGCGCTTGTGTCGCCTTTGCTTGTGTGCCTTCACCGACAGCATTCTAATCATACAACTGCGTCGGTGAGTTGGCTCCGTGTCAGCGACCAATCACGAACTGGGGTGATCATGCCATCATTCCCGTACTCGTCCAAATTTATGGTGCGTTCTCTCTCGCACCCGATCGAAAACAGGCGTAAAGTGAGAATCTCATATGCCAGCATGTGATTTCTCGTATATTTTGGTTGTTTTTGGTAAACCAAACCGAATTAAAATCCGAGCGGTGCTATAACTTAAATATAATGATGACATTTGTTTATTTTCTATTTTTATTTATTTTTTTAAATTAATGTAAACATTGAAGCACTTGCTTTTGTTATTTGTATGCAAATATATAATTACAATAAAAAAAGAATTGTACAGAATTGTCTCTCTCACGGTCATTCGGTGTGTTATACCACTATCTCTTTCGAATTAGCGAGCTATATATGTATATAATAGGAGCCCAGAGTGGCAAACTCCTATAGCTCTGCGGGACACTTTCGTGCCAAATTCTCTCGTGTGTTGACGTTTTAGTCTAGGATATTTTATTATTTTGCCTGTTCATTACTAATTTCAATTTCGTTGTAACAATAGGTTAATAACTGGACCATTAAATTATAATAATAGTTTAATAACTCGGTAGTTTGCACCCTTCGCGGTTAATTTGTATCCGTGTTATCAATTCCCTTCTTCCCGGGGACAGTGCAGTTTAGTATTTCTTTAAAATAAAAAGTAAAAATTGTTGATGGTAGTTTTTCAGGATTTACATTTAAAGTTAATTATCTTTTCATTCCAGGTTAGTTCCATTGATTCGGTGTTAAGAGCCGACCACATTTTTTATTTATCAATTAATTTCAAGAACTAGCAAAATGTATCGTTATAATATTTTGGAATTTACATTTAGAGTTTTCCACTTTCTTATTCCTTCACGTTGAAAGCCGGCCGCGTCTGATCATTCGTACATTAATTTCGTCTAATAGCAAAATGGTTAATTATAGTTTTTTGTATTTTAACTTCGAGAGTTAGACTCTCTGGAATTGGCACTGTCCCCATCCCGTAGTTTTCATCGAGTAATCGTAGTTTACGTTTTCCAGTTTGTTCTATTTAACATATTATTTCTCGCGCCAAAACTATTACAGTATACTAATAATAGCTTGCAATCATAATATTTCATGTTAACGTAAACTAAGATTAGCTAAGAGTGGGCATACATATGTGTATTTACCGACTGTATTGGTCTCAACTGCAATAGATTTTTTTTTTGCTTTTTATAATGAATTTCATTTGTTTAATTCATATTTATAATTTTATTAATAATTAATTTTTTACTTTGTTTATTTGCTTCATTTTATTCATTTCTGTTATTTCATTAATTTTATTTATTGACATAATTTTTAAAGTTTATTAAGCCATTCATTTGTTTTGGATTTGTTCGTGTTGTTTGTTTGTTTAGGTTGAGTTTGTGTGCGTATTGCGTAAATTCCATTACTAGCAAAATATAACCTCCATGTAAAAACTTTTTATTTATTTTATTCATGTTATCCTTGTGTACTTGGTTACTTAATTTTTATATTCGTTTTCTTATTTCATTTGAATAATTTACCTTGTTCGCTGCAATCCTTGGATTTATTTCGTTTATTTATTTACTGTATTTATTTTCATGTTTAAACTAAATGCATTTTGTATTTTTTAGACTTTAATTTTTAATTGTATTTTTTTCAGTTTTATCTCGTGGATTTTGTATTTCATTGCTGGGTAGTATTATGAATTGATATGAATTATTATTGAAATTATATTATAATAATTAATGATTTACAGGTATGTTCAATTAATTTTGGACATATTTATTTAAAAAAAAAAAAAGCAGGAATCGAACATGCGAACGTTGTATCGCAATAGGGGCGGCAAGCGCAACAGTTAGATTTCCCACCGCGAGCACGTCGTCGAGAGCAGCAGACGTCAACCGAGCGCGCGATGCTAGTAGGCGGAGCTAATCGATCAGTCGCCAGTGCGCCGACCGGCGGCCATAAAAATCGCTCCGAGCTTCGCTTCACGTAGGTTATAAGCTTATAGGCTTTGCAGTTCTATAGGACTTTATCTTCGTTGCTGCGGTCTTGACACTCTTGAGTGAAAGACCGTGATCGTGATGACACGGAAGCAATCATGCGCGGGAGTCTCCACTCTACCGTTACGCCGGGATGCTCCGTGCCGCCACCGTGTATCGTGTAGTCCCCGTACCGTTACATTACTTTCGGGTGAGTAACTAAAAAATGATGTATGCATGGTTCGGTAATCGTACTCCAACGAGTGTGCGTTGCGCTCCGATACTTCTACGACGAAAATCAGTTGTCCTCATGGAAGAAAAACACAAAATAAAGTTCCACTTTGTAGCAATGAATTTATATAGAGAAGCTCAAAGGAGATCTTTGGCAGACCCGATGTTTCTGCTGAAGCGAAATTTTCTCAAATTCGATCACAGCACGATACTATACCTTGTTTATGTACCTTATCGGTAGCCACTAAAGATTCACATAGTGATAGTTCCGTCCTAAAGCCAACGAAGATCAAGTCTTATAGAACTCCAAAGCCCCCGCTTGAAGCAAAGCTCTGAGCGATTTTTATGGCCGCACGTCGGCGCTACTGTCGACCGATCGATTAGCTCCGCCTATTAGCCTTGCGCGTTCGGTTAATGTCTGCTGCTCTCGACGACGTGCTCGCGGTGGGGAATCTAACTGTTGCGCTTGTCGCCCCTATTGCGATAAGACGTTCGCATGTTCGATTCCCGCTTTTTTTTTTTAAATAAATATGTCCAAAATTAATTGAACATACCTGTAAATCATTAATTATTATAATATAATTTCAATAATAATCCATATCAATTCATAATACTACCCAGCAATGAAATAAAAATCCACGAGATAAAACTGAAAAAAATACAATTAAAAATTAAAGTTTAAAAAATACAAAATACATTTAGTTTAAACACGAAAATAAATACAGTAAATAAATAAACGAAATAAATCCAAGAAGTGCAGTGAACAAGGTAAATTATTCAAATAAAATAAGAAAACGAATATCAAAATTAAGTAACCAAATACACAAGGATAACATGAATAAAATGAATAAAAAAGTTTTACATAGAGGTTATATTTTGTGAGTAATAGAATTTACGCACACACCCACGCAACTCAAACAAACAAATAAACAAACAACACGTACAAATCCAAAACAAATTAATGGCATAATAAACTTTAAAAATTATGTCAATAAATAAAATGAATGAAATAATAGAAAAGAATAAAATGAAGCAAATAAACAATGTAAAAAATTAATTATTAATAAAATTATGAATATGAATTAAATAAATACATTTTGTTATAAAAAGCAAGAGATTTTTATTGCAGTTGAGATCAATACAGTCGGTAAATACACATATGTATGCCCACTCTTAGCTAATCTTAGTTTACGATAACATAAAATATTATGATTGCAAGCTATTATTAGATAATACAATAGTTTTGGTACGAGAAATAATTAAATAGGACAAACTGGAAAACGTAAACTACGATTACTCGATAAAAACCACGGGATGGGGACAGTGCCAATTCCAGAGAGTCTAACTATCGAAGTTAATATACAAAAAACTATAATTAACCATTGTGCTATTACACGAAATTAATGTACAAATGATCAGACGCGGTCGACCTTCAATGTGAAACAATGAGAAAGTGGAAAACTCTAAATGTAAATTCCAAAATATTATAATGAATCAATTTGCTAGTTCTTCAAATGAATTGATAAATGAACAAATGTGGCTGGCTCTTAACACCAAATGAATGGAACTAACCCGGAATGAAAAGACAATTAACTTTAAATGTAAATCCTGAAAAACTACCATCAACAATTGTTACTTTTTATCTTGAAAAAATACTAAACTGCACTGTCCCCGGGAAGGAGAAGAGAATTGATAACTCGAACACGGATACAGATTAACTGCGAAGGGTGCAAACTACCGAGTTATTAAACTATTATTATAATTTACTGGTCCAGTTATTAACCTATTATTACAACGAAATTGAAATTAGTAATGAACAAGCAAAGTACTAAAATATCCTAGGCTAAAACGTCAAGACACGAGAGAATTTGACACGAAAGTGTGCCATAGCATAGGAGTTCGCCACTCTGGACTCCTGCTATATACATATATAACTCTCTAATGCAGGGGTCTCCAAACTTTCCAGCCTTAGGGCCATACTGATTACTCCAGTAAGTTCCGAGGGCCAAAACCATATTATCATTGTTGCCGGTGGTAAAAAGTGAAATAGTCCAAAATCTGTCCGCGGGCCGAATGTGGCCCTCGGGCCGTAGTTTGGAGACCCCTGCTCTAATGCAAAAGAGATAGTGCTATAACACACCGAATTAGCGTGAGAGATACAATTCTGTACAATTATTTTTTTATTGTAATTATATATTTGCATACAAATAATATATATTACATACAAATAACAAAAGAAGTACTTCAATGTTTACATTAATTTAATAAAATTAATAAAAATAGAAAATAAACAAATGTAATTATAATATTTAAGTAATAGCACCGCTCGAATTTTAATTCGGTTTAGTTTGCTTGGTCGATTAATAGTTTTATTTTTCCTATAATTGTCTGTATTTTTAAATGTAATAAATAACGAGGGGTTCTGAAACCCCTCGTTATTTAGGCGTCGTGGCGAAAACAACCGAAATATACGAGAAATCACATGCTGGCATATGAGATCCCCACTTTGCGTTTGTTTTCGATCGGGTGCAAGAGAGAACGCACCATCAATTTAGACGAGTTGGAGAAAGATGGCATGATCACACCAGTTCGTGATTGGTCGCTGACGCGGTGTCAATTACCGACGCAGTCGCATGTCAGAATGCTGTCGGTGAAGGCACACAAGCAGGGGCGACACAAGCGCCCCCTACTATTGGGGTGATTACTAAGTCCGATCACCGCAGTGTAAATCGCTTCAAGCGGGCTATATAGGCTTTGGAGTTCTACAGGACCTGATCTTCGTTGCCAAAGCTTATGTGCAGTACGTGTACCAGGTAATAACGCTTTGCGTTAAACAATATCCCGTACTTACCAGATAACAAAATATCAGCAAGTTATTAGTAAAAGTTCGGCATTATACAGTCACGCATTTAGGACACCTATAATTTTCGTTATATACTCATTACAATACTATTCGTGGTCATGTTCAGTTATTAATCTTCTAATTGTAAGTCATGCTCAAGGTCCGCCACATCTAAAGCCATATTGCAATCAGAACATTGAATAAGATCATAAGATACGTTAACCCGGAATTAAGTGTTTTTGAGTACTTGTGTTTTTTTTTATTCAGATTAATTTATTCAAAATGTATAATCGAAAATTATAAAAATAACGGATTTACGACGTGCTATGTTGTTTAACAAAATATGTCATTTTTTTAAATACGCGCGCTAGGTTCAATTATAATGCTTCCCTACCATCTTCGTCAAACAACTCACCCCTTCTTAGAATGAATTGGCATATAGCGATTATTCATTATTAAACGATTATTCATTCATTAAAGACAATCGAGGTACTGAAATGTACCTTGTACGAATATTTCCGACATTAAGGTAGTTCTGCCGGTACGCTCAAGTTATAGACCCTAGACACAATATTACTCAATAATAAGTGTATGCTAAATATTGTAATAATAAGCACGAATAATTGGAAGCTTTTACTGTGGCGTAATTATGGTGTGTGGCTGAATTGTCGAACGATTTATAATTGTTGATGTTAATTTGACGCTGTTTAAGTTATCATTATCATTAGATCGACAAACTAGTCAGCAACGTGACAACGTTGTAACACGCGGCGTTTAATTGTACACGATGTACGGCTGCGCGATTCGCAAAACACGATTGCTCGATAGCTGGCGCGGCGTTTTGAAGTTACTCGTTTGTCCACGATACTCGTGCTAATATGTGAGGTTATGTTTTCGTTTTATCCGAGAAAAAAGTATGCATACGGAAGCTGTCACTAAGGAGAATAACAATGTGAAGCCTCAATATGGAAAGCCAATATGTATTTGGAAAATACATAAAGTATATCGTCTGATTAGAGATTTTCTGACCCGAATATATGTCATGTTTAGAAAATTTATTGTTGCATATGTTTTTTTTTCAGGAGCAGTTATTGTAATAAATTTCAATCATTGATTTCCGGCCCCAAAAGTTGGGATGTTAGGCGTTTTTATGTACATATCTATTATTCTCTGATAGTTTTTGAGCTTACACGTGGTACATTAGTATGATAACATACGGATAACGTGGTTCAGCCGGACGTCTGCTATAATGCGCTGTTGCCAAACTTCCGCGCCGTTTTTATACCGTTACGCATACGTCAATTTGATCTATTCCCGTGTCTGTTAACGTGACATTCCTTTTTTTATCAACAAAATCCGTAATGTCTAACGAACGCGTAATGCATTTTCTATTTTATCAATCTCGATTCGAAGTATACAAACTATTGACCTGAAGTCGCGATTTGATCCTTCTGTCGTAAGACCTCATAGTAAAATGTCGATTTTGGACATTTTTATTTCTCTTTCCAATAGCCCGTGACCGACTTGGAATTTCGCTAACATCTCCGATATTAGTTAAAAACGAGTATATGAAAAATGGAGGTACCGCAGTTCAAAACCCTAGCTTTCATGGCAGAACTATCTTAAGTGCTCTTGAAATGCGATTTGTTTGATTATAGTATTTTATTCCCTTTGTCAACAAACTCACTCTTGGAACGAACAAATCTTTTTTCAGAGTAAATAGTCAAAATGAAGATACCGAAATGTACTTTCAAAAGCACTTTAATTTCGCACAATTCAAGATCTCGAATTGACTAAATGAGAAATTGAATGTTTGGAAAATATCAGAAGTCGTAAATGAAAAATTGTCAATTAATTGTTATACTTTCTTCTCGTTAAGTCATATTGGCCTCCTACGAATCATACTTTCCTAAATATAAAACTGCCGGAGGTAATGATAGGTCAGATAATATATGAGAATGATGATAAATATTCATTTAATCCTCATATTCTTTCGTTAATATTCACATTTTCACTCCAAGCATCATAAATTCGCAGCCATCAAGTTGATTGAGAAAATGGTAATTCGGAAAAAATCGAAGATTCTTGAAATATGAAACATACTAAAGTAATTCTCACATTTTCTCCTAACGATGCATATTTTCTCACGACTGTTCATACTCTTTTGGACATCAAGTTGAATGACAAAATGGTAATTCTTAAAAAAAAAAAAAACATGGTAAACTTTTAAAAGATAAAAAATTCTGAAGTAATACTCAAATTGTGATTTTAAGATAACGAGAGAGCATGATTAATTGAAAAAAAATTATTACGATTTAGAAAATAATATGAGTATTACTTCAGAAATTTTTATCTGATAAAATTTTATGATGTTTCTTTCACGAATTACCGTTTTGTCAGTCAACTTGATGTCCAAGAAAGTATGAGCAGTTGTAAGAAAATATGCGTCGTTAGGAGAAAATATGAGAATTACTTTAGTATTTTTCATGTGTCACCAACCTTGACAGTGCGCGCTACCTCGTCATCAAGATGGCGAAGAATTTTTCAAATTGGAATTTTTTAACATACAAAAACTAATTTCGTCTGATGTGAATTAATTTCGGAGATGTGTTTCTGTTAACCTTACGTGGGTATCTTTTGTTACGACAAAGCCACTTTAATGTGGCTTTCTAAATGATTTATAAATTTTCTCTCGATTATTTGACGACTCAGCGCACATTACTAGGCCGATTCGACAGAATCCGTATGATCAATCTGTATGGCATCCATATCTATGAAACGAAACTTCATCAAAGTATTCAGCGCAATATAGTACACTTGTCACTTGTTAGAGTTGAATAGCCAAAAGCTTGATACATATTTTCTAAACTTTGAACAGCTTGTACACTGCTCTGTGGCCTCATCCAGTGTATTATTATGACAAACTTAGCTTGTATCGCTTTGTCTTTGACGATTCTGTTTGCTTTAGATTGCAATCTTGTGGGAGATCAGTGCATTATAAATCATTACATTTTTTAATGCCGACAAAAGCCACGCTAATCCAGATGCATTTGTTTCAGGAATCAAAACACAGACGCAAATACTGCTTATTCAAATATAACGGAGGTCGCTGTTCAAACTGCTCTGCAACGACGCCCTTTCTTAATGAGAGGTCGTAATTATGATTGATCAGGGCGATGCAAAAATAGCGATCTATGCACCACCGGAAAGTCCCATAATCCAGGGCGATGCTTCTCTTCGACCGGATCTCGTTGCGATCAAATTGCAAAATAGCAGGAGCGATTATGATCTCAAAATATTCAGAGTCTGTTCCCTATGCTATCCTAATTTCATTGAAAAATTGTCTAGGCACTGAAAAATCTTTGGATGATAATTAATATACCTGTATATGAAGTTTTTAAGTATATTCAGTACATTAAATTTAATATAAATTTATTAATAATAAAATTAATTTAAAAAAATGTCTGTATAAATAATATTAATTACACTTGTACATTATATTAAAATATATGAGGAAAAAAGCTTCATAAAGTTGTATATTAATTTTCATAAAATATTTAAGAGTAAATAACGAATTTTGTAGCGAAAATAAATTATTTCAGATGTTGATAAATATCAATATCCGGTTAGATGATACAGAGAGCTCGGCGACATGGAATCTCGTAATCGTCGAATTATTGCGAATTATTACTGACAGCGACAACGTTGGTCAGGAACAAGTCCTGATGGCATCTCTCGCTCTCGTCAACGTCTCGTTCAGGAATCATCAGCTCGAAGATTTCTTTCGCTATCTTGGAACCTACTGGGATCTGGAAGATACGTTTCTAAGGGCTTTCGGCGAGTGTTTTCCGATTCGTGATCTCGAGTGGTTTAAGCTCGCCGTAACTCACGGATACCTTCAAATGAACATCGAGACGATCTACGTTCCAGAAATAATTTCTTTGCCTTTCGAGGTTTTGCAAAGAAATTGTTTGAGATACACAAAGTACTTTTACTTTGCTTACAAGACTCTGCAGACTTGGCTGGATAAAGCATCGAAAACGGATTTATGGTGGACGAACGACGCGACACGGTACGAAAACAATCTCGAAGCGATTATCTTCTCGAACTGGGACAGCTGCATATGCGAAATCGCTCGCAGAAACTCCACGCAATTATTTAGCACGTATCTTAGAATAATGATCGAAAAGTATGATGGTTTTTTAAATCACATTTTCGAGAATTGCATGCAACATTTGTCCTGGCAGAACGAGAAAAAGTACACGATATTGGCGGAGGTTTGTAAAATTTGGGATGATCTGCCGAAAATCGTAAGCTCCGATCTCCCTTCCTGCTTGTTCACGAGCCTCACGAAGAATCACCTTAAGCACCCAGGTACCAAGCTTTACTTGACGATTCTCGACAAATTAAAGGCAAACGAGTGGGAAGAAATATTCAGTAAAAGCTTCTTTCGTGTCAGCGCGATCTGGGAATCAAAGTGAGTTATCGATAAGTAAAATATTTAATTTCGCAATATTTGCTTCTGAATACATTTTTGAGAAAAGTCTATTTTCTCTTCATCCGTCACTTGAATATAAATCGACTTTTTCTTTAGAAGCTAAAAATCATTTAAAGTCCGATATAAAGTACACGACTGTGTGAGAGAAACAATAATGACAAAAATTCAAAATCGTCAGGTCTGGTTGCTTTATTGATTCTTAATGAATGAGTGAGGCAATCAGAGCTGACAAAAATGGATGGTTCGATTGTTAGAGATCTTTCTACCAAAAGATCGATAACGCAGGAATCCAAGCGGCGCTGATCACACCCCGAGTTGCGATTTGCCAAAAATTCTATCTTATGTTAGAAGAAAACAACTGGTCGGAATTGTCGCGTAAATTCATAATTCTAATAATGACAAAATATTGCCGCTATTAACATTTACAATTTGTACAAAGCAAGAGATATCGTCCATTAACAGCTCTTCCGCAAATTATATTATTCTTTTTTGTTTTCAGAGAACAAGCGACCGCTATTGAATTACTTTGGGAGCAGTGGATGAAACCTACGATCGAGAAATTCGCCGAGATCTTTGAATTCTTGTGGAAACACGACTCTATGAAGCGATTGAAATTGAGCAGATCGTATCTAGAGAGAATAGGCGATCGCAAGGGATTCCAGTTGATTTACGAGGATAATGAATTCCGCGAGATTCTGCATTCTCGTGTAATCGATATATCGGAACACGTGCGACTCAACGCCTTTGCGATTCTCTGCCAATTAAAGAATTGGAAGATAGCGGTAAACGAGGCTGATCCGTTTGCCGTGATGAAAAGATTTTTGTACTTTAATGTGAACACAAGTTCGATATCGATAAGAAAAGGCATCGTGAAGAACTTTGACGTTTTATTCGCCAACATAGCAAGACTCGCTGACAAAGATCCCGATGTCGAACGTCACATATGCGATTTTCTTCACTGGCTCCACAATTTTTTTTTGGATTGTTTCGAATTAGGAGCGTCATATCAACGAAAAATTCTTGCGATGAGTCTATACGAAATAGTATTAATCTTGACGAGTTTTGACGATTGTCCAATGGGAATATGGAATGTAAATAAATCCAAAGGTGAACGCCGAAAACTCTTTATTTGCGCTTCTAATTTGCGAAGGAAAATTAATAGCACGGACAAATGGTTGTATTGTGACGAAAGAAGTGCAAGGATTATGCTTTCACTCGTTTGCGATCAAGTGGCTGAAGTCAGGGATAAAGCAACTTTTATGATTCTCCAGTATTTTTGTAACTTCGTATTTACTTCTCAAATGGACAATGTAAGTATGTTGATCGTCTGCGATTCAATTAGAAGATTTATTTCACTTCGAAACGTGTATTTTTCATTCTTTCTGTAACTTTTTAATTAATATTTTTTAAAAAAATAATTTATTTTAATTAATTACTTACCGTTGTTTGTTAAAACTATTTTTTAAATTAATTTATTCATCATAATTATTGCAATAATAGTAATAATATCTCAATAAAATTTAACACACGTAGTTGTAGAACCAGTAGATTACTTTTATAAAATGATTATTAATACTCAATAAATTGTGAGATAAGTAAGGGGAAAAGTGCTTGTTTTAAAGTATTGAGAGACGCCTATGATCGCAATATATTTTTTGAGTTTTTCTCAACAGTTGGATTACTGGCAGAACACTTCCAGATATTACAATTCTTCAAAATTTTACGAGGTCGCGATCGGTGTTGCAATTGAAAAAGTTAAGATTCTTTGGAATAAACCATGCGAGCCTCCATCATCTTTTAATCCTGATTCGACTATCCGTAAGCATATCAACCACGCCCGGAACCAGCTCTCAAAAATGCAGCATGGTTCCCAAGACATATTAAATTGTCTATCAAACCATTCACCGGTCTACGGTTCGATGACGATTATTCTGGAGGTTGGATTTCTCAATGAGTCTGTGAATAAAATATACAACGAATCTACTATCCGAGAAATTCTTGACCTGACAGAAGCCATTACAACATTTTTTCTGTCAACCCTTTCCGTAAATTCCAAATGTGACAGTGAGTTATTATTTGAATATTAATAATTAAATTATAATCTATGGCATTTTCTTTTTAAATACCACATATTCTGTTATTATTTATCAGAGTATTCCTCGTCGTTCGAGGAGATGGGCCGGGCGATTAAAGATTCCATCAGGAACAGCAATATTGATGTAGATGACGAGCAATGTATTTTGTCGACAGCGGATCAACTTATTCTTTCTTGTATCTGGATGTCGCTTAAGGTAAAGAGTGTATTATGAATATCCCAATTGGACTTGAAGATTCGAAATTTCACAACATTTTCGCAGTTATTTTCAAGACGAAAAGGCCCTGTAGATAATTCGGATTATAATTATCGTGATGAATCGATCTCCTCTTATTATTAACCAGTACTATACTTTTCATTACAATTTTTTTTCAGGTATCTTCGGAAATAGCTGCCGAGATAGGATTGATCGCAAACACCGAGGAATTTGCGCGTCGCTCTATAGATCTGATAGTTTCGATTCTTTTAAAATGTCGTCACAAGGGAGCGATCGAAGCAGCGGGGTTGGCACTCGCGAAATTAACTAAGTGAGACAAACAACAACAAAAATGAATATAACGAAAAATAAAGTATCTTAAGCGTCAATCGTACTTACAGTTAAATTCTATAAATTTTAGGAGCATGAGCGAAGGAAAATACAACGTATGGATAGAATCTCATCTTATAGATTTACTGAACATCGACAATAGTGATAATATTAATTTGACAAGGCGCGGTGCTGGATTGTCGATAATGTTTCACAGAATAGTATCTAGCGACGGCAGAACAAATCGTCCGTGGTTGCACTTTGCTGTACGAAAATTGCTAGATTCTTTGAGGATTAATACCAAGGATGCGTCGATACAGAGCGAAGATTGCCTCATAGATTCACAGCAAGCCAGACACTTGCACTTTCTTCGAACTTTGGTGGCTGATAAGGCACTACAGGCCCAGTTGGTACCATATATTGAAAATATATGCTTGACTTGCTTCAAATATCTGGAATCATCCGAGTGGACCGTGCGGTAAGTTACCGTTGAGTCAATCGACAAGAATAAGCGGGGTTGCATTCAACTTGACGAATTTATCATTTATTTATTAACTTCTAATGATAAAAAAACAATTAGAATTTTGATTTTTGTTCACGTTTTCTGCCCTATTTTTTTCTTCTTCGATATATAATCAAATTCGTGTCTTTCTCCCTCGTAGAGGAAGCTTCGCTTCCATAAAAATTTTTTTTTTGTCGAAATCTTTATTTCAATAAAGTGTGTGCAGGGCTTGGAATATCGTCCATAACGTCTAGAACCATTCGAGCAATCGAATGTTAAACTCCTCTTTGTTATGATTTTCGATAAATAGCGTTTCCCGCGGGTAAAACTGAGTGCACGGCTTTCCATGCAAAGATGTAGAAGAACCATATACACTGAGTGTACTCTTGCTCGCATTCAAAAAACTGAACATTTAGTGCACCAGTGGAAAGCGACAAAAAGGTATAGAGACGAGATGTTATGTCGTTTCAAAATTTTTCATAAAAGCTCTGCACATTCTAACATCCGCAAATTTTTATTTATCGCCCCAAATCGGTCTTAATGAATAAAGAACGTTCAAAAATATTTGGTATTGAATTAAGAAATCGTAAACGAGATTAGAATCTTATGGAATTTTTTTATTTTTCGAAAAATGAACGTATTTGCTCTAACTCACATTCAATTTCATTGATCGGATGAGCTCAAATATTCTACAGTAACAAAATATCATTTAGAGCCTGTTACGATGACTGCCTTGCATATAAGTGAACGATTCGAATGAGAGGAATATATAGGTGACATCAGTGCAGTGGTTAGCGCTCTTACTCAGTACCAGAACAATCCGGGTTCAATCTCCGGTGATCACTATATATTTTCTCTCCTCTCCTCCTTCGGCAGGTCATCGTCACTACCATACTATAGACTTCTCCAAATTCTCTGTCCACTAATCAAGGGGCTGTTAGAGATTCAATTAGGTCAAGATCACGTTATCAATCAGAGATCAAATCAAAGAGATCAAAAGAATTTATCAAGTTTTAATTGCTTCTACTTTCGAAATATTTAAACGAAACGAGCCAATACTTGACACACACAATAACATTCACGTATCTTTGGTATAAAATTTGGTGATAATTTGACGGAGGCGTTCGAATTTTGTAGCGGTTCGATTTCTTTTTAATTGACGATTGCCAAGGTTTGGAAACATAATATGCCCGTAACTCGTAAATCACTTGAGCAATTGATCTAAACATTTTCACCCAAGTTACACAGTACATCTTTGTCATTATTTACAACTTTCATTAAAATATATTGAAAGAATAAGATAATTTTGGAGCACTTTGATTTTGTAAATTTCCTTGTAACTATAAATTCGTTAAACGAAAACACAACGTATAACTTTGTACGTTGCTTCCTCATTCTTTTGGTTTGTTGTTCACAAAGTTTCCTCTATGTGTAAGCCAAAATTGATCTGTGGACTTTCTCACAGGTGAGACTTTGTAGACAACAAACGAAAAGAATGAAGCAACGTACAAAGTTTTACTCTGCACCCTTGTTTTATGTCATTAAAAGTATGTTATTTGCCGCAAAAAATTAGTCAATTACTCGCAAGAGTGTAGTATAAGTGAAGAATAACTTAAAAGAATAAAACTTATTGTTTCAGAAACGCGAGCCTACAGCTTTTCGGCGCGGTAGTCCCGAGATTGGTTGGTCAGTGCAACGCGAGAGAATTGGACTACGGGATCGGTAATTCGATCGATCATTTTGTCACGCATTATCCGATTCTAGCGGCTACTGTTATGATGGAATTGAAGTTTTTCGTAGACTTATTTCATCGCCGAGAGAACCCAATAATAAAGAGCAATATCGTGCCGATGCTAACGCTATTGTCGAAAATGTCGAGCGGTGGTTGCGAACTCGTCGACTATTCGTCGAATGACTACTTATCTCAAGGGAGAAAAGTATTCAGTATACTGTTCGGGCATCACATTTTCAACGTTCGAGTATTAGCCGGCAAAGCTTATGCAGCTTTCATCCCTTTGTCCGAAATCCCTTACGAATTGGCCAAGTTGCAGCTGGATAGTTTATCGGTAAAACGCACGAAAACGAGCAATTACGAGCACGGACAATTGTGCGCGCAGCTATATCTCGTTCAAAAATTAAAGCATCAGTTGCAATCCACGAGCGAGACGTTTGTCATTCGTAAGCACAAAAATTGCGAAGATTTCGTGACTCGTGGAAGTTATTTACAATTGCAACTATTGGGTCGCACTGTTTATCGTTGGCTAAGATACGAAGAGAAGTTTTGCTACACAGTCAAATCGACGTTGATCCGATGCTTGCTCGAGAGTCCCATTTCTTTTTCTTCGAAAGACTTGCCCCCGGATTGGTTTTACCCAAATGGTGTTATTAGAGATAAGCTTGACGAAAATTCGAAACCGGGATTTACCGAATTCCTCGACAATTTAATGTCCTTTTCCGCTCAACTCAAGGTTGTAGAATATACCTCCGAACCCTCGGGCCTATTCCATGTCGCGCTGCATTGTCCCGAGCACAGAGCAATTACCATTAAAAATCTTAGAGCCGAGGATTGCAATTTACAATTTTTCGTCGATGAGGCTCTCGTGATTTTTGACGATCGTACAAAATCCAACAGCTTGCTCGGCATCGTCGGTTCAATTCGCGACATATTTTATAACGATGATACTTTCAAGGAACTACCGTCGGAATTGAAAATAAAAATACGGAAATTGACGTATGCACTGACGTTGTACGATAAATCGTCGCGACCGCACGCGCGCGCACTCAATTGCATCGGTTTCAGCATTGTACTCAAGATGTATAGGTTCCCCGAGATGGAACGGGCGATGTATTATATACGCAGGGGAATAATGGACGAAGATGCAGCGGTGAAGGAATTGTCGATAGATTGTCTGTCGCGTTTAATATATTGTCTTCGCGGGTTCAGCCTCAAACGCATGATGAGATTCACGATGGTGGAAACGGGCATACTTATCGAAGTGATAATCACACTGCTCATGGACGAAGATCCGGAAGTAAGGGAATCAATGTCAAAGACGTTGCAGCCCCTTATAGATGGACATATCAATAGCTCGGGCGAGGCTATTTGCGCGAAAGCCAGTCTTCACAAGATTTTTAATATGTTTTCATTGCGACTAATGGAAGACCTTTCGCAATACCGTAGGGAATTAACGCTTGACTTTGTGCTCAAATTATTCTTGCGCCTAGTCGATCGTGTGCAAACGTACGTATCAACCGAGAATTTGAACGGTCCGTTTCAGCAGGATAATACATTCAATCGAGACGACACGTTTTTCCTCAATATCGTGTTTTATTGCGTAAAAATTATCGTAACGCAAACTTGGCCAAGAGGCAGCATCGAGAGCATCGAGATACAAGAGATCGATGGAGCGATTAATGCGAAATACGAAATCCAGCGTGAAACGATGACGGATTTAACGAATTTAGTTTCTTTAAAAATAGGTACGTCGCAATATTTATTTACGAAGAAAGTTTTTTTATTGAGGATGATTGACAAATGTAGATGGGAAAACCTTTCGAGCAGTAGATATAGATTGGCCAATTTGGATGTATACTATAAATAAATTGCTTTGAACAAACGTCGACCATCGTATCATTTAGAAAACGGAAGAGGAAAAAGTTTATTTATATAGTTAATGAGACACACGCATAAGCGAAGATCGATTGTCGCTTCGGCCGCGACCGAACCTCAAGAAGTCTATTCATATTTATTTGAAAAAATACAAAGATTTTTTTATTCTCCAAAAAATTTACGATGGAAACGACTATCGATATTTCGCCGATTCTTTCCTACCTCCTTCCCTCCCAGACATGTACATTTGTACAGAACGACCCAATAAACCATGCGTGTCTCGCAGGCACTATAGCTTAAAATTTTATATTTACATTTTTTTTACTACGTATGGCCGAGCTTGGCGAGTACCAGTAAAGTCAGAAAGTGTTTTGCCTGCAAGCAAAATTATTCTATCGATATTTTTTCTTACGAGCTATAAACTACTCTGCTATCATTGAATAACTCTATCTATCTTTCGATATTTTCGTGATCGTCGCGTATTTTATATTCGGTTTTGTATTTCTTTCTGTTTTTTTTTTTTTTTTTAAACTTTTCTTTATATAATTCTTCGACGCAATTTCAAAGATACCTTTGAAATCGAGTAATTCTTCATGTGCAACGCGCGATGGAAGAAAATTCCATTGGAATAAATAATAAAAAATAAATTTACCAACTATGTATTAGAAGGAGCGATCAAATGGATACAATACCACACGGTGAATAAAACTCTTTTCCCCAATGGGAAAAAAAAGAAAGATATATACGAAAATTTATAATTTTTCATCGTTAAACATATAACAAATACATCCGAAATATTTCACATATATTTAAAAATAAATGCCAAAGGACATTTTTGATAATTCAACAAGTGAAAAATATATGTGAAATATTGAATTTTTTGTTGAAAATATATTGAAAAATGTTTGTTTTTCGCGTATTTCTGACTTTTTTTATTCCTTGAGAGTTTTTGATGTAATAATCATGAGTTTCTACGTTGACTCGATACGTGACTCGACCGTTTGCAAGAATATACGCGGGTCGTTAAGTGGATTCACGACTGAATGTACAAATTTCATTTTCACTCCAAGTATTGTTTTGCGATATGAAGAAGTTTCGTGCCTTGAAAACAGTTTTTTTTTTCTTCTGCTTACGGGAGAACATACGATGCGAACAATTGTCAGATACTCAGCTATAACTAATTGCGTTATAATTGACGAGTCTACACAGACAACGAACATGAACACAGAATTAAATCTATAATCGTACATCTATATATAAATATATATGCTTTCTCGTTAATTTTATGTACCTCTACATACTTTATACTAAATAAAACGCGTTATCATCGCGGGAATAGAAGAAACGCTTCGAAATATTTCGCACACGAAAGGGGAAAAATGTATATAATCAGACGATTTCGTCAATTATGTTAATTTTAAATGTTTATTCTTCGCCATGTTTTTCATTTATATTTTCAATTTATAACATTGTCCTTTTACGCATTTTTTCTTTGTTTGTTGTTTTCTTTAACTTTCAGAGACACAGGCGATATAATCGAACATGATATTTGTTTCGACCAAGTTACACACGACTTAAATATAATTTTATGTAAGAAAAAGAATGTTTGGCATTTGTATGTATAATGAAAATAAACAAATACATTTACGCTTAGTCGTCACGTGCACGACTCATAGAAGAAAAAAAATCTCAACCGGTATATTCAGCTCAGTGTTCAATAGCGTAAAAATCTACAGCCGTGATATTGCTATTTCGATGTAAAAAAAAAAAAATAGAAAAAGAAAATAGCTTGATCTCAAATGTTTCAAATGTGCAAAAAGTTATGATATTTAAGTGCGATTTTTCGATGCGTAGGTGATGTTGCAGTATAATGCTCTCTTAATGAAATATTATCATTCTGTCTTGCCAACCCCCCCCCCCTACAATATTTTCAGCATTGATTCTTCTCTTGTTCTTTTTACAGATAAACCTTTTGGAATTTCATAGGAAACAAAAAACGTGTTCTCCACGATTTCGCTGTTAACGACGCTTTGATCAACGAGTTCCGAGTGAAATCTCGACGTCTCGTATATTCTGATCTCTCCTATCTATCTATCTATCTCCCTCTTTTGTTCTCTCTCAATAATATTATCACGCTATGTACTATAAACACGAATTAATTTACGGTAAAAATGTATTCTGTAATGCTAATATCTCGCGCTTATCAATACCGTACTCGTCTGTTATTTTGCTGCTTGGCTAACCCCGACCGATGATTTTGTCGTTCTTTGCGACGTTTCCGCATTTTCGTTGCTCGCCGATGGATCGACGTCCATCTGTAATGTCACGAAAGCACACTCGTTAACTCAATGACGTAAATTTCGATAGAAAAAAGTCGTAAAAACTCGCTATTATCAAGTATCAAGATCAAGGAGCAATCAATTTTAAGCTACGCTCCTTTATTTTTCAAAGATAATTTCAATTTCATTGAATTTTCTAAAAATAAAGACGAATTAATTAAAAAAAAATCAAATTCAAAAGATACAAATAGAAAAATTTTATTTCACGAATCGAATATTATGGATTCAATCGCGTAATATAAGTAAATGTAATTAGAGTAATTTTTTAAATCGCACTGTTCATGTTTCGAATGTATTTAATACATTTTGTTATTATCAAATTTTTTTGTTTACCTTTTCCTCCTTCTCGTCGTCAACTAAAATAGGACCGTTCTCGGCCTCGTATTCTTTGAGAACGGCGTCAAGATTGTACCTTCTTCGATAATTGACGAAAAACGATCGTAGGTGAGCCTCAGTTTTCGTACCGATAACGTCAGCTATCGCGGAAAAGTCTTTTCCGTATTTCCGAACACCCTGAACGGCCAGAAGAAGCTCGTCGTTTGTCCAACGCGCGTTTATACGGCTGGATACTTCGGGTGGACGCAAATCGTCAATTCCCTCGACGGTTTTTCGTTTGAGCGCGCTAACTTGTTGCTTGTTCGACTGTATCTAGTGTTGGTATAATAAAATGGTACGTCAGAAAAAAAATCCTTCCCTAGTAATTATCTTAATTATAAATAGAAACGAAAAAAAAGAAAAAAATTAATTAACAAACAAAAAAATTTTTTTAAACAAGGTAAGCGCGTATTCCGTGATGAAAGTTTTCACTACTTTGCATCGCGTAATTTGCCAATTCAAAAGATAACTCGGTATCACTATGAAGCATATAAAAATGTATCCACACGATTATCATTATTATATCTTGGTTTCTATGGGTATTTTGTTCAATAACGTACTTGTCGCTTGAGGCTAACAATTTCGGTGTCGATAGCTTGAAGACTGTTGTTCGCCTGGCTCGGCTGGCCAGCCAATGCTGCCAGATCATCATGATTTACTACCAGTCCACGCGGAGGTTTTCGTTTGTTCGAACGACCGGGCATGGAACTCAGTGGTCTCGCGACACCGGTGCGCCTAAACCATCCACACACTTTATTCCATCTCTTCTTCGATACCACGATTTATTGTTGTATTTTTTAGTCTCGTCTTTTGTGTCAACGTGCGAAACACATTTCGCCAATGTTCGTACAGGGTCGATCGTCATTACGCGATAATTATGTCGAAAAAACCTATTTAACTCTGACCGGTCCACGCTACAATTGCCATCTAATCTTGAACCCAAGGGATTATAATGACCTGGTGTATCCCTTGTGCTCCTATTTCTTCGAAAACAATAGACTTTACCCTCGATACATCGAGTGACGCGGTAGCTTCTCAATGCCAATTTAAAAAGATAATAAAAATTATTAAAACCTACTTATAAATATTATCCTTACGATTTTACATACTTATAATCCGAAAAGAAATGATCAGTAGCCAATCGCTAGCGCGAATAACGACTTTTCCGAATTCGCTACGTGGACCTGCTAGTGCTCAGCTTTGTTTTCAATCCTTCAGGGCTCGGAATTTTTAGTGATAGAATTGATAGCATACACGCAAAGATCTCTAACGCCTGTATGAACATCCTCGTTAACACCAGACACACTCGCTTCGTTTTTCATCGAAATAATGAAGAAGAAAAAAAAAAAAATTCGACAATCGAAAGAATTTTCTTCGTTGTTAATCATTTTGTCACTTGAATCCACTGACCTCCAGTGCAGATAGCAGCTATGACACGCGTGTCCTTTGGGTGTCGCACGAACACTATGACAAGCAACGCCGCAGTTGCTACAAGCCCCCTACAACACATAATGCCCTTTTTAGATGAAGAACATCCTCGCCAACTACGACCCTTCCCTACTACTAGAGATTATTCCGAAAAAATCAAGGTTTTTTTTTCTTTTCTATAATACCGTTGCGAACTTATAGTTCCACGGAGTATTGTAATTGACAAATTAAATATTTGTATCAAAGGATCATGTTCTACGAGCATGTAGTGAGATTATTGTCACAATGACAAATTCAATTGCGACACCAATGTTATCGTAATGAATAGAAGCAAATTGATTGGATGGTTGTTACATTTCTATTATCTGAACAAAATTATTCAACAACTAGGATACATCCATGTATGTAGAAGGCAAAATTGCATTTTACAGAGATGATGGGCACTTCTCGATGTTTCCAAATATGTCGTTCGTTTATCCTGCTATTTATTTCAAACTCTTTCTTTCGTTTCATTAGAAAAATCGGCCGATACTATAACTTCGTGCGTTAACTTTTCATTCAATCATTTTCAAGGTAATTTCTGTACTGGAATTCATAGCCAAAAAAAAAAAAAATCTTAACCAGTAAGACTCGTTCCATCAATGCGATAGTTTTAATACAGGGTTTTCAGACTTAAATCTTCGATTTACGTTTATAGAATGGCGGATAATTTGTAATTTTTTCATGAATATCGGTACAAAGATTATTGAATAAAGAAAATGTTAACAAATATAATTATAGTACAAGATCATTTTTTTGTAAAAGTAATTTATATTAAATAAAGAGATAAATATACGAATGCTTTTATCGAAATAACGAGAGATGGCCATATCTGAGTATTCCAGTGAAAAATCGAATAGAAATGAAATTCTATCAGGTCTAACGGTGCGTTTGAGAAAAAAAAAATATATATTTAGCAAAAAACGTGGTAAGCAATTCTAGCTCTGCAAAGTGGGGTAAGGTTTAGGCTGAGTACCTGAACCTGGGGGACGTTTTCCGAGTCGGACGAGGCTTTGGCGTCGGCGCCTTGGTTTCCTGGTACAGCTTGGTTTTTTCCACGACGTATTCCGCGATGGATCGTCCATTTCTGGAACGTTCCACATTAACGTTCATATTCACCTGCACACCGTGGGAGCGCGATACACTTAACTTAGGATCATTTTAAGATCCAATCGCCACATATTTTTTTCTTTTTAAACAGTGAAATACGTAAGCTTCGCACTCATCAACCCTTTGAGTCCGGCCACTATTTTCCCGCATAAAAAAATACTTTCTCTATCTCTTATCACTTTTATAGAATATTTTAAGACAAAAAATCCAATAAAAGAAAACAAAATAAATTTATTTTTTGCAATTAAAATTGCCTAATTGTTTATTTTTCGATATTTCTATGCTTTATCGATGTCATTTAGCAATGTTTCATTTATTGAACCTTTTATTTTAACCTAGTCATTTAAGGTAAGATAAAGAAAGTGTCCAAAGTGAACGTGACACGCCAGGCACTAAATGGTGAACGACGTACACAACCTCGCGGTACATATATATTTTTTAAATGATGGTGAATTTCGCTCGACATTCGTCTAATTTCTCGTACTCTTCGCTCGGCGATCGCTGACGTGTGGATACATTTTTTATATATTAAAAAAATAATTATTCCACGATGCAGATAAGTTATCGAAATAGCGGCCCAGATGCTCCAATTACAATTATTTATTTATTTATTTATTTATTTAAAAAAAAAAAAAATGTCTTCAAGTATCAACAATTCTTCTTGTCGATGAACGGCATCTGAGCCGATGCTCCGACGCAGGCCAACAGAATGAAATTTGTACGTTATCGCTCGTTACGGTTGCATGGCATTGACGCGGTGAGAGCATGCATTGGTTATCAATAAATCGACAAATAATTATTGCTCGGATATAGCTTACTTTTTCCTCCGACTCGCTATCCGTGTTCGACCCTAATTCGCTTCCGTTTTCGCTACCGTTTTCGCCCTCCTTGCCACCGCTGGTCAGTTTTCTCGCTTGTCTGTCCATCAAAGACGTACGGGTTCTCGTCTTCTTCCAACTGTAGTAATATTTCACGAGACTGGCGATCGACTTATCCGGCAGCTGAACAAACGAAATTTACAGTGTTAAAATCAATTTAAAAAAAAATCTTTTCAATAATATTTAGATTTAAATAACTTAATTCTAAATCAATGATAAAACTAGATAAAACAAGATAAAAACTTAATAAAAACGTTCCTCACCATTTGTCGTATTCTGTGAAAACTTTTACCATGGAATTGGAAGGCTTGTTCAAAGAGAACCTTGTCCTCGACAGTCCACTCGTCAGGAAACGGAGTAAAGTTGGCCAAGTCTAGTACAGCTCGCTCCAAATTGTGTTTGTGCCAAAATAGCATTCCCAGGGCCTGCTCACCGTTGTAACCATATTTCTCCTTGGCCAATATAATGTACTCGTCGACTGTAATCAAGGAATTTTTGAATCAGTTTTCTTTTCCTTTTTACAAGGATGCAATTAATTTCTGTTAATTACGTTTCTGATCCGGTATGTCTACCGTCGGCGACCATACGAGCAGGGCTTTGTCGGGTACCTGATCGGGACGACGCTCTGAAATAAGCAAAAATGCTTTACCGCTGTCCTCCGTTATGGAAGCATCAAATCTATAGTTATAGAAAATATTAACGTCAGTTAAACCGTAGACTTACCGCTAACCGGGATCAAGTCTGGTACGACCACCTGATAATCGCGTCCTACGCGAATTTTTTCTGCTGGAACTTTGGAAATATTTCTTCTATAAGTTGGGATACCCAAGCGTATATTAAAAAAAAACAATTTTTTTTGTTTCTTTTTTACAAGGCATATAAACGTCAAAAGAGTGATTCGATCGATATTTCAAATAATTACGGCTGCGAATAATAGACTGGTACACACAAACTTAAAAAGTATATACGCATACAATCGGAATTTTGAAAGAAAAAAATTGGGGCGCGCTGTTTGAAGGTGCATTCGTAATTTGGTAATCGATCGATAAACCAAGCAGTGAATGACTCGTAAATGATTATGCCACGAACGCCGAGAGCTCGTTACCAAGTAATATCATCAGGATAATTGAATTTAATAAAATTTTCATAGCATTTAGTGTTATGCTCACCACCGTCTTCATCGCTGGAGGACTCCGTCTGTCCATTAGGGCTGGGGCCTCTGGATCTTCGGCCGTTTCTCACATTTTCCGAATTTCTTTCGGCTAAAACCATTTTCTACGTTTACACGACACTGTTGGTGTCGCAAGAGAACAAATTTTAAGTGATTCGTGCGACTCCGACACGTTTAAAACTCCGAATGCAAACCGCACCTTGTGTTAGCGTACGAACTCTCCCGCAGACTGTGCAATAGTGCGATGCGCTTTGTCGCTTCGTGCGACCGTAGCGAAAGTAAAGATGGCCGAACGGGTACGGGACGCTCTCATTGGTTGAACTCCGATTGAATAAAAATGGCTATTCCTACCATAATTTTTGGTATGCATTCGAAATCGACGCTATTCCAATAAATACGATAAATAACAAACACCTTCCTCGTCTATTGCACCGCGCGTCTCTTGACCGATACCCTATAATCGATAATGGCTGACGAATCGTTTTGATTTAAGAGGAAACGTTCATCTCGTTAATTCCCAAAGATCACACACTGATCTCACATTTTTCCCATTTTCCTGGCTGCATCATATATATTTAGCTATTAATACAGGACTTGTAAGTTCTCGGTGAAAACGCAGCGGAAAAGAAATCCATATAGTGATCTAGAAATATTTAAATTTCAACTATTTCTTTATCATATATACGCCATGGTCACATATTTTCGTGCAAGGTGATGCATTTCGCCCTGCAGATGCAGTGAAATATATCACCTGGCTTGCTAGAAAAAATTCTCGACTGATGATTCGGCTATATACTATGATAAGAGAAAATTGTGTAGTTTCGTAAAATCAATGGACGCGGAGCATGAGGCATCCTTTGAGAGACAGCGCATTAGGCATTATATATATTAGTGTGAGTGAGTATGTGTGTGATATATATGATAAGTCTACTACACGGTAAGGGACGAAAGCTTAACGTTGTCGTATTAAAACATGCGACATAAATGAAAATAATAATAAGTATTACTACGATTGGTTAATTAGAACAGTCACGTGATTTATTAAATTCTGAAGCCTCGACCCTTAGCCGAAGCATTTTTTTTCTTCATATTCAAAACAAATTCACACAATTGTGTAATAAAATAATTTTTTAAACGTAAATATCTTGTAGAATAATTGTAATTGAATTAAAGTAAATAATCTCTGTAACTAATAATATTTCGAGTATCGCTGGATCTATCATTACTCGTCACCCGATACATTGATATTTCGGTGACGTCACATTCTAAGGTCGCACGAAGTTCACTTGAGAATTAGTCGCGGAAAATGACGCGGAAATAAATAAAACGATTGAATAAATCGATATTATAGTAATTATCATATTCTTTATCGAGTGATAGTCTCAAATTATCGTAAATTGAGAGATTAATAATATTAATTATTGAATATTACTGCGTATTCGAAATAACCTCAATAACAGTAGAGACCGTTCAATCACCCAGCGGCGCCACTGTAGAGTAATCGCAGTCGCTCATGGACTTTGTCGTGGCAGGGACTTTCGTCATCAAATTTTAATGTAAATATTAAAAATATTGATATTCCGGCGAGAGCTTGTCATCGAGATAAATCAGGGCATTTCATTTAAATCGTTGATTAAACTTTTAACGTGCGACAACGCTTATTTACCGCGTATTTTCTTGTTCCGTAATAACCAACAAAACCCTTCTGCTACTTTGTACTATTTTGTGTTCCTCGGGATATTACTCGAATTCTTTTTTTTTTCTCTCGCTCCCCCCCCCCCCCCCCTCTCGCTGTCTCTCACTCGCTTTAGCTTGCTCGTCCTCTCTGTCTCTCTCTCTCTCCCTTTAATGATAATCTCGTCGAAGTGAAAAAGTTGTTAACCACAGGCAGTGTCAACGCGTGTTTCGGAGTGTTAGGTGTTGGTACGCTCGAGGGAACTGAAAATCCGTAATTGGCATTATTGCATTAATCTAATTTTTTTTATGCCAAAATATAACAATTCTACGTCTCGTGAAAACGTGTTCGTCGTCATTTGTATTCCACTCTCGTTTCTCGGGATTATTGACCGCTTCGGTGTATTTATAGATTCGTAAAAATTCCCGTTTGCTTGTTCATCTTTTTCTTTTTTTTTTTCCAATTAATTTCGCTTAACATTTGACACACGAATTTATTAATTAACCGGCAAACACTTGTAAGGAGATTGACAATTAGTGAAGCCAATTGATAGTCAATAACTACATCATAAGTAAAAGACGAGAATTAGTCTAGCTCATTCGTGTAGTTCAAAATTGGTTGTTTCGCTGATTACTCAAATTTCTTAACTTGGAAATATTTCAACAATTTATATAATTTTTTTGTTTGTTTTTAAACGAGCATGACGATTAGAACATATTTGTAATAACTGTTGAGTTTATTGGCATTAGACAAATTTTATAGATAAGACTCGCCATAGCAAAGCGCAGAGATGGATGTAATTTCATTTCAATAACGCATAAATATTTAAAAAGCCTACGAATAAAACTGATTTGAATCGATTTTACTTGATTTACAAGACAAATTTATTAGAATTATTTAACTGAATTCTTAAAACAGTTTCATCTAATTATTCAAATTAATTGGAATAATATCCGTCTCTGGATGATCAAATAGATAGGAGACTTGTTTTATTACTGCACTCTATTTATCGATGTAACTAATTATATATTTTCCTGTCATGATAGATGATCGTGTGAGAAATAATAGTTTTGACTTGGATCTACCTCGCCATAGGCTTCTAATAGACGATCCTTCGATATAAATATATAAAAATATATATATAAAAAACATACAAAATTAAATCAATCATCTCAAAAATGAGGGTTGTGGCATTGGTCAGTGGTGGCAAGGACTCTTGTTTCAACATGATGCAATGCATAGCTGCGGGTCACAATATAGTGGCCCTGGCAAATTTGTACCCTCTTGGGAAGGGTAAAGAACACATCATTATCTCATCTAAAATCTAGCACTGTTTTTTTTTTTCACTTCCTAGTTAATTGCTTTTATCTACTTGTAATTGATTTGTTTCGAGGAGTCAAGGATTTTAAAATTTCTAGATGAGCTGGACTCGTTCATGTACCAAACAGTGGGTCACATGGGCGTAGAATACATTGGCAAGGCAATGGGCTTACCCATGTATCGTGAACCCACTTTTGGTAGATCCAGTATGAGAGAAAAGAATTATTTGCCTACCGCCGATGACGAGGTCGAGGATTTATACAGACTCCTTTCGAAAGTGAAGGTAAAACCATTTGATAATTTCTATGTTCTATTCTATGTTCAAAAGATTTACAATCGATTATTAGAAAAGGAAAGAAGGAACATTTTTTTTTTTAATTTCAATTTCTTGTTGTAAATGTTTGTTTCGATAATATTTCTTATTACATAATTAATATTATTTCAGGAAAAAGAGAACATAGATGCAGTCGCATCAGGTGCTATTCTCAGTGACTACCAGCGAATTCGCGTCGAAAATGTGTAATTATTGAAAATTGAAAGACGAATTAATAATCATAATTGTGAAATTGTCAGACTGAGAAGTAAAATTTAATGTTTACAGATGCAGTAGGCTAGGCCTTGTGTCGCTGGCGTATCTCTGGCGACGAGATCAAGACGAATTGCTGAAGGAAATGATCGAGTGTTCGGTGAACGCGGTGCTGATAAAAGTCGCGGCTCAAGGCTTGGAGCCCAAGCACTTGGGCAAATCCATTTCCGAGATGCAACATCACCTCGGCATTATAGTGAGTAAGACGTCAGTGTGATTAATTCGCGATACTTCCCTAACTGAGAGTACACACCGCAAGGAGAACGTTAAAGCGCGCGCGTACCTCAATTGGATCGCTTCCAATCCTTAAACTCGCCGTTCCCCTCGTTGTATCCAAATTTTCGCGCGTTTATTTTGGGAGATGCCGCTATCAGCGATGTCTTGTTAAAAAACATGCAACGACGACGTCGGCAGAACCGAAAACGACGATATTTTTGGAAGCTTCGGTGACGATGGACGAGTTATCGTTAAAATACCGACGTCCATCTCGCCAACAAAAATATCAACGCTTTCACGACAATACTAATGTCAAAATTCATTTGTCACAGCGTGCAACTCACGTTCTGCAATGCACGTTATCGTTGTCGTGAAAATGTACAAAAAAAAACAGCAAAAAACAAAAATAAATTATATCCGAAACACTCGTGATAAAAAAAATAACACGAAAGATGATCACGAGTACCATTCGAATCTCAAAAATTAACATACCGCGGACGTTATATGACAACGCTCGAGCGGGGTTATCACGGGTCATTCGTTTTATCTGCAGAGTGACATGTACGGGGTGAACGTGTGCGGAGAGGGAGGGGAATATGAAACTTTTACTTTAGACTGCCCGCTGTTCATTAAAAGCATCATAATGTAAGTCTACGTTGCACGATTATACGATTATTATATCAATTTCAATTCTACTACACACGTAGCATTTTTCAAACACGATGATTGCCGTATTAAAAAAAAATTATTTTCTATATTTTTCAACGTTTTTAGAGACGAGTACGAGAGCGTGGTCTCTAACGATAAGATTGCGCCTGTTGGATACCTCAATTTCAAAACGATACATTTGCAAGACAAGAATGTAAGTCACAGAGGGTCTCCGATTGAAAATTATTTTGAAAACATTTTAATAACTGATACAACGAACGTCAAATCAACGTTTCAGAAAGGTATAGAGAATTTAACGCTTCAAGAGAGACTCAAATCCGTTTCGATAAAGGGTCCGTACGAATATATCGCCGAGATCGTTGGTCCGGAACTTCAAGACGGTTGTAATCTTTCCGACGACGAGAATGACGATCGTGAGACAAACAACAAGAGCTTGAAAACATCGAATTCCGGTAAAAGTCGTCTCCACTGTGTGACGTTGACCCCAACCGGTCCACTAGGGGTTTCACTCGGATCCTAGAAATTACTACTCTGACGAAATATTTCTGAAAAGTTCCTCCCAAAATATATAATAATAATAATCCTAAAGCAATAATTCAATTGATTAAGAAATTTATTTTATTTTTTAATTAGTTGTATTTGAAATATTTTTTTATCAATTTCGGCCCCATGTGGACCTCCGTGAGTTGAAAATGGGTCATCTAATATTAATCGTCGTCACTGTATAAAAGATTCGACAAATTTTTCGTCACGATAAAAGGTCCCTTCGATCCACCGAGTCCGATGGAGATTAAGTACGACGATGAGGATTATCCGGATGTTCCAATATCAAATAAAAACAAAACTGGGTGGTATTGGTTCGGTGGTATAGCCGGAAAGAATCCGGACTCGAAGCTCGCGATGGAAGAGGCTCTTGATAAATTAAGCAGTAGGTAAAATTTTCTTCATTATTTACTTCATTTCTCTTGTGTATTTAGTTATTTATATCTCCGTAACTGTCTTCGACTTGGAATGAATAAAATACAAAAGCTCAATCGTATTTTTAACAGATCTTGTCAAGAGGGAAAATCTCCAGACTTCGAATATTGTCGGGGTGACTTTGTACGTAAAAGATATGTCGAATTACGCATCGTTGAATGAAGTTTACGTATCGAGACTGGGCCATCCTAATCCACCGGTTCGAGTCTGCATCCAGTGTCCACTCAATATTCACGTTGTACTCGAAGCTTTGGCTTACAAAGAGACCAGTGGCAGCGAGGGTGAGAAAGTACTTAAGAGGCATACGATGCACGTACAGAGTATAAGTCACTGGTCGCCGGCTAGCATCGGTCCTTATTCCCAATCGATTCGGGTACGTATCTCGTCAATAACCAACTTGAAGTCAATCTGATTTCAGAAAATATTAACTTCGCTGAAATTCTTAGCGCTACTTGGAAAGAAAAATACATTTTTTAAATTCAGTTATTGCGCATCATAAAAATATTTATTTGCATAAATATTTTATTTAATCAAATGGCATGGATTTAGAAATTGATCAAACTTAAGTTTTATTATAAATTATCTGTAATTCATTCTGTTTTTTTTTTTTTTAATTCAACAACATCGTAGGTAGATCAATGAAATGTACTACGCACTTTTACTATCAACGATTATAGAAAAATGTACTTATCATTAATTTTTTTCGCGTCTTAGGTTGGACACATAATAGCCGTCGCCGGACAAATACCATTCGTGCCGGGTAACATGACCCTTCTCGATCTCAACATCAAGAGGCAATGCCGCCTAACGCTGAGACATATAAATCGCTTAGTTAACGCCATGGACTCGAACACCCAGTTAAGGGACATAGTCCAGGGTATTTGTTTCCTCACGCATCCCAGTTATATACCTGAGGCTCGGAAAGAGTGGGAAAAACGTACGAACAACGCCATTGTCGATTACGTTGTTGTGCCTAATCTTCCAAGGGGTGCTCAGGTCGAGTGGTGCGTTTGGGCTCACAGAGACAACAATAGGTTCGAGTGTAAGTAGAATTTTTTTTTATCAATCGGTACAAAGTTAGAATCATAACATTGTTTCCTCATTATATTTCACCTGTCATAAAGCCACCTTTTCGATCAAGTATCTTGATCAATATTAGTTTTCTCATCGAGGAAGCTTTGCGAAAGGTTGAACATAACGTAGAAGGAATGTGCAAAGTTCTACCGTATATACCAGCTTGCCCAAAATTTCTCATATGAAAGATACGGGATCTTTATATTAATTTAATAGTTTTTCGTAAAATTCGAGAGAAAAAAGTTATTTCGCGATCGTCGTTCGTCGCCGCCATATTCGATCCTACTAGTCCTGTTAGTCTTTTGCAAAATTGTACATACTCTGAGCTCGATAGTTGGAGTTCTGGTAGACTCAGGATCGTTATTAATTCACACAACTGAAAATTCAATGGTGCGATCGATTTTCATCACCTTAAATATCAATGATCGACGGTAGGTCCATTTATTCAGAACTATTTAAATTGATAGCTGATAAATTGTAAGGGCTTGTGTGTTAACAGACATTTTTGACATAATTCAAAACTTCTAAAGTGTTAACCATTGATTTTTAACACAATTTAAAAGAACGTAACATTTTAATCACTGCATTCGATTAAACGAAAATCAGGGAAAATATCGGTGGTTTGACCCTTCTACATCGCTGCGAAATTTCAACTCGATACAGAAACGCGTTCTTGATTGGTTAAAGTTTAAATTTGATAGATTCATCACACCCACACCCATTCAGACGTATAAAAAAAAAATGGTTTTCTGACTATTCGAAAGATTTTGAGAATTCTGACACAAATATCCAGAATTTTTATTTCTTCATCAAAATAATTTCCTCTGTGAGAAAGTATAATAATTCGAATGACTAATTTAACGAAATAAAACTCAATGTTAATAAAACCATTCTGTTTACAATTTTTCTCACAAATTTATGTTATCACTGGTAAATATTCGTTTACAGACGAAGAGACTGGCAAGTGCGTCGGTAACTTCAAAGTGGCAATAAGAAGGAGATGGAACTACGAGAACGATGTTTCGGCGATCGTGTGTTACCTGTCGACGGGTGAGTTAACAATATTTTAACGTATCGTTCGTATAATTAACGTCTTCTCTTGTTCTTCGTGAAATTTCGTTAATCAAAATTTTTCCTTTGCATCGCAAGCAGGTTCGTCGAATTCCATTGGTAATCTGTCGACGGCAACAACGTTGTCAACCGCAGAACTTACGGCCGCCGAATTAACCGAGGCCTTCGAGTACCTGATAGCAAAATTAACGAAAGAATCGCGCACCGCGAATCCAACCTGTAGCTTGAGAATTTTTTACAAAGTCGGCAGTTCGCCGAGTCCCCGATTCATTCAGAACGTGCTCGATACTTTTTCGACTCGTAATCTTGTAACGACTATCGTGCCGACTACGCATCTGCATAATTTTAGTACCTTCCTGTCGGTGTGCGGTATCAGGCACGAGTAAATAGCGCGCGTGAGAGAGCATCGTACTCGGCGCATTATATCGCACAGGGGTCAATTACATATAAACGAAGAAAGAAAGAAAACAAAAGATTTAGAGATAAAAAGACACTAAAAAAAAACACGATACAGTAAAAGCTTGAGAGGGAAAAAGTTAAGACAAAAAAACCGAAATAACAACAATATAAATCATAATATAAAAGATCGCGTCTGTATTGAAAAGGAATGCCAATAACAGAAACGATTGCGAGTGACCTATCTAGAAAATTACGGTTTTGCGGCTTCGTTGCAAACTATCATGAAAAATAGAGGAAAGACAAATGAAGAAAAAAAAAAGAAACCAAACTAAATTCATTTTTAAAAAAATATTAGTCCTCCAGTGCTTTGTGAAATAAACTTGTGACTACCGCTCGTTGGAATAGCAAACCAACAGAGCCAATCGCCGCTTCCCGTTTCACTGAATATCGTTAGTTCGTTCCTGTCCTCCCCCCAACCCCGGCCACCCTTTACCGCCTCAAACGATTTATCTCAATCACTGAAAATTGGCTACCCTAGGCTCGTGTACGATCATTTTTCACACCAACTTCAACTCGCGATGTTTCTAAATAAAACGTTGTTTACTTGGCTGCGTTACGTTTTCGGCTAGTCAACGGGGCCTTAGTGTAAGTACGATAGATGCGGATGTGGGCGACTACCGTTACCTTCGAATAATCATTCTCGGTCTATTTTATTCAACAATTTATTAAATATTAATTATTTAATTATAATAAACTACATTTGTTATAATTTTATTTACTTTGGGAATTAATTTAACGAAAGAAAAAAAAATCTAAAATTGTAACTATCAGCGTGTTACATTCAATTGTCATTTATCTTATCAAATTCTTTAAAAGTTTCATTATTCATTGAATAATTAGCACGCAAAGACAAACTCTGCAGGTCACTAATTAAATAATTTATATTCATTAAATTGTGGCTTAAATAAAATTGAAGAAAGAATATTTCAAAGTTGCGAGAAGTGTCCATCTTCGGGTGGATATCACGGAATAATCCGTTCGTGTAAATTTGTATCTCGTTCGTAAAGAAAGAAAAACTGAACTCGTCGATGCCTCGTTCCTTTGCTCAAGGTGTTTCTTATTTTTTATGATATATCTCTCGGTGTATCGCGCGAGTATAAATATCATTCGTGTACATTTCTACACCGAGATCTTAGAGTGTTAAGCATTGATCGAAGGACGGTCACGAGGAATATGTTTTTTAATATTTAATTAGCGCTCGTATGAGAATCGTCACGATAAGTTATGTTCTCTTGTCGAGAATCACGACAGATGGAAACTTATTGAATTGTTATACCGATAGACAATGTCGATATTTAAGATTTACTTAAGAATCCATGTTTTTTTGTTTTCACGTGTGGCGTGTTATGAGCCATTGCCATAGCAAGAGGAAGGTTGGGGGTACGCTTTCTAAAACGCGCTCGTCGCGAATAAACGTGCGTTCAATGATTGAATTTTGAGCGAGTTACGATTGAGCATGGATATCAAACCACAGAACGAAGGACGCATACTCAATGTTGGCTCTTGCTTCGAGGCGACGAAACTTTTGATTAAACGCGCACTCTTGGTATTAACAAATCGTAATTATAAAGTTAAGAAACAAAAAGAAAAAAAGAAAATAATTGTAATGATACGAAAAAAAAACTCTCGAAAGATTCTCGTTTAAATGAAATGTGTCTCGAGTATGAACAAAAAAAAGGTTCCATGTACGCGGAACAAGCGCTAGTACGAAATATCGCGGTCGGCAGGGCACGAAAGTGAAAATATTGAGAAAAACGAAGATGTTAAGTATTTCGAGCGCAATCTAACTACACTCGGAACGAGCACTGATCCAAGAATTATTGCAAAAGAGAAATAAATAAAACGGTATATATTTTTAAGAAAAGTATTCGTCAATCCACCTTTTTCCTTCATTTTTCTTTTTTTTTTCTTCTATCATCTATTCTTACAATGTAACGTAATTTTCCTGTAGATTTACACATAATATTCTTACGGAGTAGAAAATGAAATGAGCGAGATGCCACGATACTGTGGGTTCATGCACAATATCATTCGCACCTTACATGAGTTTTTAAAACTCGTTAACGTATATAACAATAATGTTTACTAAGTCGGTGATTTATTATTTTTTTGTTACTGTAGAAGCATAGTACTGTACATAAAAAATGAAATTCGATGATATCAATGCAAAATCGACGGTTAACGCTGATAATACTGAATAAGCAATGTCGTGCTAGTCAGATTAAGAAAAAAAAAAAATCTCGAGGGAAGGCGAAATACTCGCCCGATGCTACCGGTGTGTGTGTGTGTGCGTGCGTGCGCGCGCGTGTGTGTGTAACAGCACCATAAGGATTGCGAGAATGAGATGGCCCACCAGGTGTACTACATCGTGGAGTGAGTATTTCGTCTCGCCTTAAGAGGAGGCTCGAGTCACGTAATTTATAATTCAAGAACCCTCAAATGCGAAAGTGACAGAACTAACAATTTTCAACACATTCGACTCGCAACCAGATTTCCTGATGTCGGATTTTTAAGTCACCGTGTCACATATACGCAGTGAGCCCCACTATTCTGACGTTCCTACGAAAATCTGTGTTCAAGAAAAATGTGATGAAAGTTTTTTTAGGCCAACTATCGGTATCGAGCCTCACCGTAACACATTTACGGAAATAAATGTTCTATCCAACAGAGTTTGATGCACACTTTTCGTTCGTTCATCGGACTCAATGGACTTTAACAAGAGCTCATGCACACACACACACGCACGCACATTCCGAACATTCAGTTGCGCGTGTAACGCTCGCGTTATTACAACTCTTTTTTTTTACACTACAGCCGTTGAACTTACTGATGGAAAACTTATTGCTATACTCGCGTGGGCTCGAATTATGTTCTAAAGACTTTGGATACCAAAGGTTTTACCATCTGCTGTCTACTTGGTTGGCAGAAGTCACACAGATAATTTTTCCGGTCGATTGTCAGATCCTTGGTCTCCACACAACCTGCGAAAAATCATTTCACCTGTGATCCTCGATAGTACGAAAGAAATTAATTTTATTTCTCTACACATTTACTTTGTGATGCAAGTTAACGTAGATGTAGAAACCTAATCATTGTGAAATTAGAAGCTCGACAGGCAGTATCGTCTACTTAAGAGTTAACAGAGTAAAGATTTATTTACGAAATTTGCATGAATTTGACATGAACGAGAAATATGTCACGATAGTGTGTGAAATGCAACTGTACAGACGATACATTCGATCACAACGACTAAAATAAGATCCGGGTAATTATTCTGAACTTATATCGATAGACAGTTTTTTTAATTTGGAAGTGAAAATCAATTATTTTTCATGAAAAATTGTCGAAATATTACCCAGATTTTATTCACAAATAGGGATTTGATTAAAAAAAAAAAAAAAGAACCTGCACCTCCCAATTGTCAAAGCGAAAGAAATCAAACATCCAGAATACCGAGAACATGCACAACGAACAAAGAAGATTTATAAAAAAAACACCGAAGACTAAAAGAATCGAGATTAATGACGACTGTTATCAGTACCTAAGTGCAGATACTTGTCGCATGCGCTGCAATGCACTAGGTTCGCTTCCAAGTCGAGTCGTGGGACAGTATGACAGCGACTGCAATGCGGGCAATAACGACCCTTCCGCCACAGCCTTGTTAACGATATAAACGACAAAGACGTTAGTGAAATGAAACACCGATATATATACACTTTTGAGTTTTCTTGTTTAATTCTAATAAGCACAAAACGCAATCAAAGAACCGATCGATGCATCCTTCTCGTTAAAATCATAAATTTATTAATCGTCAAACGTAGCGATTCGAAAGACTTTGACTCTGCTTAGAAGATTTCATTGAATAATATTAAATAATATTAATCATAACGATGCCTAGAGATTAGAACCGTAGGATCTTTTAAGCAAGAGTAGACGCACCGGTTAGTATGCCAACAAAACGTATGGTATTAGCGTGATTCTGGATCTGTAAACATTCGGGACAGGGTCAAAGAACTCGGGAGGACGAGCCATGGCCATTTAGTGCAATAACGGATAATTGGTGAACAATAAAATTCAAAGTGTTTTATCGTATGTTTCAACGGGTGCCCAGAAAGCCAAAACGAAGCCTCGATCGTGGACATTAACGTACTTAAGTTGTGACGAGCGAGTCAATGGTTAGTGATAGTGAACAGTTTTGGTTTTCTGGATCGTATGATAGATCGTTTTATAAGCCACTCTCCGTAGAAGGTAATGTTGTTATTTTTTTTGCATAAATATTGTACAAGTTCTTACTTGGAACAGGGAACACAGAGCGTGGAGACGTAGACCCTCGTGTTTTTATCGCCCTTTTTGTATTCGTGTTGCCACTGAGCCACGCTATTTCGATCGGAATTGGCGCCACCCGCCTCTCGAGATCCGCAGCTCGCGCAAACTGCACATTCCTGGCAATGCCATCTTCCTTGAGGGACTCTTCTTAGGCCGACACAATAAATGTGGTAACTAGCAACGCAACGAACGAATTGCATTAATTATAAACTGTAATTGAAGGAAATTTACGGTTTCAAAAGTTTCTGTAATATTCACCCTCGATCGCACATATCACAGAAGAGCATTTTGTCCTCGTCCGCGGGATCGTGACATTGCGCGCACGTTTTACAGTCCGTGCATTGCCATGCATACGCTTGAATATGAGGAACCATGTCTAACGTCAGGTCTATACACGACGGATGAACTGTAAAGATATTCACGCGATTTAATGATAGTTTTAAAAACTATTGCGACGAATATTTCAAATGTTTTGGATTAAAACTTGTCGCAAAACTAACCGTATCCATTGCACGTGCCGCATTGAATCAGCACTTCGGTTTTGCCGAATTTATTCAAGTGCTTCAAGCACATTTTGCATTTAATGCTCTTGATGTCTTCCTTTTGCCGCGATAACTCGACATCGACTTCGTCCATCGTCGATTGAGACTCCTCGGTGTCTTGTGTACCATCGCTGGATGACGAGCTGATGAGATACAAGCGTTTATATACATTTTTCCATCGTTAAATAATGAAAATCAAGGAATATTTATAAATTATTATGAACCTTGAGTCGTCGGACGATGAATCACTGTCGCTGTCACTCTGCGATCCTTCCGACTGGCTGTCCAACTTCCTCTCGTTTGGTTTCATTGGCCCGTATAGCACAGTGTTCAATGGATAATACCTCAACTCAGCGGGTGTGTATTCTCGATAATAGTTGGTGTATTGTCCAGGAATAAGAGCAACAGGATAGTGACTCTGTCGGCTCTCCTCCTCGACCTTCTGCTGCTTCTTCGGCACGTGAATCGTAAAAGTCTGGAGATCAAGGCTGCATTTGCGGGATTCTCGCCGCGCCTTGTTGAGGCCAACGTTCCACGATAACGCCGATTGAACTGCCATTTCGGCGAGATCTATTCGATTTCTTTCAGCGTTTGCCGCGGCCGTTAATTCTTTCTGCTTCTTGGAATGTTCCTTCATCTGCCTTTCACGTATGTACTTGCGATATTCCTCGTACTGGTCGGGAAAATCATTGCACATAACGTCGAGAACCTCCGAGCTTGAGACTGCGGTGAGACCTGAAAAAATGTTGCGTTAAATATTTTTATGCTTCTTTGTCGATTAACGATTATGTGCTTTGCATCATTTATCTATTGTTCTTTACGACTCACCCATGTCGCACATGGCTTCGCTCACGAGAGCATTTTCCCGCAGATAATTTCTCTCCTCCATGTCGACCATTCGTCGTTTGAGATCTGGATACTTTCTCTTGAAGGACTTGACGCCTAGGTACTGAGATATTTGCTCTTGTATCATAAAAGTCTCGCCCTTTCTCGTAAGATCTAGCGGCCACTCGTACTCCACTATTTTGTCTACGGTAAAAGGTCCCTCGTCCGGATCGAAGCTTATTTCCATTCTGCGATTCTTCACTTTGACCTTCTCGGACTCGGTTGTCGCGGTACTCAGAACGCTACCCTGCGACTCCTCATTTACTATCGTCTCAGGTGCTGAAAGAATCCCGATCGTTAGACCCTTTATATTATGCAAGTGCCAAATAAATAATATTTTCTCACTCATTAAATTAATTAATTTTTTTATTAAAAAATATTCACATTTTTTAATTCATTGTTTCATAACAATTTTAATGCAATCATTGAATTTATTCATTTATTTGTTTTATTTATATCGAAAATAAATGTAATCTTAACTTGTTTCGTATTCCATCCTGCCGCGCTTATTATTATTATTATTATTATTATTATTATTATTATTATTATTATTGTTGTTGTTGTTAATTGTTTGCGTTTCATTATTACACCTTTACAGACCAGAATAATATTAATTAAAGACAAGAGTGCCTAAAGAGAGATTCATAAAAAAGATGTTCGTCATGGTAAAAATCAAATTTTGACTCTGAATGTTCAATAAATTGAAATTTATTGAAAAGTCGTATTTTCAATGTTTAAGATTTGATAAATGTAAGCACTGAACTTCACGATAAAAAATAAAATATCCAGCATAATAATTTCAGAAATTCACCCGCCTCGGTTCGTTCGTAACTCTACAAAACTTGAGCCGAAAGCGAATTACATTGACTTGTGAGTTGTGAAACTATCGCATACTTAATTGTTCATTGAAATCGTTCGGTGGATTCCGTTGTTACGCGATTCAGTATCGTCTTGCCAGGCGCGAGACAGGGTCTGTACTTCCCACGAATACACCATGACAACTATTACACACTCGAAAACTTCGAGACCTCAGGACGTCGGAAAAGCTTTCTATTTTTAGATACCTTGGTTGGAGGTCTACCAATAGGCACTGATTTATTCTGGCCGGTAGCAATGATTCAAACGTGTCTCCTGTCTCTCATCGTACTCGCAATTGTGCATCGAGACGATTAACATGATATTAAAAAGAACAAATTAACGTAAAATACGAGGTAAATTAATCTTTAACCAGATCTTCATTGTCAATTGTTACCTTGCAGGGACATATTCCTGGCAGGCGTCTGCGATCTCGAACTAGATTCAGCGCTCATTCTCGTTTCCTCGTCGATTACTTGAACGCTGGAGATATTTCCCTCATTTCTGACGTCCAGCAGTTTCTTCGACGACGGTGTTAACCAATTTTGATGATCTTGGATGCTGACCGTGTCTTTATTGTCTTTTGCTTCATTGATAACTTTGTCGATCATTTTGTCGTCGACGATCATAATTTCGGTCTTTTCCATTTCATCTGATACAATACGAGTGGATACTTGGCCTTCTGAACGGCAGAGACTCTCGACGCTCATTTTTTTCTCAGTTTCGAAAGCTTGCGGCTCAGCAGCCTTGTTGATAACGCTTCCAATAACGCCGTCGAGATGAGACATGATTCTCGAATCCATGAGAGATCCCCTACTACCCTTGGCCAGCAAATCGGCATCGTTGACCGCTTGTTCAGCCTCTACTCTCGCCATGGCGTTTGCCATTTTGTGATCCATCGGCGGCTGTCTCAGTGCCTTGTACAGCTCGGAAGTGCTGTGGGAAATTTCGGGCTGCAAGACGGGCTCGCCTATCGTTATCAGAGCCGTCGTCGATTGTTCTATCAGATTCAGATCTTGATCTATCCGTGGCTTTTTGCTGATCTCCATGCGATCTATCTCCATTTTTCGTTTACCGCGACCTGTCAAGAAATAAAATGCGAGACACGATACCTTTAATTGTTAAATTATCGTACCGAATGATTAGTTTTATTGTATTCTGTCTCTGATGAATGAGATCTAAAAATTATTTCAGTATTCCAAATAAATAACAAGGAGCTCTAAGATTGCCAAGACAAAAAGGCAAGTTAATGTAATGAGCGAAACGTACCACCACCTCGTCCTCGTCCTCGTCGCGGTGGTGCGTAGCTCTTTTGCCGGCTGCAACTTCGCTTAGGTCGCTCGTTCTCTTTAGGAACCATCTGCGTAGCAATTTGCGATACCATTCGGGGAACCAATCGCGGAACTACGTCCAACGCTAGCGGATCCCTCGGTATCGTTGTGTCGGCCGGCATCATGATCTGCTGAATTGGTTTTGTCGGAATCAGAGGCACCGGATTTCTCCGCGGTCTTCCCCTCTTCTTTGGCACTTTAGCGTCAGGGCCGCGCAGCACCGGCACCTCTTCGATTATCATAACATCCTGACTCGAATTGGAATTCTCATTGACGATAATTAACTCCGGACGATGTTCGATTATCTCGCACTCCGCGTTAGCCTTGGTTGTTGCGTTTTTCGCTAGCATACTTTTCAGTTTATCGGTCATCGAGAGATCTATCGCCTTGTTCGATCTCACCTGAGTTATGCTAATCTCCTGGCTGATAACGTTCATTTGCTGACGACTTATTGAGCTGGCTTTCGCGTCGAATATAATTTGTTTTTGTTCGCGCGGCATTATCGGCTGTATCGTAACCTCGGGCAGCATCTGCGACAATTTGGCCTCAAGTTTCGCCTTCTTCGACTCGATCGGCGAGATCGTCAAGTCTTTTCGCTTCGACGAAGCCTCGCTTCCGCCGTCGGACTTCCTATTTTGCAGCTGCACCGGCTCGATCGTCAATTCCGCTCTGGTGCCATGAATTCCCGAGTGTATGCTCTTCAGCATCTTCATACCCGGCATTTCCTTCGGCGATGTTGATTCTTTGTGCTTGTGAGAATCCGCAGTATCTTTCGCTCGCTGCGACGACTCGCCGTAATTGTCGCAAGCCACTATAGTGGGGTGACCGGTCTTTGATAATTTTATCTTCATCTCCAATGGTGAATCCGTCTCCTTGCGCTTCGCCGATTTGTCCTTCTTCTCCGATTCCACGATAGAGGCGTCTCCGCATCTCTGCAACTTCTTCTTCAACGACAGCGTGACTTCGCCCGATCTCTGGTGTTCATTTTCAACTTCCGTGGGTTCTTCAGATTTTTTCCCCAATTGTGGCTGAATTATCGATGCATCGCCTGTCTTTGAAAACTTGATCTTCATGCCGATTGCCGCGTCAGGTTTACGCTGATTTTCCTGAGAATTTTCAGCTTTTTCTTTACTTCTCGAGTCTTCGGCGTGTACTTGTATCTCCGAATGAACGATAGAAGCGTCGCCGGTCTTGGATAGTTTGAATTTCATGCCTATGGAGGATTCGGAACGCTTATGAGTCACTGGGACACTCTCAGTCTCCTCAGAAACTTCCGTTCGCAGTGTAAAAGTGTCTCTGGACTTTGTTACTTTGTTTTTAATGCCTATCGGGACTTCGGGCGCTTGCACCGATTCCTGGCTCGTTTCTGCTCGCTCTTTGTGCTTCGCAGTCTCTTTCGTATCTTCGTGTATTATAGACGCGTCGCCGGTCTTTGAGAATTTAATTTTCATGCCCAGTGGCGATTCTGTTCTTCTCGGTACTTCTGGAACTTCGAGTCGCTCCTTAACGTCCTCGCTGTTCTCCGCCGGGACTATAGACGCGCTGCCTCTTGTTTTTGAGAGCTTGATCTTCATTCCCAGCGGGGAATCGGTTCTCTTTGTCTCCTGCGGCGAATCATCATTGATTTCCGATGCAACGATAGAAGCGTCGCCGGTCTTGAACAATTTGAACTTCATGCCAAGCGGAGATTCCGTTCTTCGCGGCGCGTCTTGCGGAACGTCGAGTTTATCTTTGCCTCTTGAGCTGCCCTCTCTGTGATCCTCCGCAGACTCCGATTTTTCGGGCTGTATGATCGATGCGTCTCCCGATTTCGAGAATTTGATCTTCATCCCAATCGGCGATTCGTTTCTCTTCGGCGAGCCCTGTGTAATTTCCGATTTGTCCTTGTGCTTCGTCGTCGATTCTTTGCTGTCCTGTTGAACGATGGAAGCGTCACCGGTTTTTGAAAATTTAATCTTCATCCCTATGGGCGACTCTGTTCGTTTCGCCTCCTCGAATTTGTGCTTTGGAGGCTCTTTCGTTTCCTCCGTAGCTTCGTACTTCTCCGTTTGAATTATGGAAGCGTCGCCGGTTTTGGAAAACTTGATTTTCATGCCGAGCGGCGAGAGCGATGATGTTCCCTCGGTGTGCCATTGACCGCAGATCTCTTCAACGTTCTCGTTCGAGATAATCGAGGGATGTCCACCCTTGGACAGTTTCAGTTTGATCTTGCCGAGCTTCTGTCCCGGACTATCGTCGGGATTCGGTGAATTCGTCGCGGACCGTATCTTCGGACTCTTCGGCGATCTTGGCTCCCCGCAATCGGCGATCGCTGATTTCGCGATCTTCAATATTATTCTCGGCGATCCGACGTTTTCAAAGTCGTGTTTATCCGCGTCTTTCCGCGGGGTGTCGACTATCTTGAGCTCAGTCTTATCAGATGCTTTCGGCGATTCCAACATCTTCTGGAAACTGCTCAATTTCGAGTCTCGTTGAATCAATAGACTCGTTTTCGGCGTCGTCGGTATCTCAGATATTCGCGAAACTTCGCTCACCGAGGGTATCTCGATCTTCGGGGGCTCTTTCAGACGCTCCTCGAGGATTGAAATCTTCGGTATTGGCGCGGATTTCTTTAAGAGTGGGGCTTGCTCCACTTTTGTCGGACTTGGACTTTTCGCTGTCGTTTCTGGGGGCTCCCTGTGAGTCTTCGGGGTTTCTGGACGCGGAACGTCCGTAGCTGAAACCTCCTGAACCAGTGGACGCGGCGGTGTCGATTCAGTGTCCTCCTTCCGTTCCGCGATCCGCGTAGAGATCGGCGATTGAAGCTTAGCTTCTTCAGAAAGTTTTGTTTTCCTTTCGTTCTCGAGTTTAGCAGCCTCCGATATAATTTCTGCCTCAGATATAGCGATAGGGTCGGGAATAATGTTCTCCAACTCGGTCACGAGCGCCGAGGGACCGTCGCAAATATCTCCGTCCGTCACAAAGATTTTCACGTCCTCATCCTGCGTGATTTCATCCACGACGCTGTCGACCATCTTTGGGGAGAGCACAAGCGGCGAGTCAATACTCTGTTCCTCTGATTCTTGTAAGAATTTTACTGCCGACTCCAGCTCTGAGATTTCCGTGTTGGGCGGCAAATTTTCAATCTCCATCGCTACGGCCAAGACTTGATCGCGATCTACCCTCCCAAGTGAGATATCCTCGGACAATTCTATCTTTGGATTCGCTCGAACGGAACTTTCCAATAAAGCTTCCTCGACCAAGTGAATACCTCGTTCTGCCTCAACAGCGGCAGTTAGTAAAGCTTCTTCGGGTAAATTTACTTTAGTTTGTTCTTGTACGGCGATTTGTAATAGATCTGCGGGAACGTCGATTCCGTTATCTTTTTTTACTGTAGTTTCGAGCAAAAGTTTTTCAGCCACTTTCATCTTTCTCTCTTCGTCAATGGCAATCTCTCTCAGAAGATCTTCAGCCAATTCCAATTTTGATTCCTCGGACGTCGATTGATCAGCCTCCACGGGATTAGGCCCAACGCTGGGCAGGTCGAACGCTGCGTCGATGTCGTTGTCTGCCAAGGAGGAAGCTGTAGTTTCTAACTGCGGCATAGGCGAATCAATCGTTTCGTTCATAGCCGATTTCGCTAACAAATTTTCAACAGATGCTGCAATTGATTCTTCTTCAACGACTTTAGGAAGAACTTCTACATTTGTGGAACTAACTCCAGCACCGCTCACGTACTCGTCTCGATCCACGCTTTCCCCCTGATCCGTTTCTTCCAGCAACAGCGAAACATCAACGTCTTTCGTTTCAATGTCTCCTTCAGACTCGTTCATAACTTTCGCGACAATAGGATCGACTGATTTCAAATTAGACTCGTCTCCCTCCTGTATCAAATCTAAATCGAGCAGTCCCTCGAGAGAATCGATATTCTGCGACGACATAGGGTCGTCCAAAGCCTTGTTTAACATTTCCTCGGACTCTGATGGTAATTTGTCCGTGAGTTCGTCGATTTCACCTTCCTCGAGTGGTAACTCGTTCGCACACGCGAGTGCCGCACCCACGCCTTCCTCATCGTCAAGAATTTTGTTAAAATTACTCGAATCCGTTTCGAGAATACTGTCCATCATTTCTTGGGTATTTTGTGACTGTTCGTCGTGGTAGATTTCGGGTTCACGCACCATAGTCGACATAATGTCTTTCGAATTGTCGTCATCGTCTTCGGTAGGTTTTTCGAGACGCTCGTCGCTCTGTTCCGGCTTGCCGGCGGCAGAAGTAATGGAAGACTCGTCGACGGAATCTTCGACTGCCAATTTTTCCACGGACTCGTCTTGAACGTTCGGTGATTCCTCAGCCTTTTCCTCTGAATCCAACGACAGATTGATGTCCACCGGACCCTCTATTTCCTCCGCGTCTACAGGCATCTCATCCACTGACAATTCGCCAATTTGCTGCGCTTTCTCGCCAGCATCTTCTCGAGAGTCCTCCTGACATTCGGTGATATCGGGATTGAGGCTCAAATTCAGTCCCTCCTCGACAGGATCTTCCTCGTCTTTGACGTCGTCCGGATTTATCGACGAGTTCAACATATCACTTTGACTTGTTTCTTGCTGAGAAGCTTCTGGCTTCGAGAATACACAACACGATTCGGCTTCATTTTCACGAATAGGTCTTACGGATTTTTCCGCTCCCTGTTGCGAATTATCAGTTTCGTGGTTTTCCAGAACTTCGGCGGAGGTTTCGGTGACAATCGGAGCCTCCTTTTCCACATGCTTCGACTTTGACTTGCTCTTGTCTTCCTTTTCTTTCACGTCTTTAACCATAGCTTCATTAGTTGTTTTGGTAGATTGTGTTTCTCCAATCGTTTTCACCGAGTTATCATTGGAAATCGGTGATTCCTTCGCTTCTGCTTCAGTGTCCTTTTTCTCATCTTCCACGTCATTTAATATTGAATTGGATACTTCGGCAATTTCGATTCCACTACTTATAGTACATAGTTCAAGCTTTTTAATAGAATCTAAAGATTTCTTTTCTTCTTCCTTCGTTATTGCTGCAGCTTCATCTCTCTCGACTTCGACGTTTTTTTCGATTATTGCAACCGGTGCTAACAGTGTTTTAATTTCACTGCTTGCGGTCAACGACTCAGAATTTTCGATGGAAACTAAAGGCACCGTTTCATCTTCTTTTGCCTTTGGCTCATTGTTTTTATTAGTTTCTTCTGTATTCTTCTCTATAGCGTCATCAAGTGTTTCCGTAGCTTTGATTCCATCAATCTTATCAGTCGATGATTTAAATATATCCGTTGAAATTAAAGATTCAGCATCTTCCGCCTCGGGCTCCACCGATTTTTTTTTATCTTCCGCGCTCTCGTCCATAGATTTATCAGGTGCCTTGGTAACTTCTACATCAGGAATTTTTTCAGTTGAAGATTCAGATTTTTCGCTGACGATTTCGTTTTTCTCTTTCTCATCCTCTGATTTAACTTCCTCTTTTTCTTCCTTTGATTTAACTTCCTCTTTCTCTTCCTTTGATTTAACTTTCTCTTTCTCTTCCTCTGATTTAACTTCCTCTTTCTCTTCCTCTGATTTAACTTCCTCTTTCTCTCCCTCTGATTTAACTTCCTCTTTCTCATGATCCGCTACTTCCTCTTTCTCATCTTCTGCTACTTCCTCTATAACATTATCCAGTGTTTCTGTAACAACAATATCATGAATCATTTTAGTGGAGGATTCAGACTTTTGAATGACATTTGACGGCACATTTTCCTCTTTCTTCGATTCTTGCCCACCTTCGTCCGTCTCGTCGATGCTTTTTACAATTTCCATTTCACTGCTCTGGCTAGCCATATCCGCGCTTGGAATCTCGATCGTTTCTTTGACTGTTTTTTCTGCTTTTTCGGGATCTTCGATGATATCAGAATCACCAACTTTTTCAATCACCGTTTTCCCTTCTACCGGTGTTACATGTTGCACGATAGACACCGGAGATTCTTCAGGTTCCTGCGATGCTATATTTGATCGACAAATGCCAGTTACCACGTATTCTTGTTTCTCCTTTTTTGTGCCAGTGTCGACCTCCATTTTTTCATCTTCTATTGCAATCTCTTCGGTGGTTGCGGTGAAAGATTCTTTTAGATTAATATCCGGAACGTTTTCCACGACCTCTGTCGATTTTTCGGATAATTTCAACGTCGATACAACGAGCTCTCCTTTGGAATTGTCTTCTAACGTAATATCCTCAGTTTCCATGGCATCGGGCATTATTGAAGATTCCTTGAGTGCTTCGGAATCACTTATGATGAATGCATCGTTTGTGCTTTCATTGGACGTAACGACCACTGCTGGCTCAACTGTCTTTGCAGAATTCTCGGATAATTCCAACGTTACTGAAGACTCATCTTTCGCGCATTTATTTAATGTTATATTCGGAACTGCCTTACCAATCTCTGCAGAATTTTCAGACACTACTGATGAAGTTACGATAGTTTCATTTTCAGCGCTTTCTTTGACTGCAATATCCGAAATGGCCACAATTTCAGAGGTTTTAATATTTTCCGGAGTCTTCACTCGTGAATATGTCGCGGTATCGACGAGTTCGTCGCTCGCACTCTGTTTCAACGAAATTACAATATCCGTAGCTGGTTTAACGATATCTACTGGACTATCGGATAATTCCGGGTCATTAACGCTTTCCCTATCGCTGTCGGTTTTGTGATATGCCGCGCTATCCTCGATTTCCATAGGTTCGCTGTCTAACATTTCAATACGTTCCACGAGCATTATATCATGTCTTCCAATTGCACAAACTTGCTCGATGCTGTCGGAACACATTTCTTGCTCAACATACTTTTTATCTGTCCAAGTTTCCGACTTATCGCCCTCCACCAGCGTAGAAGCTTCTGCTTCTGTCTTGATAATTAATTCTACAACTGTCGCAGTGGGACTGTTAACTTCAACTTTCGTTGCAAATGATTCGTTGATTTCTGAATTGTCGGTTTCCATTTCGAGTTTTTCCTGGGCTATTTTTTCGTCTTTTGAATTATTCGACGATCGTTTGATTTCCTCTTCGACAATTTCCGCAGTTTTTACCTCTTCTGTTCCACAATTTGAGGCATCTGCCTTCGAAGTTTGATCCTTCAACAAACTCTCACAATTTTTCGATTCTGGAGAAGTTTTTACATCGTCTAAATCTTTATCGCTTGATTTTTTACTTTCCTCTGGTGGACTAATTGTTTCGCTGACTATCGCCGTTTCTTCGGTAACGACAGGGTTTAAAGGTCCCGGTTTATTCTTAAAAACTTCTTCTATGGCGACAAGGTTAGCTTTTTCAGTGTCAATTTTATCCGAAATTTCTTCATTCGGTTGATCAACTTCCATTGGCTCCTCCTCTTCGACGACAGGCTCCTTAGGCAAATCCACAGTTTCTATGGAAACTAATTCTATCTTAGAATCCTCCTTGACCTTTTCATAAGCTACGCTCTCTTCTGACTTATTGCACGATGGTTTTGCGATGAGAATGTCTTCGGGAACATCTTGCGTGGGTGTAGAGTCTACATCCATACTTTCAGTCTTATTTTCGTCCTCCAATTGTTTTGTAGAGACATTAATAACTGAAGAATCAGTAGAGTCTGCGGATTTTACGCTTTCCATGCTCTTCAGATCTCCTACCACCGGTTTTATCACTACTGCCACAGGTTGATCTGATACGACACCTATTTGATGTTGCGTTGAACCGTCATCCACAATAGACTGTCTCAAAGTAATCTGTTCACCATCACTCGCGTCTATTTCGTTAGAATCCTCCTCTGCACCTTTAGCATTTTCATTTTTTGATGCTCTAAGAGATTCACTGAGACTCACTGAGCTTGGCACACTATTGGGGAGTAATTCATCGCTATCTGCCTCTTGGGAATCCTCAGAAATATATGCTTCACCGATCAACCGAAGACTCTTGTTGATGCCTGCCATACCGGCAGAATCAGGAGATTTTTTGTCATCTGTTTGACTATAAATATCTGAAACAATTAAATAAAATTAACTCGTAGCTGTATTTACACAAATATTTTATTTTTAATGGTAAAAAAAGGCATATTGGATGTTACATATCTCTATTAGATATTATATATCTATCTTCTTACAAGCAAAACATACAGCTAATATATACTTTGCCAACTTTTCAAAAAAACAAGTTTCTATCTAAACATAATCGTCTTGCTCCTTCCAACAACTTATAGAACTCTTCCAACCGTTACCCTCTTTTGGAGAATCCTTTTCCGATCCTTTATCCTTGGTACTACCAATGTCCCTGTTTCTATCAGACCTGCCTACATCGCTTTCCTTCGCATCGAGAGCTCTGCCGATCCTTGAAGCAAGTTCGTCACTCTTGATGTCCGTAATTACCTCAGAGAGTGCGGCAAATTCGCTCTCGAGCGTAGAATCGCTCGCTGACTCTGCCTGAATGCCGATAATATCATTTATATCCATAATGCTCAGAGCTTCTGTGTCATAAGTCTCTGAATCGCTGTCTACGTTGTACGGAGCATTACGTTCGAGCGGAGTCTCATTGGGTTTGACTGGTTGCTTGTTTACATCTTTTGTTTCTGTATTGTCGTCCTTAGAGCCAAACAGGCCCATTTTGGAGCTCTCGGACATCCTCTTAACTGCCAACCGTTGTTCGTGTCAAAGCTTATCTTCTCATACGCGGGTGAGTCGATTTCTCGAGCGCAACATCATCGTCACCGCTGAAACTTTCCGACGATTACGAATATCTTCGCGAAAGAATTCTCACGGTTTCTTTATCTGCTCCTTGTCAAATATTCACTACAATAGATGCTGGACTGGGTGCAACAATTACATTTGTTTTCACTAACGTATCGTACAAAACATAACCAAGATTTTTTTTATCCTTCACGAACCTATTGATTTTCACTGGACGAGCTTCGTGCACAGCCATGCGAATTGCCAATTACGATGTACACCTTTTTTTCCACGTTGAAAACGCGTTGTTTTCGATGATCTTTTTCATTCCCTTTAGTCGTAAAAATTGTTTCTTGTAATCGTGATTTTTCGGATCACCGACGCCAAATCTCTATAGGAGCGAACCCCTCACTAATCATGGTCAACAAAATCAGAGAACATAGATGTGCATGGAAGCACAGGCCTTATGGGAGCATTTAACAGACTTTTTTGTGGGCGGTCGGTCAGTGATAACCCCAGCCACCGCGAGCGCTGCCTGTATCGGTGCGCCAATGCCGCCACATGGTTAGCTCCGCCCTCTTCCTATGCGACGAGCACAGATAGTGTGTCTCTTTCGCACCAACGTGTTTCCAATGGTTGTATATCTTGAGATAACGATATTTCTCGCTTGTATTCACGCAACTATCCCACAAAGCAAGCAGAACTGTAAAAGAAAATGCATCTTTCGATAGTATATTGACTAATAATAGTGAAAAGAATGAAATTTTGATCCTCCACAAACATATATGGTTGCGGGCTGTCAATCAGCTAGCTCCTACGTGCAATGAAATGCTTCATGATGTATAATATTTTATAGAATTGTTTTACGTTCACTGCGCTCCTACGTGAAATGAAATGCACGTGCAATGAAATGCACGTAGGAGCGCAGTGAACTTGAAACAATTCTATAAAATACATCATGAAGCATTCTTGTATTTTGTCTTATACATCATAGAAAGTTTCTGTTTAACTTCGTAACGCTGTCAAATATTAGGTGCGCAACTAAGTTCCCGCTGTTTTTCAAGAGATGTCTCCAGTAGTAAGTGTTGTCGATTGGGACATAACCAAAACGTCATGAACCAAGCTTAGACATATGGTAAACAAACCGCTTTGACACATTAGTGATTTTGTTTTTGCGTCATATACTTTTGGTTGTGTGAAAATGTCTGATTTTGTGCCAAATAATCGACATTTACGGGAAGTGTTGCTTTTCTTCTTTCGTTCGAAGAAAACGGCGGCTGAAGCGCATCGAGAATTCCAAAAATTTATGGAGATGCTGCTCTAAGTGAAACAACATGCCGTGATTGGTTCCGTCGCTTCAAAGACGGTGATTTTGATGTTGACGACCGTTCGCGTGAAGGAAGGCCAAAAACCTTCGAAGACGCTGAATTGGAGGCATTGCTCAATGAGGATCCGTGCTAAACGCAAAAAGAGCTTGCTTCAGCATTAGAAGTTACCCGCCAAGCCATTTCCAAGCGATTGTATGCGTTAGGAATAATTCAAAAACAAGGAACTTGGGTTCCTACGAGCAGAGGCACGAAAAAGTGATTCTACAGCATGACAACGCTCGGCCTCACGTTGCCAAACCCGTTAAAACCTACTTAAAAACGCTCAAATGGGAAGTTATCACCCCACCCGCCATATTCCTCAGATATTGCGCCGTGCGATTATTACTTGTTCCGTTCGATGGCACATGGTCTGGCTAATCAGCAGTTCAGCTCATATGAAGACATCTCAAAATGGCTTGATTCGTGGATAGCCTCAAAAGACGAACACTTCTATCGTGACGGTATTCGAGCTCTGCCAGAAAGATGGGAAAAAGTTGTCGCTAGCGATGGGCAATATTTTGAATGATTCATTTGTAAACATTTTTTCACAATAAAGTTGCATTTTCATAAAAAAAAAAAACAGCGGGAACTTAGTTGCGCACCTAATACATATTTTGATAAATGCTAAATGTCATAATATGTTTTGCTTGCATCAAATTCCATCGAATTACATTTGAGTAGTTTTTATAATTTCTTGAGTATATATATAAACTTTTTGATGGCTAGATCACGATATTTGAGATTTTATTATAATTTTTTGCAAAATTCAAACAACTTCGCGCACAGATTTTCAGCAAAATCGACTCAATTGTTACTTTGACTGTTTTAAACATTCGTACAAGGTTTTGGCGTGATCAGACAAGATTTGGTAGAGTTATGAACTTTATACACAGTTTCCATAAAATTCGAAGAATTCAAATATTCGCTAAACAAAAAACGGTTCGACGGATTCTCGTCAAATTTATTTCCAACTATCTGTCCAACAGCTTGAAAATTGTATACGCTCCATGTGGAAAGTAATTTTTAAGTAAATTCAAATCAAAGCCGTTAATAAAAATATATAAAAGACATTCAGAGGAAACCGATGACGTCGCGCTGAATGCGGTTCTTGTTTGAAGCAGCCAAAATGTGCAGGAAGAAATAATAAAAAATTATAATCAAATCAAGGATTAGTTCAAGATTCGGAGTTTAAAACTCCGTATTTTTCAATGTTATATTCCATTTTTTATAAATAAACGTACAATTCTTTCGCTTTGGGCATTAAAACGGTGCATCATCGTTTCCACTACAAAACGCAGAAACGAGGAATAAGAGCAAAGGGGGAAGCGAGTACAAATACGCCGTATTGATAAGTCTTTGCTACCCGGAAAGTTGTGTTACGTCCCCAAAATTGCAACCCTCTTGACGTCGCTGCATGGCTCAACCGAGGGGCAACCACAGGAGGCGCTCAACATAAGACAGAGGGGAAACAGGGCCCTTACTCCCTTAAGATGAGGAATAAATCTCCTTCTAGAATATCGGGCGCGTGCGAGATGGCAGGATCCAGCCAACTAGGCATAAGGATCTTGCCCTATCTAACCCCTATTGTGACATAAAATAAGATCTATTGTAATATATTAAGAGCTGACTCCTTGTAAGACACCAGGAGTGTGGGAGACGGGGAGTTCCTAGTCAATTAAGCCCAGAGGAACTTGCCCTCTCCAACCCCTGCGTATAGCGCTGGGGGGTATCGCCATAGTATAAACGGGACGAAATGTAGCTCTTTTAGGGAGTTATCTCGTCGTTCTTGACTTACGTTTAAAAATGTCTTGGTCAGTAAAGAAACCAGTCAGTGAAAATAGTGGTAAGGAGAAATCCTTGGTTCTTTTCTTTTTGTGTTCATCATTGCGGCAAAGAGTAACGCGGCCCACCGCGGACTCTCACATTCCCAACCATCTAACCCGGCGAATAACGCGGACCACCGCGGACTTACCATTCCAACCTTTAACCCTAGCCCAGAGAGTGATGCGGACCACCGCGGACTCTTGCATTTCCTTTGATTCCATTCTGAAGGAGGAGTAACGCGGCCCACCGCGGACTCTATGTTCACATTCCTCAATTGTGGCATCTGACCCTGTCTCATGGGTAAACAAATGTGCAGAGGTCGTAAAACTGCTTTAAGGAAGCTCCAGGCCCAATACCGAGGATATGCCAAACCCGGCGAACGAGCTTATTTTACTGAATCAGAGTCACTCAACTTTAGAGTCACTCAACTTTAGAGTCACTCAATTTAACTCGTAATCCCGACGATAAATATCAATTAATTAAACTAGATTACGTGATTAAATGTATAAAGGCAAAATTCATCCCCATCACTGATCCATGGTTTAACTTTTACCTAAAACTAGAAAAACCTAAAATATATATAGTCAATCGAATCGTTATCCCGGATCGGCCTGACCAATTAGCCATAACTAAGGCCAAAAACAAGGCAAATTCTGACTAACAAATCCGGACGTAACAATTGACACTACCATATAAAGCGTATTCCGTCAAAGTTTTTTTTACTATTGGTAGTAAAAAGAAAAGCTAAAAACCGGAAAAAATGCAATATGAATAGCGGAATCGAGTGCCTCACAGGCCACTATTTGAACCTTAAACGCGATTTTTAAATACAAAAGTACCTGAAAAGTTATGGGTCCGCTTGGTTTAAAAGTCGCCTGAACTTATTGATTATTTCATTTTTTAATATACCACGATTAAACAACATTCATATTGATCATTATCATCCACGCGTATGAGGTGAAACACGATCACCGCAAATATTAGTATTACGGATGCACGAGTGTGAGAGAGAACGGTAGCAAGCATTGCTCTACCATTGCACCGTTAGTGCAAAAGAGAGTGCGTGGTAGCCCGTTAGGCATGAATGCGACAGAGACAACAGAAAAGGGGCATACCATGAGATCCGTTCTATGTGTATGTCACATCGATACATCGCCACGCTGTCTTCAGGCGGAAATCGTAACTACTTTTTCTCCGTCAAATCTTAACACGAGCCTTGTGCTTCGATGCACATTTCTGTTCTCTGACAAAATATACGAGAATGAGATCGCGCCCGTGTATTATTGAGCTCAACGAGTGCTTGCGCATCGTCTTTACGCAGAGCGTCTGTACTCTATCTCTCTCTAGCATAATTAAAGCGGAATGCTGTACTTTGCCTTCATTTATTACTGGAAATAGGACCTTGAGGCTGATTGGTGTAAGGGTAATTACATATGATTAGTCAGCGCTGCGCTTAATTGCTGCATTGGCTCTCGTTTACGCGTTCCGAACGTTTCTTGCGTCAGCACTTTAAACTGAAAATCAATTACGTAATCCGTAGGATTTTAGATAAAACCGACTAGTCACTTGGTGTGTGTTACAAATGTCAGGCTGGACGACATTTCTCTTTTTGTAACAGCGCTTGAAACAGAGGAAAGTCGTCCGGATTAACATTCGGAATGCATCCTTGGTGATGTGGGTAACGTCCGTCGTTTTTTCGTGCCTTGTCACACCTCGATTCATCGCTCGAACATATTTACTATTAGAACTGCTTAGGATTCAGATAGAATCCTGTAATCGCAATTTAAAAGCAGTCAATGCAAATTTATTTTATGCATACCAAGCTATGAGACATAAATAAAAATATATTTATTCTGTACATAATTTTATTGGTTTCTGTACATCATTTTATTGGTTTTGATATATTCTTCGTGTTCCTCTTCACCGAATTCACTAGAGCCACCAAATCAGCGCTCATTTTACCATCACGCTTCTGCTGTTTCAATGGTATTACCTGAAAATTAGATATGGAAATAATTCAATGGTTTTCAAATCTCACGTATTGGCCAAGTGTCAGGGTTGGGTTTGTTTAGCTGGAAATACAAGTACGAAATATCTCCGACTGTATCCAAAAGTGACTCGAGCATTTGAGAATGAAAAAAAAAATTTATATATTAATTTTAGTTTATTTGTTTGTTTAAATGACTTCTAAATGCTCTATAAAATACTTTAGTATCACACTTTTGGTTATGCGAATGTAATTCCAGCACTCAGCTGAGACTGGTGGTATTTCCCATGTAAATTAACTGAATTATTGTCTGTATAGCTACCTTGCTTTTGACTGCAGCTGAACTTTTTTACACACTGTTTCAACATACCGTCGATACACGTTGTAGACAAATTGACAAGGATAATAAAATCATATTCTCAATAATTGCCAATATTTGTCAGCTTCAGCAATATTGGTTTTGTTCCTAACAATTGCAGGGTACTGATATTCGTGGAATTGAATAATAAAATAATTTACCTCCTTAATGTTTATATTTGCTCGCCGCTTCAACTTTTCAGTCACGAGAGCTTCGGTTCCCTTGGTCTTTCTATAATGAGGATCTGCAGGATCGATATTGAAGTGATGGGAGGAGTAGATAGCGCCGAATCGCGGATCCGCTACATCAATCTCGAAATCGTCTTGAGACTTTGTTTCTTTCTCATTTTTCATTTTCTTGCTCAAACGTTTCCTCTTTGACTTGGACAATGTCGCTTCCTCCTCAATTTTTTTGATATTGAAATGTTGTTTACCTTCTTCGTCGCCCTTGTCCAATAGGAGTAACTCCAGCTCGGCCTTTCTCTGCGCCTCGTCCTCTTCGTCCGAGAAATCAACTTCGTCCTTTTTGTTCTTTTTTTTCTTGCTTTTTTTCGGCTTCCTATTCTTCATTTCATCCGCAAAGTAGGGATCGTTCATATCGATATCAGAGGGTACGGAATCGTCGCTCTCCGAATCTGCCGAACAATCGCTGTTCTGTTCTCGCAACTTTCTTTGTTCTTCCCTCTTGGCTTTCTTCTTGGTTTTTCGCTTTTCCAGATATTGCTCAAACGGCGTTAGACTCTCGATTTTGCTCATTCTCTCCTTCACTAATTTCTCCGTCTTCTCCTTCGTGCCTAATCCCCACGTGAACTCGAGCTCGACTTCCTGTTTCTTCTTCGTATCTTCCTGATCCTCGATCGACTTCAGCAGCGATTTGTACTTATCTATTGGATTCTTATTCGACTTGGTATCGTTTTCCGAGTCGTTGGCCTCTTTGTTTGTAATCTCTTGATCATTTTCTGCAACATTTCGCCGTTATTAGACAAAATCGAGTTTTATTATATGTTTCAATTTATAATACAATACAATTCATCTTATTACTTTTAAATACAAACCTTCATCCTCGCTCGTACCACTAGCCAAATACGCTTGTATATCACTCTCGTCGATCTCGTTGAGTTTTCCAGAATTTATTTTTTGCGTTATTTCTTGACGCTCCGGATTCGTCTCATCCCAAGTGAGTTCTACCTTCACCTGTTGCAAAGCCGTCGTTGTGAATTGTCGGGGCTGATATTTGGAGAGTTCCGGCAGCTTGGAGCAAGCTTCTTTCGGTTCCTAAAATTATACATCAATTAACTGATGTTATGGTTATGAACATTGTTGTTACGGCAGAACCGCCTTAAAACGTACATGTTCGAATTCCATATCGTCGGGAATGAACCTAAGATCGAGTTTCGTAGACGTTGATTCGTATTCTATGCCATCGCATTCCGTGTAAATTTTGTTGGCCGTTTCCGGCGAATCGCAATCGACAACAGCGTAATAATATTTTAATCTGTTCAATTGATACTGTCTCATCTTCTCTCTGTGATACTCCGATCCTTCTTCGTTCTGAAATCGAAATGTACAATAAAACTGTCCTATTGCTTTGTTGTAAAAAGAAAAAAGAAATATCGGAGAGCCTTATACCTCGTCGTCGGTTTCGACGTCTTCACGGTTCTTATCGGCTTCCACCAATTCGATAGGACCTTTGACTTCCTCTTCCTTCATTCTTTGCAGCCCATAGTCTGATGGATATATCTTTAGACAACAAAATATTAAAATTGTGTTTTCGATAATCCAAAATGTACTCCACTTGATTATTTATTTATTATGATTAAACTACAATGATAACATTATTATTATTATTATTTCGTGTTGACGTTTACCGTTACAGAGTGGATGATGCCACCAGGTGAAAGAAACGAATTAAACAGGACCATAAGATCAACAGCTCGAATCCTATCCCAGTCCATGTTGCAGGCAGCCAAACGATGCGTTATCTCATCCGTAGTTTCAGCCTCCTTATCCAATTCGCCCCAATCGTGCTCGATTTCCTCTTCATTATCTAAAGTTAATTTATTGAGAGTTAAAAGATGATTTAAATTCATACATTCAACGAATATCGAAAATTTAGTTACCATCCTCGTGTTCGGAACTCTCCTCGTCAGAGGAACTATCGCTGAGCAATACACCCTCTCCTCGTGCATAATCTACAGTCAAATCTCTCAGTTTTTGTTTGACGTCCTTTGCAATTTTATTCTTCTCATGTTTGTCCCTGACAAACAGTTCTTTCTCATTTTCATCTAAGTCTGTCTCGTTTTTTGAACTTGCCGTAGTATCTGAATCAGCATCCTCGGATGTTTCATTCAATTCTACTTTAGAATTACTGTCATCTAGCATCTTCTTACCCTCTTTTTGTTTCAAATTCGCATCTTTCTTTTTCTTTGACACTGTAATGCTCTTTGCTGTTGTCTCTGAAATTTTACTCGCTTTCTTTTTCAATGTCGTCTTCTTGCCTTTTAATCCATCAGAATTTTCTCCAGATTCGTCTTCTTCTTCTTCGCTACTTGACAAATCGTAATACTTGCGCAGATTCTCGGTGGAAGTTTGGTTCATCGGTCTGCCTCTTTTGTCAATTGTGTACTTGAGAGTAAACTTTTTGTCACTGAACATGGACTGAAATCTTTTGTCTATCTTCACTTTGCGTTCGCTCTTTGGTATCCGTCTGAATTTCGGATCCTTGGCAATGTGTGCAAAACGCTTGTCCTTTAGCATTTCCTCCATGATTGATTAATTGCTAGTGAGAAAACGTAAAATAAAATTCTTTCAAATACTGTGTAAAAAGAACAATAAAAAATTTTATCTTTATTTCCAATACGATTACTTGTATAGCTTACTTTTGATGCTACGTTCTCTAAATGAAGTAATTAATTAAGATACCCAAACATATTTCTTCAGAGTTACAATAAAACAAAATAACACGAATTTTATGAAGAAAAATGATATATTTCTTCTAAAATAACAAATCTTATAGGTTAGGTAAAATTATTATTTTTCTACCGTACCTTGATATTTACGATAACGTAGTATCCTTGGGCTAGCGCAAAATAATGTTATTTTAATGATCTAATTATTACGGTTAATAATTATAAGATTCGTTATTCGCATATTGAAGTTAGATTAGCACGTTTGCCGTACACCGTGTATCGAGTAAGTTCAAGCTTCGATGCAGGCGGCGAGGTAGGGGTATTTTCTCACTGCCCCCACCACGCTGCCAGTGCTAGGCGCGTCAGGGGAAGGCTTGCGCAGCTTAACAAATCTCGTCTCGATTGCGCTTTACGCTGCTCGCTCCACCCACTTCACAACATCCACCGCGCGGGCTTTTATGAAATGAGTTATGAAAGATTATTTAATGAATATATATAAATAGTATGTAATATTATATAAATAAATAGATAATTAAATTAAAGAAACATATAAAATGCTCAGTCATTTTGCAGCCGTCAGCAAATGAATAGTGCATTACAATCACTTCACTTTCACTTCTTGACAATACATTGTCGTGACAAAAAGACCAAGGTCTACACTTTTTGATTCGTCTGATCCTGTTAGACGCATACGAAATAATATTTGAACTGTGATTGCATCATTAACGCAAGTACACTAAGAAAACAATTTATTTAATGTTAACAAATCTAGAGTTGGATATGGTTAAATAAATGTTTAGTTATCATTAGCAAATTTTAGTTGGGCTAAATAATATTGGTTTGGGTCAAATAAAGCTAGAAAGTATTTGTTAAGAAAAAATCTTCTTTGGCTCGAATTTAATTGAGCAATAATAATTAAACATTTATTTCGCTATATCCAACTCAAAATTTGTTAATATTAAATAAATTCTTTTCTCAGTGAGCACTTCGATCGCGGGTGAGGGTGCCGTGTAACAGTACTGGAAGCTCTTTCCCTGCAAAACATAATCTATAAAAGGACGGACTATACTGCCATGAAGCAGTTATACGCTGATGTGGGAAAATGCACATGATTAACGATATTAACGTCAGTACGGATAAGTGATATTAATAGTGCAATATCGAATACCAGAGAAGCAGGGTAACGCAGTTGTAGCGTTCCAGACTGACAATCCAAGAATAACAGGTTTGAATCTCGAGCTAGTCAATTCGTGATTTTTTTCTCCCGACGATTCACTTTTGAAAAGTTGAGACAAAAAGACGAAATCGAAAAATTTCGTTATACGACCTACTAAGTATCCATGTCATTGACCCTACAATATTTATTTTCGACTCTTACTGAAAAACCGCTACACCGTCATGAATTTCTTACAAATACTAATGAAGAAGACATAAAAAGATCGACAAATTCAATAATTAATAAAAACAAACATTTTATTCATCGATTAAGATTGCACAGAAATAATAGTACGGCTAATAATTGCATTCATTTATTTTGTACTTTGAACGTTTGAACGGCGTGCGGCGTAGTGAGAGACGTCCGCGTTGTCTGACTGTTGATTGGTCGGTGAGCCGGGTGTGCGCGCGGCGTAGTGTGGACGTCACACGCTGCCTGACTGTTGATTGGTCGGTGCGCCAGGTGCGCGCGCAGCAGGCGCTAAAACAGACCCAGTGGAGAGGGTACCCAAGAGGGAAAACATTCCCTCATCTGGCATCACTGGTTTTGGATAACTTGAACATGCGTAGTTCTGCACCCACCGGTCAAAACATGTATCGATCACATGTCATTTGAGCTCCAGTCGATAGCCAACAAAGTGAAACTGAGTGTGAAATCGCTAATTTCATATCGTGTTAGTAATAAGTGATAATCGTGGTGAGGTCGTAGTCCTGCTGTTCTGTGGTATATTACGGTAAGGAATTAAGTTGTATTTAATACAAAAAATTTACACTCGCAGTAGCGGATTGACCCTCTGTAGGAGTTTAGAGTATTCCCCGGTGGACCGCTGACCATGGAGGGTTTCAGGAGAGTGGAAGGTTATGGAATCAACCCGCTTTATACCTTTTTCCCGAGCCAGTTCGCGTTTTCCAATTCGCCCTTCGACTCTAGCCTCAATCTCTTTGAATGATAATTATAACACTGTCGTTTAAATAAATACAGGAAGTGTGGGTAAAACGGATTGCAAAAATGGAATCCACGACGTCCAAGGACGTTTATTCCGATTCATTGTTGCCTTCGTCATTTGAGGAATCCTGCAAAGGTCAAGATATCACCGGTTTGTGCTATCATGTTCACGTCAATCACTTTCCTGGAGGCACGCGCATCGTTGCTCAGAGAAGGTGCTGTGCCGATGGATCTTTCGAGGAAAAGTCTCCGCTGTCAGACATTCCAATTAATTCTGAAAAGCTGAATGTGATATACAACAAAGAGGTTCTTTCACAGCAAGCAGTGTGGAGCACTGAAGTACGTAACAGTCCGCTATCATTATTGTAATACTGTTTAGTCATAACAGTGATAACATAAACATTTTTGTCAGTCTACTGAAAATTATGCTATCAGCTTGTAACTCAAACCATATATATTGACGCATATACGTTGTATAAAGAAGGCTGTGTATAGCTGGATGGTACCGGCAGCCTTGTATAAGGATGGTAGTGCCACTTGATGGGTAGGCGGCCGTTGGGCGGCGTCTACCGGTGAGTATGTTGCCAGACGGTAGCAGACTTTGAAAAGTTTCTTGTATTTGTCACTACATGATTCACATTGTCTCAATACAATAAAAATTAAATATTAATGGTTAATATCTCAGAAAACGAAGCTTTAGATTATCAAATAAAGTGTCTCAACATCTAAGTTGGTGAATTTCAGCGACGTGCCAAGCCAATCACAACTTACAAAAGTATTTTGAAAATTTATCCACAGACTAACAAAGTGCTTCCAGGAAGGCCTCGAATTGTTGGTCGAGACAATAAACAATTCATAGTCATTTTCTGCATATCATTTATCATTTTCGGTATTATGGCTGGACTCTATCTCTGTTTCAACGGTCTTTCGTCCATAGCCGTGAATTACGTAAGCAATCCTGGGATTTTATAAGCTTCATCAGACACGCCAACTATTATTTAATATACGCTAAACAATTATTTACTAATGATTTCAGGACACAGCTCGCAAGATACATCTTGTTCAGTACGAAGCACAACAAGCCGTTAATACAGTGCAGGATCTTTACAACATTCCCGCAGAATACGAAGAAAGATTGATACATGTAATTGGACCGTTAACCGTCACTAAGTCATTGAAATATGACGAATGTAACGTTTCCGTTAATAGCGTCATATTGAGACGTACATTTGATAGGTCACATCTATATACCAGAGTGGCCTCCGACATGACCTACTTTTTCAGCGAAAAATGGCCTCAATCACGCATAGACAAAGATCAGATCTGTGCGAAACGGGGACCCGAATATGAAAGTCTATTGTCACTCAAAGACGACGAACAAATAGCCGACGAGGTGAAAATTGGCCCCTTAACATTGGGTCATAGATTGAAGGAGAAATTCGATGAATTTGTCATCGTGTCCGACAAATTACTAAAAGTAGAATCCGATCGAGCGATTCGAGTAATGTATTCTGACGCAGGCAGAAGCGGCAACATACACTCCGTTATGGGCCGACTGGTCAATGGTACAATTGAGTCCTTCGTATCGCTTGATTATTACGATATAATTTTGCAAAGGGAATCCGAAGTCTCGGCTGATGAAATGATCAGAGATCGTGTGAGCTACCATCTGGATAAATTGGATGAGTAAGATAAGATTAGTCTCCGATAAACGATTAAATTAATAACTTTCTATACCAAGTCGTCGCTTCTACACACAATTTATTCTACGTAAATTAAAAAACACAAGTCCACATGTAACTTTTGTCTTAGATCAACGAAAAATGTATCGTATGCTTATTTCTATTTTATCGGTTTACAGTACGATTCTAGACAAACAATTCTAGGCAAACAAACCGCGAAGAATCGGAATATTTGTATAGAATAAGAATTCTGCGTGGAACGGAGACGTGTGTATCAAAGACGGTCTGGCCCCTATTAATAATTTGCTATATCATATCTATTTGTATTGTTTTCAGGGAAAACTGGTGCTCGTATATGAGGATCGGGCTAGGAGTGTTGACTCCTCTAACCGCCTTTTTGAATTACAAAGCAGTCACAAAAACGACGAAGAAAAACTAATCGAACCTCATGATATGCTCAGTATGTCACTACAGTAGGCGTCTCCATATTTAAATAATTGGAGACTGAGTCCATTCTTCCATTGTAACTCACTTCAGACGTCAATCAGGACTGAATGTACAGTTAAGAAGTTGAATCTCTTAGACATAGCAACCGGTTAAAATGTGGGAATTTAAAAGATAAAGACATCGACTTTACTATTACACATTTGTTAAGAAAAAAAGGGCCATATTTGTATATCTTTACATCCAGTTTATGTACGAAATGAGTATTTCACCCCGACGAATTCCACGTAAAAAAAATGTAAAGATATGAACCGAGCTATCAATTTTTCATCGAGTATATACTAAGATTCGAGGTCCTTCATTTATAGATTTATATATAGAATATGTATATATATATATATATATATAAATCTATAAAAGAAAGACATAACATTTTAGCGATGTTTATCCCCCCATCTGCCTCGGGATCTCTTTCCAGTGGTTCCGAATGAGGGGTTACAGGGGAGTCTCTTCTATATATATGAATATGTGTAAATAAAAATCTATAAACGAAAGACCTCAAATTTTATCGATGTTTCTCTGTAGCCCTTCTCCCTCTGGATCCTTTCCCAGGGTCCCGACAGGGCAGGTCCATTACATAAAGCAAAACAAAACCCCTCTCTATCGCTCCTTCGCGATCTCGTGAACGCTAAACCAGTCGGTAATATACCTTCCCGTGGACATTTTTTTCTAGGATACCGTGATTTTATAGCGCAAAGCTTTGGCTAATGTGCAGCAAATCATCCTATCAGCTAAAACTCGTTTTTTTTTTAATCTTCTGAAAGCTGAAAATGTGCGCTAAGAAAGAATTGCACGAAAATGTTTAATTCCGACTGAGTCGCCTCCTTATGAAGGACGTATGTCCTTAAATAAAGTCAAGGGATGTGATGATTCTGTTAAGTATATAAGGTATTTTGTCATTCAACCACTCCATATCATTAACTGACAAAAAAGTGTTAATATTTTTTTAATAAGTTCATCTGAATGTCAAGAGTTTCGATTTCAAATTGCATACTTAAGATCGAAATATACGTAAAATATTCAAAATAAATATCAAATTTCATCGATTTTTATATGCACCTGCCGCTTTCCAGTGTCGCCCTTAAGGTATACGAGTGCGAATTACAAGTTACGCGAGAATTGCCATTGCACGCAGTCTGACACGTGCAAATTTCATTTTGTTCAACAGTTGCCAATTATCAAATTTTCAGTGCCAAATGATCGGCGTTCAGAATTCCGGATCAATTTGCGAGTATTTTGATATATCTTGAGATAATAAAATGAATTAAATGGGAGGATGTATTTAACTTTGAACGTGTGGTCAATAACGTTACCGATTTCGTCACAATATGCGTAAATGATCTCAGCGGCACATCGTCTTAAGCTGTAGCGGTACACATTTGAAAACTGCAAATATTGCTCGAATCTGCAAAAGCTTTGAGATTAAATTGGTGATAAATGTAAACGAATAACTAGTTTTTCAATATTTTTATATCTCTACACATAAATAGTCATATTTACAAATGAAAGATCACCAGTACGTTACTAGCGACATACCTTCGCTTCCAGCGCACCATCATCTGTTGAAAAATCAGAATTTTCGTATTTATTTTTATTTAGAAAACTTACTTTAAATCGAAGCAACTTGTGTTGCTTGGCAGTAGATTCGACTCCTATATAACGTCATAATCCGTCTGTGTACCTTAGTTTATTTACTCGTCAAGTTGAAATCTCAAATTAAGACTGAATTAGCGATGTTTCACTTCCAGTTAAATATGACAACCGAATGTAATCAAATTCATGAATGCTGATCTTTTGCTAGATAAAACGTTGCGGATACAGCCCAATTAACGATAATTGTTATTTGAGGTTAAATAATAAATTATTTAAGCGCACTTCGCTCACGGCTGAATTTAATGTGAAGTTTCTTCAAGATTTGTATCTGACGATAAGACTCCGCACGCATATCGGTATGCCGTTGACCAAACTTTCACGTCACGAGTGCACAAGTCCATTGGTTTATATTCTTGAGTGTCATATATATGCAGGATTAGAAAGACGCATTTTACATCGACATAAACAATTCGATGAGTCTAATAGATTACAAGCTGAAGGCGATTGCATCGTGAGATTATTGTAGAAACTGTATGGTAACATTTATGGATTAAAACTGACTGGATATAAACTTATTAATGTTTTTCTATTAACGTGTTATCTAAAAACTATAAGGACACTAGCATACAGAGTGTTTATGTTGTACATGATATATTTACATAGACGATCGCGTAATTGGAGTGATGACAATCGTTCTAGCTTAAGATACCTACAATTAATTGGAGTTGAGGAGACGTTATAGTTTTGCTGGCCATAACGTTACCTAGCAGAAGCCATATAGGGAGGAATACTGCGATCGTTACGTTGTATACAACCAATTGCCGTAGACCATGGAGTCGATTGTTCCATAAACGAACAAAGTTTTCGTAGCGTCCAGTCCTCTGTTCAGAATCGTCATAAACAATTCTTCGTAGAAATAGACGAACAAATATACCATAACCGCGAAGGGCGTTAATACAAAGGGATGCAGCAAAGTCCAAACAGAGTAGAGCAAACTTCGAAATCTTGAATCCTCTTGTCTCGTAGATATATGTGAAGCACTATACAGCATACCATCGGGAAACCTTTGCATCTCATGGGCAAACTCACGATGATATTGTTCGGCTGTGTATTCCAAATTACTGCTTTAGGTAACCAAACCAGGCAACAGTGCGTTTTCAGAAAAATACGAATCTGTCGGAATAAAGATAAACATTGATAGGAAAAATAAGTATTTTTGCAGTTATCGTTACAAAATTTTAGTTAGGCTAAATAATATTGGTTTGGGTAAAATAAAGTTAGAAAACATTTGCTAACAAATAAAATATCTTTGGTTCGACTTTAATTTAGCTATAATAATTAAACATTTATTTCGCTATATCCAACTCAAGATTTGTTAATATTAAATCAATTCTTTTCTCAGTGTACACTACGATCACGCGTGAGGGTGCCGTTACTACTGGAATATCTTTCCCCGCAAAACATAATTTATAAAATGACGGGCTATACTGCCATAACGAAGTTATGCGCTGATGTGGGACAATGCACATGATTAACGATATTAACGTCAGCACAGATAAATGATATTGATAGTGCAATATCGAATACCAGAGAAGCCGTGTAACGCAGTGCTAGAACTCCAGACTGACAATTCAAAAATAACAGGTTCGAATCTCGAGCTACTCAAGTCCTGATTATTTTTTTCTCGCGACGATTTACTTTTGAAAAGTGAAGTTGTTGAGACAAAAAGACTAAATCGAAAAATTTCGTTATACAACCTACTCAGTATCCATGGCATTGACACTACAAGATTTATTTTCCCGACTCTTACTGAAAAACCGCTACAACGTCATGAATTTCTTACAAATACTAATGTCAAAAACACATAAAAAGGTCGATAATATCAATAATTAATGAAAACAAACATTTTATTCATCGATTAAGAGTACACAGAAATAATAGTACAGCTAATAATTACATTCATTTATTTTGTACTTTGAACGTTTGAATAGCGCGCGGCGTAGTGGGAGACGTCCGCGCTGCCTGACTTGATTGGTCGGTGAGCCGGGTGTGCGCGCGGCATAGTGTGGACGTCACACGCTGCCTGACTGTTGATTGGTCGGTGCGCCGGGTGCGCGCGCATCGGGCGCTAAAGCAGATCTAGAGGAGAGGGTACCCAACGACCTTGATGTGGGAAAAAATTCCCTCATTGGCATCACTATACACTACTGGCAATTGGCATCACTGATCGCTATTCGCTGGTCTACGAGCAATACGAGAACGAGCAGACAAGCTGTGGTCTACGATTGCGTATGTTTGTTGTTTGGTGTTCTGTCTTGTATAGCACAAGGCTTTTACTTTTTATTTACTGGGTGGACACAACGTAAATTTCGTAGGCCACAGTGTAAGGCAATGGCTACTTCGAAAACTACGAATACATACAACAGGCAGAATTGGGAAGATGCCGTAAGTGAAAATTCCAAATTTCATCAACCTTGACGTGGATACCCCGTACTTTAAACATTGTTTCTTTTAACAGGAGTTTCCCATTCTGTGCCAAACATGCCTGGGTGATAATCCATACATACGAATGGTAAGAAACATTTCTCACCTTGTGAAATTCAAAAGGAGCTTAAAATGATATTAATTCGCTAGTTTTTCTTATTAATTTATTAATCTTGCCAGTTCGCTTGTCTGAGTATTTTACAAAGGTCCGCTTGCCTATCTCAGCAGCTTTGTTCTCTCGTTTGAGTTGTGATAATTTTATTTTTCCAAGAAGTAACACTACTTAGAAAATCCAATTGATTTCTGCTGAAACCCATTGAAACTGATTGATTCGCTATCGGAATGAACAGTATGAATCTTAGCTTATACGATTTTCTACGCTGCCATAATATCAGAATGTCTACCCAGTGCCAAAAGAGTACTGTGAAAACTGATGCCATGTTGACACATTGGAACCATCTACATCTGTATGATGTGACAACATTACATCGGCATGGAATGCTAGGATCATTCAAATTTGTCACGGTGCTCTTACATCATTAGCACGCTGTAACGCTTAGATGTAATTCTATCTTAATAATCTACTTTTTTGGATCAACAGTCCAATGACTATCGAACCAATTGGCATTGGATGTTTTACAAATTGTACATTTCAAAATTCTTATCTCCATAAAGAAGTGTTCTCCAAACACTACATTATTTTGATTACTCTTGCCTATGAGAAGTACAACAAAAAAAATTCCATCCTTCGTTTCCAATTTTTTTTAGATATGCAATAGATTGGTGTTTTATTGAAAATTTGTAGTAACTTGGGATACGAGTACGATATATGTAATATTATAACACTGTTTTATATTTTTTAGACGAAAGAAAAGTATGGCAAAGAGTGCAAAATCTGCATAAGACCGTTCACAGTCTTCCGTTGGTGCCCAGGTGCTCGTATGCGTTTCAAGAAAACCGAGGTTTGTCAGACGTGCAGTCGACTAAAAAACGTATGTCAGACGTGTCTGCTGGATCTGGAATATGGATTGCCGATTCAGGTGCGCGACGCGGCTCTCAAAATCAAGGACGACCTGCCGCGTTCTGAAGTAAACAAAGAGTACTACGTCCAAAACATAGACAACGAAATAGGCAAGATAGACTCTACGATGCCAGCTGGTGCAGTTGGAAAATCGGCAGCGGCGAGCGATTTGCTGATGAAACTCGCCAGAACCAGTCCCTATTACAAACGAAACAGGCCGCACATCTGTTCGTTTTGGGTAAAGGGCGAGTGCAAGAGAGGCGAAGAATGCCCTTATCGGCATGAGAAACCAACGGACCCGGACGATCCTCTAGCCGATCAGAACATCAAGGATCGTTATTACGGAGTCAACGATCCCGTGGCGGACAAATTGATGCGCAGAGCGGCAGCGATGCCGAAACTCGATCCTCCCGAAGACAAGTCTATCACGACTCTGTACATTGGCAATCTCGGGGACGTTCTTACGGAAAAACAGTTGCGCGATCACTTTTATCAATATGGCGAGATACGCTCGGTAACGATGGTACCTCGGCAGCAGTGCGCCTTCATACAGTATACTCAACGAAGTGCCGCGGAAGCTGCGGCAGAGCGTACTTTCAATAAGCTCATACTCGGTGGAAGAAGATTAACGATCAAGTGGGGACGATCCCAAGGTCGACAAACAATCTCAGCGGCAGAAGCGCCTCGGGAGATGCTGGAGCCGGTTCCCGGTCTCCCAGGTGCTCTACCACCACCCCCTGAAAACATGGGGAACAATTTCTTTAATCTGCAAGCGACAACCGGAATCATGACACCTATGATGATCCCTCCACCGCCGGTTGCCCCGCAATTCATGTTTCCACCGCAGGTGGCCGCAGCCGCGGCTGCTGTACCTATTTTTCCACCTGGAACAGCACCTATTCATTATCCCAGCCAGGATCCCTCGAGAATGGGTGCTAGTCAGGGTATCGGAAAACCTTGGCCCGAAGAGTAATTCTACGATAAAAGAACTAAAAAAAACCTATATGAATCTTTAGTTTATATTATATTATTTCATTGAATGACTGTATGATATGAGGTAGTGTATCGATACACGCTATGATGAATGAAATGAATCTGCAGTTATCGTCGTTACCCTCTTGAACCATTTTTTAACTCATCGCCATTAAAGTGGAGTTCTCGTTTTTTGGAATTATAATAATCGATTTCTTTCTTTTTTTTAATGCATATCAGAATTTTACGTCAAAACAAAATAACTAGAGGATTAGGTTAATATTTTTTAAAATTGTTTAAATTACGGGCCTTGGAAGGCAATGTCCATTTTTTGGGTTAAAAATATTGATTTCTTTTTTGTATATTTTACAAATTATATGACTCAAGAACACGTTCTTGAAATTTAAAGTAGAAGTCTTAAAAATGGTTCGTTTTGCAGGCCGATGAAGGAAGATTACATTTAGCTCGAAAGAATATCTTATTAGGATTTGTAAGAGGCAGAGTAAAAATGTGTACTATTATTTTATTTGTAAAAAAAATGATTTAATAATCATGCGATTCATTGATTGTAACGTTATTCCAATTATGTAAAATAATTGTTTAAAGAGTGTAAAAAGATCAGAAGATAAGAGGTTTTTTTATTGAGATCAACAACGTTGTATGGCATGACAAAACATTAATCTAATTCTGTAACAAATTAAAATATGAATAAAAAAATCTATAAAATTTTTAATTCGCTTACACCGTACTTTTATGGAAAACCCAGAATTTTTTCCATCGCTATTTGTATCGGTAACAATTAAGGATAAAAACAACCTAAATAGTTATTACTCAATATTTGTGAAGGAAATATATTGTTCTTCCGCTAGAATACAGTTTAACAAAAAGAAAACGAAAAATCACGTATTCGTCAGTATTTAAAGTGAGAATACTTGTCACTTTTCTTCATTGAATAATTGTCACTAGCAAAAATTATAATAATGTTTATGTTTATTTTAACAATTCATAAATAGCGTTGTCCACTGATAGAACATAGAATAGTTTTATTCTCTAGAGTGTAGAATATCTGGTCCGGTGCCGAATATGGTGGCAGCAGGAAGTTGAGTGTATCAAGAAAGAAATGTAATTTATGAGACAAACGTAAAAAACTTGCAGAGGGCAGGGTATTTATATTTTATTGATAAGTGTTAATTTATTTAATTCGCCATAGTTCTCGTATTATTATGAAATTAATAGTTCTTTTCTTCAGATTTAACTTACAATTAATCGCAATTTTAAGATGCAGATTGTCAGAATGGATTTTTAAAGCTTCAAGTATTCACGTTAAACTTTGAGATATCCGTGTAGACTTTGTAAATTAAATTTGATGGGGAGAGTCGGGGGTGTGTACCATTTAGAGCCTTTAATAAAGAAAAATTTTTAATTACTAAAAATATATGAAAATATAAAATAGCGTGTGGTCGCTAGAACGAACATTTCGAACGAAATTGACGGAAAATATGAGTAATACCATTTTATGACACTTAGAAAACGTATAATAAATAACGCAAAATTAACTATATGGTATATTTCACTGAGGGAACGTCTACATTTTATAGTTCCCGCAGAAAGGTATAATTATTGAATACCCTACAATCATATTCATCATTATTTTTTGTATCTTCACGAGAACTATAAAATATAAACGTTCGGTAAAGGAAATATTCTATACAGTAGAGCTTCCTAGCCTAATAATTTTAACTCAATTTTTTCTTGGTCTAGGTAAATTCATTTTTCAATAACAACTTTAGTTTTTATTTATATTATAACAATTCGTTATAATAAATAACAATTTGTTATGACACAGATTGATGTTATAACTTAATTTTTTTGTATACATTTATTGCTTTATTGCGTATCTTTAGAATTGCATCAAGTTGCGCTCCTCTTGTTACTCCATCACTTATTTCTATTGCGCTGTACATCTATTAACTTTTACTTCTTATTAATTTTGTCAGCTGTGATCGCAGCTGCATCTGGAGATATGCACCATGCCTTTTGTTTTTTTTTATAAGAAAGCAAGAAATTTGAAAGTAGTACAAAGATGAAAAATTGTATTTTTATGTTGTTTTACCTTAATTTAAGAATGATTTCGAATCTAAACTGAATAATCATTTGTAGGCAGACAAGTTCTCGAACAAAAAATTTCCGGATTTATCACGAGTAAATCAACACTTTTTGTAGAAATCTCAACGATGATACCGGTGGCCCGTGGTGCTACGTTGAGGAAGAAATTTACGAGACTGTGATGAAGGAGTATTGTGATATTCCTTTCTGCGATGACAAAGGTCTACTTATTTACTTTACATATATATTATTTAATTGTTATTACATAGTTCTTTTTGTTTTTAGATTGCTTAGAATACGTACGCAATGCTTCGGTGTATTTTACTTTAACAAAAGTGAACGAAACTTTGGGAAATATTACTTTGTGGATTAAACTATGGAATCCTTGTACCGATTCCTACTTCATCGAAACAAATCGCTCAGGATTGGGGGCAATTTTCGCATTTTTTATGATTAATTTCTTTAAACACCTTTTGCTACATCAAGAAACAGTTTTCCACCTTCCATCGTAGCTTTCTCAATAAAGAAGCCACAACGATTAACATACTTTCTCGGAGTATAACTTTATTATTACTTGGTGAAAGTGGCTTTATTAAAAGCGAGAAATATAATGAAGAAGCGATGTGCAAAATTCTATTTTGCAGGTTTTTTATATTACGTTTTATTGGACTTTCCTTCTCTGTCAATTCATAAAGATTTTTTAATGTGTTTTCCACTCTATTCTCTCCCCTTCACCCTTGGCTCTCGACCCTGAATCCTTCGTTTCTCTCACTCATTGCGTCAATTTTGGTTTTAGATTTTAAGGTTAAGGCCTTATATTTAAAATCAAAATATGTCCAATGAACAAAATCTAAATTCGTTGATACGAAGATTGTTTTTAAACTTTTTGATCGATGTAACTCGTACATATAGTTTGTGTGAAAATAAAATGTAAGAAATTTTTTTAATAACTGTAGTACGAGGAAGACTTGGAGAGTACTCCAAATATTATTCTCGGTTCTAAATGGTCCGGATTGGTTGGTGGATTTGTCTCGATTGTATTGTACGGTTCCGTGAAACCTCTCTTCATTGAAGAATCCAAAAAGAAGAATTCTATTTCGAGTCTCTATCCCGAAAGTTTTCTTTATTACGGACTCATAGGAACGGGGATTTTATGGAGCACTGAATTTTGTCAAGAAGGTAATTTGTGGAGAACTATGCGTTGCTCAAATATAATGAAAATCATTCTCACAATGTTGATCTGTAGCTTGCCAAGTCTACACAACTGTTGGAATGGAATTCCTGAGAGAATGTCCTCCTCAGCCAAGCAACACGACTTATGACATTCGTTTCAACGATCGAGCTAGGAAGTACATTGTCATACCCAATTGTCATATCAGAGCCCTGGAATATTGTTTCCATGTTTTACTGTACGTTATATCATCAGTTTGTGCTATAAAGATTTGACACTGCATTTTTCATCATGACAATTATGCTTCATCACGTACGGCAAAACCAGTTCGCGACATGTTGGAAGCACTGACAAGGAAGGATAGTTTGGTGTCCCCCTCCGATTATGATGAAACTCACGTATGTTGTAGAGCATCGAAAACTAAAAGACACGTATTTTTTTTTATCGGCGGAAAAACATTTCTAAGGGGTGAAATCGCCCTTCAAAGTTAGGGGTGATTATGCAGTTTCACCCCTGCAAATGAATTTTTTTCTTCAACTTCACGTGGAATTTTTATTGTCTTCAAATGAGGAGTATTTTGGTTTTAGTTTAATTAAAATCGGTTGACGCCTTCTGGGTGAAACTGCATAATCACCACTCGACATGCCTAACTTGGAAGGGCGATTTCACCCCTTAGAAATATTTTTCCGCCGATAAAAAAAACGTGTCTTTTCGTTTTCGATGCTCTACAACATAGGTGAGTTTCATAAAAATCGGAGGGGGACACCAAACTATCCTTCCTTGTGAGTGTTGACTCCTCTAACCGCCTTTCTGAATTACAAAGCATTCACAAAAACGACGAAGAAAAATTAATCCAACCTCATGATATACTCAGTATGTCTCTACAGTAAGCGTCTCCATATTTAAATCATTCGAGACTGAGTCAATTCTTTCATTTTAACTCACTTCAGACTTCAATCAGGACTGAATGTGCAGTTAAGAAGTTGAATCTCTTAGGCATAACAACCGGTTAAAATGTGGGAATTTAAAAGATAAAGACATCGACTGTACATTTATAAAGAATAAAAGGGCCAGATTTGTATATCTGGATAATCCAGTTTATGTACGAAATGAGTATTTCACCCCGACGGATTCCACGTAGAAAAATGTAAAGATATGAACCGAGCTATCAATTTTTCGTCGAGTATATTCTAAGATTCGAGGTCCTTCGTTTATAGATTTATATACAGAATATGTGTATATATATATAAAAGAAAGACCTGAAATTTTGGCGATGTTTATCTGCAACCCCTCTGCCTCGGGATCTCTTTCCAGTGGTTCGGAGTGAGAGGTTACAGGGGGGCCTCTTCTATATATATGAATATGTGTATATAAAAATCTATAAACGAAAGACCTCAAATTTTACCGATGTTTCTCTGTAGCCCTCCTCCCACGGGACCCTTTCCCAGGGTCCCGACAGGGCTGCTCCATTACATAAAGCAAGACAAAACCCCACGCTATCGGTCCTTCGCGATCGCGTGAACGCTGAACCAGTCGGTAATATACCTTCTCGTGGACATTTTTTTCTAGGCTACCGTGATTTTATAGAGCAAAGCTTTGGCTGATGTAGAGCAAATCATCCTATCAGCTAAAACTCGTTTTTTATCTTCTGAAAGCTCAATGCGCGCTAAGAAAGAATTGCACGAAAATGTTTCATTCCGACTGAGTCGCCTCCTTATGAAGGACGTATGTCCTTAAATAAAGTCAAGGGATGTGATGATTCTATTAAGTATATAAAGCATTTGTCATTCAACCACTCTATATCATAAACTGACAAAAAAGTATTAATATTTTTTTAATAAGTTCATCTGAATGTCAAGAGTTTCGATTTCAAATTGCATACTTAAGATCGAAATAAACGTAAAATATTCAAAATAAATATCAAATTTCAGCGATTTTTATCTGCACCTGCCGCTCTCCAGTGTCGCCCTTAAGGTATACGAGTGCGAATTACAAGTTACGCGAGAGTTGCCATTGCACGCAGTCTGACACGTGCAAATTTCATTTTGTTCAACAGTTGCCAATTATCAAATTTTCAGTGCCAAATCATCGACGTTCAGAATCCTTGATCAATTTGCGAGTATTTTGATGTATCTTGAGATTATAAAATGAATTAAATGGGAGGATTTATTTAACTTTGAACGTGTGGTCAATAACGTTACCGATTTCGTCACAAAATGCTTAAATGATCTCAGCGGCACATCGTCTTAAGGTGTAGCGGTACACATTTAAAAACAGCACAAATTGCTCGAATCTGCAAAAGCTTTGAGATTAAATTGGTGATAAATGTAAACAAATAACTAGTTTTTCAATTTTTTTTAATCTCTACACATAAATAGTCATATTTACAAATGAAAGATCACCTTCGTTGTACCATCGTCACGTACGTCAAAAAATGCAGATGATGAGTTGAATCGATATAAGAAACCATTGCTGATTGCAATGAGACATTGGTACGGATCTTCGTTTATTCCGAAGATCGACGTATTTTATTTTTGTTCGAAGTAAATACACACAAGAGATCATATATACAGAGTTTTCATGCATAGGCCCATCGAATATTGCTGATTAAGTCTGTATTACATCGGCTACTCGCGTTGCTGATACCAATTGTCGTTATGACCGATAAAATAATAACTGTGGCGTATGTCGTTATTTTTTACTCCAAGCTTTACTCGCATTATTGTGTGAAAGCTTCATCCTCGGTAATTTAGATTTCACGAGATCGCAGCGTGCGTTCAAACGTTCACTCTAATGACGGTATATCGCGCCGATCCAATGAGCCGCAACGCGTCGAGCCTGAGTCGTGTTTTCAGGACGTTATTAATTAATGAGTTTTCAGATTTTCAGTAATTATCTTCTTTGCCATCAAAGGGCGTTTTCACAAAATACGTTGTCAGAGTTCCTTTGCCTTTGACGTAAGTAGGCCCTCGGCATACGAGTTCGTAACCCGCGTTCCTCAGTATCTTCGCGGTGTCTTCTGTAACCTGGAGCCTTCCTATTTCACCGCAACTGTCCATTCTTGATGCCACGTTCACCGTATTACTCCATATATCGTACTGAGGCTTCTGCGCACCTACTACACCGGCTATGACCGGCCCATGATTCAGACCTTGCAAAAAAAAAAATCAAATAGATAAAATCCTCATTATCAAAAGTACCAAAGTGTACGATCATTAAAATTTGAAACATCTTACCCATTCTGAGCTTGAATCTTTGGAAAGATTCTCTATTGATCTGGTCAAGAATTGTCATTAGAGCTATAGCGAACTCAACTAGAACGATTACATTGTGATCCTGTTGCTTCGCGCGGTCCTTTTTATAAAAAAAATAATTGAAAGATACACTTTTTATGAGTAAACTTTGTAGATGTAAATATTATTTATTACCTTTCCATCGATATCTTCCTTCCCCGGACTGAGACCGGATGCTAGCATGTAAGTGCTACCGATGGTCTTGATTTTCTCGATCCCCGAGAATTTGGGCTTTAGCAGCAGCTTGTCAAAATCACAAATTATTTCGTTGAGCAGTCTGAGACACTCGAGTCCCTGCTTATTGATGTCCGTTTCGTCATAGAACTCTTTATAATTGGGTATCGAGGCGAACATGACGGCAATGCTATTGTATCTCTCGTGATAGAGATCCTGCGGTAAATGTGGATGGTAATTGTTAAATTGGCAATTAGAGATAACTGATACGGGAATTTTAATGAAATTTGACGGAACGTTGGAAATTTCATCGAAATATTGTAATTAGATTGGAACCCGTAGCTCGTTATGACGATCGGCTAGTATTACTCGCCTGATTTTCTCTCGTTGCCAGGAAGTGGTCCGCTACGTGAGCCGGAAGTATGTTCTCCAACAAAATCTTATTTATTCCTCTCATCGTTTCGACCTCGTCCTGCTCGACCTTAAGCTTGTTTTTCCACATAAAATCTGTTCTCGAGGTGAATTCGACTTGTCTATCGAGCACGTGAAGCACCAGAGCTATGAGGAACAAGAGATATCCAATCTGCACGAGGTAGTGAATCCCATAAAATCTGTATGAAATATTTAATTGTAAAAATAATTGTAATTTCGGCAAACAACGTTAAATTAATGAAAGATTGGGGATAACGAGTTTTAATATTCTGGGCAGGTGACTCACTCGCGCGTCATATAATGAGAGTAGTAAAAAGCTACTGCCGGCACTTGGGAAAGCACCGCTAAGATCGTGAGGATCGATAAAATCATAACTCCCAGTTTAAGTAGAAAACCAATCCTCAAGTGAGTCCAACCGACCAACAGGGCGATCGCTGCTGATTGCACATAGGCCTGAAACCATAAAAAACCGTTTTTAATATCTTAAACAAATGAACATGAAACAAATAGCACATTCACTTGAATTCCTCCGCATATTTTCAATCAATTAGCATATTTCATCAATTTAATAAGAAAATATCAATTTGTTTAATTGTTATTTTAGTCTAAAATATTTGTTTTTAGTAAATCTTCGTTTATCGAAAATAAATTGTTATATTTTGTATCAACATAATATTGTATTAAATGCTTTACTTAATTATAAATGAATTCTTTTTTCTGGTCTACAAGATTAGTTTAAAGAGGTTTTACCGGTATAACTTTACTCGTGGATTCATTGATCTCAATAAGACTGATGAGTGCTGATGCAGTAGCCAGAATAGCAGTGATGAGATAAACAGTGATTTTGATTCCACGACTAAGAATGGTTTGGCTGGTATCTTCATTCTTATTTCCAGTTTTGTCGGCGTACCAAGAGATCCCGGCGAATATTGCGAGGGACGCGAGACCAGCGGAGAAACAGCCGTAGACCGTGATACTTCTGCAGAAATATTGGTACATGGAACGAGTATTAATCTCATTTAGTCCTGAAAAATCTTTCGCCTGGATAATATAAGGTGCAATGCACCTCATAGTTTTTCGTTTACCTTGGCAGATAAATGACCTGGACGATGAACATCGTCGAGTAGAGAATATTGGACGCCAGCACATACAGAGGATACTGCTCGTCCTTCTGGTTTCTATACTGAGACTCTTGATTCTTGTCCTTGAACCAGTACGTCACTGGTGACATACCTTCGCTTCCAGCGCACCATTGTCTGTTGAAAAATCAGTTTTAATTACGTTAATAACTTTAATCAGAATTTTCCTATTTATTTTTACTTAGAAAACTCACTTTATGTCGAAGCAACTTGTGTTGTTTGGCAGTAGATTCGACTCGATCATGGCGATGCTCTGAGTATAATAATTTGCATTTTTTTTGTTTGTTTATTATTTCGGTAATTTTATTAACACGTTAAACACGGCCCGCACTCCACCGTCTGAACGGAAAGTGCAGCAAGATCGGCTCCGCGTTTAACGTGTTAATTCGTAAAATTAAACTTTGCTCACTGTTAATCCTATATTCTTGGCCAATGTTGATTCCGTTATATTAGCAAAAGGCTTGTCAGCACCCCAGCACTCAACGTACTTGGTCATTTTGCTACTCGGCCTCGATCTTCAACGATATTATTATTATTATTATTATTATTATTATTATTATTATTATTATTATTATTATTATTATTATTATTATTATTATTATTATTATTATTATTATTATTATTATTATTATTATTATTATCATCATCATATAATGAAAGAAAAAGATAAAATGTTAAGATAAATTAATGTAGCACCTCGAGGGAATTGGTCCAGGCCCGTGAGTTCTTCCATTCTCCAGCCCATTCTCCTCTTTCGTTTTCTGCAAAATAAAACCGACCCAGAAAACTGTAACTTTATTCCAGACTGTACATAAAACGTCGCAACTCCCTTTCATTTACGTTAGTCGGTGGTGTAGAAAAGTTCTTAAAGGGCATAACGATACACCAGGAAATTTATATCGAAAAAAGTTAGAGTGAATAAAGTCACACTTGCTATAAATTACGATTTATGAGCGACGGTAAGTTTTTTTTTACGTTTCATAGGACAACTCACGATTTTTCTACTACATGAAGCTTACATTGTATGAGCTAAGGAACGTCAAGTAAACAAAATTCTTATGTACACGAGGAAATACTGTATGGTGTAGAGAATTTAAATGAACGATCAACCTCACCTTTGGTGGTATTATGAGAAACGTCTCTACTTTGTGATCGGCGAGATAACTTTCTCGGGATCCACCGTCTCCAGGCTCGACTTCGAAGCGATCCCCCAACTGATGAAGAGTCGCTTTCGTCACATGAACTCGCCTGAAAATCGTTTCAAGAATATTAACGAATTACAAAATGGTACCTTGGGAATTTATGTTAAAAGGGAAAGTCCAAGTCACGTGATCTATGGTACAAAAAAATCACAAGTACGAGAGAGACGAAGCTACAAATTTCTTACACAATTTTCTTGGACCCAGATTTTCTGATAAATGTTAGATTTGTAGGGTTCATTTCGTATTACATTCACGGAGTGAGCTCCCCTTTTCTGACGACTTGTCAAAAATTTGTATTTGAGAAAAATGTGTTCAAAGTTTTAAGATTTTGGATTGTTGGTATCGAGTTTCACCTTAAGGTCAAAAGCAAAATGTATAGTCAAATAAAAATAATTTCTTCTTTAAAATTTCGAAGCACTTTGAGTAAATCTATGCGTCGAGCATGCTTCTTTTGGTACTTCGTTCTCTCTAATACTTTAGCTGCCGGTGGATTTCTTTTTCATTTCACATTGTGAAATTACGCATGGATAATCAATAGTTTTAATTACAGCTTGGGGAGTATAGCTCAGATTGAAGATTCGTACTAAGAGGAAAGTACCGAGATGGAAGAAAAGTAATTGCGAGATTTAAGCCGCTACGTGCACTAGAATATCGCCCGGAAGAGTGTCTTCTCTGGCTGCGAGAATTGAGAGATTATAATTGAGGGATAAAAAATGAGATATTAATCTTTGGAATTGACAAGTGCACACGATTAGCGTCGTATTGATTACTATACAAAGTCATTCTAAACGCAATTAAAGATTCTACAGCGATATACCCAGGTTCTTTCAAGTGTAATGTCAACACTTTAATTTTTAGGAAAGATAATTTTTTTATCTTTGCGAAGTATTAAAAAGTTTGAAATATTTGTATTTGAAAATTTATATTTTCACGCGGTTTTCTCCCTAAATTTTGAGCGTCACTTTTATCGAATGAAAGTTGACCAAAAAATACTTTTTAAAAAATTTGAAATTACTTTAAGGTGCCATCTATCGAATGGTGCAAAGAAAATTAAGAAATGTGTGGTTTTTTAAAAATTATCAACGATGTACACAATATATGATATTCACAGTCGATAAACATACAAAAAAGAGAAAAAGCTTTGAATTTGTCTAAGAAATTAATCACTGATTTCAAAATTGAAAGAAGAAATATTAATCATTATTCGATTTTTAATTGGCAACTCAATGTTTGAATATGAAGTTTCTTCGTCACGCGATCGTCGGTCAACATGGTCACTCGCTGCTTGCCGACGCTGTACCTGAAGGGTTAATTATTTATCTTCGTTAGAATGATTTTCAGTTGTAGGTATAGGTTTAAAGGGATGCTGGACTTACCTGTTTTACCGACTGAAATAGAAAAATTCGTAGTATACGCTATGTATCGTTAATAGGTTAAGCATATCCTTCACATTGTGGACTGTAATATCCACATAAACGCTACGTTCAATACCGTAGTTGACACTTTACGTGAAATCCTTTTGTGTAATGGACTTTCTAACGATCTTGGAATGTTCGAAGAACGTCTACGAATGGACGTCCGGTCCGATTTAACGTATGTGAGTTCGAGAAACTTTTATATAGCGGAGAAATTCGGGGTTGCAACATTAATTTGAAGTCACTTGCACCGACATATGCTCCAGATAATCTTAAGGCGATGTGCTACCCTATTGATCTTTTAAATAAAAGAGGAGAACAGTAAATTGCGTCTTAAAATTCTACAGTTCACCGTTCTCATTTTTTATCCGAATTATCATTCGTGGCGGAAAAATGCGCTGTGAGAAACTTCTGCTATCTCTCTCTCCCATCCATAGCGATCTGAGAGAGAACGACGACGTGTTAGCACATCGTCTTAATGGCATTCTATTGCGTATTTATAATTTTCAGTTTACTGAATGACGAAAAAAATTAATTACGAGGAAAAGCATCTTCAACGACGGGTTTTGATAGCATTCAAAATGACTTTGAATAGGGACGACGGAACAGTGAAGGCGAATTATTATAGAAATAAAAATTACCCAGGAAGTCCGCCGCTCTCCATGTGATTCGCTAGAGTAACGTCATCACTCCATACGTCAAACTGCCACTTCCGGAGCCCGAGTACCCCGCATAAAACATTTCCCGTGTGAATACCGATCCTCATGTCGACGTTGAAGCCAGTAGCTTCTCGAACGAATCTGCAGGATGAAAATCAAACGTAAGAATTGAAGTCTTCGCCAGTTACTATTTTTCATTGCCCGATGGTAATTCTTCTTCAAGACATTGAACCAAGCTTCTTGCACCCCAAATAAAAACTCTTACAGCCTGCACTACTAGTTGCAGAGAAGGAAAAGTTAATATTTCACGAGCTCTACTTTACGCAGACATTTTACGAATTACCCGCTGGAAATAGCCATTTCAATACCACAAACATTTTCATGGCGCACATGAATCTTAAGGGATGATGATTGCACGACAACTTCGAGTACAATACATTTTTTTATGCACATTAACGCGAGCCTTGTGTAACGAAATTTCGAATTTTTCATGTCTCACCCCCCAAAGACTGTGTGTAAAATTTAAGTTTGAACGGATGGCGTTAATCTTCATGATTAACGTTAAATTGAGGGGGCAATGGGGGAAAAAACAAGGATTTCAGCCTTTTTCATATAAGTGAACTGGAAAAAATACTAAACATTTGCGGTATGCAGCACCTGTAACCTCAGTCTTTATGCATAAAACAAGCTTAGTCAGCGCTCAAAGAAATAATATAAAGATGAGTTACATGGCTATTAGTATACGGAAAATTATTCAAAAATATTATTAAAGTCTATTTGACATAAATGTAGAAACAATTTTTATTCAGAGCGCTAGTGGTACCAAATTTGTTACAGAAGAATATAATTATAAGACCAATATATGTATTTTATGATTATTCTTCTGAAAGAAACACTGTACCTCTACTGTTTTGAATAAAAATTATTGCTACATCTATACTGAGATTTTTTTCAATTATTTCTTTATTTGTGCTACAACTTACCTCCGAAATTTATTTTTTGAGTACTCATTGAGATTGTTCCATTTACAAAGTTTGAGACTATAAATCCTATAAATTGGAAATTTTTAGGAATATTCTCCTGCTTACTTACATGAAAAAGACTAAAAAGCTGGTTTTGATATATTTTAAACGTCAGCCGATCGGACTCAAACTTGACATACTTTTTATATTAAATGGAAACCTTTTGGTTGGTGAGATATGAAGTATTTGGAAATTTCGTCATGTAAGGACCACCTTAATGCGCATCAAATATTATCCAAGGCCATGTCGCTTTAACAGTCTCGAAAAGCTTCTCAGAGAGGGAGCATAATTATATACCAATTTATTTATATGTGGGCGACCTTAACTCTGGAAGGTTTCGCAGCAGATGCTACAGTTTCTCTCATGGAAGCAGAGCATTTATCGTTGGAGACTAACGTGGTAGACGAGAAACAGAGTTCATCGGGAAAGCTGAATAATTAAACGACGAGATTCTACAGACGCATTGTAATCTCTGTGCCTTATCAGATTTCAGTCCAAAATCACTGCTGGAGACAGTTGGTTGTCTAATCACGATGGTTCATTCTATTATTGCTTTTTGTAGTTTGATTACATTAAAGAACTGTTTAATAATAATTTATTTACATTCCATTGATAAAATGATAAATTGACAAAGATTGCAATGTTAAGATCTATTTTTCAAGGTTATAAAATACGAATTCTAATTTATTATAATAATATTGAATGAATTAAATGCATTTAACGTAATAATATTTAATTAAAAATTAGGCGATATAGTTTGCAAATGAAATTTTTGAAGTTTTTCAGTGTTTCATCATGATTCCCTTTAAACTTTTTATAAAATTTAATTTCAGTTGATGAGTTACACAATTTCCAGTTAATTATATCATTTAAAAATTTAATTAATTACAGAAATTAGGTGTACGACTGAATTACATTAATTTTTATGATAAAGAAATAAAATAATTTGGTACTTAAATACTATATCAGAAATTGGATTATTGATTGAAAAATAAATTTAAAAGTCTCATATCAAGCGATTCGCCGATCGAAGTTTGATCAAGTATTACGTACTGGTATCGTATGGTAGTGAAGAAAGTCGAAAGAAAGAAAAATCGAGTCAAGCACTTCCACTTCGTCTCATAAACGATTATGGAGTCACGTACCCTCAGACTTCAGCTACGTGAGAAACAGGTACGACAACTCTACCTCCTTGACCTTATCGTCCCTCGTTAAAGCAGATACGGGGATTCGGCAATGTATTTCGATTCTCTATATTTGTTTTTCTAATTTCCGAGAGGGTTTTTATACCTTATCGCATCAATCATTTGGAGACCCATGTTGACGCAGTTATACGCATGATTGGGACGAGACACTGGTAGCCCCGAGACGCAGTAGTAACAGTCCCCGAGGATTTTGATTCTCATACACTGATTGTCCTGTGAAATAAAGAACAGTTGAAATAAAATCTATTATCATTTATTCGAACACGAAAAATATTCTCTTTTCCTGCAACTACCACAAAGTTTTCTATAACATAAAGATTCTAGAAAACATTTTAGTCGTCTTTTCAAGGAAGTAACATTTCTAAGATAGCAATCTAAGCAACATTAATAATTTAAGGAGGTTCACCAAGTAGAGTGGTGGTTGGTATTAGAGATATCGTGCAGCCGAGTGCAATGCGAGTGCTGTAGCTGTATTGAATAACATTCATAACCAAAGTACACAATCGATTTGATTTTTATCATGCTACTTCATTCACCTACACTTTATCGAAATATCATTTGAAAATGTTTATCTTTACATTTTTCTCCAGAGTTATGAGGAAGCAAAACACGCAATTTGCAAATACGCTATAAGAATGCATTTTAACCCCTTGAGTCTCGATATAACGATATTCACGCATACATTTGTCGAAACATACGCCAGTGACACTCAAGGAGTGAAAAGAGTTTCATAAGATAAAAAATTTTTATGTAAACGTTCATTTTTTGTTTCATGTAATACAAATTTGATGTTTTCTGTGCATTTCTACTTCTACCTGGTAAGCGTTCTTAAAACGATTTGCAAGACTATACCTAATAAAAGATTGAGTGTGTACTGCTTCTTGCCGCATTTTATTTCATATCTCCAGATAAAAAGGAATCATCACAGAGTCTTCGAAGTGAATAAATGAAGAATAAATAAAGAATTCATCAGACAGATGGGACAACTGAGAAGTACTTCGATATATTTTCTGTGTGCTCTCGATATTTTCTGCGTGCTCTCGAAAAATTGCCTCGAGGAAAGTGGCCAGTATGAAAGAAAATATCAAGAATATCCTGAGATAGATATACGATGCAAAGAAAGATAAATCAAGAGGAAAGGTAAGAGGTACTTAACGAAAAATGATTCTGGCCCATCCCGATCAATTCGCCACATATGTTCCACTGGCAAAAAATATTGGCTCTGCGAGGGTGAATATAAAAATCGATTTTGAACTATCCATAAGGCGCAAGATACTTTTTCTTGAAGCGTACCATTCAATTTTATAGTCTGCTGTCTCAAAAGAATAAGAATCGCAATCATCGCGTAGCACCGTCAAGGTAGAGCCACAAAGAAATATAAAGCAGAAACGTGACGAACAGAGAAAACGGATAATACCGTAATTTTAGCCCGATTGACGGATCAGTGATGGTGTCACTCGTACAAATCGCTATCGAAGAGGCACCTCGCTTCATTGCAAGGTATAGGTCGAGAGAAATAAAATGACAAAAGTCAACTAACCGGGTGAGACATAGCTTATTTTGTGCTCTCAATAAGAAGGAAGAAATGTCTTGGTGAAGAATTCTTTCTTCAGTGAAGGACGAACGAGAGGCTGTCAAGGGAAAGTAGTAAAATTGAGAGAGTCGAGATACGATAGTTTTCCTGATTTTTACTGGGTAGGGTTGTGACCAGTAAGAGCTAAAATGTAATGAAGGAAACAGCGAAATATCTGGTGCTCACGATTATTCTAATACCATAAGACAAACCATTGAAGAGATTTTTAAAAAAATTTTTCTTCATTTTGTTTCCACGTAGAAGATTTGTTTTCATGAAATCATTGTTATTCGTGATCATAATGTCAGTATAGTTAAAATTGTCGTAAAATTTCTCTATGAAGAAGCCAAAATTGATCAACATACTTCTTCATAGAAGTGACTTTGCGTTCTTATTTTTTCTATGCTTTCATTTTGATATTTTTCTTCTTTCTTCGTTTGTGCCTTATCCGTATATATATTTCATACTACTGTTTATACGTCAAGCGCTAGAAGATGTATTATCCTAGCTGAGAGTCATAAATTCTACGTGGCAGCATCGGGAATGTCAAGCTTTTCGAAGGGCGTCGAGCATGTTAGATTCGTTCTCCGTGTGCTCATCTCGATATATACAGCTTGCAACGGACGAGGGTTTGAACGAGCTTTCCAAAGCTCTTATAGATGATTTCGTTGTTCAAGTGCTGACGGGTTACTGGGCTATCAACCTTCGTGACCCTACAAGAGAGACACCCCATGCTCTTCACCTTCCATCTACCCTTCTTTCATGTTCTATCCGATCGTCATTCTTGACGCACCCCTAAGACAGCTGCAGCTGTTGCATTTTACGACGGACTATAAATTAAATACGTGGCCTTTGATGCCTGAGAATTTGTTTTCGAGGTCGGAAGTACACTGGAACAAATTCCGGTGGAACTCGAGTATCGGAGCCCTGTCAATTACCTCCTCGACTCCTTAAGGCGTCAAACATGTGTTTGAAATAAATCTTAAAATAAAACTGTCAGACACTTGCGGTATTGTGTAATATTACACAATCGACAAAATTTATTTAAAATTAGCATGAAAACACGTAGGGACAATTAGAAATGATAACTACGGATCTAAAGTAATAAAAGGCTCGATAGTTTTATGTTTTAAACATATGATTAGCGGCAAAACCCCATAAATATATCAGAAATCAAGTTATTTTCAACTTTTTGAACACATGAGCGGTTGGCCCTTACCTCGAAATCTTACGTCTCGACTCGTCATTCTCATCGTCAAAGTAAGCTTTGTGTTAGTTTAATATTAAATCAGTACGTTGAAATGCGTATTTCATATTTTTTACATAATCTATTGCGACTAATCTTCCCAATGCGAATTTTCCAAAGTTCAAAGTTGGCTGTGTTATACGAAAAAATGATAAATATTGCTTCCGGAACGAGTGAATCGCCATATAGATGCAATGCTTTATTCTTTACAAAATGGTCAATTTCTGAAACACATTACGAACAAACTACGCGGTAAATATTCTTCAAATTTTGGAAATCGTTACTCAAAGATCTTATTTATATCACAATAAAAGTTTAGATCTCAACGATGAATTTGAGCTGATAATCGTACCTCCTTAACGATGAAGACAAGTTAGTTCCGCGAAATTAGTCAAAAAAAAGTCTTCCCATCGATGAATTTTTTGGGAAATTGTAAAGTTAAAGGTACAGGCCGTTCAACTTTTTTCCCCTAATTATATAATTTATATAATTTTTATAAATTCTATACATTAGTCATTAAAAATAAAATAAACTGTCTAAACCTCTAAAAGAAATTCCAAAATTATATTCGCTTGTTTGAAACTATTTTTAGCTTATTTAGATGAACAGACTTTTGAAAACTTAGAATATAGCGCATTAGGTCTCACTAAGAGTGACGGGACATAAAGGGAATTCGCATTATGCATAGAAGCGACGGGACGTGTATCTTAGGGGATGCAAGTCGAACGGACAAGCGAGCGCATGAGATTGCCTAGTCGGCTGGATACCGCCAGTCTATGACGTCGAATTAATTTATGGTATATCTCGCGTTGTGATCCCGTACCCATAGTGCCCCCCTGACGTGCATCTCATCCTACGTTACAAACAGGAAATTGACAGGGAAAGATCTTCCCGTCTCGCTCTTGAGACGGTCTGCGCGTCCGACGATGCTTAATTAATTTTCGAACCGTATACGTTATATTCTCCATCCATACACACACGCTGACTTCTATTTGCAAATACGGCTAAGAGAACCCCGCGATGCACCATGAAACATCGATTTTCAGTGTGGAATGTCCGGTGGTGAGGCCCTAATTGCAAGGATCCAGAATGTAAATTTCTCACTAAACTTCGGATATCCTTAAATAAATATTATACGGTAGATTAAGAATAGTTTAATGTTACCAAAGTTTAATAATTATTTATTTAGTTTTATAACAGACGAAGTGATTTCTTAACGAATGAAATAATTCTAAAATTTCAAATTACTGTCAATTGAATGCTTAAAACAACTAGATGAATAAAACATTTGATTAACGATTAGAAATTACACAAAAATAATATAATCTGTACAATTTGTAATTGCACTTTGCCATTTATTCTTTCGGAATGTGCCGCGTTGCCACGATTCCTTCGTCTGCTGTTATCACAGCTGAAAATCACTCGTTAGTTTTAACACAACTTATTGCGTTCTATCGTTTCATTTTTTAAGTTTGACTTACGAATATTTTTTTTATATACTTTGCTTTTATCAAGCTTATGAAACGATATTTTTTTTTATCGCCCTTATCTACAGTAGAGAAGGGTCGGCCATCTCGCATAGTTTTATTAAGAGGGTTGCTTGCCCACTGATATTGAGATGACTCCAGGCACAAAGTCCTCAGGGGTTTAGATTGATCTCAGAACTCGTTGAATTTAGGGGGTCTCGGAATATCGTGGACGAACGAGAGCGAGGTCTATCGCGCACGATTACGGTGATTCTCTTGTCTTCAGGAAAAACAATAAGATCATCGGACATCGTATAAAATTGAGCAAGGCCTGATGGACGTCCAATCCTTATTTTTATATTAAGGTGAAATGAGGCATTATGGCCATAATTTTTTCAAACATCCGAAAGACCGATGAAATCGTTGAATCCTAGATGATCACCGGATAAAATTCTTTGTTTAAAGTTAAAAGTTAAATCATTAATGGAACCCGGTTACAAAAAGTTAACGTTAAAGTTAAAAGTTAAAGTTAAATGAAAAATAGCGAATAGCCATATTAACCAGGTACCCTAGTTAACGTCACAGCCGATTTATTGCTGGCCTAATCGTATAAACAAGGTATTGTTCCATATCATTAATGAACCCTCCAACATTATTTTTTTGTACTATGAATAGATACATTCAATAAATCAATGGATACAATATTATTATTTAAAGCGCAGCGTTGGCAGAAATAAATCGTAATCACGATTTCGTAGTTACATAGATGAGGTTAAATAGAAAAAAATGGCTATATACTGAGAATTAACTGACTATTAGCTGAAAAATAATTGTCATTATATAGACGAAAAGAAAACAGTAGTCGGGGAAACTGACACATTGGTTTCGACAACCAACTGGAATGGTTAGAGTATAGCGCCAGCTACTCACTTGGTTCAAGAAACTACAGTGTCGTTAGCAAAGTATCGGTACTAACGGTAATTAACCAAGATGGCAACCTCAAAAATTCAGGTTAATACGGATATTTCTGTTTATTTACAGTGGCGAGGGCAGGCACGGACTTCGCGTGATGCTTGATAGAGGAAGGTCATCTTCACAATATTTCAATGCATATTTACCATATATTCAATGGATTTTACTTTTATTTTTTGCGAGCCTTCATTTATCTACAACGACCTGTGAGTGGCGTCGTTTGCCTTTGTGAAAAGTTTTATTCGTAGCACACGTACCAATCCGTTGGTTATAGAACCAAAGCGATTTGTAATGGGAATCAACTCGTAGATTGCCGGTACTATCCAAATGCTTGTCGCAGATACTGCCGACGTTAGTTGCACTAATACCGACTTGGCATCGAGACGCTACCGCGTCTATCGATTACACAAGACCTCGATTAACTTCCGATACCCACATTAACCCTATGTCGATTGGTCAATTTCTCCATTCTAGCGCCCCGCGATAGAACTGGTGATAGGTTCACCGGTCCTCCACTTTTAGCTCATAAGCCCGTTCCGGTATATTTTCAGACGCTTCTACGGGCATAGAGTTATAAAGGCTTATAAAGGGTTAAAAATTTTACTCCAAATACCAATCCCTTCAGTGTCACGCCTGGCGATTTCCCAATATAGATATTTTGAAACAAATTCTTTTCGGAATGTAGAACTTTTTACGATCGACTAGCTCGAAGTTCTCGGAGTATTGAGAAACTCGCTTGTACCAAATACCCGCACGAGGTATGAAACAAAACTGAGTACAGTAGCCCCAAAACTGAGGGCAATCAAATTAGTGACATGTACGGACAAGAATCTTTCACCAACTTTACATCCGACGGAATTCACTAAAGAGTTCCTGTCAAATACTAGAGTCGACCCGAGTTCCTCTTCAAAGCGTGTATTACCTGATATCTTAAGTTTTTCGCAATAAAGCTTTATCGCCCTAGGGAACGGAAAGTCACTACGATGTACGTAATTGTAATTCTTTCACGAGCGAACGACGTATAGAACAGTGTGTAATGTAAAATAACTCATTTCCAAACATTTGATTTTATTTCCTCGTACAGAAAGTTTTGTTTTTGTGAAAAATTTGTTTTTGGGACGTTTTAAAGTCAACGTTATTAGAATGTCTCAACACGTCGAAAAAACATATTTAAAAAATGTTCTGATGCGTGGCTTTGTATGTGTGTATGTGCGTATGTTTGTGTATGTGCAATGAAATTGCAAAAGTCAAATCTCTGTAAATTCGGAATGGATTGACCGATCATGCTTAATTCGTGCACGCGAGTATGAGAGCTATTACGCTCCTTTCTTTCTTAAAAATTAGATAAGTTTGGATCACTATTGCCAATTTTGAAGGGCGCAAATTTTTTTGATAATGTCTGTTATGCCTTCTCTGCAAATGCAATTTTTAAGTTATCGCACTCAATTTTTTTTATCGAAATAAACATTATAACGCATTGTTCGTTATTAACGAATATTTTTGAATTTTTTGAAAACTGTATCGTCACCCTGTATAACGACTTAACGTTAAGGTACAAATACAAACAGTTTTTTTTGTATCCCTAAAGTGGTGTTTGAAGACAGCTTTTACAAGATTTATCTACTAGAAACCAACAGAATATTGTATAAAATTTCTTAAATGAAAAACGAATTTTTTTTAAAAACGAATGTACTGTTGATGTTTTTTAATTACACAACCGTCAAGATGTCAACCTATAAATTCCTAAAATATATCAATTTAACGTTACATGTTGCTTGTCGTTGAATATGATGCTTAAAATACTCACAAAATTAAATATAATGATTTCGAGTGTATAGAGCTAGCGTATACAGCATTCAAACAAGCCAGTGATGTAGAATCTTGCAACATTGCTTCCTCATTATTATTAAAACTTTTCACAGAGTTTTTGCCATGAGAAAATGAAAATTTAGGAACGTACTTCCACATAATGATGAATTTATGAAAGGTGAACAATGATGAGGAAGAAATTTTCAAGGTTTTACCTTGCAGACTTTTTATATTACCGATGCGTATGTGCTTAACGTGTACAAGTCCGGTTACCACCGGTAAGTCCCGAGGGAGTGACAACACACGATATCCGAAACGTTGTCTTTTCCGACAAACGAAAAACTTTTAACAACAAAATACGCGGAACACCGATAAATTATTTGAAAAAAAAAAAAACTTTTATAACGATAACTAAACAAAGAAGTACAGTCGTCTCATCTCCTTATTCTACCGCGCATACAATAATAATATTCGTTATAATTCTTGTGCTTGTTGATTTACCAAACTTCTACGAATAAATACCAAGCTTATTATGATTTGTGCACAACGAAACCAACACAGTTCTTCATTGTCAAATACTGGTGTCTTCTCTTTCTTCTCAACTGTTCATTCCCTTCCTTTTCTTATTCTACGAAGCTTAAAACCATAAAAGCACTGTAGGTAACATGCGCTTAATGTATATCACAAAATAGTCTGTACCTTCCGTTGTCTCGTTTATTTAATCAATCCCACAGACCTTTAAGTTACGCTGTATAGCTGTACTATATGTCACTGTTGCTTATAGCGAGACTTTTTTCTTGAAGGAAACGCTCAAGTTGAATGGCAGATTATGCTTCTTCATAATGAAATAATATTTAAGCAATGAATGCGTCAATGCCTCAACCCGACTCTCTCCGCTCGAACTCCATTTGACAGTTGCGCGAAGCGGGGATCACGACGATCGTGTCTCTGATTTTGTCTTGAAACGAAGATCTTCCGAAGCCTCTATAATCTTAAAAGATGTCTTAAAATATGCGAATGACATTTATATTCTAGAAAATGCTTTACTTAAATGGCAGAGTCGTCGTCTTAGTATAGAAAAAAAATTAATACCTGCGGCAAACGGAGCCGACGCTATGATTTTTGCCACGAATTGATTTTTATATAAACGAAGCCCTTTCGGAGGATCTACGGATTTGAAAAATGTGTTAAGACCTCAAGCAGAATCTCTTCTTTCAGAAAACGCTTCAGCTGCATGGCAGAGGACTTTCCTTTCTAAAGAAATAAATTCAAACGCCCAGAAGTAACTGTCTTGATGCTACGAAAGCTGTCTGCTGGGAATTGCGTTGCAACTTTGAAACATTTCAAACTCCACCGACATCTCCTACAGTCGTATCGCTTTTGCTTTGCATTTTACTTCAACAGCGTTCATTTGTTTTTATAACATTTAAGGTAGACGTCAGACTATACAATAGAGTTGTTTTCTTATTGACCAGTTTAATGTTTAATTTGTTTTACTTTCATAAATATTTATCTTACAAAGAAAAATGTCATTTTTATTTGTATCCTTTTATAACTGTATAAAATGCCATTTTATAACTTTTATATTCTTTTGTTAATTCTAGCGATGTGCAAAAGCAAGTAACCTTGGTTGTGATTTACAGAAAGTTCGAAAAAATTTCAAAATTTGTCATGGCCACATCAATTTCAACAAAAATCATTCCGAATAAAGGGGATGTCTGTTTCACTAACGCGCTAAATTGAAGCGGTTCTCAAGTCACAAGAGATGTAAGGGTGAAACCATAGGTACGACTACTCCAAGCGCGACTACTATATCGCATTAGCACGTAGGCACAGTTCGACCTTTCAACCAAGACTGGTGTTTCTACTGGGAATCACTAGTCTCCGGAAATATTGTCTCCTGTTTCGTGATTCAATGCGCCAACCCACGCACGTCTAAGCGGTCACACATCCGAGTAGTGGAAACACGAAATGTTGCTCAACTGGACAGGACGACCATCTTTTAGCAGTTTCACTTTTCGCAGGAAGCCTCTTTCGTTATCGCTGGTGATTCAGGCGTCGGCAATTGACCTTTGGAGAGTTGGCCCATGGGAGAGACATCTCTTTCGAGAGTTTACCATCTGGTGAATCAGGCCGATGAGAGTTTCGTTTTGGAGAGTCGTTCTACAGGAAATTTCGCAATTGTAAGATTACCTCGGTGGATTGATCATTGAATGCATCCTGTAAAAACGAGATCCTGCTCTTAAGAGGAGGTGAAACCTCCGTACTTAAATTATGAGTGCGAAAGAGATAGAATTAGTATCACCCTCACGGTGGAGTCAGAGTGAAGCAGTACATCTGTATAAGTGTGGAGGTTTCACGTCTCCTTAACCGATGGAAGGATCGCCGGAACCGCGCGTATGTCAAACTCGCAACTATCACTGGCGGCTCCTCGATCTTAAATTTCCTCTTTGTTCGGTATATTAAATGTCAGGCCATTTTTATTATCCTTTTTTACATAAAAAATTCTTTTTACTTCGGATTTCTCAGGCCAGGAGATTAAAAAAAACCAATTAATTTGTTATTGATAAACAGTAATTGTACGAATTTGAAGTAGAAATGGTACGATAATGTCGATTCTCGAAAAACGAGCACGTAAGTTGGTTGGGAAATTGGTTTTGGGCACATGGGAAACTATCAAAATTAATGCTGCTGGACGAAGGTCTCACGGGGTGCAGAAGCGTAGCTCGAACGGAGGAGTCAAGATCTATGAGTGGCGATAATCCGCTTATCTTGTTTATTATGGGATACCTCTCGCTTTCATTCTCTCTCTCTCTCTCTCTCTCTCTCTCTCTCTCTCTCTGCGCATCTTCTTGTTCGGTTCACCGGAAGTAGTCAGTCCCGGCGCCACACAAATACGTGATTTCCGCCAAGGTTACGACCTTGTGCGTTACGCCGGGCATCAATTCGCCAAGTACATAATTAAACCCGATATCTTTAAGAGAACTTTGTGGCACCTGAATGTCCCTTGATTTCTTGAAAATAAATTCAACAAAGTATTATTGCACATCAGTCAATCATATTTAAATACATTTAAACTGAATCACAATATTTTCATCCAAGCACCGCACTATCTTCTGGTCTTAATTGTTTAATCAGTTATTATAATCGATTATAAGATTTCAGTATTAAATAATTTTATTATATTTGTGTGTATCAATGAAGTAGTTGAGTCGACATTAATGAATACAATAACATTATTTAATACTAAAATTTTATAATTTATTATAATAATTGATTAAACAATTAAGAAAAGAAGATAGTGCGGTGCTTGAATAAAAAAAAAGTGATACGGTATAATAATATTTAAATACGATTGACTAATATTATATTAATATTAATTAATATATTAATTAATGTCGACCCAATTACTTTAGTGATACATAAAAATATAATAAATTTATTTAATACTGAAGTTTGATTAACTCAGTTACAAACAAATCAATTCAATTGAATTTTAAATAAGAAATTGCTTAAACTATCTAGTGTTGAATTAATATCTTTACGTACACCGAGAAAAAGAAATTTGATGTCTTCAATATCAAAAAGTGAATTAATTTTAATAAAAGATTGTACTCAGGGGATTTTTGAGATCTCTGATTACGAAACGGAACTCTTTATTCGCAAATATTGATCGTAGTAAAAAGAAAATCATTTAACACGATAAACATTTAATAAATTTAATGAAATTGCTAGATTTATGAAATTCTTGGTAGCCAAATATTTTTGTCGGTGTACCGATAGCAAGATCAATTAATTCTGCGAAAAAACCCTTTCGGACTTTCCCGTAACTCGAGCGATAACTAATAGAAAGCACTTTTGGGTGATAGATAGTCTGTGTAAGCAGTAGCCATAGACAAACATAGGGCCATCAGCTATACCAATAATTATTGCGATTTACTCTCGTTCTGGAATTTCAGGCGAGAGGACTGAGGAATTCGCTCTTGGAATTTCCAGCCAGTTTAACGCGAGAGCCTGTCTATAGCAATTTCACTGGAACTTTCATTCGGATTCTTCAAGAAACCTGCTATTTCTATTTCTCTCGAGCTTTTGGTGCAATATTTTTCTTTCCTCGTAGAGAAATCTTACGTTTTACGTGTATTGCACGTGTTGATTTCGATCAGAAAGATCGATTGATTTCTCTAGAGATTCGTAAGAAGCTGCTGCATTTGCCATTTTACGTGAGAAATACATATGTCTGCTTGGATATATTCTTTTCCCTCGTTGATCCCTGATCTTACATATTTCTCGGTGACCGAGCATCTTACTCGAAACTACTTAAGCCCAGATCTATAGTCTAGAACGGAATCCCTGTAGGTCGTACCAGGACTTTTATTACCCGGATCTTTAGCCCCTCGAGAATGATTTCGAGTTCCTCCAGAACCGGTGTCTCACGCATTCGCTCACCGCTCATCCTCGCTCTTCTACATATCTCTGTCTTGGTATCCTGAGAGCCGGGTGTATATTTCTTCACGATCAACGATTGGCCTCTTGTGTGCAATACTTGAGACCACAGATAATTACGCCTACACCAAATGGTACGATAAATTACAACGATACCCGAAGTACCGAAAGTTCTTTGAGTTCGCTGAATACGAATTTCAGAAATCATCCAGACCAAGTACACTTTAAAAATGTTTGTTCTTTATCTTGAATTCCTGAGTTTTTAATGTATATTCGCAACCGGCAAATAAAAATTCCTAGAATACCAAGTTTCATCCAAATCCGTTTGATGCACTTTGGTTCATCATATTGGAATCACCATTTTGAATTTGGTATTTTGGAAGAAATTCAACTTTTCTCACAACTTTTAATCGCCATAATGAACTCGTCGTTTTGTATTTAATATTTTTTTATTTCAGATTCGAATTCACCAACCCAAAGAACATCTTCGTACACATTTTTTGTTAACACTTTACTTGAAAGAATACTCACAATTACTTTTATTCTGTAGAAGAGGTATTTTTTGTACATAGTTTATTTTCAACATCAATTACGTGAAAAATACAACCGCCATTGTTGTATTTTTAACCTTGTACCAGTGATTGCTACGTATTGATATACTTTTGATGCAAATAAGCTTCTCCGATCATTCGGCAAATCACCAATCGGTACCTTTGTCATTAATTAGTACACTTTTACATCTTCGTTTAATCCCATGAATTTAAACGATTAGAGAGCTTTTTCTTATAAGGTCACTAAGGCAATTCCTTGTCCTGTAACCCTATTCCTGACTCCTGTGAGGCCAACTTGACGGAGTATGACTTTTTCTACTGTGATAAGAGTAAATGGGCTATTATTTATATAGCCCTGTATAATATTATCGGCGAAACTTTCATACTTACACAGATGTGCTGCTTCTCTTTCACTCTGCCGTGTCAGCCATACTATTTCTACCTCTTTCGCACTGATAGGTGAAGTACAGAGGTTTTGCCTCGCAAAACACTCACTTCACCCAATCGAATTTTCGGAACACACTTTCTCCTCCTAATACACTGAATAGTATTGAATAATATTCGGTCAGAAGAGTGCAAAAAAATTAATTTCTCGGATGGAAACTCTTGATCGCTCGGATCAAGCGTTAAATAGTTAAAATTGAAAAAAAAAATGACGGATTAATTATCCACAGTTATTTATCATGGAATAATCACTTTTCCCAATGATTTAGGGCACAAAATGATAAAACGCCGTTTGCCACCCGGAAGCCAACACAAAAACACACACAGTACATCCATTCGGATTGCGATTTAGAAACGAAAAAGTACCTAACGTGTGCACGGGAACTATTATTGATAATCTGAAAAAATAAATTCGTGAGACATGGCCGATAGCTCAGCTCCATAAAGGGGAGGTGAAGTATCCATGAGTGCGAGGGAGATAGAATTAGTATAGTTTCGCCTCACTTGAACTCCGCGTGAGGCGCTGGTAGTAACTATATCTAATAAATAATAATAATAATATAACGGTAACTCACTCGCACATAAGTAGAGTGTAATGCTATTGTTTACAGTTTTAGTTACCCTAAGGGGAAGCCTACGTGAATCTCTGTTGTAATGTTAGTAGAATTGTCAAAATCCAAAAGAAAAAATGACAGATCGGTTATCTATATATTGGTATATCATTCAATATATAAGGTATATTACCACATCTTAACACATAGCCACATATATTTAGATACGATGAACTGAAAAACCTTTCTCGGAAAAAAACAGTTTTTATTCTCGAGTAAACATCCACGAGACACGGCCGAAAGCCCTACCAAGTATGATCAATGCCGCGAGAGAGCGTTAGAGTTTCGTTCTACTACCAAGGGCTTCGGACTCGATTGACCATATAAAAAGCGTATATTTTGACAATTTTACTAACATTACAACAGAGATTCACGTATAGGCAGTCTACTGTCCAAATTGTATTATATTCTGTTCAGTGTGCTACAAGAAAAGATTCTCGAAAAAATTCGATTCATGATGGCGTGAGCAGGTGTGCGTGTTTTGCCGCCAAGAATGGAGGTTTCGCATCCCCTTATCTGGGTATTTATACGAAAACTCTGTAAATATTATTGAAATAGAACAAAATAATTTTGTCGTTCTCAATAATCTTTAACAAAATTAATGATAATTTAGCAATTAAATGTTTTACAATGTTGGACACTAAATTTGCAACAATACTTAAATTGATGAAATATTGAAAACGTATCTGCAATATTCAGTGCCATCTGGGTACGTAGCAAATAAATAAATAATAAAATAAGTATAAAAATAAATGAATAAATGAATAAATAAAAAAGAACTTTAGTGATTTGTCTCTTGTTTTCGGAGTGCACAAAAGTTAGACGTAGTATCTTGGCGAGAGATGGCCCATGGTTATTTTGGATCTACGATCCAACGGATTTGGTGTACGTCGAACATGTGTATTCAATTTGGAAATCATCGACTGGGAAGCAGTTCAGAACTAACTTGATTAATCGACAGCATGTATTCCGCTGAGGAACATAAGTTCAATTGTCATGTGTTCAAGAATAAAGAAAATAGAACAGTAACACCCAAGAAACTATAATTAGTCGACAGATGGGGATGCACCGACACGATTTTGCTTTAAACGCCTGTAGTTCATCGATATTTGATAAAGTTTAAGGAGATTAAATTTTTTATTCGAAACGTTTTAAAGTATTTTTTTCAGTACAGAGACTTTTTTTTTATAAAAAATTTTGGATTGAACTGTAACTGAGTTAATTGGCATTCTTCTTGAAATTGCTCTTATTGGATATTCCAAGAAGTGCAATAATTCTGTGGATACAAACTCAGAAAATCTTCGTTCAAAGTCTTTAAACATTGACGTTAATGAGATTTCTTTAACCAAATCATTTCCAATACAATTGCTTAGTCGAGTACAACGGTTGCAACGTTGTCTGTTACAATTAAACTTCATCAGCGGCTACTACAATTAAACTTAATTTTTTCACAAGGACACATCAGTGCAATGATACTCCTTAAATGTTATTCCTTCGGAGAAGGTAAATTTGTGATAAAGTTTTCACCAAAATCTAAATAATTTATCAAACAGGTCGATAAAAAACCAGTAAAAATATTATTTTGAAAACAAAAAACCAAACAGTTTCATCTAATTATTCTCAATTATATATTTTTAAATATTCAAAAAAATTTTCGTATACTTTATTTAATCGATCAGTACTTGGGTGTAAAAGAACAGTAATTGGTGCATTAATCTCGAGAAATATCAAGAAAACTTCTCACCATTGTTTGTACGTTCGCCCATCTTTAGTATTAACGTAGTGATTTCGCAGCATCTACATAGTCAACTGCCAGTCCATCATGAGACTAATTGAAACTAAAAATAATGCAACGTCCTAATAATTAAAACAATATAAAATAAGATTTTACACGCATGAATCATATTAAATTGTGTACTAATTAGGAAATCAGCATGACAGTAGTAGTTGGACTCGATTTTTTCATTCTAGTCGCTATTCTGTTGACATAAACGTATAAATATGACAAAATTTATATCCGATTGGATTTATCACTTATTTAACTTTAAATATCGGAGTAAAGTATTCGGTAAAAGGTTTCTACGAAATTCGAAAACATTAAGGAATATTTAAGTATATTAGTTATGTTTATATGTAATTGCCAAGTAAATATTATATTCATTGAAAGTGCGGCCATTGCGATTTCTTTTTATAACAGAATGCATTAAAGTTCTTGAATTATAACTTCACTCTTGTTACTGCAATTACATGCATTATATAAGAAATTCAGGTACCCGCGTAATATTTATTCTCATAAAAGGACTACCTTAAGAATTCGAATAGCTGATGTTTTCGAGCTTCGAAGAAGTGCGAATAAGGCGTCTTCTCCCAGTTGATAATCGATCCACCAAGCTATTGAAGGTATCTCCGGCGAGCCTTCGTCGAGGACTTAACGAAGATCCGTTAAATTAGTAGAGTGTCTGAAAACTCATCTCTCGTGTATCTTATCATTCCAATTTATCGGGTGAATTTAACTTGACCATGAATAATTAGTCGAAGCATTTCATTTAAAATATATTCGTCAAGTGTAATAATATTTTTTCCTTTTTTAATACTCGTCGTAGATCAAAATAAACCAAAGTCTTTCGTTCGTTATTCAATTTTCTATCCACTCGCTGTTCTCGAATATAATTTTTTTAATTTGTGAATTAATTATTCCTTTGAGAAATTATTCCCATAGTAAGCGTATAAATTCGTGATGATTCGTATACTCGGTTAGCTGCGTGTTTTGTTCGTGAAGTACGTAGCGTTGATGAAATACATTGGTATCTTGTCGTCGTTGAGGGGAAGAACAACAGGGTATACACGAACCAAGCGTGGTATACCGGGCTCTACGGCTACTATACGCTCGTATCTCGAGTTCCATTATCCAACAAATCACAATATCTCACGAGTCAACGAGCCGGTCGAACGAGGTCACCACGTACGTAATAAATATAAGCACTAGCCATGCATATGAACATGCCAGAGGTATAACCAAGATAGTGGTATAGCACGAAACAATCGTTTCGTTTTTTTTATAGTCAAGTACATCACGCCAAGGACGAATTCATGCACGATTTCATTTTCATGTCTGTATCGTCGAAGGGAGAAGAAGAATATCTTTAAAAGCTTCAGATGCCAGCGGAGAGAAGTATCGAGATTAAATATAGCTAGACACAAAGATATTACAAAGTGTTTATATTAGTTAAATAGTTTTGCTTTCTCATGTAGAAAGCTTTGTATTTATCAAATAATTTTTACTTCCTCATAGAGATATTGCAAGTATTTTGTCAATGTTCCCGAACAATTCGAATTTAAGAAAAACGCTTGAAACACCGAGATAAAATAAATCGCATCAAGAGTTTTATTAAAGAAGAGATGGACTAGTCGTTGAATTGGCGAGGGAATTGTTGATGTGTACGTGATATGTACGTCGAGAAAGTTAGACGGTGCAATTCGTGCTTGAGTTTGTTTAGCTATATTTGCACACATGCGGTTTATCCACACACATGTACGCTCTCTTGAGTAAATCCTTGGAATATTGTATACGTTATAAGCCTTAGCCACGCAAATATTTGACGTTGGAATATAAATTTTCGTAGCTATTTGGCGCACTACAAAGTAGAAGCGAATTTCGGTACACTAGTTTTCCTTCAGTTATCTCTAATCTTTTAACGTTTCGACAAATGATAACATTTTTCTTGAATTTAGAAAATTCTAAAACACATTGTTTTTCATAAAAGTATAAAGATTTTTCCACATTTTTTTCGTCTTTAAAATCTTTGTTTACTCAGAAACAAAGATCACAGAAGTAAAAATCATATTTATTTAAAAATTTATTATTTGTTTTATATTCATTAAATTAAATGTTCTATAAGAGATAAATTTTGAGTTCACGATATTATTTTCTATGGTAAGAAAGTAAGTAAAAAGTTTCACTATTTATAATACTATGGTCCCTCGGGATGTCACAGATGATGAGAATAGTGATAAACCAGAGACGGAATTTCTGCGAATAGTAAGTCGATAACGCGGAATGGACTACGGGCGAATTGACCTCGAGGCGTCGAAAATCCACGTGAACTGAGGATCTCGTTTCTATACACATACGTATCTACGTAGTAATAGTATGTAACTACACAGCATGAAAGGGCGATAACAAGCCTTACCCTTCCACCAAAGTTGGGGAGGGTTTGTTTCTATAATCGGTCGCAAGCATAGAAATCCGCGCAACTTCGGTAGCCACACGAAATACATATGTACTGCGCTACAAGTCTGGAGAATCAACACTCGAGACGAATTTACGCACAGAGAGTTCCACAAGCGTGGATCAAATCAGTAGACGCGGTAGCTTCTCGATGCCAAGTATAAAAAGAATCAAAAAGTATGGAAACCTCACGACGTCGTATCGTTCTGTTGACACGGGGCGTTACCGTTACTCTTAGTTACGCTAAATCGGCTCTTTTAAACCGCCTTTTAAAATTCTACTCGAGAGTTCTAATGGAAATATATTACGGATGTAAAATTTCGCTGCATGAGTATTTTTTCTCTTCTTTTATCTTTCACATACGACCAGTTGCATCAAGGGAGCCGTGTCACCTAAAAATAATGAATATGGAATTGTGTTACAATTACACGTATGAAACCATGCAAAATTATGAAAATTACCACTTGACAAACACATAAAAATGAAACATTTTCATAAGTGAATGACTTTTTATGCAGTCCAGTTTATCGGTACGAATATTTGTTCCATTTTCAACTTGTCCTAGGGTTCCAGGGTTATTATAGCATTCCATTGTAAATGTAGAAAGTTCAATACAGAATAAAACCAATAAACCAGTAATATCCAATTATTTTGTATGTCTTAAGTATGATTGCGGTTCCGTTATACCGATTATTAACGGTGTACGTAGTTGCAATTGTAGGTAATCCGATCGGATCTAATCAATAGTAAAGCAAAGCGAGGTAGTACTTCAAGTACTCGGTACTTCAAAGCTACTTGAATGAAGGTACGAACGACCGAACGAACGAGATGCTACGATCGAAACGCTACGAAGCATATCGAAAATACATCGTAAAAAAACTCACGTTAGTGTACCGTACCAACCACTCAACCACCGCTGGCCATGAGCAGATAATTCTCAATTTCCCTGTAAATTCCAGAGTCTCCGATCCTCGCGTATATTGCTCGTGTTCTGGTTATCCTCTTATCATCCTGTTATGCTCCACTTAACCTTCTTCGTTAAAATAACCCTTTATTCTTCAAATACTCTACCAATTACGAATTATTCTTCTTCGGTTAAAATAGTGTTTACAAAATACTGTCAGGTACGGTCGTGTCTCGTTTCTACAGAACCCTACTTGACACAGCTCCAACTCTGCACACATCTACTGTACACTGGGTCTTGCAAATCGCACCAGATAAAAAATAACAAAACTGTACACATTACCGACTCGGCATGACAACACCGTACACATCGCCAACTGGACGCCTTATCGACTTTCCACAGTGTCAAATGAATACACACCGACTCGGTACATCACTGATTGTACATAATACGGAATCTGTACATCACCGACTGCACATATCACTGATTTTGCACGTCACCGACTATACGCATCATGCGACTTTGCACGTCGATGATATGTGCAGTTGGCAGAAAGAAACACTGCCGTCAGTTAAGATCGTCAATTAGCCGTCAATTAAGTAAATTATCATAAATCCCAACTATGAATCCCGAAAACGAATTCAACCATGGCAAGTATAGAAAGTGTAACATTTTAAGATAATACAATCATTACATTGATGTAAAAATAATAATAAATGTAGACAACTGCTAATAGTTTTAATCAGATCTGTTGATGGAGAGAGAAAGGCGGGACCATCCGGAAAGTCTGTGTGATCCAGAAAGTTTCAGATCATCATCACTATCGGGAATTATCCGATTCACTCAAGGCAAAGGGCCTGTACGTTATGCCGAAGTCTCTACACCTGGTTGTTGAACTTTAAATGCACCGATCAATGGGTGGGGAACTCATCGATTCCAGGACGATCACGGAACCCTGCTTGGACCTACACCTCGTATATTCGGTGGAGATATGGCACCCCCTATCGACTAGGATACCCACAGGATCAGCAAGGGGTGAGCGTTAGCTGATTCACGATTAGCCACCGCACGTTAAGACGGGGTCATTTTTGGTTGTCAAAGATTCGCTGCAATTTCTTCGTCATCGAGTACGTTGTGCTCGAAAGGAGGAAGGAAATTTTAGCATTATTGTCGGTGACCGCCAAAAATGATTTTGTCAAGAAATCTTCGACACTTGGGCCAGAGAGTGAGAGGTCAGCGGAGCAAGGCCAAACAATAGGAACAGCGGGACATCGAGACGCGTCGGTAAATTTCCAAACAAAATCACAAAGTTATAAGCAATATGGAGTGAATATGGAGCGAACTCGCTTCACGCGCAGTAGTTGCCGGCAGAGGATGTATTCTACCATCTACAGTCTGCCTTTGTTAATATCGGAAAATCTCTCGATTGTGGTGTCTTAACTTCCAGGAAGGATTTTTAATGATCCGTAAGTGAACCAGTGCCAGTCAGAAATACAATGACATGGGACTAAAAATCAACACGGTCCACGCGATTTTATTGATATTTTTTGTTCTTTAATGTGATAAAATCATTCACGGAGGGTATAATAACTGAGCATACTGGTCTCCGACTATGTTTCATGTCTTCGAACAGTCTGCGGAAGGTGTTCGACAAAACTCGATGCTGGCCTGATCCGAGATATTTTATAAATTGCTTTTTATGAAGGAGAAGTTGGCCGAGGAAATTCTCAAAGCCACACAATACGACGTGACGGAGTTTTGTATACTCAATCATGGCGATTGTTGGATAAGCAATATCATGTTTCGTGAGGACGTGCATGGAAAAACGCTAAAATTTGTACTGGTGAGTCAAGGAAGAATAAGTGGCGACGCTGATGAATAAGGAATAACTTTTTAAAACTATTTAAAAATACTATTTCAATCCAATACGTTAATCATTTTCTTTCTAAGAAAAAAAAACAACCGTTAGATTTAATTACTGCCGCTCTTTGATGAACAACTTTAGTCGAATGTTGAGTGAAAAAAAACCTCAAGTATTCACGTTCTCGCATGAATGTTTTGAGTTTTTGATAGAAGCTTTGTTTCATTTATCATGATCAGGAAATTTCCGATCAAATATAATATGTAATATGTATCAAATGTAAAATGTTATAAAAGACGACACCTTCAATCCTATTTTGGATACTTGATTAATTAGAAATATCGATTTCATTTTTCAAGTTTTATATGACCATAACTTTCATCGCGTTAGGTCGATTTAGGATTAATACATTTTTTATCAGTTAACGTCTGAGCAGAACGTTAAAGTAAAAAAAAACTGCTATTAGAGCCCTGCAACTGCTGGAAGGCCAAAAAAAATAGAACGTGCATAAAACGTGTTTCAGTTACTAGGTTTTAAAAAAGGCGTGCAAATTAAGAATTTGCACACATTTTTTTCAAGATTTTCCCCAATCCACAGAATTTCCTCTACGTGTAATGGTTATCTTAATTTTGGTTTTCTCATAAAAGGAAGTAGTAATAAAATTTTCAATAAAATTAAAAATTGAGTAAAATTGCAAATTTCATAAAGTTTGAGCCCCTTAATCAATTCTCACCAAATTCAAGATCAAGTATTCTCATTTTCTAACAAAATTGTATGTCAAGTTACAGTTTGATAGATGAAAATATACAAAAGTTAGAGCAAAAATATATTTCTTTTTGAAAAATTACAAAAATGCATGATTCTATAAAATCTGAACGCCTAGATCGATTCATTCCAAAGTCAATACCGAACAACCTTGTCCAATGGCCTATTTTTGTAGAAAGTTTCAACTCGACAGGTAAAAATTTACGAAAGTGAGAGAGCGTATGTCCTTTTTCAAAAAATTCAAACTATAAAACGAAACACCCGCTAGCGATTTAGTCGAAAATTGCAGCAAACTGACGGGGATTGCGACCCGATCCGTGAGCATACATACACACGCGCATACCCACGGACATTAAAAAAAATGAATACTCGACGTTTTGGGATTTTTCATGTACTCTGACATCAAAATCTCGAGAAACATTTTTTCACGAAAACAGTTACCTCTAAGAGGAAGCAAAAAAAAAGTATTTCCATTAGATTGACTATCAGATGTCCGATTACGCGTCACCCACCATCGACCTGATCTATTTTCTGAGGGTGTGATCCGAGGTTAATTTACATACCAGCAAAAATGATTGCTTCGTCAAGAAATATTTACGTTTGTTGGCAAAGTCAATGATGCCGTTGGGATGCAAAACTCACCCTCGGACCTTCGAGGAACTTCAAAAAGCGATGTTGAAGAAACGTATGTAGGCCATTATGGCAGCTCTCCGCGTATATCATCCGAGAATGTTAGCCGACGTCTCTGCAAGACCGAGACTTTTGACGAGGTTCTTACAAGCGGTATCACAAATATGAATACTTTTAAGAATCTCGCTACCACAACTATCCTGCAAAAGCTTCTTCTGATGATGAACAAAAAAGGCTATTTCGTAATCGAAATAGCCTTTTTTCGGATAAAGTGTTAATACACTCTGCGCGATTTTCCGAAATTAATATTTTGTGGTGACAATGAAAGTCCGGCACCATTCAGCGTACGATTATTTGCTCGGATAATAATTACCCCTGGTCGATAAATGCGACATGAAACTATAAAATTCAATTTATTGTGAATGTTCAATCTCTTTATTGATTTTGGATAAATGCTGTACCAAACATCCTTGAAGCATCCTTAAGTGCGTGTACATATTTTTAATTAATTGCTGTCAAGCTTTTGGGAGTTAGAGCCACCGCAAATGAAAATATATAACGTCTCATAAAATATGAACCACTTTATCAATTTTGTATAGGGGTGAAGAGTTTCGGCTGCAAATTGGTCAGCTCCAAGGTATTCAGGAGTAGTAGAAAAATTAGTTATAACTCTCCGTGATTTTGTTTAACGTTTAAATCCTAAGGTGTGGAATCTCCTAAAAATAAGCATTTTGTTTCACCCCTGCGAATGACCTACAATATGCGGTTTTCTTTTTTTCCAACACTCCAACCCGTCCAGTGCAACAAACCTATGAAATCTATCTATTCTTCAACGGCTGCCTACTTACATATATTGTTTCTCGATTATGACAAGAGTTGGTAGCTAAGAGAGCCGGTCAGCAATAATTTGCAATAATCAATAACTATTTGGCTTCATAGCCAAAACTTTACAAAAGTTGAGCGATCACTGACATTTGTCAATAAATTCATAACGTCAATTTCATTTGTCTCATTTGTCAATAAATTTAAATTCAATTGAAGAACGATTATTGCTTTAATTGTTTAACAAATTTCAGCTCGATAGCTCTTGATATTCTCGGATTATAAAAGTTTTGTATTTTGGAGACCCAGCATATAGATATTTTTCTAAATCACTTTTATAGAATTATCACGCCATTTTGTGTATCCTGACACTACAGTATCAAATTTTTCAAACTTAATAAAATGAAAGCAAATGTTTTTCTATAACGAAGCAAAGATGACCACAATTTTTAACTGGAATAGAAAAATCCGCCATTTTGCATTTAAGTAGATGAATAAACCCAAAATTGCGATTAATTGGTCGTGATTTTGTCAAACTTATTGTTAGTACAAACGCACGTGCTAAGTGCAGGTTTGACACATCCTCATCTTTTATATTTTTACTTTATCACATAATCTCTATTTTATCTTGTTTCGCGTTGCGTTATTTGTTAGTTTGGATTACTTATGTACGATCTAAAGCATACGCACAATAACCTCTGAGCCCAAAATTAAATGCCAATCAGAACGACGAGTAAGGGACTTCATTTGTATATTGCACTTCGAGATTTCGTGACATCCATTTTTCAGAAAAGGATGCCAGTCAGTCTGCATACAAAATACGAAATAAAAACTGTGACATCGATTAACCATCGATAAACAGTAATTTTTCGGTCAATTGACAGCTCAAAATGACAGTTATATTGCATCTCTGGACGACTTTTTGTGCTCGATGTGGTTTTATATCCTTGTGTTACATATCATTAGACGTCTAATGTATATACGTTTAATGCTCTTAGGAGACGAACACAGAAGTTTGAGTTCCGAAGACGGTTCATTTCCCTTGAGATGACTCATCCTTGGTATTAAGATCAACTTTATGTATTATCACACCCTAAGGATCTTACATCTATATGTATCATCAGTAATGTTCTTCGGATTAGATTCCCGTCGATAGATTGTCAAGATAGTATAAGCACGTACTTGATAATTAGATAAGTTGCTGAATTTTTTATATGCTACAATTGATGCATAGATGACCACGTGTATATTAACTCAAGCAAGGTTAGCTATTTATACGACAAGCATAAACCAAAAGTCGACAGTATTAACATAATTTCAAATAGACATGGTATTACGATTACTCCTCTATTTAGTTTTATTTGTATTCCAAGATTGGATATTGTAACGATCGAGCAAAATAAACAAACAATGTTTTGTTGGCTATAGTTTCCCCTCTTTCGATATGGACAAATGTCAGGTCACTAAAAGTTGAAGAATATCAGATCCGCGTTAGGATGATAGACCGTGACACATCATAGGGTCGCTAGGTAGTGATTGGGACGACAACTCTAGATGGAGAGAAATAGTGTTACGAATATCGGGATTAGCATACACCAGGATATAAGGGACGACCAGGGCGGATAGCAAATTGACAGCTGTCTAACTAACGGACGATCATCTTTTGGTAATGATCGTCATGGAGAAAAACTCTTAACAAGGAAGTCATAGCTTACGGACGTATGACGAATTACGATCGGGAATAAATATTAATCGTCGTCATTGTAATAAATTATATCCGCTCGAAAATCGAATACTCGTGCTGTTCATTTCCTTATGATCAGTCGTTGCAATATATGTAGGAAGAAAAAGCATTATACGTTCCAGAGATTTCGAGGATTCAAGACGATATTGGAAAATAATTGGGCTTACCGACTGTTACTAATGAAAATTCTGTTGTTAATAGAAGCAATTTGCCCGTGATTATCATACTGATGTTGTACCAGGTGTATGCATAAGTTTTTTCCGGTTTAACTAAGAGATGGCGCCAGCGAAAAGTACGCAGCGTATTAATTTGACACATACGTCATTTTGTTCGTCTGACATTAACCTACAAACACACACAAGTTGAGTCCGCCAAAAACTAGCGTCTTTGTTTTATCGTTCAGTGATCATGTCGAGTTTTGTGCCTGAAAAAGAACATTTGCGGCACGCATTGCTTTTCTTATTTAATCAAAAGAAAAAGGCTGCTGAAAGTCAACGTTTGCTGGTAGAAACATATGGTGAACACGCTCCATCGATTAGAACATGTGAGACATGGTTTCGACAATTTAAAAGTGGTGATTTCAATGTGAAAGACAGTGAGCGCTCTGGTAGACCACAAAAATACGAAGACGAGCAATTGCAGGAGTTATTGGATGATGACCCAACTCAAACTCAACGGCAATTAGCAGAAGCATTACATGTGTCACAAGAAACAATCAGCAGACGTTTACGAGTAATGGGGAAAATCAATAAACTCGGTAAATGGGTCCCACACGATTTGAATGAACGTCAAATAGAAAATCGCAAAGTCACTTGTGAAGTGCTGCTTCAACGCCACGAAAGGAAATCATTTTTGCATCGAATTGTGACCGGTGACGAAAAATGGATTTATTTGAAAACCCGAAGCGGAACAAATCGTGGCTTTCACCTGGCGAAGCCGGTCCTTCAACACCAAGGCCAAATCGCTTCGGCAAGAAGACCATGCTCTGTGTCTGGTGGGACCAGAGCGGTATTGTGTATTATGAACTCTTGAAGCCCGGCGAAACCGTTAATACACAACGCTATCGCCAACAAATTATTAATTTAAACCACGCATTAATCGAAAGACGACCGGAATGGGCCAGAAGACATGGCAAAGTGATTTTGTTACACGACAATGCGCCGTCTCACACAGCAAAAGCAGTGAAAGACACCTTGAAATCGCTTGGATGGGACGTCCTTCCGCACCCGCCGTATTCGCTAGACCTGGCGCCATCTGACTATCACCTCTTGGCATCAATGGGGCACGCGCTCCTAGAGCAGCACTTCAGCAATTTCGAGGAAGTTGGAAAATGGCTCGACGAATGGTTTGCCGCAAAAGACAAGCAGTTTTTCTGGCATGGTATTCATAAGTTACCTGAAAGATGGGCGAAATGTGTAGAAGCCGATGGCCAATATTTTGAATAAAACAAAAATTAATTTCCCTTGTAAATTACGTGTTTTTTTTACCAAAAACCGGAAAAAACTTATGCATACACCTGGTATGTGGCAACACTATGAGTTCAGGACCACTAATTTATTGGTTGTACTAACAAGGCGACATTACGAGGTGTGTCTTCCTCCGATTTCAATGAGCTTTGAGTATGTTGTATTCCTTGATAAAATAAGAGAAAAGTATTTTGTTTTTAAATGTTCTTAAGCGGATTAAAGGGAAGAAGTCTACCCTGAATGATAAGGATTATAGCTGGTAGTTACCATGTTTCATACAGAAACAGTGCTCCGATTGACTGAAATCAATTGCAAAATTTTTCTGATGGTAAATAATAAAAAGTAATAATTTAGTTTTTGTTTCATCAAAATTGATTGATAATTCGTTTAGTAACATTAAAAAAATACAAAAATAAACATTTTTAAGGAGACAAAACCCTTGCAACAGGATTGCATGAAAAAGCAATTGGTTTCATGTCAATCGCAGCACTGATTCTATGTGAAACAACGTAACTGCTGGCTATAACTCTAATCTTTGGGGTTGGATTTCTCCCCTTAATACCACTTAAAGGCACTTTAAAAGAAAATACGTGTCTCGTTAATTTTTTTATTAAGGACTGTAACATATCCAAAGCACATGCAAATCGGAGGGGGACACCTAGCAACGTTTCCTTGTAAGTCATCAGGTTAGATCTATCGTCCGCAAAGGTTTAAAAATACGTATAATTTGTATAAGAACCAACGATCTACGATTATGTTATCGATCGTGAAATTATAGAAATATGCTTGCTAAATTTTAATACATCTTACAGATTATTTTCACGTTTCAAATTTTTTCACGATCGAGCAACGTGAGTTAACCCTTTGCACTCGGGAGGTGTCTCGTTCACCGAATAAATTGTGAGCGAGAGTAACCTCTCAAGGGCAAAGGGTTAAAAGTCCTCTTGTTTGAATATTTTACAATTCGTTAAGAATCGAAACAAGTAATCTCATGCACATGTAAAAATAGTACTTTATCATGTTATTATTACTTCGCTATTTAAAAATCGCTATATTTCAATATTTTCGTAATGCAAATTTCATTTGATTGATCATTATGCACGTATTAACTTAAAATGAGATGAGAAAGGGCTGAACGCAGATTTATCTCAATCGAGAAAATAAATTGTTCAAACTATTAATGTTCAATAGTTTGATATACATAACGTTGTGTAATTGGATTTTTTACTTCAACTATTTAAACGAAATGTATAAGCTGGCAAATATTTGGAGTAAAAAAGCATTACGATATGTGACAGATGTAACAAGAAGCGGAGTAGATAAAGTATCTTATGTAGTAGAGTCTCACCTGAGCGATCTGATCGAATCTGCCGAAGAGTTCGTTGAGCGTCTTGACGAGATCCGAGGCCGAGAGCTGCTCAGACAGTGGAGTGAAGTTGACGATGTCAGCGTACAATATACTGCGCGTGTAAAAGAGAGAAGACATGGACAATTTCCTTTTAGGATGTAGATGCATGGAAAGCTATCTCTTAAAAGCTTGAACGAGAGAAGAATCTGACGGTACATGAGAGTAAAATGCTCGCGTTCAATATCATCTATACTTGAATATTTATCAACTTGAGACGATACATCAAAGCTTTTGGATTTTCAATAGAGATGGACACTTCTAACTATTGTAAAATAAACATTTTTTACTGAACCTTATTTTGTAAGACTAACATTTCATTAACCAAATATAACCAAAACGATACATTTTTATTGATTTTTTGCTTCCTCATAAAAAAAGCTGTTTTCGTGAAAAAAAAAATTCTGGAATTTTGTACTAGATTGATAAAGAACAAGGCGTGTGAATTAAAATTTTTCACATTCATTCCTTGTGATTCTCGCTACCCCACAGATTCTCCTCTACGGGGAATGGTTATCTCAATTCTGGCTTTTTCATAGAGATAATGGTATTCAATTCAATAAAATTGAAAGTTTGGTGAAATTGCGAATTTCCGAAAGTTAATCGATTCTTACCATATTTAAGGCCAAGTATCCTTGTATTGTAGCCGATTTGTAAGCTAAGCTTCAGTTCGATAGATAAAAATTTACGAAAATTAGAGCAAAAATAGATTTGCTTCGAAAAATGTTAAAAGTATATGATTCAATAAAATTCGTACGCCTTGATTGATTCTTGCCAAACTCAATACCGAACAATCTTGTCCCGCGGTCTATTCCTGTAGGAAGTTTTAACTCGACTGCTCAAAATTTACGAAAGCTAGAGAACGTACGAGTATATCCTTTTTTCGAAAAATTCAAACCATAAAAATAGACACCCGTTAGCGATTTAGGCGAAAGTTGCAGCAAATTGACAAGGATCGCGACCCGACCCATGTACAAAGTTTCAGGATGGTCGAATAAAACGTTCTGAAGATAGGTATATCCATTGCAATTTTGCAAGCTCAACACACATACATGCACACACGCATACGCATACACACGAGCTCACACGCCCAAACATGCGCATTAACATTATTTCTAGATATGATTTCTCGACGTTTTGGGACTTATTTTTTTTTTTTACGGTAACAAAGCATCTTCTACGAGGAATCACTAATTAAATGAATTAATTGATATTAAAGTAAAGCGTATAGTTGTCGACATTGCTGAAGACTTTTATATAATATTAAATATTAATTTTAATGATGATAAATAACATTTTTTCAAATAGCTAAATTTGCTCATATTTGCTGCAATCATCAATATTTTCTATCTGTAAATCTTTGAAAATTTATTTGAAAAACTAAATTGAACTATTTCTAAGATTTTCCGTGATTTTCCGATATTTTTCTCTGAAAATCTCTGTTATTTGCTAAATACTTCTGCCATCTTCTTCGAAAAATGTTCAATATGTATAGTTTTCTGGAAAATTCTGAATTATAATTTATCACGCATTATCAGATATATTTTCATCGTTCAACTCATAAAGTTGTAGACTTTGGCAGATAAAATACGTTTTTATTTTGGAAAACTTTGATTTATACGAATGACGCAGGTTCAGAAAATTTCAGACTAACGTTGCATGTTCTCCATGCAGACTAATCCTTACCTTAAATAAACTTCTTTGGAGATAATACGATTTTTTAATGTGAAAAACACTGATTTTCTTATATACGACGGGCTTGCAGAATTCCAGAGAAAACAGGAGTTCCGCCATTTATACATTCTGTCTTAATCATACTCATAGTTGTAGACTTATTCAGAGACCCAATTTTTTTTCTAAAAATTTGTGAGCTTCTTAAGTACCGGACGTTTCGAGAATTGTAGAGAAAAATCAGAGTTTTTCTTATATCCACTTAATGATATACTCGTAACAACTACAATTCACCACAGAAATTATAATTTTCATTGGGAAAAGCTCTGAGTTTTTCGGATAATGTATGTTTACATAATTTTAGAGGAGACCTGAATTTATGTTCTGTATCTTCTCATATTGTCTTACTCTTGCAAATAGTAAACATCTTCAGAGAACATTTTATGTTGGAAAACTGTGATTATTTTGATATATCTGATATATCGAAAGCAGAAAATGGTTTGAGAATATAATTGTGAAATCGGCCGAGAAAATCAACAGAGTTCTTAATTGTTAAGAGAAGTCGGCACGGAAAAAAGGAGATTTCTTTCTCAAATTTGGTAATTTGAGATTTGTATTAGAATTTTCTGAAATTTTCACAGAAATATTTTCAATTGGGGGGTCTATTACATATGAATAGGAATATCGAATTTGGTATTCTACGCGTGGCTATCTGTAAGAGATAGATGTAAATGCGATTAACTTCAATGGTTTACCGTGCACTACAACTCTTGCTTTACAAATGTCAGTGAACAATGTGATGTAATTTGCAGAGATACATTTGTATTTTCTGTATAATGCATTCACGCTTCGGCCCCGTTTCTCTACATATAGGTTTACTTATCGCTCGATGCACCTGACGCTTTTGCAGCATCGGTTTAGAACTAACAAGAGAAACGCGAATAGATATGCAGGATAGAACTCACCTCACATTGTTGTGACGTTGAACGTACATCTCGTGAAACCTGGTTTGCTTGTGCTTGCTCGCCTCCTGACACGCGTCAGCCATCTTCAGCATAATGCTCCTTTTCACCTGTAATTTAATAACAAAAGTATTAATTCCCTTCTTCTCATCGTTTATTAAAATAAAGGTTTGACTCTACAGGTCACTCCAAGATTGAAATAAAAAATATGATTATTTTTTTAATGAATCTGGTCGTAAAAGGACTTCTTCGCTTTTACGAGCCCCAGTTCCCTCCTGATTGCGTCCGCAGCTGAGTTAGACCTCTAATGTATCACACTTCGTGCACAAAGACTGGGAAACTTGAGATTGAGATTACAGGGAATCATCAGTCTGCGGAAAAATTAATTAATTTCAACACGAAATGCTGCTTAACTCGTGTTGAACGTTGAAGCCGTTCATCAGCCAGGATACTACTATCGTTAAAATAAAATAAATGTAAATAAATCCAACGTAGAAACAACGCACATTGCTTTCTCATTATTAAAAAAAAATAAAAAATAATGAGGAAGCTATGTGTAAGATTCAACTTTGAAATTTTTGTTTTGAACGAATTGTAAAAATTTAACATAATTTCCTTTTGTTCATGAAAAAATATGTGAAAACGTTTTTTTTTCCAGAAAACGAAGCGAAAATTCATGAATTCATATATTTCTTCATGAATAAGCAAAGAAGGAATATTTCTCTATGAACAAGCAAAATAGCAAAGCATCTCTGTATAACAAAGTCGGAGGACGATGTCTCGGATACTATTGTGCGTTGAATGCGTCGTAAACATTTTATTTCTGAGACATTGAATCATAAACATTTTCATTGGACTCTAATTTATGAGACGTTGACCTGCAGTCTGACATCGACCATATGATCTTCAATCTTATTACTATTCTTCGTTTTCATGAGAAAAATATTGTGAATAAAATATTGCACAGAATCCTACGATTTATATTTTTCTGTTCTTTATTCACTTTTTTATAAATTGGTCGTGAATTAGACTTCTTTTTATCGAGAATTATTGGGATATGGGGTAAACAAGAGTTTTGTGTCTCCTGTTACGTCAGAATCTCGTTTCTACACGGGTGTAGTTGTTTACAGATTTTTACTGCATACACCCAATCCAGTACGGTGATACTGTATACGGCATACACTGAACAGATCAAAACTCTACACAATCAACCTCAATACAAAAAAAGAATAAAACTGGAACACGACATAATTCTACACAATCCCAATTCTGCACGGCAAAGTTTTCATGGTTTGCAGCGAAACGATTCAATAGCAAACTTTCCTTGTGCTAGAATATGTGTATCAATCGGTAATTTTAACAGTTGCGATGTAAAATACTATAAATACAAAACGGAGTCAAATGACTAAAACTTTGCGTTCTGTACTAGAAAGAGGAACAATCGGTACCGAGCAGAGATGCAGTTGTGTACAGATGAGGTGTGTATAAATTTTGCCATGTAGAGATTGCGTAAGTAAAAGTTTAGTCGCTATAGTTGTGAAGAACTTTGCTGTGTCGAGGCTGTGTAGAGTGTGGTTGTGTCCAAGTATTATTGTGCAAAATTTCGCCGTAACAGTTATTTGTGTGAATAGTTATGGTAACTTTCGTCGTGTTGAGATTGACTGTGTATTGTTTTGCCCTTGAGTTCGTGCTGTGTACATTTTCGTTGTGTTGAATTGGCTGTGTTCAGTAACAATCTGTGTGCACCTGCGTGTGTAGAGGTGGATCTGTGTAGGGATTTATTTTTTAGGACTCTTTCTACTGCAGTATAACTGCAGAGTATTCAACAAACATGTTAAGCCTCGCATTAACACCTTGATCCTAGCGTGAGGCTCAAGGCAAATCGAGCCTTAGCAAATCGAACCTTAGCAATTAAACACATTAACTCTTTCTCTCTCACTCCAGCGTGAAACGCCATTTAGTTCTATTTCTCTCACACCCATACATGTTTCGCTTTAAGGTAATGTGCTACACGGTGTTTGTGGATTTAAGTTCCTGATAATCATTGTTCGCCGGATACTTCTCGCATGAACTCCCGAGTGCTACTTATTAACACACCGATGGGAGTCAACGCACCCTAAAGAATTTTTTCTTTTTACGGATAACAATAGTTAGTGACTAGAAGCCAATTTTGGCGGAAGAAAATGAATAATAATAGGATGAACCAACTTATTGTTTTTAGGCAAATAACTTATTCGTTCGTTCAATAAACTTGTTGGTTAATATAATTATTATTTATTTTCTGGCGCTTATATTGGTTCTGGCAGCTCACTATTTTTCTCCACGTTTCAGACGACGTCGAAGAAGCGCTCTCAATTAATTTTAAGCTCTGGTATCTTTATCGGGAAACAATTAGCTCTGTCAATCGTTTCATTGATACTCTGTACACAGTTTAATGTATAAGATAGCAAAATGTCAAATCGGGATTGAATTTTATACTGGAAAGCTTTGAGTGGCTATTAACAATCTTGAAAATGTTATCTTATTGACTGTCAATGAAAAAGTTACATCCATAAAAATTTCATTTAGAGTGCAATTTTTTTTAAGCGCCGTTAACAATTTTATGATATTAATAATTATTTGTTCTTCTCTTATCTTCTCTAAGACCAAAGTAGTTAAATTTTAAAAAAATTTATTGCTTTTTATCGAAGAATTTCATTTTTTAAATTCATTGAAACGATTTGTTTTTCTTTTATCAACGCTACATCAGAAATGAAAATGATTTCTCATAGTATTTACTGAATAGAAGCCTCACGAATACGTTTGTGGAATAACGTGAATCGTTTGCAGATATTCTCTTTGGCTTTGAGAGCAGCAGTAAAAGAGTCTGTGGAGTGAATCGTGGTCACGTACGTGAAGCGGGTGACACTAAAGGGAGGATATGGAAGGACAGGAGCTGCCAATTCGGCGTGAGATACGCGATGGAATTTGCGCTGACGGTTGTGACACATCGCCGTATAAGCGAGAGAAAAAGCCTGCGCGTTGAAAGTAGGTTCGTTGCGAAATGGAGAACGATCAAGAGGACCCAGCATGACAGAGCAGAGGGTGTCCATCGACGAGAAATATTGGAGAATTCGAGGGACGGAACGGAAGAAGAGAAAATATCAAATCAAATGTATACATTTCAACATCTGCATATCAGCAGACGAAATAAAAAAATATTAAGCGGTGAATAAAATTTCCATATACAGAAGGATAAAAAGGAAAATGGGACGCGAAAGAAATCCTGTCCAATCTCAACTCTCGTTCCATTGACGAAAAAAAATCAGATTATCTCTGCGTCTCATGGTTTTACAATTCCACGAATCGTTAAGTTCCTCGAAACAATTCTTGACATGCGATTATATATTTTTATCACTAGAAATATAAGGGTGAAAAAGAAGAGAGAAAATAGGGAAGTTACAGGAAAATAAATTGTTGAGATCGTTAATAGAGTTGTCAGGAACGCACTAGATTACTCTTAAAAACCGAAGGTGGGAAGGCGAGGTATAAAAAAAAATTCATCAGGACACATAGAAAATGAGAAACAGTAGAGACGTCACCATATTTTTCTATTAACAAAGCATATAAAGAAGGGACGTAGAAGCGAAGAGTATTGGGACATGAAATGTATCAATGGGATATTAAAAGAGTTATAGGTATGATGTGGAAATATGGGGAAAAAATAGGTAAGAAGAGATACACGGACTGGACATGTAGAATATGTGGAAAGGAAGAGGAAAATTTACAACATATATAGACTTGTGAAACAGCAAGAGGGTAAACTAGAGAAGAATGGGCAACAAAAATAAATTAGTGAATAGAACGACTGCCAGGAGGTGAGGATCTATCTTTGGAATTAGTGGAAAAATTGATAGATGAGCCAGGGGTAGAAATGTGTGAATATGCTGGAGCGTTTAAAAAAATAGCAATAGGAACAATCAGAGCATGAGAGGGAACGAGGGTGCAGGACCCAAGTAAATGGCTGTGACCAGTGATAGCGAGTTCGGTAGCTATTGGATAACTTGAAGAAAATATATTGAAATATAGCATTTATGTTTAAAAATTATTAAAGCAAGTGTGTGCAAAGGAATGGGAATAGGTTAAGTTTTTTTATTGTACCGATGACACTGAATTAAGGAATTTACAGTTTTAAGTTACTGTATTGGAATATTATAGAAAGGATAGCGAAGCTTGAAGCAACCATACATTAATAAAGAGAATAAAATAATTTTTCTTCAATTCTCCACGTCTAAACAATTCTCGAGAAACGCTGTGAATAAAACATATATAAAAAACTCACCTCCGCAGCAATATAAGCCGGAATGACACTGAGCAACAGTTGCTCTTGCTGTTCCCTCTCGCATTCGAGCTTTATCCTCGACTCTATGACAGTCTTGGTGCCCGCGAACGTTCTACGGTGAGCTCGAGCTGTTAAACTCCTGTAATAGATACCGGCGAGAATGGCTGCGAAAAGTAACACCCCGTCACCGGCGACCTAGAATTTCAGAGCATGGTACACCATCATTATGGCTTCTCCTATTTCTTCACTTCTTACAGAAAGAGAGAGAGAGAGAGAGAGAGAGAGAGAGAGAGAGAGAGAGAGAGAGAGAGAGAGAGAGAGAGAGAGAGAGAGAGAGAGAGAGAGAGAGAGAGAGAGAGAGAGAGAGAGAGAGAGAGAGAGAGAGAGAGAGAGAGAGATAACAGCAAAGATTAATTATTTTATTTTTGGTGCTCAGTCACTTGTCTAGTGCGTGCCCTAATTCACGTGCACCCATCTCTTCATGTTTGCGAGTTTTCACCGTTTTAATCATCGTTTAATATAACCTGACTGTTTTAATATATTATATGTAGTGATGTTAATTATACGTTGAAACTTCTTGTGCGCGCAATTTATTTATTTGAACTTCCCATCGCCAGACCGTTTTCCGATTCCTCACCAGCACATTCTGCCTTAAAATGGAAAATAATATATTATTTTTCGTTGCGTTTGCCTTATCCAAAAATAATAATATCCAGGACGTAACAGTTATAATTAATGTAGGTAGAAAAATTAGAGAGAGAGAGAGAGAGAGAGGTGGATTTTGTGAAATTTTTATACGCATACAAATTACATTTTGTGGTTTAATAAAGGAATGTAAAGTTTCAGTGCTCATGGCAATGACAATGGCAATGCTAATGGTAATGGCTATGGCGATGGAAATAGCAGTACATGCTCATTGACAAGCTACATGTCTAAAGTGATACCTTTTTTTAAATCTGGTCATAGCCGAGAAGAATAACATTAGTATTTTACTTAAACTTAACTCCAATGCCAAAATGCGATTAATCAACTTCGCCAAATGGTTTTATTACATTTTTTTTACCTGATAATACATGGTATCGTCATCGATCCGATACATGGCGATGCTCCTGGCGAGATAGAGGGCGGCGAGTACGATCGCCAGTATGCTGGGTCGATGCTTCCTTATCCTGGGCAGGGCCGCGATAACGGCGACTATGCAGGCAAATAGTGGCAACGGTCCACCGAGAACTAATATCGCTGCGCCGAGGATGAGCGCGGAGGTAACACCAACGGCGAATCTGGCGCGGGTCGACGTCAGTGTCGACGGGAATTGCGTGACGACCAACAAGCTCAACGACGAAACGAGCATCATCGTCAAACTTGACGCCGGCAGTAGTACGTTCGTTAGATCCTTCAGAGAACAACGGCAGGTTAATTAAATTCGAGTCTTTTTTTCTTTCTATTTTAAAATCTTTTTTTGCCTTTTCAATTATAAATTACTCTTGCAATTTTTTTCTGCGCTCAAAACAACCTTTGCCTGACTTACTACCGTTTATTTTCAATTCTATCGCCGAGATATAAAGAGCTCTTGTCATTTTTGAACATTATATCAGTATTATTTTTGCGGATAACGATATTGGTTGTTATCGCGCACGAGATTGCAGAATTTATGAAGAACGCAGATCTGTCCTCGTTAAAAATATCTTTTATTGTTACAAACGCAGTTTAGCAGACGAAAAATCAACGTATCGTTATATAATAAATCGCACGAATAGTTTTTATCAAGTCATTAGTACTGGCTAATAAAATCAACCGTGTTATTCGAATTGATCGATAAATCGCAATTCTATAGGTGCAGAAGGCTCGAAATCTGGCTGCACGCGCAACACGGACATTAGGATAGCAAGCGATAGGACGAGAGCTATGTTAGAGGTTGCAGGGAATCGGAAACTCTCAAAGGCAGAGAAGGGTTATGTCCTCCAGGCACTCTCGCTCTGCCTCTTTAAGTTCTCCACCCCTGTGTAACTCTTCCATATAATTGGATCGCACTGGTATTTCAAATGGTCACGCGATACTGTATCAGTCTCTTTATTAATCCGTCGTTACTTGCGTCTCATTTTCAGTAAATTAATGATCCCTCATTAATAATGATTAATTATTTATTTTCTCGTATAATATTAGCTTGTTTTGAAGGAGGACAACCATCTGCATCGTCGTCCAATGACAGTTTACTTATTATTACAATAAAATGGATTAATACAAAAGTAACAGGCATTGAAAAAATGATTATAAACCAATTGATTTATAACCAATAAAGTCGAAAGAGCAGATACATACATTTGTCCGATTTAGTTTTATTTATTATAGTTATTCAATGTTGCTGATTCAATTATTTTTTATCAGCTGTCGAGATATGTCAATGTGAGTTGGCGGATCGTTGGCAGCTATGGTAGATTTAGGCTCTTTGACAGCAGTTTTAACTGAAGATATTTCTACGAAATATTTGGTGAGCACCATTTCTTTATAATCGCGTCGGAATTCCTACAATATAACGACTTTCTATTCAGATTTATTGTAAAAAAGATCGGTAAGCGGGGTTTAAATTTAATAATAGCAAAGTTTGGCACACAATTTAGGTCATATTTATTATTTAAGATTTTATCTTAGGTAGATGCAACAGCTCAAACACCTTAATAATCGATTTGTTGGAATAATCGATATTTACAATTTATCGCATCAATTTCGATTGTTAAATGAACAATTATAAAGTTATTTAAAAAATTGCAAAGAGCATGAAAAGAAATTGAGACGACAATATAATTTGTATTTACATGTAGAGATGTGAAAAGAGTTTGTTAAAATAAAAAGTAATATACTTCTTTTTTTCATACTTGGATTCCACTTGTGATGTGCAAAGAGGAATAGAATATAATTGAAATTCGTGATACGCTGTGCGGCATAGAATGAAAATTTAATTGGCACGCAGGTAAAAAAATCGAGTGAAGGGGCAGGCTCCTCGCACCGATTGCAAACGCGAGCTAATCGAGTAGAAAAATCAGGATTGAGTCAGACGCGAGGTTCGTCGTTTCCTCACTATACGTCGAGTTCGTTCCCGAGCGGTTTAGGACGTACTTTTTCACGTCAATTTATTTGCGATGCTCACTTGAAGAATATAATTTTATATTTTTATTTATTTACCTTATAAGAGGCCCGTGGGAACATTTCGTTACGTTTTTATCCAAATACATAAAAGATTTTCTAGATCTAATTTTATACCCCCCCCCCCCCCCCCCGCCCGTTTGACCACGTATCTAGCCCCCCACCTACACCTTTTCCATTGAACCTTATTCTATCTCTCAATCCATTCGTTTACTCAGCTGTATTTGGCCACACTTTTCCCCTTAATTCCATTAACTTCTTCCTCTCGTCTCCACATTTTCCCGCATTCCTTAGCCGTGTTTTCTAGCGTATCTACAGCTAATTCAAATAACTTACATCCTGCCTTTTCCACTTCCAGCTAATATTTATTCACTAACTTTTCGCTTCCACATCGTATCCGTGCTGTAATTCTCGTCCATTCTCATTCCCCCTTCTTCATCTTCCTTCCTTTATGTATTCCGATATTTTGTTTGTTCTTATCTACTTCTGTTTCTCTACTTCTCTTATATACTTACACCATCTGTTATACTTTGGCTGTTCTATCTTCTCTGAAGTCGTTTTATATTCGTTTCGTTAACACTGAACGACTAAAGTTTAAACTTTTAGCTTTTGTTTTTACGTTTTTACATAGATATCCCACGTTTTCAATAAAAACTTGGTTGGAATTTGTAATTAGCAGAAAAATTTGTTCGCTGTAAGAAAAAAAAATAGAACTAGCAGCAATTAAAAGTTACAACTGTTAATTGTTCGTCCAGATGACTGTTTTTATAGTAACGGTAACTACTTTTAATTAGTTTCTTCACGAAAATGGTCGCATGGACTAACAATTGATAGTTGTCACCTAATCTGATAAAATTTCTTCTATGAAGGAATCAAAATTGATCACTGTACCAAGCTACTTCATATAGGTAGCTTTGTAAAAGTTAGAAAATAATAAGTAAGCTATGTGCAAGGTTCTACTTTGCATCTTTGTTTTACTATACTGGCGGTGTTTATGCATACGCCATGATCCGTAAAGCATCTCAACATCACTCACAGATATGACAAATGCATTTTTAGTAAAGTCATCTTTCATTGACTGTTTCTTTCTGTAACTAAATAGTGACCTAGAAGTGATCAGCGTTTCACTTGCATTAACTGAAAACACGGCTTCGCTTGATGAAGCGACACTTAACATGAGATTGAGCCAACGGACTTTAGGTGCCTTAACCTTACTGTAGTTAATGTAACTATACAATGAGGTTGGTTCAACTTTGCCATCATAATCTCACTGTTATCCAACCCCACAAGTAGTTGAGCGATATTAACGAAGTTTAGTTGCCTCAATTGCATCATAGTTGGTCCAACCTCACGCTTTTTGCAAAATGTATTTATGTTTATCTTATACTAAAATGAGAGAAAAAATGGTACTGGCAACTATTTAAAGTGTGCAACGATGCTTGCGTTGCATATAATTAGACGATTCGAATGAGAAGAATATATAGATTACATCAGCGCAGTGGTTAGCGCTCTTACTCAGTACCTGAACAATCCGGGTTCGATCGCCGATCATCACCATTTATTTTCTCTCTTCGATACTTCAGCAGGCCATCGTCGCTATCATTTTACACATTTCCCCAAATTCTCCGTTCGATCATCACAAGTGATGTCCAATAATTTTTTGTCCACACGGAAAAGAATAAATAGTGAAAAAAACAGGAGCTACACACTTCGCGTTTAACTCGAGCAACAATGATGTATTTACAATACTAAACTGTAAATAAACCAGTGCACACTGTCAAAATCTCAGTGTGCACAGGAAAAGTCGTCATTTTTCTAAGAAAGGACCTAAATTACTCTGTTGCACTGTAAAATCAAATAGGTCGCCCTGTTTTTAATTCAGTTTATACTGTGATTTTCGCTGTTTCTTTTTTCCGTGCATACGACTATTCGTATAATTATCGAAATTATCTGTAATTAATTACATTATAAAAATAGTTGACTGGACTAACAATTAATAGTTATCATTTAATAGTTGTCAGCACTATAACGATTTCTCTGAGAGTACTAGTGGTGGATTCAATCAATTGCATTTTTGAAATATTATATGTACTCACGTTAAAGTGAAGGACGCAAAGAGCAACGAGAGCTGCCAGGGATGCTATTGCAGCAACGAAAAGTGTTCCGGTGTAGAGTGAAGCAGTCACTTTGCCCTCGTATCTGTCGCGAAGTTCCTGCAACTCTTTGACACTTCCGTCCTCCGTTGAACCATCTCCAGGGCTCTCTGTTAACAGAAAATAAGAATATCTCTATAAACACAAACATAATGTTACGTAATAACTGTGATTTTGTTAAAAATACAATTACCCTATAATAATTAATATAATAATAATAATAACAATAATAATAAGATAAATTATTTACAGTTGATTAACAAAGTACGATGATCAGAACGCAGTCCGTATAAAAATACTTTTCGCTTTACATCAACATGTTTAATAATTTTTTCAGGCAAACTTCAATAATAAAAAATTAATAAATATCAAGATAAAATGTTCGACTGCAATATGGCGGTATTATACGCGTCGAGGGGCCATTTTCCACTTCAGCTTTACTCGCGTGCGATAATAACAGACTTCCGCAAATTGTTCCCGAGTAACGTGCGACTCAGTGCATTAAGTTAATGAATGGAATTTATGGTACTTATAGCATGTCCTAGATAATGAGGTGGTCGAGTCGTCGATAGGAGCAGTCATTAATATTGCTAACGCTACGTCCTACCTCATTTGGTATATCGGTGATCAAAACGGATATTCAAACATTTCGGTTTTCGAATTTGTGTTCTAAGGGAATTAATTATCATTAATAAAAATTATATGTATATTAGGGTTTTGTACGGCTCGGGAGCATCGAGCCCTTGCACCTTTACAGCCCAGACACACATTGTTCAGGATCTTATATCATTGACCTCCCTATTCTTATCATTGACCGCTCTCCCTATCCCTATTATCGACCAGTGGAGGGTGAGTGTCCCCTTGCCCTTTAATTCCATGACCAACTCGACACGACTCATTCCTCGACTCTACAACCAGCTTGACAATGATAATGAATGAAGAGTTTTGTACGTTTTTCACAACTAATATAGAATGTTCTATATTTTATTGACACTTCATATAGTTTGCCCTTATATATTCCAAGACAGAGGCAAATGGGGGCGATCTACTATTTGGTACATAAGAACGGATCAGTTCGAGTAAGATCGGATTAGTTCAGTAAGATTAGGTAAGATTGGGCAAAATCAAGTAATATCGGGTTATTTCGAATAAAGTAGGTTAAATTCGAATTGAAAGAAATCGTTCGGGTAGGAGCGTGTATGTTCGAGTGAAATCGGGTCAGTCCGAGTAAGATCAGGCAATTACGGATCACATCGGATTAATTCGTTTAAAATCGGGTTGGTACGATTAAAATTGGGTTAGTTCGATTAATATCGGGTATTTTCGGATAAGAACGATTAAGTACGGGTAAGATCGGTTCTCCAATTTAGAGAGATTAACAATAATACGTATTAATAATTTTATTGTCATTAATAATAATTAAAATCTTATTATGATTGAATCAATATTATTAATGAAACGATCGGAACAGCATCAAATATGATGAATTTTTTTTTACGCAAAAATTAAATGCAATCTTGTATTCTTCATTACTTATGCTTGGGGGTATATTTTAATTAACATATTGTATAAATATTGTACAAAAATATTTAAAAATGGCTCAGTTACGAGTTGTCCCACGAAACTAATTCTGCTGTTATACGTGCGAACAGTGCTACAGCCGAGTTTGGACAAAAAAGTGAAAACTGAATTTTCTCACTAGTCACTCCTTAGCACCTGTAGAAGACTGGATCGGAGCTGAATGGTCCTGTTACTCATTTTGTTCAGCAACGGCTGGCCATCACATAAATTATTAAATTACGACTCCAAGATTTATCTAAAATCACATAAAACCGATGACTTTCTGCCACATTTATAACTCTCCAATTAATTTCTCTACCGTAGAACTTCTTTTCCATGATTTAATTCTGGAAAACATCTTTGTATCATAATACAACTCTACCATGTTACAATTCTTTTATTGTCTGTCCGGGAATATCTCATTATCAGAATTACAAGTCTACCAATTTACATCTCTAATCACGGAACAACTCTCCAGTGATCCCAGACTGATAGTAAATGTCCTCTGGTAAAATAGGCTTTTGCCCCCCCCCCCCCCCCCCCCCCCCCCGCGAATTACAATAGCGATATAGCTCCGTCGCAATCTGTTTTACCCGGGAGCTCTTAATACCGCCACGCCACCAATCGTGGAACGCCGGAGAGCTATTCCGGGTTAGTGATATAAACTGGTGGACTTATAATTCAAAGAGTTTTAATTACCATGTGGTAGAGATGTTTCCGGAGTGGCCGAAGTTATGGTGGAATGATTACGTGGCCGAGATATAAATTTCATCTTTTCAGTGTTTTCTATGTTTTCCAGAATTAAATCGTGGGAGAGATTTTTTTTTTTGTAGAGAAATTAATGAGAAAGTCATATGAATGTGCCGATTTTCCTTTTTATTGATAAAATATTTACAAAGTAACATAGGGGTTAAGAAAAAGAAATAAATTATTGTCCAATTGAGAGCAGAATGAAAAGTGACATAAATATTTTATACTCACAAATATTAAATACTCACACGGAAAGAAAACATAATATCAGCAACAACAATTGTGGTAGCTTAAACGACAACCAATGGCAAATATGTGGGCAGTGATTTTCTGCGATTAAAAATATTACGTAATTGTAGTAAAATCTAAAGACTATAAGAAGCGTTAGAAATAAAATAAACACCAAACCATTTCTACGTATAACTACGTTATACGTACACTGGTAATTGTTACCACAATTCTATTGTGCAACTTAAAACCACTACCAACGGTAAACTCAACATTTGCAGTACAGTTATCGGTACATTCCTGCACTTGTAATTGAAACGTCAGCTGCAAAGTAATGCCTACATGTACCCATGGTTCAATTTACATGTATTTTATAGTATTTTCAATTGCCAACAATCCATCAAATCATATCACCGTAGTGAATACTATACTATACGGAAAAAAGTAGTTGCTATAACCACTTCCAGCATATGCTGTTAGTTATAGTAACCAAATCGAAATAGTATTTCCAAATATTTTCGATTGGTCAGCAAAAAATAGTATCGAAGACCAACGTCTTGATTCCAGTAACCCATCACAGTGCTGTCATCGCCACGAGCTGCTAGGTTGTGCAACTACCGTCGGCGGTAGTTGCGACAAGAATTCGGATAGTACCTGCAATCTACGAGCTAGTTCCCATTACCAATCGCTTTCCTTCTATAACCAATCGGTTGGTACGTGCTACGAGTAAAAATGTTCACAAAGGCAAACGACGCCGTTGTTTCAAGTGACAGGTGGTTGTGGATAGACGAGGGCTTGCAAGAAATAAAAGTGAAATTCATTGAATATATCGTAAATATAAAGAGAAATATTGTGAAGATGACCTTCGTCTGTCGAAATATCGCGCGAAGTAATCGCTGGTCCTCGAGATTGGAAATAAATAGAAATATCCGTATTAACCTGGTTTTTTTCGTATTTCGCCAAACTGATGGATTGCACCAACCAACAGGTAAGCTGAGGTTGCCATCTCGGTTGGATACCGTTACTACCGTTATAAAGGGTGGTTAAATTGTAAGGGCCGATGTTGAATGTGAACCACACCTAAACGTCAAGTTTTTTTCTGCATTTCATTTGACATTTCTCAATTTCAGACAAACTCAATTTGAACCATGGAAAGATACACAATCGAGCAACGCGTTAAAGTTATTCAGGCTTATTATGAAAATGGGCGTTCAAATCAAAATGCATATCGTGCACTTCGTGATTTTTTCGGTCAATTTAATCGTCCAAATGTGCGGACAATCGGAAAAATCGTGCAAAAATTTGAGCAAACCGGGTCTGTAGGAGATATTAAAACACCAGTGCATGCTCGTACAGCTCGTACTGCAGAAAATATTGCTGCTGTTCACGATAGTGTGGCTGAAGAGCCGTCCACCTCAAAATGAGGCCGGTCAGGCAGTTACTGTGAATGGTGTTCGCTATCGTGAGATGATAACGAACTTTTTATGGCCCGAATTGGAAGATATGGATGTGGGCGATATGTGGTTTCAACAGGACGGTGCCACTTGCCACACAGCTAACGAAACAATGGCTCTTTTGCGCGACAAATTCAATGGCCGTGTTATCTCACGTGGTGGCGATGTCAATTGGCCGCCAAGATCATGTGATTTGACACCGTTGGACTTCTTTCTTTGGGGTTATTTGAAAGAAAAGGTGTACGTCGATAAGCCAGCAACAATTCAAGAGCTAAAGGATGAGATAATTCGGCACATTAACGGCATAGAACCTCAACTATGCCTAAGCGTCATCGAAAATTTGGACCATCGGATGGAGGTGTGCCGCCGAGGTCGCGGCGGCCATTTGGCCGATATTTTGATCCATACATAATTGAACCATACCATATTATCATAATAAAAAGAATTGACAATAATTTCCTAAATAATTTGTGTTTTAATCAAAATCAACATCGGCCCTTAAAATTTAACCACCCTTTACTACCAACGGTTATACTACCAACATTTAGGGATGTTTGGAATACTTGGAAATACTGAGTTATATACTGAAAGATACTGGAAATATAATTCTATTGATACCAAACTTGGTGATAATTGACCGGACAGAGGCATTCGATGAAAATTCGATACCGTTTCGAGTTATGAGTGACTGAGAGTGGCGTAACGTCTTAAATACCATCCTTTTCAAAATCAGCGTAAGGATAAAATGAGATTTTCTTAGGTTGGCAAAATCGTATATGAAACCGGCACTTTATGGTGGTCCTAGTTTTTAAATTAAAAAATACATAAAATTGAAACGAAAACTGCATTTAATGGTTGCGTGAAAAAAAGTCTTAAAATTTGAGAGAGAGAGAGAGAGAGAGAGAGAGAGAGAGAGAGAGAGAGAGAGAGAGAGAGAGAGAGAGAGAGAGAGAGAGAGAGAGAGAGAGAGAGAGAGAGAGAGAGAGAGAGAGAGAGAGAGAGAGAGAGAGAGAGAGAGAGAGAGAGAGAGAGAGAGAGAGAGAGAGAGACGGTTGTCAGGTCGGTAACGAATGTTACGAATAAAGTTTCCTATAATCAAGCATTCAAAAACTAGTTGCATAAACATTCGCGTAATCGTGAGAAGTTCACTTCATTAAGTTATAACCTACTTTACCGTTCAATTAAGACAAAACATATATGAACACCAGAGACATAGAACTAAATGGCATTTTACGGTGAAGTGAAAAAAAATTGCTTAATGAGTGTAAATGTTGAGGTTTCGCCTCTCACTATGGTGTGATGCACCATTTAATTCTAACTTTCTTATATCCACACAAGTTTTGCCGCACAATAAAGAGGGCTCTCTATACTCTGAAGGGCGATTTGCTTCTATCTTTCTCGCACTCGTACTGGTTACGCCTCCCCTTAAGGACATTTGTACCAAAGCTGAGAGACGATTTAACGGAAAAAGAGCTGCGCAGACCTCGTTTGTCAGTGTGCGAGAGAGAAAAATATTCGGCCGTGACTGAGCTAGAAGAGATGGATGCCGAAATTAATTTGTTTGTCAGATGAATCTCAAAGGCTAAACCGTCAAGCCATTTCTAATTTGGACAGAAGCTGTATTAAAGTACGTTTCCCAATTAAACGCCTTGACGCTCCACATAAAAGTACGAATATTTGTCCGGTATATCGTATCGACTGCATGACATTGTATCAATCATAAGTCATCTGTCACTTATCTGGGAAAACAAGTGAAGGATAAAGTATCTGGTTTAACTAGAATTAAAAAATAATCATTAACGTGTAATACATTAAGATAAAAATATTGACTCTACGGTTTCAAGGGCACAGGACAATAGTTTCTAAGAGCGATATGGATGAGGCGTTAAAGTGAAATGTTACGCTCGGAAGAGAATAAAAAAGATGGTAATCAAGTGAATAATGTCAGTGACATGTTAGACAAGAGGAGTTGATGTTCATAGAGTTACACAGAGTTATAATGCAGGATAAAATTGTGATCAGGGGATGGATAATATGAATAGTTTGAAGAAGAATTTAGTTCGAATATCGTAACAATGTTGTCGTGATGTATCCGAGATCGGGCAAAGGTGCGATCGACGTTAATCGAGTAGTCCGTCAATGTTGTAAGTACGCGATGAAACTTATATCGCGATAAATTCTCTAAAGTCAATACAGATGGCAGCACTATGACATGTTGACAATTAATGGCACGTATGACTTAAATCAATTATTCGATTTCGCTCGATGACTCGATATTTTCAATGGAGTTACTGATTTGAAAATTCAATCAAGGTTAAATATGCAGTTTGAACATTGCATTCTCTACGAGGAATCCAAAATTGATTGACATACTTATTCATGAAGAAGGCTTTGCAAATGAAATAGAAAAAATTGTTAATATGTTTATTTTAATTGATAGCTCGTTAAAAATTTTTATTTGATTTTAATGATCCGAATAAACCGGCAGATCTCAGCATGTAAACGATAATGAATGAAAACAAGGCGTGCAAATTTGAAATTTGCACATTCATTTCTCGTGATTTTTACTAACCCATAGAATCTCCTCTACGGGTAGTGGTTATTTTTATTTTGGCTTCTTCGTAGAGGAAGTGGTATTCAAATTTTCATAAAAATTGAAAATTAAGAAAAATAGCAAATTTCGTAAAGTTCAAAACCCTCGATCGTTTCTTACTAAATTCAAAACCAAGTATCCTTATCCTCTAGTCAATTTCTATATCAAGTTTTAGTTTGATAGATGATAATTTACGAAGTTTAGCGCAAAAATAGATTTTTTCGAAAAATTACAAAAATTCATGGTTCTATAAAATCTGAACGCCTTGATCGATTCTTACCAAACTGAATACCGGATAACCTTGTCCCCTGGCCGACTCTTGTAGAAAGTTTTAACTTCATAGTTAAACATTTACGAAAGCACGAGAGCGTACATCCTTTTTTCGAAAAATACAAACAACCTTTCGATAAGATACCCGTTAGCGATTTGAGCGAAAATTGCAGAAAACTGACGGGGGGTGCGACTCGAACCATGTGCTTAGTTGTAGGATGATCGAGAAGCAAAAATAAATAAAAATTTAATTGTTTACATTTTGAAATAAATTTCTTTCATTATCATTTGAGAGTTTTACTTCAAGGTTCTCAATAGATGGCTAATTATTATTTGCTTCTTCGATAATTCATGAATTCTGATGTCTTGTGGAATAAATAAACCTGCAAAGTAGAAGCTTGCCCATTGCTCCCTCATTATTTTCCACCTTTCACACTTCAATGAGGAAATATGTGTATCAATTTTGACTTTTACATGAAAGAAGTTCTATGAAATGTAGAAAATAATGAGAAAGGCTCTGCTTTATAAGGTTGTGCAAGGTTCTATTTTTTAGGGTTGTTTAAATATCGTGTACACGAGGTTATCTGCTAAAAATTTGTAAGATCATAGATTCGTTATCTTTATAGTCAATTTTCGTAAAATTTAAAAAATTCATAATTCAGTTATCTACTACAATATTAGTACTATTTGTGTGGAACTATTTAGCCTGATATTTCAACAAATGCATGAGCTGAAACGTTACGAAACATTTTTAACAAAATTGAAAACAACGTAACGTTTTTATCGCTGTGTGCAATTACCCGAAAATCAGGAAAAATATCGGTGGTTTGTCTCCCCACATGGCTGTGAAAATTTAGCTCAAAAGATTGAAGCTTTTTTGAGTTATTAAAGTTTTTATTTTTAACGATCTGACACCGGACCAGACATTTAAAAAAATGTGATTTTCTGTTTATGTGGAACATTTTATGTCAAAGTACTGACTCAACAATCTGGACATTCTTTTTTGTCCATAAAAGCAAAGTTTCCACTCTGTGGAAGCGAATGGAATCAATTCAAAAGTAAATTGATCCTATTAAAAAAATATATATATTGAATGCCAATAAGTTTTTTAAGAGACCCTTGAGCGTCAAAGCGCGAAAGCTGATTAATTAACGAAGAAGATGATGCGAGAGTGCAGGAATGTCGAGACTCCTGTATAGCATACCGCTTCTGGTGCAAGTGAATATTACCAGTGACTGTTCGGACAAACGTTGACGGACGATGATCGAGTGGTGTATGGCGTTATAGACCTCGTGTTAAACCCGTCACCCTCATTGAACGCTTTTATCGTTGTTATGGTGGCGGTATAGTCATGGTGGAATTACCGATTACACGTTGACGTTATACAATGATACGTGTTAAAAGCTTGTTGAAAATCTTTTTTTTAACCAACAGCGCTTCGTAATAACAATAGACAAGAGCATGAATAAATCAGCTGTCAAGAGTGAAATATGTAGAAGGGAGGATTATACATAATCCATAATTTACCGTTAATGTCAATGTCCCAACAGATATCGGTTATTACAGTCCTTATGTGTACGAGTTTTCATATTCCTCAAAGTCGTATTAACGTGCCTTCGGTCTTTTTCACCAGGTTATAAGTGTTCAATAAAATTTTTATATATCCTCTCATATCTACTACAGTTAATGGTTCGTCTATGCTGTTTCATCGGATATTCTTCCTCGGGTGAGACAACCGGTTGACCATATCCGATCGGGAAGTTTAACGTCGCAACGAGAAGTAAGCACGCACGGTGTAGTGAGAAGTGAAATATATACGAGCAGGGGAGATATTGTGATAGCAACGAAAGACGCGTGTACGAGATATTCTCCGTCAGTTTACCCATTATTTTTCGAATCGCCTCAAATATATTGCTAACAATTTGGTATATTTTAGGACCAAACTTGAAATGACTTTTTGTGAATTGATAAAAACGTTTTAAATCGACATTGTTAGGATATACGATATTTTCATTTTATTTATATTACCTGGAAGTAGCAATTCGGGAAATAAAAGTGTAAATAGACAAAAAAAAAAAGGTAAAAAACAGTTTTCTTTGTATTTACACTTTTGTTGACCGAATTGCCATTTCCAAGTGACATAAATAAAATAAAAATGATAAACTAACTATAACTGCTAAAAGGACCTATAATTATCGATTAAGTGTAAAAAAGTGTACAGAGAATACTTATGGAACAAAAATATATCAAATTGTGAAGAATATCTGTACGAACGCAAGAAAAAAAATGGCTGAACTGACAGAGAATGCCTGATACATCGTAACATGCACTATATACGCCTTGAGGCAATACACAGACTCAATCTTGTCGTTCGAACTAAACCTAAGTGGATCACCTCGTTCTCCAGCGCATGTCGTATCTGTTAGTTTCTCAGAGAAACACACGAAGTATATCGAAGTTTCAACGCGGATACGGGGGAATTATCGAAGTTAAAGCGCGACGCTTTGCGCTTCCGCTAACTTGGCTTATCGTTAGTAAGCACTTGGGATATATTCGCTCGACTTCATTCGTCCGATGAAACGTAATTGTAGATATCGAGAAAGTTGGGGTTGTACGGATCGCGTGCTCGTTTCAATTGATGTAAATGGGATATATATCGTTTCGGCGTCTCACAATTACTGAAAATATAAGAGCAAGTGAAACACATTATCACGTTACACATGTAGGCCCTAGAGATAGATCTGAAATATTAGGATATATTTTTTCTAGAGCTGGTCAACATTTGTAGAAAACAGACGAGCCCTGCAGTTTTAAAAGCTTTCTTTTTTCCGCAAATGTTAAGCAGCTTCTAGAATTATCTGTCGAGAAATTTCAGCTATCTCTCTCTCACTCGCATATCATGCAGTACATGTTTCCCTCGCTTTTAATAATAGCAATAATAATAGTAACAACGAGATTACGTAGCCCATGTGTGCAGAAAAGGTTTTGATATGACGCGGCCACCGGAGATTGCGGCAGCCCCACACGTTGTAGTCAAACTTCTCGAATCACAACCTCCTTCGGGTGGCACGCTCGATGAGAACGCCGAACGCAATATGAGGATGAGGCGGAAACAAATTCACCAAAATGTTTCCGTGCAGCCAGAACAACTCGTGACTACGAACGAGGGCCGATCTCGTGAAATTTTGCATAGTGCGACTATCTCCTTGATCATAAGTGGATAATGATTGACGTCGTCAATGTATCTCATGTGCCGTGCCACTGAACAACCGGTGTAGTTCAAGAGGCCAAGGTGAGAATGCATATATCCATGTTCCAGGAGAAGACCTCGTCGACCTGGCGGTATGCGCCTCGTATTCATATTAGTGTGTGGTAGACTCTACATCATCTGGCAAGACATTTGCGCCCAAGGTACGATGCTTCTATGTCACTTTGCGACGACAACACCATGCATTCAACGAGTCAGTGCTGCTGCTCACCGTCAAGCAGCATCGAGCTGATTCCAAGAGAATAGTCGTCCACTGGACAAAGTACCATCGATAGAGGAAATTGAAGCTTAGTGTCGAGAAGTTCTCTCTGACACATCGACATCTGGACCAGATCTTTACCTCGTATTTCAACGTGGAGATGCCTGTTCCGAGCTGTCTGGTGGAGGGACACATCGCACTGATTCCGAAGAAAGGGAATTAATGAACAATACAGCTGTAAGCAGGGCATGGCAGGTTGCAAAAAAATCTGTTAGTTGATCGATCATGATACAGGGCTCGGTCCAGTATAAGCACAATCTGTCCATGGCGCGGATCCATTACCTCAAGACATTGACACATCATCGTATTTGTTCATTGTATACCTCCTCAAATGCCTCTCGGTATATCCCCGCATAGTGAGATGCATGTAACACTTGCTGCTGTTCTGAAAGCCTCGTTTCACTATTTCATCCGGTAGGGGCAACCCAATTCCACCCTGTGAATTGGGTTGACCTCTCTTGTTTCTCATCTCACTGTTGTCGCTATCTCTCGCCCTGCACCGTACGCGTGGGTACAAGTGTGGATCCATCAGCAACCAGAATCACAGGGTCACCCACCTATTGTATGTGGAAAACCTTACGTTCTATGCCTCCGGTAAGAGATCTCAATCTTCTTCTCGCTGTGGTCCACACCGACCCGCACGATATTATCCTGAGATTCAAACTGTACAAACGCACATTGGTTCATCCGGCGTGAGAAATATCTGAGTATTTTGCGAACTCGCAAATCGTGAACGGGAGCGTTATAAAACACCGTGATGCCGGAGAGTTTTACCAGTACCTTAGTGTGTCACAGAAGCCCTTTTATAAAGGGTGGTTAAATTGTAAGGGCCGATGTTGAATGTGAACCACACCTAAACGTCAAGTTTTTTTCTGCATTTCATTTGACATTTCTCAATTTCAGACAAACTCAATTTGAACCATGGAAAGATACACAATCGAGCAACGCGTTAAAGTTATTCAGGCTTATTATGAAAATGGTTGTTCAAATAAAAATGCATATCGTGCACTTCGTGATTTTTTCGGTCAATTTAATCGTCCAAATGTGCGTACAATCGGAAAAATCGTGCAAAAATTTGAGCAAACCGGGTCTGTAGGAGATATTAAAACACCAGTGCATGCTCGTACAGCTCGTACTGCAGAAAATATTGCTGCTGTTCGCGATAGTGTGGCTGAAGAGCCGTCCACCTCAAAATGAGGCCGGTCAGGCAGTTACTGTGAATGGTGTTCGCTATCGTGAGATGATAACGAACTTTTTATGGCCCGAATTGGAAGATATGGATGTGGGCGATATGTGGTTTCAACAGGACGGTGCCACTTGCCACACAGCTAACGAAACAATGGCTCTTTTGCGCGACAAATTCAATGGCCGTGTTATCTCACGTAGTGGCGATGTCAATTGGCCGCCAAGATCATGTGATTTGACACCGTTGGACTACTTTCTTTGGGGTTATTTGAAAGAAAAGGTGTACGTCGATAAGCCAGCAACAATTCAAGAGCTAAAGGATGAGATAATTCGGCACATTAACGGCATAGAACCTTAATTATGCCTAAGCGTCATCGAAAATTTGGACCATCGGATGGAGGTGTGCCGCCGAGGTCGCGGCGGCCATTTGGCCGATATTTTGTTCCATACATAATTGAACCATACCATATTATCATAATAAAAAGAATTGACAATAATTTCCTAAATAATTTGTGTTTTATTCAAAATCAACATCGGCCCTTAAAATTTAACCACCCTTTAGTACGATGCTCCACCTATGCGGTATCTGGCTATATTCATCGCCACAATGCGGTTCTTATAATATTGTACTACCACCTTCGGCACTCTTGTCGGGTTCACAAGACGCGACTGTTACCCTACGCCCCCTACGCTACTACCATACGTGCTTAATTTACTGAAACTATATTCGTTCGCCACTGTTAGGCAAATAACGAGGCTAACATAACGAGGACAATGAAAGCGGACGTAGTATGAAGATCATCTCCTTTCCGAACTTCGCAGGTTGCATCGGGTATTCACGGTCAACCTGATGATTCTCATCATATTCAGCTTGCCAGAGGGATGAAACCGTCGTTTGTCACGAACCTGAAGATCATCGGGCCATCAAGGCGGTTATCCTGGGTTCTCTCCTTCTGCTTAGGCCACATGATTCTGAAATGACCTGATTGCTTACCTCATGGTTGGAGGAGCAGTCAAGCAGAATTATTTTGAAACACTGCTCGCCCGTTCTATAGGCGAATCGAAGCCTTGCAAGGCTGGTCGGGTGAGTGCTAAAAAGATGATATGACTGAAAATATGATAATGATAATAATAATATTTTTGTATAAATAATCAATTCACTCCAACCGAAATGGATTTTTTTTCCTTGTGACCGTCTTTTATCCCGCAAGCGTTTGTTCACCCCTTAGGAAAGAGTGGCTGCCCAAGACGAGCACATATCTTAGATAGCTTTCACCCCGTAAGTTCACCCTGTCCTGTTCGTCGTAGCGGGGTTCACACACAAAGATCCAAGGCAACGGTTCAACAGAATAATGGAACAAGATAGAGCGAGACACACGAGTATTATGGTATGGGTCGTAAAACTGAATGGGCTTCGCGACACTATCCATAAATTTTACTTTTCCCGTATCAGCCCCCTCCCCCTTCCCCCCCCCCTTATCATCCCTATTTTTTTCATCGTAACGCGATGTAGGTACCCAATAAAATATTTAATGAAAATGACCACATTTTTGTTGTCATATTCGTTTCCTTGGTTATGGTGACAGACTACTGAAAAACGATTCCGTTATTATGAGGATAAATTTTTTTTGTATGTGCATATGGGGCATTCCAAGTCAAAAGTCATGTCGCTATTATTATTATTCTTCTTTCTATCGATCTTTTCATGCCCAAAGTTAATTTTAAGAGAATCGAGGAGGGCTAAAAGTTGAAAAATACAATTGTTGAGGAGTCAAAAGCCACTGAATTTGTTTCAAAGAAAAATATTAAATAAAGAAGAATAAAATTGAGTTCACGAGCAGGTATACTAGACTTCGGATTCTTTATATATGCTAAACTTGTATAAATATTTTTATCGTGGAACAGACGACAGCTGCAAAACTACCTTGAGAAACAGATCTTTAATTGGCCCTGTCAATTTCATCGTCTCTTGTCCAGTCTTTTGGCCACTTGCCATAACGCAACAGCTGTTTCACGTTATATTTTTGCTACGGATGCAGAACAGACCGTTGTGGTTTTCATTTAAGTTATCCAAGAAGTCTAAATCTCGGACCTCCTTCTCATGCTGCTGCTGCTGCTGCTGCTGCTGCTGATGTCACTCGATATATCGATAAATGATAGTGTTGGTGCAACAGAAGGGAGGAAAAGCATACAATATTCCGCTCGTAAGTAGCTGAGGATCTCTGCTTCATCTCTCCCGTCGAAGAGGATCAAAGACAGCTGAAATATTCGTGTATACGTATAACGTACAACACCGTTTCGTCTGAAGTCATCTTAAAAATCGTATATATTAATATATATATATATATTACGAAAAGAGATAACCAATAAAGTTGGTTTTTTAGTAGCTATTCATTGCATCTTAGAAGGTTTTAAATAATATGTATACTGCGCAACTTCTTTGGACAAAAAATTCATAATGTTTGAACGCTGACATCTATTTTTTAAAACAAAAATTATAAATAACAAATGAATAATAAAAATTAAAAAATAATAAAAAGTAAATTACAATTTACAATTTCGTATATTTAACCAGGCGCATACAGGGTGTCCCATTTTAAAAAAATGCTCAAATATATCGACAACTAAGGATTCAATTGAAAAATGTTTCGAACAAAAGTTGTTGTATATGAAGGACATCGAATGAGCATATCAGTTTTTACGTTCGGGGCCTCTGCTGAGCCCATTGAGGCCCAACCTTTGTTTTTCGAATGGATACCCCTATTTTTTATTACATTCTTTATTTCTCCTTCAAAAATAAGTTATTTTTCGTTTTTCATCTTCGAGCAGACCCAAAATGTTATTCGAAGTTTTCCCGTAGAAAGAATGGCAATATACGATTGTATATTTGCAGTGCAAAAATAGAGTAATTCATGCAGGTAGTCGCGACTAAAATAATTTCAGCAAGATAACGGTCACAGTTTCATACCATTTTGCATGATTAAAATTTTTTTTTACTCCGGAACGTCGATCAGTACTACTCTGGCGATTTCAGTTTAGTTCAATAGCTTTAAATCTGCATGATTTAGATTGTTTACGACCTTTGGTGTTTTCGAATAATCTCAACATTTTTCTAAATATAAATAATGCTGTAATTATTTATAACAAAAATAAGATTGATAAAATGGCTTGCCTGCTTCACCAGCGTGTCAAATTTTAGGCAGTTCATAGATATAGTATAGTATAGTATAGTTCAAGTGGCTTTTAAGTTATGAAATTAAAGGGTAAAACCCTTAACGCACGCAAGCACGCACACACGCACATACACAAGCATTGGATCATTTTTTTAGACCACTTTTCTGAACGTTTCAGACAATTTTAAGTATGCTGACATTGAACTCTCAAAAAAAAAATGTTATGAGAACAAACCTTTATCTGTAAGGAAGCAAAATATAAAAAATAATCGTAAAAATGTATCGTGAACTATTTATCAAGAGTCCATTGAAACTGAAAAAAAATGTCATGGGATTTTGTTTATTCGTACAAATTATGAGATAGCATGAATAATAAGATAACATTATGTAAGATGGTGCAGGCTGATAGGACTTGAGGAAGGAGCCACTGGATACGTATAATCGTCAATAGCTGTAACAAGCACGCAATATTGTTTAATCGTAACATCGATTCGTGCTTACGTATATACCTAATTGTAAAGCGAAACGTGGGTGGGTACATAACCGTCGAAACGTAATATAATCGACGATATACACCTGTTTGGCTCGCATCGATATAACGTAAATAGCAATAGCTACCATTATTGTAGATACTGAATGTGCGTCGGCTTTGCAAACTGTTGTTCGAAGTGATATACAATACTAAAAGTTTAAAAACGTGTGTCGTCTCCTATACGATTTGGCGCGAATTTAATTAATTGGGGAAAACGAAGGCTCGGCTGAACGCTTTTCACTCGCTGGTATGCGAAACAGCAATTTGACTGAATTTTTCGATTCATCGATTGCGCTGATTTGCATTGATGTGGAATTACAATTAAATTAACAAAAAAACATTTTAATAAACAAGAATCTGTCTGCCTTGCTGCTTTTTTCTAGAGAAAGGTTTGTTTTCATAATGAAAAAAAAGTTTCGTAATTTTTGTGTCAAAGTGCTCAAAGTGTTCCAAATAGTCGAATAATCACATTTTGAGAAAATGGATATTCGCGCGCGCGCGTCTGTGTGCGTTCGATCTGTAAAATTGCAACCCGAAGAACTCAATAACGCATCTACCGAAATGGAATTTGACAGTAATGTAGAGGGGTAAATCAGTGAAATTTTCCTGATTTTCATTCAATTGGATGAAGTGATAAAAACGTTACATGCCTTTGAAATTGCACTGACTCGTGCAATTGTCGAGGTATTGAGTTTAATAGTTTTTCACAACATGGACTATTAATGATGCATCGTCGATTGAATTTATTGAAAATCGTTCGGACCATTTAAATTTTAGTAGATTTTTTATTTTTCCGATTTTACGGAAAATTACTATAAAAATTCTGAGTCGACCTAATCTTGACCCACCGAACTCAAAGTATGTACAAACGTTCAAGAGACAAAAAGGACTACTAGGTTCGTATATCGCGACAAGTGCGTTGTAGGTAGATCAATTGTGCGACATTTTGGATTTGTCGAATTTTACCAAAAAAATCATTATAAAGATTCTGAGTTTACTAAATCTTAATCTACGAGATGAAAGTTTGTAAAAATGTTAAAGAGACAGAAAGGACTACTACCATCGAATATAGTGACAAACGGTGTAGATGGACCAATTTTACATTTTAAATTTTTACCAAATATCAAATAATAAGATCCTGAGGGTACCAAATGTTAAGTTACTAGCTGAAAGGATAACAAGGTTCGTATATCGCAACTAACGGCGCAGGCCGACGGACCAATTTTACAACATTTTCAATTTTTTGAATTTTACCAAAAAATTACTACAAATATTCCGCGTTTACTGAAGTACAATTTTTGAGACGCAAAGCTATACAGACTATTCAAAGAAGTCTGTTAATTGTAAGTATAATCTTGCACATTGCTTGTCTCATTATTTTTTAATTTTCACAAAGCTTTCTCCAGGAGGAAGTGATAATCGATCAACATACTTCCTCATACAATTGGACTCGTAAAAGGTGGAAAATAATGAAGAAGCAATGTACAAGTTTCTACTTTCCAAGATTTTTAAAAATCAAATTCAGTACAAAATAAGTTAATAAAAAATTATTCAACAAAAAGGTTTAGACATCGCGTAGGTCCGTTTGCAAAATAATTATTACGGACCAATTAAATGAATAAATAAATTTAAACAGTGTATGTTATCGAATAATAAATTCATTTGGATAATGTTTGCAATTAGAGATGTGTAAATTGTCATTCTATGCAGAACTTGTAATTTACTTTAATGCTAATCGCAGATTGGTGAATTCCTGTTAATACTGAATTCGTAGTAGGTTTCGTAGATCGACGTAAACATTAATTCAGTACGATTAGTCGCGAATTATGCTAACCGAATACACAGGTTAGGTATGTAACGAGAATATTATTATATATTACATTGTTAGTATAAGCCTGGGGCTTGACAGCATCGCTGGCGATGCGACACACAAAATAATAGTCGGAGTATACCGTAGGTACCAACTGTATATAACGTTTGACCAGGATCGATAGCGCAAAACGGTCGTTTTCCTAAGTGATTTCATTGCTCCTCGTGAAACTTGAACGCCAGAGGCTAATTAGTCTCGATAAGCTCGTTATCATGTCCTCAAATCCAGAGAATTGATGTCAGCAAACGAAAACTAGGAGCATGAAATATGGGAAATAACGTGACCATGTTACACTGAGAAAATAGTTTATTTGTAGGCACAAGGATTTACTAACTGTAACAAATGGCAAAGTTCGATATGGCGAAAGAAATATTCTGTTAGAGTGAACAAATTGTATATTTTAATGAATTGTTCCTTTATTAAGGTCTGATGAATATCACGTTGACTCAACATTGCATTGGTACTAATAAAAAAATCCATATTAATAGTCACAATTGTAATAATTTGAAGAGAATAATTCATAGGCTGAGAAAACTGTACATATAATTATGTTTGTGCCGTCAGATCGACTTCTTTGAACAGAGGTTGAACATAACTATTGCAAACACTCATATTAATTTATATTTTCTATATTTACGTTGAAAGGATTGCCTCGACTCTACATACAGACCACACAAAACAAGGCAATCATTAAGATTGTCCCGATAATACTGATAAATTCTCACTTTTTATGCAACACTAGCCTACTGTCCACTCACTCGCATTGCAAAGCTACAATAAGTGTGCCATGAAGGCGGCCGCCGAGTATCGAACCTATCCGCTGAAGGACAACAATTGATGATAAACATAATAGACATGCCAAGTGGACGGTACTTATCTCAAATATAGATTAATAAATCTGTTAACTATCGACCAATCGGTACAAGGATTCGGCCTTTGAACGGTGAATAGATAATTATTAACAAATCTGTATTAGCGTCAATTAAAAATTACTTAATTATTAACAAATATCTATTTGCTTCACCGAGACAAGAGTTATGTCAAATGTATATTTCATAATTATTAACTAATTTCAAGAGTTGCCACATCGTTCTTTATTTACTTCATAAATTTTGTAATACTTACTAATTATTTTAGATAACAGGACAACTAAATATATTTAATTATAGTGAAAAAACAAATTTCTCAGTGTATACATGCAATTTGTTATACTTGTCAGAAATGATCCACGTTAATAACTTTGAAATCAATTTTTTTTGTTTATTTATCCCATTATTTATATTATATTATAATATTATTACCTCCGTTGAATTTTTATTAAATTAATTAATTAATACGTGAAAAGTGGCACACATTTTTTCATCATTGTACCCACAAATATTTTTATAAAAAACGTCTGCGTAGTAGATTCTTCTAAATGCAATATCAACCAACTTTCGTCGCAATTTCCTTCTTTGTAAGTACGGTAAGACATTTTTTTGTAAATACGGTTTTCAGATTATTCAACGTATTTCAAGTACTATGATTATCAGAATCACAGAACAAAATTGATTCAAGGAAACAAAGTATTCACTATGAGGACGCAAAATACGTTAAATAAAAAAGTTTAACCAAGTAATTATAGCGCGGGCAATTGTTATCATATAATTATTATGAAATGAATGAAGGAACAAAGAAACACGAAATAAGTAAATAACCAGTCTGTCTGAAAGTTTTAAGATTTGCTCATCTGTGCTCCCGACTAAGAATAGAGGATGATGAAGAAAAAGAATTAATAATAATCCTCAAGCTTCGAAACGCCCAAGGGCTTTCATTTCATAGCAATATCGTAATCTGCTTGTAAAACTTTAATAAAATTGTTTAATGAATATCCAAAAAAAAAAGGCAATTTAATAGAAATGGCATTTCTTATCATTTAAACAGTATAATTTTAACATCGATCTTGTATAATGGATTATCGCGTCAGCTCTAAATATTCTAATTGCGATTTTGAGATAAGAGACTCAACGATCCAATGCGGAATCTTGTGTGGTAGCTCATAGCGTACAGGGTACGAAGTGTGCACAAGACTGTTTATCAGAAGTAGTGCCCCTCCCCCTTCATCACCGCACCCCACATCCCCTCACGACGAATATTCAGCACGCATCAGAAGCAGAATCGGAATAAGAATCGCGAGGTCGAATGTCAGCCAACACGAAGGAGAAATATATAGATAGATTGATATACGGACGAGCGATGTATATTGTGTGCAGCTCGCATAAGACCCGAGCGATGCTGCGAGAGTATAATTGTGAGAGTGGAAGTGCAAGAGAGCACGAGAAGCTACGCACCTACTCTCTTGTTATAAATAGAGCGGGAAGCATCGAAAATAAACGAAGCTCGTGTCCGACGTATTCTGAGTTAGGTGTGCCGTGGCCGATGTGTGAGAAAGCACGATGCATACGAGATATCTTTGTGAAAGAAGCTCATCGTCCATTCTCGAGGGGCAAAACTAATCACCGAACAAAGCGAATCGATTACTATTATTCGATTTCATGATAAAAGAATTCATTATTTTCCTATATTGTTTATTTTTTCATTCTTCGATTCAATGGACGAAACGTTAATAGAAATTTAGCGTCAGGAAAGATTAATCGATCAACATTGATAAACAATTTTATAAAATTGATAGTGCTACGTAAATAACTAGTAATTCTTCAGACTGTGAGTGAAGGGTTAGTTCAGGACGGTAGAGTACTTCACACTGATCAAATCAGTGCTAAACTTTTAAAAGCATTTTTACAATTTCTTATGTTTTATTCGGCTGTTCTGAAGGATTGCTTGCGCAGCAGCATGTGATCTTAACGTATAAATACATTTACAACCATAATTTGAAATGATAATCGATTTACATATGCCAATGACCAATGAGATGATTTTTCGTTGAGTTTTCTTAGAGAATAAATCGAAATATTAGTTCAATTATTACGAGTAATAGTTTATTTTGTTTATTGGAAGATGCTTTATTGACTGATCATTTAGATTTTTAAAAGTATTAGTTGTTCAAAAGTTATAGACATTTTTATATCTTATGTTAGGTTAAGTTAGGATAAGCAAACGGTTATAACTTTTGAACAACTAATAATTTTAAAAATCTAGACGATCAGTTGTTAAAGAATGTTCCAATAAACAAAATAAGGTATTACTCGTCATATTCGAACTAAAATTCCGATTTATTCATTATTAAAAATAAACGAAAAACCATCTCTTTGGACATTAGAATATATCAAATGATTTTCATTTCAGATTGTGGTTGTGAATGTATTTATACGTTAAGGAGGGTGGAGCGCTTGGCTCGTGGGGCGATAGAGGCACACGCGGTGCGGGGTAAGTAATGACGGAGGGAGAGGTCCGCTGTGCGGAATCCCTAGAGTGCCGAGATAAAAGCTGAAAAATTCGTTGCACTCGTGCTATAGTTCAAACCCTGGACAGTGAATTGCTTTAAAATTTGTATATACGTTTCTTGGTAGTATCCTCTCGCCATTGATATGTTTGCATGAATTTCTGAATATTTTTCGATTCCATTATTTCATATGTAAGTAATCGTAATGCTGTTGACATAAGAGCCAACTTATAAGAGCGTAAAAACTACGTAGCAACAAAATCTGGAATTTTGTTACACACGTCTTTTGTTATTATTCATTAATATCATATTTTTATTTCAGCCAATTCCGGATGTTTTCAATTCGTGATCCAACCTTAAGAACACATGCTGCTGCGCAAACAATCCTTTAGAACGGTTCGATGAAATATAAATAATTGTAATAACGCTTTTAAAAATTTACAACGCTGATTTTACTAATGTGAAGCGCTTCATCGTCCTCCACGAAATTAGAAATCCATTTTTCCTTGTCATAGCAGATAAATCCAGTAACACCAGTTACATTGTGTTAATGTTTTATACATTTTTTATGTATGTAAGTGATATTTCTACAGCTCATAATAAATTTCATAGCAATTTGATGCTTCAATTGATGTTCTTTGATGAATTTTATAATAAAGTGAAAAATTCAAATAGCAAATAAATGTTTTGTAAAAAAATACGAACATTTAACCTTTTCCACCCTCATAGATGCCCTTTTCTACTTATTCTCTTGTGTTATCTATGCGTGTATTGTGTGAGATAAAACATGAATGGAAATTTAGTAGCAGCAGCGAATAATAGCCAAATCTATATAAACAACTGGGCATCATCAACCTCGATTCATGGATAGCAGATATTTTTGATTCACATACAAGTCGTTTAAACATCTCTGGAAATCATCTGGACCACCCAGCTTTCTAAATATCTCGCAATTACACGAATAAGACAATGAAGTCGACAGATTGTTTTTGTTGGAAAAGTCACAAATATTTTATTTTACTGTTGATCAAGCATTTTCAGTAAGACAATAATTTTCATTATAAGAAAATTACTAAAAAAAAACAGGTCAATATAAATAAAATAAATCGATTTGTATATCAATTAGTTATTATACATACCTGAAAATTACTATCTAACTGTGAGCTATTCGTTAAACGATCAAACAATCGTGTGCGTTATGGTTAAAGTAGATACGAACAGTAACTACACAGACTAACGTTTCTATTAATAAACATCGTAGGGAATACAATTTAGACAGTGACTGAAGTGTATACGGCTACAATCCGACCAACTCCTATGGAATTCAGGAAGATTTAGAATAAGAAATCGATAAAAAGCGTAAACTGCTTTTCCAAGATTTGATCGATCGTCAAGGCTTTAATGTCTTTACTTTACTGACCCTGATGTCGTTCCAGTTGAACATGTTTTCAATGGAATCCATTTTTTTTATATGACTAATGATAAATATCCTAAATTGCGTTAACACATGATATCGCCGAAATTATGTGACCCTACGTCCATCTAATTGATTCAACCTGGTTCCATTTATCATTATACTTTGAAAGTAGAGCAAATTGATTGCTTAATCAACCGGAAGGGAGGTCCCTTCGTAAAAGAGTGAAAAACATCGGCCGGGGAAGTTTGCGGAAACTTGGTGGCGTGATAAACCATATAACGCTGGTACAACGAGCAGCGGTTATCTGGAACTCAGCCAGTTTCCGACTATTTTCAAGTCGACGAGAAAAAGCGTTCCTTCCATATTCCATCGTCAACTTTCCACACTTGTTTCAAGTGAGATCATTATGAAAGATATACAAAGTCTTTGTACGAGAAGAATGTTCGACGCACTCTTCTTTAACGCGGTTTCTCCTCCTAATGATAATGTCACCGATAATTGACAGAACTCAGAGGCATTTCGTGCGGAGGTCAGCGACAATTGTTCCTAACTCTGGTTCAAGTTCACTCGCTGAGCCACTGGTGCTTCAAGTGTATCTCCGTTTGTACTATGTACGATCATAGGATTCTCTCGTATTCTCCTTTATTGTTCATGGCTAAAGCCAATCTTGGCTGCAACGAGAGAGATAAATCGTTCCTCGAATTCTTTTACTTATCCTCATGATGCCCTACATATTAAAAGCTGCTCGTTACAAAACTGAATTGAAGACATTACTCCATGATGTTTATCTTCCTATGTAAAGCATCCGTAAATGAAGATTTAATTATATAAAGAATTACTAGAAATTTCAGACACGGAGCTATTTGTCGATAAATTTAATTGAACCCAATAATTATTAAATCAAATATTCCCTTCTGATGATACTGTTCCGATGTACAATGTACGAAAATACAAAAAAAAACACTTTTATAGACAATGCACGTCATCTTCCACGGTCTAGTCTTCATCTACCTCAGCTAATAGACTTCTCGGCTTTCGCCGTCGAGTTACACTAGTACAATCTGATTTGGACACGCTTTCGAACGGCAATATTCATCTGGTGGAGACGAGAGAGAGAGAGAGAGAGAGAGAGAGAGAGAGAGAGAGAGAGAGAGAGAGAGAGAGAGAGAGAGAGAGAGAGAGAGAGCGAGGGCTCCGCGCGCGATTGGGATGCTTCTTTTATTGGAGAAGACGAGAAGGTCAAAGCTACTGTGATATAAAATCGCGAGGTAGCAGAAGAGCTATTGTAATGGAAAGCGTTTGGTAAATCCTTCGGGTTGACGGGAGTCACGTCTGTCACTTCAGGGTAACGCAGAATAGAGGAAGGTGATACTCCAGGTTTTGCATTTATTTTCATTCAATACACGTAACGTCTTCAGAGAGTTGGCATCTACCTTTTAGCGTTATCCAATTGTTTATTACGACTCATGACAATGCCATTAAAAATCAAATCAATCCCCTCAGTATGCTTTGTAATTAGTTCATTGTCATCTCTGATAAATGTTCTACTAACGAATGAAATACATTTTTTTATAATTGTTAAGGAAGTAAAAATTATCATTGTAGACATAAACCTAATTTTTTTTCCACCTGAAACGATTGGATTTTTATAACAACTTGAAAACTTTACTGGAGATAGATATTGAGAAAATATTCTTGAAGTTGTATAAAAAACTCTTCAATTTTAATAATTAATTATTTCTATAATATTTTGTGACTTCAAATGGATTTTTTTTTCTTTAGGGATGCTGGAATATGTCGTTGTCTCACCAATAAAGATATTTACAGCTTACGTTGCACTTTCAGCTGTTCGAGACTCGTTCAGTATTTTTTAAAATTAATTTAACGACCGTTTAACCATGGTTGTTATCTTTATTCTTTACAACCCTTTTTAGTATAAATTACCCTCAGGTAAGAGCCAACTGCACTGGACTACAATACCTTCGACCCTTTTTATATCACCAAGTAAAAAAAAAGTACAGTAACGAGTTACTGTTCCTTTCAGAGGATAACATTCGTACTAAAAATAGAACAGAAGCTTATTGATGTCGATTTTTATCTTTCCTATCGAAATGAAGATATATGAGAATCTTAGGATATTTCGTATCTAAATTACATGTCATGTATGAACATAATAAAATGTACTTTTCCTAATATTATTAAGAGGCATAAAATATTTATATTTCAAATAGCGAAATGTTGAACTGCTCCTTGAAGAAGATAATGTTCATATTAAAAACAAAATAACGGTTTATTGCTGTAGATTTTGATCGTTCCACTGAATTATTTCGTCTCTAAAATACATTTAATGTATAATAATAGTAAAATGAATTTCTCCTAATATTATTAGCAGGCATAAAATATTAATATTTCAAATAGCAATATTTTAATGACAGATGACATAAGCAAATATATGAAAAATATAATTTGCTTACAAATGTGTTTCAGTCATAGCGTGATAAAAGGGCTAGGGAAATTTAATTAAAGCCATGTTCGAACTCTCGTAGTTTAACATTTTTCACATATTGTCGTGTCTCCCCGTTTTAATATTCCGAACTTCAGTAAAATAAATGACTCAGATTTTTAGTTTCCATAGATAGACGTATGCCAGAAATACATTTTATGCATGAGGGACTGAAAGAATGTAAATAGTTCGTTTCATTAAGGTCCGGATGTGTCAAAGATGCTTAACCAGATGCAGAACCTGCCGAGAGCATACGCTTGTTTCACGAGTGAACGGAGGAGAAGCCCTGCGGGAATCATGAAGAGACATAGAGCGTGTTGCAGGAACGCTAAAGATTTATAGTGACAACCGGCACTACGCTCAATTTATGGGCTACATTATCATTCGCGATATCTCCTGAAGTTCCACTAAATTGTGAGCTTTTGCCATATGACAAAAACTATTTCTACGATAACATCACGCATCACGAAAGCCAGGCGTTCAGTGTTTTCGACGGGCTACACGTATTGTATATATAACAGATGAGTAGATGAGGATATGACGACACGGAGAAGGCTAAGCGACTCGAATATATCAACTGAACAATAGTCTACTGAACGCCTGATATCGACAGCCAATTGTATGCCCTTCGAGCTACCTAACACCACACACTGTTTACTATTCGGATCATCACTCACGATAGGTAGAAAACTAATGAGAAAGCCAATAGATTATTCGTAAAGTTTACTATTAATAAATAATGCAGACTCGTTGGATTCCTTTTTTTTAAGTTACTGAGCGATCGGTAGGTTTTATATTAAAAATTATTCAATGCACTTTTAGGATAATTTATTGTTTTCTGGCGAGTTCTGGCGATACTAAACATTTTGATTAATTTTATTCATGTGTTGAATAAAAGAATTTCTAGTTTTTGACAAAAACACTTGCTTTACGAAGACTAGATATATACCACTCCGATCCAACCTTCTCCATCAGGTATTAAATATTCAGTTGAGAGAAAATTCAGTTTCTATTTTCAATATTAGATTATCACCCTCTTCAAATTTTTATTTACACATACGAATCAAATATAATATGTCAACTTAACCGTCGAGGACCCCAAGCTTCGATTGCCATTTAAATAACACGGTGATCGGTTGCCTTAGACCTATGCAAACAAGTGTCACTAATTTCGAACGGTTCTGAAATAGCTAATATGCTTTTTGAAGTGTGAAATGAAAAGTATATGTTGGCACATGTAGAATTACCGATCCTTAAAATTTAAAACATAACACAGTATGGCACGGATGTCGTTGGATTGAAGCAAGAAAAATCGTTGTAATTGAGGAGGTTGACCAGCCGAATCGCGATCAAATGTCGTTTTGTTCGATAGATAACTCGTTAAGACGGTTTTATACAAATGTTGTAGACGTTCGAAAAATTATTATACAAATAATGTCGGGTGAGCGAATATATTGATGGCCAAAAGTTATGAGGCCGTATATATTGTGTATGTATAATCTGTACTTATACGCCTTCCTGGCCTTAGACCATCGATATCCATTTATCTTATTTAGGTTATTTATTACAGATAAGTTATGAAAAGTTTCTAATTTTAACGAGTCTTCATGAGCTATCGAACAACTGTTGAAACTGTATAACATGCCTGTCTCACACTATATTCCGTGAATACATAAATATGCTGTTTAAATGTATTCGAACTTTATGCATTTATCGCGATTATGGCCAATCAAACTGAATGCCTGTAGTTTAACTCAAGATATCCATAAGAAATATTCGATTGGTACCTTTATTCTCATTCGGATTTCGTGAGATATTCAATTTACAAATGTTTTGACTGCTATAACCTTAAAAAAAGTTTGAGAAATCGAGTTAAAACTTTATACACGTGGATCACAAAGTTACGGGGTGTTGAATTTTCTTATTAAAAATGTATATATCTTGCAAAATGAAATGTCTGTAACTTCAGAATGACTTGAGCGAGATCGTTCTATAAATCTTGTTACACCAGTTACGCAGTAATTTTCTCGTTGTTGGCTACAATTTTGGTTCAAATATATTTGAACAATGAAATTTTAGTGCATTTCAAATTAAAAAAATTCTTCATTCTTGTATACGTTGAACTTAAGTTTTTACAATTTTGTAATACAAATATGCATAGCAAAACGTTGTACGTGACTCCTAATTATTTTTCATTTATCACGTAGCTTTCTCTATGAGAAACGTCAACATTGATAAACATACTTTGCATAAAGGTGGCTTTGTAACAAAAAAAAAGTGGAGAATAATGAGAAAGCCATGTGCAAGGTTCTACTTTGCATTTTTTTTCGCTTACTTCCTTTCTTTTTCTTCTTATTATTTTAATAGAAAGATTAATAAATTAATATCTTTCGGCAGTCAAATATTTTTCTACAAAACTCCAATGGGTTTATTTATTTATTTGTTTGGCGAGTGTGAAAACTACGTGAATAAAACGAGGTCGGGAGCATGCGAATGACATCTCTTCAGATGGAAGAAGAACCACGAGGATCTTCAATGTTTATAGCCGAGAGGCTTGAAAGTTGAGTGTTCTATCTGACAGAGCGTCGGACTCGTGAGTGAGAGTGATTGGATAACGAAAAGTAAAATTGAATGAACGATTTACTGTCAGAAGCAGAAACGAATCGAGCTTACTGAGTTATTACCTTAACGGTAAATTAAAAAGAAAAAACTGCGGTATTATGTTCGTGTCATTGTTATCCTTGTACGAAAAACGATAACTTTGCTCTCGGAATAGTTAGTAACAGCCATATTAAAAATAAAAATGTCTAAGATGTCAAACATTCGTAATGTTTGAGAATTTGAAAAAATAATCTCTGCACATCTGCTAAAATTGCATTGTACTTGCCTTCGTCATCCATTCTGCTGTGTGAAGATTTATTTCTCTGATTTCTTGAACTGTCACGTGACTTTTAAACGAGTATTCTTCCTCTTTTTCCGTTAATCTCCAAAAGCGTATTCTTCGAATGAACTTTGTGATATTTTTTCACTCTGTTTCAACTACGATATTTAACGATATCTGGAAATCTCTTTGGCGTCTCGTCAAAGCTATTTCTCTGACCAACTCGTAGAAGTACTAAAAGCTATGTAAATCTTTTTTGGCGTCTTCGATCTTGCGTCATTAAATGTGTCAAATTACACAACTAAGGGCTCTTCCTTTTACTCGTAGATATTCAGTTTCCGTATTCCTGGCACCGTCACTGAATCGTTGGTTAAATTGTAGTTTTTTGACTAACACACGCGCGTTTGTCCGACCAACAGAGTATTAGCCGAGTTTTGAATGCCGCGATAATGCGTTTACCGAAATAGACGTAATTTTATGACAAGTTTGTGGGTAAACGTGATATTTCTATCAATAAATATTTTCAAATAGTTTGATAAAATAACGTTTTTTCGTTAAATCAAGAACGAACGGTTTCGTCGATGAATGACACTTTGGTAAATTATCTTTTTAAGTTGATTAAAATATTAATTTTTAATAATCGTCTCTTTGGAAGTTGTCACGACTATTGCGTGCGGGTAACTGAAGCGCTGGCGGACGACTTTCGTACGCCCGCTTTCGCGGCCGCGGCGTCTGCTCAACTGGTGGCTCTATACTCGGGAGCGAAAACCTCGCACGCTTGGAGAGCTTTTCCGTACAGCCGCTTCTCGGTGACTCGTGAAACGTCACAAGCGCAAACGATTGATGAGCGAAAGCTTTTCGCTTTGGAAAAAAGCGACGACCTCCGTGTAATCGCATTACTTTCATTTAATTCCCTCGCGATAATGACTCTCGCGAGGCCGACGCGCACCAGGGACGTGTTTCTCTCGTTATTTCGACGCGCAGTTTTCTCTTTATATTTATTCGGTTCTTCGCACTCCCGCTGTCCGGTATGGCATTATTACGAATCGGAATGCCACACCGGCCGTTCTATACGCCCTTCCTCGCACCATCTGGGTTAATTAACTTATTAATTATTCGCGTGTACCCGCGCTTCGAAAGTTGAGCATTACTAGTGTTGCGTTCTATCCACGGTCTTACATACTCGAGTACTCGCAATATGGTCACGCGCGTAATTACGCAGAGTGTGACGAACGTCGAGGGGGCGATTAATCAAAGAGCTCACGTTTCTTTATTTTCAATATGACGTTTTTCACGTTTTTTTCGATGGGAATAATTCTGATATCGCATGTGTTATTAAAAGTTATGTAATAAATTTAATTTATGTTTGTTACTTAATTAGCTATGCAGTAAATGTAATTTATATTTGTTACTTTGTTAGTCTTGCAATAAATCTAAATTACCTTGTTATTTTATTAGCCATGTAATTGATGTAATTTAAATTTGTTACTTTATTAACCATGTAATATATGTAATGTATCTTGGTGACCATAGAAACCATGTAATACATGTAATTTATGTTTGTTACTTTAGTAACCATGTAAAAATTGTAATAAGTATTACGATTGATGAAAAATTCAATTTGTCATAACGTTTGAATCCCTCTATTGACGTTAGCCATATGCTGTGCCCAACATACTTAATAGTTATTGGGTGTATACACAAATTTTCATTTCGTTATCTCAACATTTTCATTAATTCGAGCGGTAATGAAATGAAAAATTCAACATAACCTAAGATCGAACGACTTGACAAATTTAAATAAGCTCGGTAGCAAACATCGTTGAATAAAACTTTGTGTAAAAAGTCAATCTTTCCAAAAATTAGTTTGCAACAACGTTAATTTAAATTTTTTTTTAAATTCGTAATCCCATAAAAACCGGACCTCTTTACCTATTTCGACCAAATTCAATACCAAAGAACCTAGAGCGTATATCTGCAAGTATAAAGAACTCTGTTTGACACGAAAGCCGAAATTTAATACAAGTTTGAGAGATCATGCTCTTGTTTAAAAAACTCTAAACGACAGAATCTAAATGCATACAATTTGTCAAAAATTACAACAAAGAGCGGTTTCTTACTTCCCTTGTGGGCTAAATATTAGCCTGATTGCTAGAACGATTCTCGAATTACATGCGATTGAATTTTCGAAGTCCTGTACACACGCAGACAAGTTTTCTAAAACACTTTTTTTAACGTTTTGAATTATTTTGAGTATCCTGACATGTGAATCTCGAATAAATTTGTTTTCATTAACGCAAAGTTTTCTCCATCGGGAATAAATTATGAAATAATTACCACTTTGACGATTCAACGGTTACGAAGAAAATGAACACACAACCCAGTCGCAGCTCTATCGGATATCAAAATTAGAAGCATCTTAGTAAAACTCGGATTTTGGCAGAAATAAAAAAAAATAACTTTTTTCGTAGGACCTTCGATATATTTTTTGTCACTGAACATTTTCTTGAAATCTCAAACATTCTTATGAAAAACCTAAAAAAAAACGTGTTGCATTTGCGTTTTTTTTATCTTTCCACTACGATATATTAAAATTTTCCAAGAATGAAAGACAAAAGACATGGATCCCATCCTTATCCAAATATGGATATAGTCCTTAGACAAAAAAACAAAAAACGGAAAAACGGTATTTTCTATTAAAAAATGTATATCTTCAAGACTCAATCTACGCGCTTCAGAAGAAATAATTATGTTGAGGGATCGAGAGGGACGGGCCAAAAGCAATCGAAATGACGTGTGAAAAAATTATTTTCGTAAATAGGGGTACAACAGTAGGGGGAGAGTGCAAACGGTACTCCTAATTTCTAACAAGAGGGAAAAACACATTTTACAATTACGATTGAATGAACGCATTCAATGATGCTCACGTGTCTTCGACGATTTCAATTTCGGACATTTAACGAGGCATTTTGGTTGCCGATCTCCCGTTTTTCAGGTACTTCCGATTCGACAATCGCCCAAAATTGATTTAAGTATTGTTATTACTAACAACAGTGTGTAACTTCGATCGTGTCATCGACGATAACGATATATCATTCGTATTTACGATTGGACGCGCGTAGCAGCGCATTCGCGGCATTTTGACATCACAAGAATTCCATTTCACGCTCGATTCCGACGAATTTCAGTTGCTCGGTTGGGCCGTATCTGAAATAATGAAGAAAAAAATGTGAATTGAAGCACAGCTAGTAATCAACTTGTAAGCTAAGCGTATAGAAAAAAATTAATTATTCTTACCTGTAATCGAAGAACAATTCTTCGCCGGGTTGTATCGCCCTTTTCGCAAAAATTCCTATTCTGTGATCTCCATTCACCATCATAACTTTAGCGTAGCAATTCGGATTGATCGAGTGATTTGCGAATCTAATCTTGTTCCCTTTTCTCGTCGCGTCAACGACAAAGTCGTTGTTGAGATTAAAGAGAAAGCTGCACATGTATTTGTCGTAGACTTTGCCGCGACGATCGGCCTCGTCCTGACTTATTATCTCGCCGCAGTATTCCGAGATGAATTCGTTTTTACTGGCGGATTCCTTAAGGAATATGCCCCAGCCGGCCACGTCGGATGGCGCCATAAGAAGGTGTTTGTCTGTAAAAATTAAAAAAATAAAAATATTATTAAAAAATATAACAAATTGTTTGAAAAATATTTGAAAATCGATTACTCACGAAGACCTCGCTGTACACTGACGTTCTTGCAGGAAATCCTGGTAATATGAAATTGATCGGCACCGCAAGTTTGACAAAGATCAGGATCGCACTCTCGTACAGCCAAATAACACGGGCACTGCTTCGTATTGCACTGAGCCTTGCATCGACATCCGGGAAATCGATTTTGGCACTCGCTGCTGCACTGACAAAACTTTTCGCAAAAATTTTGCGCCTGTATGCAGGGACACAAGTTATCGCAAGGACGTCCAGGATGATCGCAGGGCGCAAAATTGTGAACGTGATTGGCACCTGGAAGACGTAAATATAAATAATATAAGCAAGAATGCAATGAACCGCGTACATTGCTTTCTCATTATTTTCCACCTTTTATAAGCTACCTCGAAGAGGAAAGATGATGATCCATTGTAGCTTCCTTATTGAGGAAGCTTTATCGGAAAGGTGGAAGATAATGAAGGAGCGCCTGAGCTACCACATTCTGTTATTAATTATATAAACTAAAGTTTCACAAAATTTTAATGATAAAGACATTTTTTAATTCAAAACATTCTAAAATCTAATTGCTTTAGTATATTTTAACAAAAATTGCAGCCATTAACGATAACTTATAGCGTAATTAGTGTGAAATATGTTAGATCGATTGCTCAAGTTATACTCAAATTTCTGAACTTTTATCATCAAAGGTCCATTAACATCTTTACATACGTGTACCAAGTTTTAACACGATTTCTTAAATTTTTTCATATTTACAACATTAACAAAAATCAAAATCCCACAAACCCGAACCGTTCTATTGTTCTTCTCCAAACTCAATATCTAAGTCTTGCTAGAAGTTACTTAAAATTTGTAAAAAAAAAATAGAGTAATAGAAATTGAAGTATTACAATATTTACCAGAATCTTTCTTGAGCTGTATTTTCCTGCAGTGCATAGACCATAAACGATGCTTCTTCTTCTTCTTGCGCGGTGGTGTAAAGTCCTTCAGGCTCTCGATAGCCGGAATATCCGAAGCTTCTTTCTGTGCGAACTGATAAACTTCCTGACAAGTTTTGGTAAGTAATATCTGTGCGAGAGCACACGGATTACCCGGAAACGCTTTGTGTAGACCTCGAAAGAGACTCTGCTCCGATCCGGTCCAAGAGAACTCGCTTTTCACTCGCTTCTCCAAACCGAGAAGCATGAAAGGTGTCTGATTCTCCGGTTGCGCCTGGTCCTCGATCTCTTGCTCCTCCTTCGAATCTTTATTTACATTTTGCTTAAAATCTGAAAAATATTAACGCATATAGCAAATAGTTAATTACAATTTTTTAAAAATCACACGTACAAACAACGAAAAAAAGGTGAAATTTACCTTGACAGCTTCCACCCTGACTGTATTTGTTGCTGTCGTTGCTATCCTCGCTGCTAGCCTCGTTACCAGAATCGACGCTAGCCTGCTTTCGCACTTTGCGCGGTCCGCCGCGCTTCTCTTCGCCGTCCTCCTCCTTTATATCGGCCGCTTGGGCTGCTAGCTTCTCCTTCATCCCTTCCTGAAAAGATTAATAGTTCATTAATAGAAAAAATAATTAAAACATAACGTATTTGAAGCTGAAGATTATAAGGCGGCAATGTGCATCTTACAATAATAAAGATCTTCTTACCAAATGCATGTAACACTCCGATCCACAGGGCTCCGAGAAAGGCTTCAGATCCGGTCCTTTCCTTTTCAACAAATTCGGTCCTGGATGACAGACTTGGAGACCTTGAAAATAGAAGCACAATTTTCAGGGAAGGAGTCCGAGTGTCGTCTATTATCAAGCATCGCGAGCCGGCATTGATTAAACGCTACAATAATTATTGTTAAATCGACAGAGCGATGAACGGTGAATGAAATATGATTTCGGATGAGCCCTTGTTGATGCCTCTGCGCTAGACAAAGAATGTTTTGACAATTTCAAAGAACAGAGGAATTCGCGCTTTTTCATTTTCGGTTTTTTTTTGTTTCGATTTTTCTTTTGTACGCAATGTTTATCTTTACCTTGCGGCGAGGTCCCCCTGGCTGCTACGATAAATCAGAAATCATAAATTGTTGTAATTAATAAGTGTTCGACTTTGCAAACTTATGATCTTCTTTTTTAGTTATTTATATAAATTCACCGTTACGTCGTATCTGATACGATATCATCGTTACGAGGCTCGCGGGCTAAATTCCGCGACACGATTGGTCAGTGTATGTCGACGCAACGTGCACGAAAAATAAATATCTACGAACTTCGACACGACAAAATCGGATACAACTCGAGCTTCATGGATACTCGATTATCTCGACATAACTCACGATGAAGGAAACAGTCGTATTTGAAGCAGCGTCTGCAGAATAATGTGTGAAACGAGTGCATCGTTTGTTCGCGCGGCACGCTCTTAGCATTTACGCCATCGATGTTAGGTGTGCATTCCGGTGGTAAAACGTTTGGATCCGATCTTTCCGTCAGTTCGATGAACTTTTGTCTGAGTTCCTCGGGTCTTCCCTTATCCGGGAACATACACGAAATAGCCTGAAAAGTGAATTAACAGAACGTTTTAAACAAATTTTTTATCGGATAAGTTCAAGATGAAACATTTAATATTGCAAAGATCGTTCGGATTAAAATAAAATTTTCATCTGCATTTAAAACTTACGCTAAATATCTGCATAGTTGGAAATTTAACAATATCTTTATTGTCCTTTACACTGATCCCTTTTTCTGTCTTAATTTCTATCTTGACTGAATCAGAGTCTTCTTTCTCTTTCTCATCTTTCAGAGTCTTCTCCTCCTTCTCCTTGGAGGACTCTTTACCCTTTTTCGGAGCTTCCTTCTCCTTGTCGTCTTTTTCGTATACCAAAAGTGCATTCACCAGATCCACGAAGATAGAATCATCCATAAAACCAGACTCTCTGTCGCCGTGTACCTAAAAAAAAATTATGCCCCTGTCATTATCTTTTCTAAATAAAGTTTAAACATCGTTAATATATATTTCTGTACCTTTCCGTCGTAATTCTTTATTAATTCCTCGATAAAAGTTCCATCCTCATCAAGAATCTCATCACCCATGTAAGGAATGTTGTGCAACACGGTTTCATCCTCTACCATAAAATTTTGTTGAATCGGAGCCCAGGTGTACATAGTCGGAATTGGAGTAACTGCGTTTATGATTTTTACAGGACACGATTGTATTTCCCCATCTGAGCTAGTCGCCTCAGCTTTTTTCATGCATGATACATGAGCAGGGGTTTCCTGTAACGCCAACCACATGGCTTTTCCATCGGCCCAACGTTTTTGTTCACTGACTAAAAATTCTGCAGTAAAAAAACGTTCGTTGAATAAAATTGCTTTTATCTCTAAAACCGTTGTATTCAACTTTTCAGAAAAAAAAAAAAAAAAACCTACAAAATTAATTGTATTTGTGAAATTTCAATGTCTGTCACTTGTCACAAAAATATATGCACGAGTGGTAACATGACAATGACATTATTGCGATTACGAACAATGCTACCAAAGTTGTTAATAACTTAGTTTTTTTTCCAGAGTTACTAATAGCATTCTTTTGTCAAATGAGTTTCATGATAATAACAAGAATAGTGTATTGCAAGAACTGACCCGTCATAACCCTGCGGTTCTGATTCCAAGCAATTTTTACTTCGTCCGCACGTTTGTATCGTTTCAATTGTCGTAGCCTCATGTATTCCGATTTAACGCGTTTCCGCCACTCCGCAGATACTTTTACTTTCGACATTTTGTGTTACACTGCACAAATATTTTGTGTTCAAACGCCTCGATCACAAAGAAAAGAGATTGTGATGGGCATTCAGAGCGAACGGAACACGCTCCGCCATAATACTCGAAAATCTGTTCCCGAACAGCCTACATCTACATAAAGTTAGCCGAACAACTTTTACTTTTTAATTTTTTATTATATCTAATTGAATGAAGGTCGATTGGTGGTTGATTGGGGGCCTAATTAGAACATTTGGTGGCGAACTGTTCTTTTTTAATCAATTAATTAAATATGCGCGTGAAGTTAGTCGAATTTTTTTTTACCAACTCGTTTTATAAGCGTCTCAATCGATGCGAAATCGATTGGAGGTCTCGACTCTCGAATATCGCCATTACATTAGTTGGTAGTCGCTGAATTCCGAAAAAAAAAAACAAAAAAACAAATTTACGGTCTGGCTGAATGGGATACAGAAGAATACGAAGGCTGGGATTGGCCGAGAAATAGACACAGGGGCAATGACTCTCGTTGTTCTGCTTGATAAAAAATGTAAATCTGAACTGATTTTGATCTGCAAGATCTGAATCGAAGCAGGAAGGTACGCTAAAGATTGGTAGACTTATTTTTTAGCGATCATTAACTAACGCATTGAGCGTATTGAGAAAACGTACCTGTGCAGTGGACACAACTCATTACCTCTGTCTCAATTTTTCGGCCAATCCCAGCCTTCGATGCTAGTAGTACTGCACGGATGCGGTTTTACAATATCGCGTGCGCTTATTAATGACCCCTAAATGTTCCAATGAGTCTATCAATCATTAGCATATGTTCGTGATTCGATTAAGATCTCGTAGGGCACAATCGGATTAGATTTGCATTATTTATTAAGCAGAACGTGAGTCATTGTCACTGCATCTATTTCTAGTCCAATCCCTTCGTATGCTTCTGTATCGCGTTTCGCGAGACCGGAAATATATTTATTTTTGTTGATTTTTTCGAAATGCAGTAGCCATTAAATGGTCTAATGACGATATTTGCACCAACCAAATCGATTACGCATCGATTGAGACTCTGGAAAACCGAATTGGTAGAAAAAAAAAGTTTCGGCTAACTTCACGCGCATATTTAATTAATTGATTAAAAAAGAACAGTTCGCCACCAAATGTTCTAATTAGGCCCCCAATCAACCACCAATCGACCTTCATTCAATTAGATATAATAAAAAGTTTAAGTTGTAAGGCTAACTTTATGTCGGTGCCCGAGATAGCAAGGAGTTGATGGTATGGAGATCTCCTATGGGATTTTTTTAACCACGCTAGATGTCGGATGCAGCGGTGGCGTAGCGAGTATGATTTCGTGCACATTGGCTCCGTCGATGGTGCAGGTTCCTGTACATCGAGTACTAGGAGTCGCACATTTATATATACGGTGCCCCTTTGCGTATTGAAACGAACAATCATATCACTTGTAAATAAAGGGAATCTACATCTTGTGGGTAATATGTAAGCATCATCACAAAAAAACAAATGAATAAATAACTTTTTCTTCTAAGAATTTGTTTTTGTAAGTCGTAAACAAATCCCAATAAACGAATTATGTACTGGAAAAATGCATAAACATCTTTCCTGAATTACCAACGTTTATTTTGTTGAATGTTTGTTGGCAATTGATTATCGGATGTCTCCTATGCGACTTATATAAAGTTACCTACATAAAGTCAGCTGGATAACTTTGATTTTTTTACTTTCATTATATCCAATCGATTGGTGGTCATTTATGACCTAATTTGAACATTTGATGGTCAACCGTTATCTTTTAATCAATTAATCAAATTTGCGTGCGAAGTTAACCAAACATTTTCTTCTTACAAATTCGGTTCGAAAGGGTCTTAATCGTTGTGTTATCGATTGGTGGTGATAAATATCGCCATTAGATCAATTGGTGGTTATTGGATTCCGAAAAAAAAACGAATTTGCGGTTTGGTCGAATGGGATACAGACCATACTAAGAATGTGATTGGCCGAGAAATAGACGCAGCGACAATGTCTCACATTTTACTTGATAAAATCTATGAATCTCAGTCGGCTGTCCTCAACGAGGTTTCAATCGAAGCAGGAAAGTGCACTAATATTTGGCAGACTAATTGCAGCATTTGGTGATCATTAATGAGCGCATGCGATATTGAAAACCGGTACGTGTGCAGTACAACTAGCACTGAAGGCTGGGATTGGCCGAAAAATAGAGGCGGCGGCAACGACTCACGATTTGCTTGATAAAATTAGTAAATCTCAGTCGGCTGTGCTCAACGAGGTCTTGGAAGAGGTCTATAGTAAGATTGCACAAAATCCTCGAGCTAAAGCTTATAAAAAAAAGTGCCTGATGCACGAATACAACATGATGAGTCGCTCACCCCATTTCCCACAGCGCGCCTAATTACCGATCACTACCGTGCTTACGCCACTGAGCCATCTATAGCTTTTGTATTACACGCGAGATTCGATCGTCTCTGTACTATGAGATTTGTTTTCTTTCAATAAAACGCAATTATTTTCAATCACATCTTGGAATATAGATGTGGAAGTGAAATTTTTGTATTATTGACAGACTGAGCAAACCTCCACGTCAGACGGGGAAATCCAGAAGTTCGCGGTCCTAGTTAATCAAAGAGATTTGACGTAAGTATTCAAGTCAAGTATATACATAATTTTGTTATCTGCATTCCTTGCAGATTAATTTATTATCAGGTTACCTGCATCGAAACTTCAAGTTTCAGAGTCTCTAAAGCCATCAGTCGAAAGAAACTAATTTCAGGCCAATGCCGCTGACAACTATTAGCGGATACGTAAATTGCGAATGCTTTAAATCAGAGGGTAGAAACAATTGTGTTTCTTCCCTAGAGCAGAAACAAAATATTTTCTCCATTTCGAACTGAAATGCGTCGTTCAGGGATTGGAGTTAGTCTGGTTATTGGGGGTTTCATCAAATAAATTTTGACACAGGAGTTATAACACAAGATGAACATCACAATATATTATAACACCGTTACAAGTTAAAGATGATTATTTCAATGTCCGAATCCATTGCGTCATAGATTTAACTGAGTCACAAATAAACGTTGACTATTACGCGAAGAATTATTAAACGCGTTGAACAGTAAGTGCCAGTCACAACGCGGACAAGTAAAAGTTCATTATGACGCGAACAATTATTAAACGTTGAAAGCGACAGCACAATTGTAAACGGTCGACCATACAAAATGGAACTGATCATTTTGCTGCTACGAGGGTCGACCGTCGTTATCGACCCCCGGAGATGACGAAAACAGTGCTGAATGTACAGCGCAATAATATCGTGGAAAGGTAGCGAGTAATTAAAGGGGTGTTGCGCGTCTCGAAGATGTTCTGCGTTACGCTGGTTAGCGTGGGACTGATGACCTGAGCAAAATGAATGGGCTTCAAATTTTATAATGATATTTGTTTGTTTTTTTTTCAATTCCGCGATAATTAAACATTCCAATTTACATCGTAACAATTCACAAACAATGAGCAATTGAGGGAAAAAGTTGTACAAATGTTAAGGACGCTTTAAATATATATTCCCAAGGAAAACATTTATTCGATCAGAATTTGTGTAGCTCGCCATAACATAAAACTCTTTAAAAAATTAATCTTGTTAAAGATACTAAGAATATTTACTTAGAATACTAATAATGTTAAATATATTATTAAAAAGTTAGTTTCAAAGTATTGTTCAACAAATTGACAGAAAACAAAATTTCTTGTCTTATGATATGAATTTGTTGACTTTTCGAATCCATAATTGTAATGAGATATTTAGTGTTTTTTTTTTATTTCAAGGCATTTGATAAATGATTTAGAACTCGCGAATTTTGAACATATTCTTGTGCAACGGTTCCAACTAAAAATCTGAACAATAAGTAAATACGAGTGTCAGAGCGTGTGCTGCCCTACTCTCTGTACGCAAAGTGTAAGTTCCGCGATTAATACGAAATGCTTTGCTATTCCAGCCTTCGCATAATTTATGTTATATTCATCTGTGCATTAGAAGATAACTTAAATTCACAGCCGGAAAACGACAAATGTTGTCATTATAATTAATACCATCAATAGAGTGAACTAATTGTTTCATACCATTACTTTTAAATATACACTTGTGACAATTAACGAACAATCAATTTTCAGTTGAATACGCAATTTTTTCGTAAGATAAGCAGATAAAAATGCCAAATTTTTGGGACAGTTTTTGAACACAAAGGGGTCCAGAATAAAAAATTAGCAGTTACTTTTTTGTTTTATTTTTGATTTTGTATCGTTACTTTACCTCGTTCGTTACGTTTGTTACTGTGAATTACATAATTATAAATTCCATAATTTATAAGAAATACAATAAGACGATGTAACGTTCGGAAGTAAAAAAGTCAAAGACTTTGTAGAAAAAAACAGTTGCATACTGTCCACTATTGCATATTGACAACTACATACTGTTATTCTCTGCAATTATTTTTATACTTACCGCGTAACCATTTTTAATTAGTTATACTATAAAAATGGTCATTTTTAATTATGAAAATAAAAGCATCGGTTAACAATTAGAAGTTGCCACTTAATAGTTATCAAAGCTGCCACGATTTCTCTCAGAGTTTGTTAAAAATCAGACAGTACGAAAGAGCTAATTTCAACTTCTCCTCAGTTTTAGACTTTGTTACGAGAATCGTCTCCTTAACCGTATTTTACCAATATTCGGTAGATTAAAAAACGAGATCTCCGTAACGATTTTCTTGTAACAGTAAAGGACAATATTTTTCATAATTGAAGGATTATCTCAAGCGGCAGACGCATTGTATCAGCGATGGATTTATTGACCAATTAAACCGAGACCGAAATGTCTGGTTGCAAACTGTCTCATGTACATGTTTCGTCGCAAAATTTGCAGAAGGGTGGATGCGCGGAAGCGTCGGTCCCATTGTCTTTCCGACGTGAGGGCTCCCTACGGAGAGCAATTGCAGTTATATATTCGAGGGTCTGCTATAATAAGGCGTGCATAACAGCAGAGACTGTTTATAAATGCCGATGAAAATTGTTAAGAAATGCTACAACAACGTCAATTCGGTACACCGACATCAGGGTTGGTACGATTAGGGATATACGCGAGAAATGCTGCCAGATTTATCGGTTTTTAACGATTCTATGTCAATATAAAGTCTCAGAATAGAAGCACGAAAATGTTTGCAAAAAGAAAGATGAATATTGATGGTCACTGGTTAACAAGTGTTACCCTATGGTTGCAAAAATTTACAAGTCATATCAAAATAATGTACACTCCAAAATGTGTCGGAGCATATGAAATCTTGCAACTTCATAAAAAATATCGTTTGACGAACACCAATCGATATGGAATGTGAAATATTTTCTTGCCGCCCGGTTCGCCTGCGCAAATATTTTAATTTTATTTTCAATCTATCGTAGAGATGCGACGTTGGATGTCGGTGAATATTGAAACGTTCCAAAGTTAAAATTCAAGAAAATGTACACAACTTCTTGTGAGCGTTGCTATTACATATTTTAGTTTTTGGAATAATATGAGAAAACAAAAATTCACTAAATGCTATCTTGTATAATAAAATTTATGATATTCATAGAGTAATTGAAAAAAAAAAACGAATTTATTTGAGGAGTATACTTTATTCGGTATTCATTTCAACCTAGTAAAAACGATAAATAGTCAACACATATGCATTAATTAAATAAAACATGGAAAACGATATTTTTTATTTTTAAAAACAGCAGCTTTTTTATCGTGCAAAGCTAGTTACTGTTTTTTTTAATGAAAATACAATCAATATATGAAATGGTAAATCGCTTCCAACAAAACAAAAGAATTTTCCTCACTAGAGAAATGTTACGTAATTAGTTATTATTCACAACCGGAAACAGAATTGAGGTTGGTAAATAAAACTTAAAGACCATGCGAGGGTTTATTTTGAAGAATAATACTTTTTACGGTTTAAAGAAAATTCAATACCTTGTCTTCACGAAACATAGAACGTACTCGATTACCTGTTTCGCGCCAATGCATTGACATATGAAAGGCTGATGTTTAACAACGAAGCTAATTATTGTAGCATTTTAAACAATACAATAGCAAGATTCACGATCGAGTTTAATTTTTTATGCTGATGTCGAAGCGTTATCTCCATGAAAATCGTTAAAACAGCACATTTTTATAATTTTTTTCTTTCAAGTATTTCGTTTGATAAATGAACACAATTTTTATTTTGTTTTTTACGAATTTTTATATCAGATTCCCAAGACTAATCTTTGAACTACTTTGGAGTCAAAAAAATTTAAAAGTGTCACGGGTTGGAATGTTGACCCACGATTAAACTCAATATTGCAGAGGCCTTAAAATGTAATATTATGTAAAAGAAAACCAATTTTTGAGTAAGCTCGATCACACTTCGTTTACAGTTGAGACATTGTCGTTTTTTGTAGTGTATTAACCACAAGTATACAAAAGATTAACATAAATGCACAACATTATGTAGTTTAAGGAAAGATTTTTATGTCTTCATGATTTGCGTAGTCAAGAAACATTCCCATATCTCATATAAAAAATGGATGTACAGGAACGTAAATTGAAAAAATACTTAAGTGTGCATTGCACGTTGTCCAAAAAACGACGAGTTCGAGACGACCAAACGTCAGCTGTCGTACAAACGTTCACTACCGTCGATAATTGTTCGGTTTTTCTTAAAATATTTTCGTCGAACGAATTTTTTTATTCTACGATCGATGGTCTGAGCGGGTAGACGATGAAGTGCTACGCAGTTTTTTATATAATATTTTCAAAAAAAAAAAAAATTCTCATGTCTTCAATAGAATTTATTTAAAAATCTCATTGTCAAAAAACATCTACGAATCGAATGATAAGTTTTTATTGTTGGTTAAATGTTGGTTGTTTCCTATGCGATTTCAACACATCGCGATGTTCGCCCACATAACGTTGGATCAGGCGCTTATACGATATAGGCATTGGAATTATCTAAATATTCAATATAAATATTTAAAAATTATCGTCGAATATTTTTCTGAACCCTATCGCCCCAACAGTGTTGAGTCAGGCCAAAATTTTCTGTAACCGTTTTTTTCGTTACTGTCATCTTTCGTTTTTTGTTGGTTTACTTGCACATACTTATTATAATCCTTCAACTTTCGGTTATGAACTCTATGAAATAGTAAAAATCAACGATAGCGAAGCGTTATGTAGTACGTAGGAAAAACTACCCGCACTACCGGTTCCGTAAGACTTGACAAGTTTGATCGCAAACTGTTAAAATTGAAATAAATCGACATAACATCGTGCTTCAATAATAATTTCATTAATCCTTCTTTAGTAATTATAAAATTTGTATGCACTAAAACTTAATGATTAAACAAATACTTATTGAACCGACTATTTAATTACATTAACATGTGGAGTATAATTCGACGGAATCTTTGAGTAACCACTGATTTCCTTATATTTTTTAAAATCTGTTTGGCAAAGCTGACAAACTGTTATTATATCGCCCTCTAATCTTGAGTTGTCTAAGATAGGAGAAAAACAGGTTCGTGTTTCATTCGCTGAATATTTTGAATACCGCCTATTCTCAGTTCGTTGGGTTTACGGTTACATGAAGTTCCCGGTTCATACGGATTGTCCTGACTCGAGAATACATCGGTATCGAATTCGTGGCTCGTTGACATTTTCTTAGTAATTCTACAAATAAAATTAAGAAAACGATTTATCAGTCATGCAAATTGCCGATTTAATCGTCATCGACAATTATTCAATTTATTTAACGTGAATAAAATAGATTCACGAATTTGAGTTTATTCCATTCCATTACTCACACACACACACACACGCGCGCGCGCGTGTTTCGCATTAATCGCGGAAACTATACTTTATGTACAGAGAGCCGGACACAGGCTGGCGCACCTGTATTTACTAATTATTTAAATATTAGATTGGAACCGTTGCACAAAAATATGTTCAAAAGTCCCGCATTTTCAATTGTTTGTGAGATTTGTTTCAATTAAAAAAAACACTAGAAATTTCTTCCAAATTATGTCTTTTTAAATTGGGAATATATATATAAAGCGTCCTTAACATTTGTACGAATTTTTCCCTGAATCGGTTACGAATCGATACTGTAGCTAGCGCACTTTCTGCGTGGCTTAGAAGCTATACATCGAGTCGTAATTTACCACTCGCTACTGTAAAGCTTTCGCACAAGATTCAATATCATCATTATACTATAGCTGGTTAGGCGAGCGTCTTCACCAGCGATAGAAACGGTAACGGTAGCTGCGCGAACGAACGATTTTTGAAATAAGGCGCACAACACGCGAGTGGGGATCGTCGGATAACGATCGATCCCGGCATTGAATATTGAGAAATCAGTTAGCGAAATAGAGGGCTATATGTTAGTTGCGGCTTTAGCGAGAAGTCTCCATAGAAAAGAGACTCCTGCGTGAGCCTATTTAAATAATGCGCATCTAGAACGTCTAATAAAGAATAAGGCGGGCAATGCCTTGTAAAATCATCTGAATGTAATGTAAAAATTCTCACGTTGGTGCAACGTAAAGTAGTTCATCTATAATGTCTTGATGACAAACAGGCCTTCAATGCCTTGCTAAGTCGTTTGAATTTTGATGTACCAATTGTCGCGTTTGAACCGTTATCAATTGCGCGTCTATATGGTATAATTTCATGCCTTGTCTAATAATGTGGATTTATATAGAAAGATTCTGGTAATTATGACGCGATAAAGTGTGTGGATAAAGTGTGTGGTAATAATATACCATCACTACGTGAATTGAAAACGCCAAAAAAGATTAAAATAACTTTGTGTGATAATAAAAGATATACGAGTGAACATTAAATCCGTTGTGTACGTCGATACAGTACATTACCGCGTATTTATCGAAGTGACGTTCGAGCTAATTTATCGTTTCCTGCCACTGCCCTGGCCGTGCATATCATCTGCTAGCGGAATCGCCTGTAGAACGAAAAAGAGGACGCTGGATGGTGCTGAGAAGCTACACAAATTCATCGGCTTCCAGAGCCGCTCATGGTATCCGTATTATCTTTATACGAAAAGACCCCATCCAACGAGTAAGTACTCAGCCTTCATTAACTCGCTGCCTGAGAGCAATTGTGACGAGATAGACTGTACCACGGTCGTTGATGATATAGTCAATTGGTCACAAATTACTTTTTTAAACCTTCAACAAACGGACTTTCAAAAGGTAAAATAAATCATTTTCAGTGCTACAAATATACCCGTTGTAAAATATCGGGCACGAAAATTCTAAAGTAATAATTAATCACTTCGCGCGGAAATTCCTATAGCGCCAGCGTAAGCGTCTCGAGGCTTACCACTCGTTTTTGCCCAGCTGCGAGTTTTTCTGTATAATCTTTTGTGAACACTTCTCGGACACTCGCGCTAACGATAGTTTTTGCATCTGGTGAGACGCGAAAACAGTCTCATAAATCAGGGCGCGTTCGTGAATTTTGACTATCACTTGACAGGTTCAATGTCAAAAGAACGAATAAAATCCAATAATTTCAATTTAAAAAAAAACAAAGGTTATTCAATTATGATATTTCTATTAGTACATGAATAAATGTCAATATCGATTATACTCAATATAGATTTTCTCACCAAGTACAAACAAAATTTGAAATAAAATTCGTAACAATACGGTATTGGTGGATTTCCGTGAGATTAAAGAAACGAAAATTATAATAAAATTTGAACCTCTTGATTCTCGCCCAATTCGATATAATAAATAAGTGAAAATAAGTGTGTGCGTGTGTGTGTGTGTGCACGCGCACGCGCGCGCGTGTGTGTGTGTGTATGTAACTCCAGTGCAATAAAGCTATAAGTCGTACCATATCATCATGGAATTGTTTATCGTCTTTCAACTTCTCATCTAAGTGCTCGAAATGCTCAAGTAGTCGCAACGGAAGTTCAATATCGTATTTTTCGCATATATTTAAACGCTCAGAAATTTGGGTGACCCTGTTATCACTGAAAATAATCTTCAGTTCCTCCAGCTGCTTGGATATTCTTGTCAACTGCAAACTTTGCGAACGAAACCCTTTGGTTATCGCATCTATGATATCTGTAACATCATAACGAAAAATCGTGGAGTATGTCATATCCACTCATTAAAAGCAAAAAGGTCTAAGTGCCAAAAAGTGATTTTTCAATGCCATAAGAACGTATAATTTTTTTTTCATAGCGTTCATTTCATCTATAACTTTGATTTTATTTTTTCCATGCATGATAATTTTTATTTTGACTGATAAGTACGATTATTATATAGTTTCGCGGAAATAAAAATGAAAAAAATTATATACGACCTTTCGGCATTTTTTTTTAATCAGCTTTGCTAATGTCATCAGAACGTATCGATTTTTTTTTTCTTAATATCGCCGGGACACTAATAATTATACTTATCAGTCGAAAGAAGAAAAATCAAGCATAAAAAAATGAAATAGAAGTTACAAATGAAATGAAAGCTATACAAATATATTTTTTAACTCGATTCGTCCTTATGACATTCAGAATGCTAGAAGGTCGTAAGGTAAATATGCAGTTTAGGGGACCCACCTCCGATCGCCTTCTAACTAGGCGCGTTCGACGCGTTTTTGTATGCCCAACAACTTTTTCCTCTGGCAAAAGCGTCGCTCTTGCCGCTGGAAAAAGATATTAACCGTCAAAGACTGGAAAATCACACACGCTACGTACATATAATTGTACGCGGCCGTAGCCGACTACAGGACGAATCACTTGTTTCAAGACATTTAGAGGTTCAAGGAATGAGCCTATTTCGAAGGTCATCGGTGTATAGGTCCTAATTCTGCAGTTTTACCAACTTTTTGTTAATAACTAATAACAACAATAATAATAAAATAATAATAATAATATTAAAATAAAATAAAAATAATAAAATACTAATAATAATAAAAGGACCTAAAGAACCTAATTCTGCAGTTTTACCAACTTTATTTAACTAATAAATAATAATTATAATAAAAAGTTATTAACAAATAAAGTTGGTAAAACTGCAGAATTAGGTTCTTTAGATTCTTTTTATTTTATTTTAATTTTATTATTATTTTACCAACTTTATTTGTTAATAACTTTTGAATGGACAGTGAGCGACGATTTTGTCAGAGGGAAAAGTTGTTAGGCATACAAAAACGCGTCGAACGCGCCTAGTTAGAAGGCGATCGGAGGTGGGTCCCCTAAACTGCATATTTACCGGTCGTAACTAGATACTTAGGTCCTTATATCATTAGTCACGCGATATAATAATAATAATAATAAGATTTTTCATGGCCGAATAAAAATCTATAGTTACACCTCACCTTCCGATGATACGACTCTATTAGGCTCCATCACATTAACTCTCTCTCTTTAAATTCTTCTGTACCTGCAGTTTGTCCTTTTCTCGATTTTTCCGTTCTTTTGCTCGAAGAAGGACCTATAAACACAGTGAATAATATTAATCGATAAAATTTCTTAAATTCTGTTCGATTTCGTGATACAAAGTAAAAACTGTGATTTCATGATACAATAGGCGATACCTATCAACATTCTTTACATGCATGGCACAGCTTTTTTTAAACTATCGACAGCGAAAAATGAAGCGTAACTATGCTACGAGAAAATCATCCTTCATTCATGACTTTCATATCATACTTGCATGAATTTTTGTCTATATCCCCCAATTGAGGCACGTCCCACAGCACATCATCGTCGTCAAGCGCGTCCTTGCGCTTTTGTTTGTAAACACTGCTCGCAACTGCTGCTTTGTCCTTTGCAGTGCGTTCCTCGTCGGTGGAATATGCATACTCTCGCTTCTCTAACAATTTTAGTTTCTTTCCAGTTTCGTTGTAATTTTCTTAAAAATTAAAGTAAATAGAGACAATTTTTGTGACGAGGTCTTCGAGCTGTTTATCATACGATATCCAGCTAGAAGGAACGAAATCGATGCTTTTTTTCTTATGGTGCGTTTCCTTCGTAAATTCAATAACTTTGCATCGAATATCGTCCATCTTTGATATATTATTCATTTATTATTTGTTATCCTTAAATCTCATTCGCCATTTATTATTCTTAAATCTATTTACTAACCTATTTTAACCTATTTACTAACCTAATTTACTACTATTTATTATTCTTAAACCATTTACTATTCTTCTATGAAAATATTACCTTGTTCGGCGAATTCCGGAAGCACTTGTAATTTTTCAAGATCAATTTTCGTTGCACGGACACCGGTGTTGCTGATTTATTATTTTTATAGTTTTTTATTTTTACGTTGACGTATAAAAGTTGTTTTATACGTTTTTAAAAAATTTAAAGAATTTCTCTGGCGCCCCGCGTCTCTAGCCATAAGTATGAGAGAGACAGACAATAGTCAGCCATTGAAAAATTCTGTCATACTTCGGTCGGTTATAATAATTAATCTATTGTTGATAAATAAGGTACTTCGCAAACTTTTTTATTCGAAATTTTCTGCCCTACAAGCGTGAAAGTACAAAAATTCTATACGACTAATTGTTTTCGAGGTGGGAGTAAAAAACTGGTGCGTGTACGTTTTTTCTGCGGTTTTTATTTATTTGCACCTTCTCCGGAAGAATTAAGCGCTGGGTTTTGTAGGGTTTACTATTTCCTGTATGTTAAACAGACTTGTATTAGGTTTTTTGTTTGAGTCTTGATTAAGATAAAATAGGTTTCTTTAATAACTAGATTCAAAAAAATTCAGTGTTCGAAGTATATTTTTAGTTCATTTTTGTAAATGAGTAGAACGATATACATTTTGGACAAATATAACAATAAATACACAAATATTCACTGATGAACAAGAGACACAGCATATATTTTTTCGCCGCCTATGCCATCGTCGATTTTGAGGCATTCCATTTTTAAGGCAACCTCTAACAGACCAAATGTACTTTTCACATCAGTTTTTTTATTTTCCACATATTGAGAACTACGGAGTTACAGGGATATTCAAAAATTGGTTTTTCTCGATTTAAAAGCTTTCCGGTGATTTGAACATCGTTTTCATCTCCATCACGAGGAATAAATATTATTTTAATATTTAGTATCTGTCCATTCTGAAGCAATACTACGTCGTCTGGGTGACGACTTGTAAGAATTGATTCTTTGTATCGTAGCTTTTTTACCACTGTATTTTCGTGAGGCTCTGAACGTTTCTGACTCAAAATTATTACAGCGGGCGGTACAACAACGTTTTTACATTGGCAATAAACGCTTCGTGAAACCGACGAGACAATTGCGATAATGGGGTCTTACCACTACAAACCTGTTTTTTTGTCTTACCGAGTGTATTTTCGAATGTGAAGGCTGTAAATTTACTCAGAGAACACCCCATATTTTCGACATCATCAGCGATATGGATCAACGAGTGCACATTCAATATTTGGCTTTGAGTTCCATGATATCGTTGCGTCAATCGCACGAATCTTTCGAGATAAATTTTAGCTTCTTCGCGATATTTGGAAACCAAATCTTCCGAACACAATATTCTACAAGCCACATGAAAAAGCATGAAATGCTTATATAATGCTTCCGACAAAACTTTTTTTAAGTTCACAGGGGCGCGATATAACAAAAATCGAAATTCAGTTGCCTTCCATTTCGCGAAATCAATTAATGATCTAGTTCCCTAGCGGGTTGTGCGATTTTGCAAAGTGGTTACGTCGAAAACATTCACTCAAATTTTGACTGGTAGGCTCTTTTCATGCAGTCGCGCGATTCAAGAATAGATTGGTTAATCCCACTTACCAGTTTCATTTTCGATGGTTATTCGGTTCTCGCAGCCCCGCTCGATTCTCGCTACCAGCTTCATTTTCGATGGTTATTCGGTTTTCGCGGCCCCGCTCGATTCTCGCTACCAGTTTCATTTTCGATGGTTATTCGGTTTTCGCGGCCCCGCTCGATTCTCGCTACCAGTTTTATTTTCGATGGATATTCGGTTTTCGCGGCCCCGCTCGATTCTCGCTACGAGTTTCATTTTCGATGGTTATTCGGTTTTCGCGGCCCCGCTCGATTCTCGCTACCAGTTTCATTTTCGATGGTTATTCGGTTTTCGCGGCCCCACTCGATTCTCGCTACCAGTTTCATTTTCGATGGTTATTCGGTTTTCGCGGCCCCGCTCGATTCTCGCTACCAGTTTCATTTTCGATGGTTATTCGGTTTTCGCGGCCCCACTCGATTCTCGCTATCAGTTTCATTTTCGATGGTTATTCGGTTTTCGCGGCCCCGCTCGATTCTCGCTACCAGTTTCATTTTCGATGATTATTCGGTTTTCGCGGCCCCACTCGATTCTCGCTACCAGTTTTATTCTCGATGGTTATTCGGTTTTCGCGGCCCCGCTCGATTCTCGCTACCAGTTTCATTTTCGATGGTTATTCGGTTTTCGCGGCCCCGCTCGATTCTCGCTACCAGTTTCATTTTCGATGGTTATTCGGTTTTCGCGGCCCCGCTCGATTCTCGCTACCAGTTTCATTTTCGATGGTTATTCGGTTTTCGCGGCCCCGCTCGATTCTCGCTACCAGTTTCATTTTCGATGGTTATTCGGTTTTCGCGGCCCCGCTCGATTCTCGCTACCAGTTTCATTTTCGATGGTTATTCGGTTTTCGCGGCCCCGCTCGATTCTCGCTACCAGTTTCATTTTCGATGGTTATTCGGTTTTCGCGGCCCCGCTCGATTCTCGCTACCAGTTTCATTTTCGATGGTTATTCGGTTTTCGCGGCCCCGCTCGATTCTCGCTACCAGTTTCATTTTCGATGGTTATTCGGTTTTCGCGGCCCCGCTCGATTCTCGCTACCAGTTTTATTTTCGATGGTTATTCGGTTTTCGCGGCCCCGCTCGATTCTCGCTACCAGTTTTATTTTCGATGGTTATTCGGTTTTCGCGGCCCCGCTCGATTCTCGCTACCAGTTTCATTTTCGATGGATATTCTTATATAATTATAAGTGGGATGAAACACAAAATACGGGAAGGGATTTCGGGATATGGAGACTTTGAAAGAATATTATAAAACTTGTATGTCGCGCTAATGATTTTACAGCTTTTTCATCGCAGGCATTTCAGTCGTCTTCTTCTTCTTCGTAGTCGTTCGTCTTATCTGCGTCATCGTCAGCATTGTCTTCCTCGTCGTCGCTGCCGGCGTCATGAGCGCGATCACTTGTATTTTCACAGGTCTGATAAGTCGTTCTTCGTTTCTCATAACGTATTTCATTGTATCGATAGTATGATAATTTTTTGCCAATGGCCTGCATAGTGTCCTCCACACTAAGTACTTCGTTCAAAGGTAATTTCTTGTATGCCTGAAGGTTGTGGCATACATCTGTTAATGAAAAATTCGATAAGGACTTAACCAATTTATATCGTAACGCAATGGCATTTCATTATTTCTTTAACGTTATCCTTACGATATATGCGTGTCACACGTATACGCTTTAATGACACTGTAACACTCACTCCTTAATAATGTCGCTTCTTCGATGGAGACTCGCTTTTTTCCTGCCTCCCTTTTGCCACCTTTCTTCGTTGTTAATTCTTTCCTCGTTTCCGCGTCCCACATGCTGCGGACGAGGATGCCCAGGCGATTACTCATCGTATTACTGAGTCCCGCTTTTACTATAACTGCTCGCGGTAACTTCCAATTTCGGGACACTTCGATGTCCTCGCCGTTTACGTCCTCTAGGCTGATGTCGAACTGCTCATCCTCGCTACTTTCCATTTCGCATATGTTAGATAACTGTTTGGCAAGTGTACTCAACTCTTTAACCAAAATGTTAAGTTTTGCAGCCTGTAAATATGAAAACATTATTTAAGAAAATTTCTATTGTACCGTTACATGCTCCTATTATCATCGTCGTTTCTTTGCTGTTATTACCGTTTCCCGTAGCACTTCCTTGCGCCTCTCAGAAGACGCGACACCGGATGCATTTTTTTCTTTTCTCGCCTATGAATAAATTCAAATTTCATTGTTCATACAGTTCAACTTGCAATTCGGAGTTCATGACAGAATAAAACACGGTCCCTAGCACTTCAATCATTTTTTATTTCTTTATTGTAGGTTAACAATGCTTACTGGCGCCTGTTCTTTAGGTTCTTCTTTCCTTCTTTCTTTCGTTTTGTGATTGTTCGTACCTTTACGAACATTTTCCTCGCTCTCATTGAACTTGAAGGGATCTCTTTTCCTGTTATTTGCCTTCACAGTCGCTGGCCCCTTCCCGATTTCCTGCAATCAGTACCATTTTTTCAGGCTATAGTGCGAATTCATGAACACCGCAACATATATCGTCATGAAATAAAGTGTTCTTGCGACCTGCAGGGATGATGTTGCCGGTGTAGCTAACGACGGAATTATTTCCTTCGTCGCCTTCTTCATCCCTTTGCTGATAACCTGCAGTAAGTACCAATTAATGACATCGTTCGCGTTTGTAATAAATCGTCACATTACTTGTTAATGCATAATTCGTACCGGTAACCTCTTTCGTGTTCCTACTGCTTCAATAACGATGTTTTCCAAATTGGTCATTTTTAAATTTTTGATGACATATGGTTTGTCCCTTCGCAGCGGAGTCTCTTGCAACTGTAAAATGAATACGTCAAAAATAACAATGAACATTTATCGCCCTAAATTCGTCTTAGTATTTCCCTCGACGTGTCACACCGAGGGAAATACTGACAAAATTGTTCTTAACCCCTTCTTACAGTTCCTTCTTTCCTTTTCGTGTGATCTTTTTCCAATTGTTCGTCGTCTGTATTATTCTCATGAACGGAACTTCGGTCGTCCTCATGCGTCTGCTTCACAACAACCAACCGACCTTTCTTCGCGGAGCGAGTAGCATCTCCATCAATTTCCTACATTTTAAACAAAAATTATTATTTCATTTAAACAGCTTGGAAAACTCGCAAAGTTAACCGTGACAATTGCGATTACTTACATTCTCACAGGCGTCTTCGATGTCCCTCCAGTCGTCGTTTTCCTCCGTGTGCGAACCATTCGAGTTACCCGCGGCGACGTCGCTTTCTATTCCCTCATACCATGCGACGGTACTGTCGTCGTGCTCTGCGCACTCCATTTCTTCCACCTGCTTCAATATATTTGCGATAATTTCGTAATCAATGTTAGACCAACAACCCTTACACTGGCTGCAATTTTTTCCATACCTCCTTCACATTTTCATCGTTGCTGTTTCCTCGACGCGATTCTTCGTTGCATGCTTCCGTGCTTTCGTCGCTCCCCATTTTACCACGCAAGTCAGTCTTTGGTGCCTGGAGTTCTTCTTCTTCTTCATCATTACAATTGTATCCCTTAAATTATGGTCACAGTATGTACATGTCATGTTTTTACAACATTTGGATTAATACATTTTTTTTTGCGTACATGGCAATATCATCAGATTGTAATAAGGGGGTTTCATACCGGTAGTATTTCAGCGTTTTTCAGTTCCAATTTCTTCAAAGCGTCTTCTCCAGCGGTTTCCTTTGCGTTATCAAGGTCTCTCTATAACACGAAACCTCGTTACGGACTTTTTACACGTGTATCCTACAGATTTCACTACTCTGACAATGCAAGTTATTCTTATCGTTAACGTTGGCAAAATCTCATATAAATAATCTCTTGATAAATATATCTCTTCTATCAATGTTGCAATGATTTGCAAATTGTCCATACAAATTTCAACGCTTTGTTACAAAATAATTGCACGTTCTCATCGTTCAAACGCGGTTTCTTGCGTTCAACGCTTCATACCGAAGTACCACTTTTATTTTCATCCTACAATCATTTCATACCGTCGTGTCGACCGTTCCCCTCCAGTCTCAGCAACGCGCACGCACTCTCTCCTTGTGTACGACCGCGCACAACATGAGAGGGGCGTTCGTTTTGCTGGCTGGCTGCTCGGCTTCGGTTTGTTTCGGAGCAGTATATTGCCCGGCGTCGGTTCGTTCAGGCACGCTTACTATTACATTTCGCGTCGTATCGTTCCTTACTCATTGCGATTGCGCGGATTTTTTAATTTTTTCTACCGTTCAGTGCAACGAGCTCGTTTTTCAATAATCAAATTCATTCACTTTCTAAGCAGATATAACGAGTCTCAGTTATTAGTGTCTCTTTATTATTTCTACATTCATTGCGCATTCACACATTTCATACAAAAGAGCGCGTTCCATTCTTTCACGTTTCCACGAAGGTGCGATCTCAACGTTCACCATTCATTGAAACAGTTTTTCGTTCATCGTTCATCGGACATGAGTCTTGCAAACTTATTTGCGACACGTTCAACAAAATTTGCAAAATACATAACCCACGCGGCAGTTTTGCTGGCGTGGAAACGTTCTTCAAAATGGCGATGCCGCTGGGTTCACACCCTACGAAACTATCGACGCGCAGCTGCATTCCCGTACGCGTCCTTTTCAAATGAGTAAGTTATTTCATTTTGCGTGGAATCATAATTTTTCTTCCCAACCCAACCTTTTTAATTTATAAAAAGGAAGGACTCAATCTGTCTCATAAATTCGAATAATTTATCACATTTCAAAATCACTTGTCTTTTGACCGGAAAATTGTTGACGTCAAAACATTATGTCATGCGACAATGACAAACATATCGTTTCCATCAATTTTAAATTTAAATGTTCACTCGCGATAAAGTGCAATGCCTTCTCATATTCCATTCCCACGTATTAATTGAACGGACACATGTGGACGCAAACAGCTATAGATTGCGAGAAGGAACAAGTTGCGACGATTACGGTATGCGTGACTCTTGAACCGAAATTATCTACACGATACAGATACGAATGTATCGATACTCGCAATTTTTTCTCCTTACAACCGCGGTTCGAATATCTCGTAAAGTAGAACTACTGGTAGCGAACACGCGCTAACGGATCGATACGGACAATCTTTTATCGCTCTCCCAAGTCACGTCTTATTTCTCGTGTACGAAAAGTTTGGTCCACATTCAAGCACGCTTGGCTTTATCCGATCCTCAAATAATGTTTTAAAAACTTCTCCCAATTGCTTCTTCGGTTGCACCACTTAAAAGAGAAATCGAACAATTATTCTCGGCTGCAAACCGTCAAGTGCAAAAATGAGAGAAATGTTATTTAAACGGCGCGTTATGACTTACGTGGCAAGTTCAATTACCGGTAAGCAACAGATACCAACCGATCAATATTGTTCACGTTTTTCCTTCCTTCCACGTAAAGTACAATCATCGGTTGACCATAAATGTGTTCCCAAAGAAAAGTGTCCATTCGTGTCGAGGTGCAAAAATTTGAGCAAACCGGGTCTGTAGGAGATATTGAAACACCAGTGCGTGCTCGTACAGCTCGTACTGCAGAAAATATTGCTGCTGTTCGCGATAGTGTGGCTGAAGAGCCGTCCACCTCAACTCGTCGTCGTGCCCAACAATTGCACCTCTCACGCTCGTCGTTGATGAACATTATGCATAAAGACTTGCATTTACACGCTTATAAGGTGCAATTGACTCAAGAACTAAAGCCTCTTGACCATTCCAAACGTCGTCAATGGTCAGAATGGTGGCAAGAAATGGCAACAGTGGATGATCAATTTTCGAAGAAAATCATCTTTAGTGATGAGGCACATTTTCACCTCAGTGGATTCGTCAATAAGCAGAATTGCCGCATTTGGGCGAATCATAATCCAAGAGTGATTGTCGAAAAACCAAGAGTGACTGTTTGGTGCGGTTTATGGGCTGGCGGCATCATCGGGCCGTATTTTTTCCAAAATGAGGCCGGTCAGGCAGTTACTGTGAATGGTGTTCGCTATCGTGAGATGATAACGAACTTTTTATGGCCCGAATTGGAAGATATAAATGTGGGCGATATGTGGTTTCAACAGGACGGTGCCACTTGCCACACAGCTAACGAAACAATGGCTCTTTTGCGCGACAAATTCAATGGCCGTGTTATCTCACGTGATGGCGATGTCAATTGGCCGCCAAGATCATGTGATTTGACACCGTTGGACTTCTTTCTTTGGGGTTATTTGAAAGAAAAGGTGTACGTTGTAATGATTTTCTTTTTCCCGCTCTACAATTCAAATGAAAACTTTTCTGGAACGGTGTTCGAGGACGTGGTCTGAGGGAAATAAAAGAAAACGTTATTATTATTACTCTCTATCTTTCATCTCCATCCGTTAACCGCAATAATATTGATATAAATACAACCCTCTTAATATTCCATTCGCTCAATATGTGCATATCATCTGTACATTATTCAACACACTACAAATAAACATAATATAAATGCAACACGCGTAATATTCAATTCTCTTCAATGCATACCAACACCTTTTATAGGGCTTGCGCGATGCGTCGCTAACGGTTCAATTTCACGACAAGTATTCGATAACAAGTTCAGGTATTTGTTCCATGACGATTCATATACTACAGTAAGAAAAGATCCGACACATTATAGGTACACAATCATATTCTCCTTCATTCTTCTATGGGTATGCAAAAACCGTGGCACACTGTCGAATCCAAGGACTTCCTCCTTAATATTTGTTATGATGAGATTTGGAGATAATAACAAGACGACCAACGAGCACCGACCAAGGCCGCCTGAGTGTACGACCCGACCGGTGTTTACTCGCTCAGAGTATGAACTGATCGTACTTTTAGTGAGAATAATTTGGGGAAACATTGACGGATAACCGTTTTATATTCAAAGGTGATGAGTTGTAGCCAAGCCACCCTAATTATGAGGAGTGGCTCACCCAGAACGTTATTTTGATAAAATCATTTACGAACATTCCCTTTCGTTCAATTAAATAAAATGGTCTAACTCACACTCTGTGGCCCGTTTTGAGTCGACTCCTTGCACAAGTACATACCGGCTTAATCATGTACCTGAATCCGAGTAGCCCATCGATACGATGGAATTCTGACGAAGATGAGCGCTCCTGTACTTGGTCCACCAGAAGACCGGTTTCTTCTCCAACCTGATGCTGTTAGATCGTAGTTGAGGTCCGTCTTTTTTAACCGAAGTGGCAGGCCCCTTGAGGAGATGTCTTCCTCACTGATGTTTGACTGTGGAGCGGGGCCAAGCAGACTTGTTACGTCCTAACGTAACGTCGCATTTATTTTTTTTATTTCGATTACGTTAAAGTTCTTCTGTTTTAAGTTTCGCTACAGTAAAAGTAACCTCTCACATTTTCCTTTTATTCTCGAACTCCTTAAGAGGAGAGGAGAGCGATTTTAGCTACAGAGATAGGAACAGGGTGAAGATGCGGCCCTACCGACCGTCTCCCGGGAAGAATTAATCTTGTAAAGATGGAATTTTTCGGCGCTCCCGGTCAGAAGGCAAACTTTCAAACCATGGGATCTACTGCGTAGACCCGGTTATCGACTGCCATTTATGGATCTATGATTCAGCGCGGCCTTACCCTCAATCCTAGACCAGGGGTTCGGCTAGTCGCCCTCGGGGCGTTGTTGGTCATAGGGGAGCGGTTGGAGGGAACGCTATCACGTGACCAAGCGACCGCACCCTTTCTTCTCGCTCTTGCCTGAAGTCTTCTCTCTCTCTCTCTCTCTCTCTCTCTTTACAAAGATGATGAAATCACGAACAATTATTAACTAAGCGAAACAATTAACAAAAGTAGAGGAACTGTTGATTTAAACGAAAGAGTTATGACTATTAAAATGTTCACACGAATACTGTAGATAAAATATCAGCAACAAAAAGAACAATTATGCTTCCATATGGAAACTACCCATAGCTGTCACTCGAAAACGAGTACAACCCACATCGAATTAATGAGCTTACCAAGTATAGTCGGGTAATAGAAGAAAGATCAGTACATCAGGATTAATTCCCCTTTTCTCTTGGGATTACATTAATATGTCTCTCGTAAAATATTGGAATTTATAGTAAAAATACCATCATAAATATATAAAACATGTTATGCCTATATATTAACATGTCTCTCGTAAAATATTGGAATTTATAGTAAAAACACCATCATAAATATATAGAACACGTTATGCCTATATAGAAAGGATAAAGGAAATATTAGGATTAATTTATGGTAAAATAGGGAAAAATAGACAGAAAAACGAGAAAGAGATGAGACTAAAATTGAGTTGCAATGAAGCTTCTGCTGCAGGAAAGCGAGGCTGGCCGACTCTCTGTGCCACTACGAACGCCTTATCGCTAGGGCTGAACGGCGATCTAGCCGACTTGGCTACGAACGAAATGTACGAGTAACCAAGTTAGGCGAGTCGTTCTCAAGAGAAGAACTCTCTCTCTCTCTCTCGTTTCCATGCATAGATACTTGTTTTACCATCAAGTTATTTATATGGAATACATTACACATATATAGACAGGATAAAATGAAATGTTAAGATTGTTTTACAGCTAAATACTAAAAGTAAAACGAATCGAGAAAGAGAGAAAACGGTAACGCGTTTCAATAGAGCTTCCTCTGCAGGAAAGCGAGGCTGGGGCGACTCTCTGCGCCACGACGAACGCCTTATCGCTAGGGCTGAACGGCGATCTAGCCGACTTGCGTACGAACAAAATGTACGAGTAACCAAGTTAGACGAGTCGTTCTCAAGTAAAATCTCTATCTCTCTCTCTCGCTCTCGTTCCTATAGTACGAGAATAATCGTCTAACTAGCAAATCATTTAAGAAAACTTATTAACTATAAGAAATCTAACGTCTAACTAACAAATTATTTAAGAAAACTCATTAGCTATAACTAGAGTAATCACTAATTTAACGAATAACCAATGATGTTTGGAATAAGCTATAACTCAACGAAACCATTTATACTAATAAGAGATTAACGCAGAAATCAGGTTGCATACGTCAAAGTTAACTACAGAAGCTGTAACAAAATTATTATTAGTGGTTTCATGTGAAGGATTTATTTAAGTTCCGTAAAAACGCTGAAAAACTAAGCCATTACCATAGACACATCTACAGAGAAGCGAGCATAAGGATATTACCTAAACTAGGAAATTCTATTGAAAGTAGGCCAAGAAGCGGGGTGGTAAAAATCGCCTCATTTTCAGGGGAAAAACGCTTCGAACGCATTCCCTCACCTAATCGCGTGGTCCTCTGTGTAGCACATCGCGCGGACAAATCAGAGCGCGCCATACCGATGCACTTGCATAGATCTATGGCTCTGCATGTCGAGAAGCTACTCTGCGGAGTAAGGGGAATGAATACGTGTATGGTCGAGATGGACCACGGGGAAATTCTTATAATCAGGATAGGGTTTTATCCCTTCTCTTCTTTTACGCGCTTGACGACAAGAATTTTCGACGCTCAGGAGCCCTATAAAAGGCCGCGAAAATCGGCCGGCGACACAGTTTCACGGGGTATGACCAGAGGACTAATCGCTAGTCTGGCAGTCAATAATTTTTCACCACGGCTTAATTTTCACAAAGTATAGTTTCAAGTAGTACAGAGTAGGAGTACAGTATTTATAATTATTAACGCTTGTAAAATCGGGAATATTGAACGTGCAACATTAAACTACTCATGTAGTTTTATTTCAATAAATAATTATTAATACGCACCAACGTCTACGTTCGATTTTTAGTCTGTCTGACTACATTAATCTACATCCATCTAACGTTCAACAGTAAGAACCACCGCAACAAACAACCGTAAGTATAATTTTCAATTACCAATTATAGTGAAACCTTGCTCCGCGTGAAATTGTCATTCAAGTCCCTCCCCATTATTCGTGAAGTGATTATCCCCAACCAAGAATAAAACGCACTCCAGTCCTATCCCGAGTAATTTTCCGCGAGGTTAGACTCAAAAACGGGCTTGCGTCTTCGGTATTTTCTCGTCGGGTGTGGTAAAGGGAGAATTTATTCTCCTTGACCAGAGCACGGAAAAAATACACCGAAACGTGAAATCTATGTTAAATTCGTGGGTTCGTAAGCTAGGCCGCGATTTTGACGTAACAGACTCGGAGCTAATACTACCAGTCAATTCAACGGTACCATGCCGACTACTTACTCGTCGCCCCGCCATCGGGACTCTCGCTCTCGTACGCGTTCACTTACATACGGAGGCGACCCCTATCTCTACTATACTTCATGGCGCGCAATACAAACGAGAATAATATTCTTACAATTATCCTCCTTTGTTTGTTAGGAGGGAACGAGAAGTTCACTACGAATAAACAAATCAACTAAACACACACACACACAATTACATTAACGGCCCATGTAACGCTGAAAATGAGAGAGAACACAAAATGTTTGACACATCAAGATGATTGTCTGGGATTATGATACTTTCGCATATTAGATCGATTATAAACACCCTTAATTCGTTTGGAATCATTAACTTCCACCAAACGGAAGGCATTCGGTCCATAAACTTGGTCAATTCTATAAGGTCCTTCATAAATGTGAAAAAACTTGGAGATAACCCCGGCAGACGCGCTAGAAGGGCAAGGTTGACGGATTAATACCAAATTACCTATCTGATACGTAATAGTAGATACTGAATGACTAGATTTTTTGCGATTTTGATAACTACGCGCAAGCCTATCATTGGCGACAAGGATTTTATGTGCGTGCGAAAGTTCATTTGATGACGGAAGATTTAGCAACTCAATTAACTCATCCCTCGGAGATTTACCCAACTGCAACTCATAAGGAGTATAACCGGTACTCGCATGGGTAGACATATTCAAGATAGTTTCGATGCGAGGAACATAACGTGCCCAGCTAACGTGAGAAGCGGCACAAAACGCGCGAAACAGACGGCCCAACTCACGCATCACCCGCTCGGTGGGATTACTCTGCGGGTGTCTTATCGAGCAAAACCAAACCTTGATAGACCTTTTTTCAAGCTGTTCCCTCCACGCCGCGGAGCGAAACTGGGTTCCATTATCCGCAAGGATAGCTTGTGGTCTTCCTAACTCCGGAACATACTGATGTAAGATTTTAGATAATACGATCCGGGTAGTGGCCTTTTTGATAGGGTATAACTTAACATATTTGGTGAACATGTCTAGGACCACAAAAATGTATTGTGCTCCCGCCGAAGAGCAAGGAAGAGGCCCATAAGAATCTACGGTGACTAACTGACCAGGCTTCTCGGCAAATATTCGTTGATATTCTCCCTGAGTACAGTAATTAACATATTTAATGCGCTGACATAAATCGCACCTCTGAACGTAGAGATACACGTCTTTGGACATCCTGTCCCAATAAAAATAATTACAGACATATAGCAAGGTCTTGGCAATTCCAGGATGACCCAATTTATTGTGAACATATTCAATGATGGGTTCCACTAATTTCTTCGGAACAACGACTCTCCACCGTTCGGGAAAGTGATATCGCCGAAATAAGATTTCATTATGGACTTTATATGCCTTGCTATATAATCCCTGGTGGACTTGCGCGATGAGAGTCGAAACCCTCGAATCCGCCATTTGAAGATGCTTTATCTGTTGCAAATCCTTTTTAAGCGCCAATGGTATCTTACCACCCTCGGACTGTAACAAACACAAGGGATGCAAGGTACGACCACTAACCGGATGGTCGACCACGTCACTCAGGAGCGAAGCGATAACTAAGGTTTTCGAATCGTCGTTGTCAAAACCCCCATTAGGATTCCGACTAAAGAAATCGGCGACAAGATTATCTCGCCCAGAACAATGTGTCACATCAAACGTATACTGCTGGAGTGTAGTACACCATCTCTTCAACCGCGGAGTATGATAAATAGTGGTGTTTAGAAAGCTAAGTCCCTTATGATCAGTGACTATTTCAAAATGACGTCGATGTAAATATCGATGACATTTTAAAACGGAATAAACAATGGCGAGAAGTTCTTTCTCCGTAGTACCATAGTTTATTTCGGCAGGATTAAGACATCTGCTAACCAATGATATAATTAAGGGATCACCATCCTCATCCTCCTGATAGAGGATACCACTAACTCCTTTATTAGACGCATCAGTCTGAAGTTTGAAAGAGCGATTTGGCACGAAATGGCGCAGAGTCACGGCATTTGCAAAATTTTCCTTCAACGCAATAAATGCTCTACTATGAGCTGGTGTCCAATGCCATGGGTGCTTATTACTGAGCAAATTCCGAAACGGATCTATAAATGTTGCATGTTTGACACTAAATTTTCGATAATATGTGCAGACTCCTATAAATTGTTGCAATTGTTTTCTATTTTGAGGTTCCGCAAATTGCCGAATAACCTCCAACTTTTCCGGATCCGGTCGTAATCCATTAATGGACAAAGAAAATCCCAAAAATCGCACCGCAGTACGGCAGAAAAACGATTTATCCAGACGCAGAGTGAAATTAGCCTCCTGTAGTCTTGAGAAAACTAATTTGATATGATCAAGATGTTCCAGAAACGTACATGAGGTAATCAACAAATCGTCGATATATAACGTGAGAAAATCCTCGTATTGTCTATCTAACACTTGACTCTCGGCTCGGATGAAGCCACTACCAGCCGTCTTCAAACCGAATGGGATACGGCAAAACTGGTATAACGTCGATCCATACAAAAAAACGGTATATGGACGCGACGCAGGTTCCAGTGAGATTTGCCAATATCCGAAAGCTAAGTCAGATGTACTCATGTATTTGACCCCGTGATACTTTTGTGTCAATTCATCGATGAGTGGAGGAGATTCATTATCGGACTCGATTACCTGATTAATAAAACGTGCATCGAGGCAAATTCTCAATTTATCATTTTTCTGTACAATACGCAACGGACTACAATATGGACTAGTTGATCTTTCAATCACCCCGTTTTCGAGCATGTCGGCTAACTCCTTTTCCACTGCAGGGCGGAGACTTAGCGGAACGGGATAGGACCGACGCACCACTGTTTTAGGCTGCGTTAAACGAATCTGATGTTGATAATTCCCTGCTCCGGTTTTCTTTAGCGTGAACAACTTCTGATACGACAACAAAGTATCAGTCAATTCTTGTCGTTCATTCTCCGATAAAGCAGGAACTTCCCTGACCAAATTGCATACATCCTCAAAAAAATTTTGGTCCTCGCCTTCTAGATATAATTGACTTAAATTGGGACCAATACATTCTAATTCCGAATCATCCTGCAGCATATCACTCGGCTCCAATGATTTCAGTCTATCTATGTCTTCGTGACCCCCTTGATACTTTGCATTACCAGAATCATCCCCCTTTGAGCGAACATCGCTTCCTGGTGCATCGATTGACTCATGTGTCGACAACAAATTAATAATTGGAGGTGCGTCGGCAGCCCTCTCTGATGAGTCATCACGAATTATGGCACATTCTGGCTTATCACATTTTTTCTTAATAGAATCATTCATTTCATTAGTGATGGCAGATTGGAGCCTTTCCCATCTGCTCACAGATACACGTGCTTTCAGCACATGAATATAAGTAATCCCGTCCCTCTCCACGGAATAAACCTTTTCCGGAGTCTCTTTATCAAAATGCACTAAATGAGACGGCACTTGGTACCCATCAATTATAATTTTGTGATGACAATAATCTATTACTGCTTTATTTTCGTGAAACCAATCATTTCCTAATAAAACCTTAGAAGTTAAATGTGGTACAATAAGAAACCGAGTATGAATTTTACGGTCCCCTATGACTATTTCGACTTGGCATTGTAATTTAACTTTGGTTGGTTGTTTGGCAATTGCGGTGGTCACCACCACATTTGTGACTGGTAGCACACACGGCTTAAAATATTTCCTAAGATAACCATAAAATTCGGCAGAAATGCACGTAACTTGGCTACCGGTATCCACCAAGCATACCACTGGAAAATTATAAAAATGAACTGTAAGTTGAGGGCATTTACGAAAAGGCAAGGCACGTGAGCCAATCTCTGGGTCCAATAAGATCTCTTGACTAAGGTCCTCTAATAAATCTAATGGGCTTGTACGCATTGGTGGACCAATCTCCAAAGCACCCGTTTCTAGTTTAAATAGCTATCCGAGGAAGAAGCGCCCGGTTGTGCAATATTGACTACAGGAGGAGGAATCTGACACGGCGGCATTGGCTGACCAACAGATGCCTCCACAGATGAAGCGGACGACCCCACACTCGGAGACTCACGTGGAGCGACCCCTAGAGCCGAGGCCCGATACGACGCAGGCGGATCGGCCTCCGGCCTTCTACTCGGATTAAAATTTTGAATCGGATGAAAATTACGACTCGGATTAAAATTACGACTAGGATTCTGACCGGAGTGGTTATCAAAATTTCCGCGAAATGACGTATTTTTCGGTCGTGGCATCTCCTGTGATGGATATCCCCCATTCCCCCTAAAATGGTGTCGATTATTGTTATCGCGTTCAGTATTCACCGCGTCCAAGAAGCTCAACGCATTTGATATTGCATGACGATCTTCAAAATTCGAATTCACCATTGCCTCACGTACTCGAATCGGCATTTGTTGTATAATAGTAAAATTCATTTCATATGATTCCATTTGTGGATATAAATATTGGGCCTCGGTAGCCTGCTTAAGAAAATAACATTGCAAGCTGTCTGATTGTATCGTATATTTCCGGTTGGCCCATTGGCTTCTCAACCTGACCAAAATTGGAACAGAATAAAATTCCCTTAAAAATGCCTCTTTAAATTCCAGGAACGTTACCCAAGTGCCTCTATTAGCGTTATACCAAACGCGAGCCAACCCTTCCAGCGCATGTTCCGCAACCAATAACTGACTATTTAACTCAATTCGTTTGAATGCAAAAAATCTTTCTAAATTATTTAAAAATTCCTTAGGGTCGTGACCCGGTTCTTGACCAAATTTAGGGAGGGTGATGTTTATTTGAATGGTATTAGCGTTGCGAATAAACCCAGCAATCATACCTGCATTGTCCTGAGCTGCGGGAGGATCTGCCTCACGAGCTGTTTGCAGCTCTCCGATGGCTATTTGCTGCCTTTCGACTAAAGCTCGCAACTGTCGAATTTCATCCACTACTGTGGGCCCTCCGGCCAGTTCCTCTCTCATTCTCTGCAACTCTGTACGTTCAGCAGCTAACATCTCTCGCTCTATTCGTATCCTTGCCATTTCGTCAGCCATATCTCTGGATTGTAAATAATTTTTGGTGAAATTGTTCGAATGGTATACTCGTCTGACGAGTTTCCTGATTAATGGCTTTGGAGGCAAGCACAGTATCCCCCAGATATTTATTCTTGGGTGGAGTATGCGCAACCGACATGAATACAATTAAAATTTATTCTTTCAGAATTATTAACAACACCGATTGGAACCGAATTAAAAGTTGGCATGTAGCCCCTTCTGCCCCACGTTGGGCGCCAAATTGTAATGATTTTCTTTTTCCCGCTCTACAATTCAAATGAAAACTTTTCTGGAACGGTGTTCGAGGACGTGGTCTGAGGGAAATAAAAGAAAACGTTATTATTTTTGTTTGTGGAAGTCACAGAAGGTTCCTTTAATTCCGTTCAGTCTTATTGACACTCTCTATCTTTCATCTCCATCCGTTAACCGCAATAATATTGATATAAATACAACCCTCTTAATATTCCATTCGCTCAATATGTGCATATCATCTGTACATTATTCAACACACTACAAATAAACATAATATAAATGCAACACGCGTAATATTCAATTCTCTTCAATGCATACCAACACCTTTTATAGGGCTTGCGCGATGCGTCGCTAACGGTTCAATTTCACGACAAGTATTCGATAACAAGTTCAGGTATTTGTTCCATGACGATTCATATACTACAGTAAGAAAAGATCCGACACATTATAGGTACACAATCATATTCTCCTTCATTCTTCTATGGGTATGCAAAAACCGTGGCACACTGTCGAATCCAAGGACTTCCTCCTTAATATTTGTTATGATGAGATTTGGAGATAATAACAAGACGACCAACGAGCACCGACCAAGGCCGCCTGAGTGTACGACCCGACCGGTGTTTACTCGCTCAGAGTATGAACTGATCGTACTTTTAGTGAGAATAATTTGGGGAAACATTGACGGATAACCGTTTTATATTCAAAGGTGATGAGTTGTAGCCAAGCCACCCTAATTATGAGGAGTGGCTCACCCAGAACGTTATTTTGATAAAATCATTTACGAACATTCCCTTTCGTTCAATTAAATAAAATGGTCTAACTCACACTCTGTGGCCCGTTTTGAGTCGACTCCTTGCACAAGTACATACCGGCTTAATCATGTACCTGAATCCGAGTAGCCCATCGATACGATGGAATTCTGACGAAGATGAGCGCTCCTGTACTTGGTCCACCAGAAGACCGGTTTCTTCTCCAACCTGATGCTGTTAGATCGTAGTTGAGGTCCGTCTTTTTTAACCGAAGTGGCAGGCCCCTTGAGGAGATGTCTTCCTCACTGATGTTTGACTGTGGAGCGGGGCCAAGCAGACTCGGAGCTAATACTACCAGTCAATTCAACGGTACCATGCCGACTACTTACTCGTCGCCCCGCCATCGGGACTCTCGCTCTCGTACGCGTTCACTTACATACGGAGGCGACCCCTATCTCTACTATACTTCATGGCGCGCAATACAAACGAGAATAATATTCTTACAACGTCGATAAGCCAGCAACAATTCAAGAGCTAAAGGATGAGATAATTCGGCACATTAACGGCATAGAACCTCAATTATGCCTAAGCGTCATCGAAAATTTGGACCATCGGATGGAGGTGTGCCACCAAGGTCGCGGCGGCCATTTGGCCGATATTTTGTTCCATACATAATTGAACTATACCATATTATCATAATAAAAAGAATTGACAATAATTTCCTAAATAATTTGTGTTTTATTCAAAATCAACATCGGCCCTTCAAATTTAACCACCCTTTATATTAACCAAGTATTGTGACAATTGAAGTTTGTTGTTTTGGCTGATTTTTATTGTTCGCGCACCGTCAAGCCAATAGTCGACCATTTTTTTGGTTATACCGAGACAACAGAGGTGCATAAAATCCAGAACAAAATGACTATCCATGTTTAGTTGGGATATCGCAATTAATGGTGAAATGCTAGTTAGATGCTCGGATTGTTCTTGGTTACGAAAAGTTGTATCGGTTCTCTTGTCACAATTCGTCGATCCATAAACGGTGCGATTATCACTTCGTACGTTCTCCCCGAACCGTCCAACGCTCACAGGCGTCATATCCACCGTGCGTGCGGGCCTATCACATACAAAGCATTTAATGTGCACTTCGAACTGTCTGTCATTTATTTCGATCCCTTCACGTAAGAGTTCATTTGTCTCGGTTATAAAACTTTAAAAATATTTATCCACGTCACATGGTTTTTCAGTCCCAGTATATATCGCCACCGGAAAAGGTGTATATATATCTGGTTCGAAATGGACTTTACATAATATTGGCCAAAGCTGTTGACTGCTCGATTTGAAAAGTGGCAGCCCATCGACGTTAAATAGTAAGTATAATTTTGCTTCGTGTAAATTCACATTCACGCACATTCGGAGATGATTCGTAATTCCAAAGTACACGAACTGACCGGCAAATTCACCATCGTTAGTTTTTAATTCTTCAATTTTGTATACTGCAGATGTTGTTCTGAGAAACGTTTTTGACGATTTTGGCAATTGTGGGAGCAGCCGTCTTCGCAAAATTTGAAACAATGGGTCCAAATGACTATGGAGGATTTGAGTATCTATCGCCCATTTTCTCAATTCTAAAATTTCGTTCTGTTGTTCTTCAATGTTTTGTTCAACTCCTTGTTCGTTCTCTTCACCAGAATCTTCGTGGCTAGCAAAATCTTTTAGTTCGCTTAGTTCGTTTCCATGGTTTATGCCTTCGTGAATTGTTTTGTTGCCATCCTCATCATTGTGTACCATTTGATCAGACTTATCTCGGTTGGGGCAAATGTTTTCTCTGCTGCGATTTGAGACATAATCATTTCTTTCTACGCTACCTCTCGAATCATTTGAATTTTTATCGGTCAACATGCATCCTTCACATTGAGAAATTGAAGCTTTTACAGATTCACAACTCGTACTTGGAAGATTCGATTCTGCAAATAAGTTTGTATTTTACTTAAAAAAAATATTATATACATTATTAAGCACAAAACTTTCAGGAACATGGAGAGATCTCAACTTCAATAATTATTGAAGTTAATATCGCATATATAATGCAATAAGGACCCGAGCGCCCACTTATGACCTTTTGGCATTCTTAACGCCATGAGAACGTATCGAATTTTTATTTTTATTTTTATCATAACTTTTACTTCATTTTTTCCACGCATGATAATTCTTATTTCGACTGATAAGTATGATTATTAATCTCCCGGAGCTATAAATAAAATTTAATCAATATGTCTTTTTACCATTATCTTTTTGGAAAAATCCGCTTTGCTAATGTCAAAAGGACGTATATCCATTTTTTATTATTTATATATATACAGGGTGCGCCATCTCAATCTGGTCGATGGAAGTATTGAATAACTTAGAGAATTTTCAACAGATTTCACAAAGTCGTATTTTTTTATTAAATTTGATTCATTACAATTTATTTTGATTAGTTTCCAAAAACCACATCGATCAAATGTCCGCCTTTATTACTGAGACAAAAATGAGCTCTTTTTTCGGCATTTTCCATTGTATTTGCCAGCGTCTCGGGCGATATCGCTGCGATTTCGGCTCGAATGTTGTTTTTTAGCTCCTCTATGGTCTTCGGCTTGTTGGCATAGACTTAACTTTTCAAAAATCCCCACAAGAAGAAGTCCGGTGCAGTCAAATCCGGCGATCTCGGTGGCCAGTCAATATCACCTTTCTTTGATATCACACGTCCTGGGAACTTCCGACGCAAATAGTCCATTGTTGAGCGCGCAGTGTGACATGTCGCACCATCTTGTTGGAACCAAAATTCCTTAAGACCTTTTTCACGCATTTGTGGTAAAACAAAGTGTGCCAACATCCACCGATATCGATCCCCATTGACAGTTTCACCAGCTCTGAAGAAAAATGGTCCAATGGTGGTTTTTGAGCAAACACCGGCCCAAACTGTCAGTTTCTCATCGTGCAATGGAGTTTCGTGAATAATATGAGGATTATCGGTGCCCCACATGCGACAGTTTTGTTTGTTGACAGCGCCAGAGAGGGTGAAATGAGCCTCGTCGGTCATCAGAATTCGCTCCCAAAAATCCGGCTCAGCTTCCTTCATTCGACTAACGTTATTAGCGTAAGCCAAGCGTTCTTTCGGCGTGTAGCGATACATGGTTGAAATTGTACTGAAATAACCTATACGAAACGTGTTGTACGACGCTGGTCGGTTAAAATCTGTCAGAGTTATTCAATACTTCCATCGACCAGATTGAGATGGCGCACCCTGTATATATATATATCATTAAGGCAATGAGATGTAAGTGAGATATAACTGAAATTTTCGACCAAATCATTTTCAGAAACGTATAGTTTCAATGTTGATTTTCAACTTGTTTCTGTTCATATAGTATATTATATTGTATTATTAGACGTTATACATACCTGGTAAATACGGCAAGACGTTTTCCCGACATTTATCGTTTTATGAATAGCACGATATTTCTTTACGCGCATCCGTGTCGCATATTGCCTTTTCTCATCACGATTCATCATACGTTTCAATAAAAGGTTCACTGATCAGAGATATATATTTCAGGACACCGAGAAAATACACTTATAAGTCGGAGTTTCGAAGACATATACTGATATGCGTATGGCATGCAACACGGCTTATAAGAACACGCTTGATTAGGGCCATTTCAGGGCTGCCTGATCAGGGCCATTTGAGAACACGCCTGATTAGGGCCATTTCAGAGTACGCATTATCAGGACCATTTCAGGGCTGCCTGATTAGGGCCATTTTAGAGTACGTCTTATCAGGACCATTTTAGAGTACGTCTTATCAGGACCATTTCAGGGCTGCCTGATTAGGGCCATTTCAGAGTACGCATTATCAGGACCATTTCAGGGCTGCCTGACTAGGGCTATTTCAGAGCACGCCCGATCAGGGCGATTCAGAGCTGTCTCATTATAGCCATTTCAGAGCACGTCTGATCAGGGCCTGATCACAACCAGGCAAGCCTGACCAGAATTCTACCCGGGTAGGGCTGATGGTGTAATCGAGCGTATGGCGTCGAATGAGAATTGGCGGATTGGACTTTGATATGTATTATCTTATAAACTACACAGGGAATCATTTTGAAATTTGGGCATGACCTTTATCGAGTATTCATGCATTAGGCACGTTCTTTTTATGAGCTTTAGCACGAGGATTTTGTGCAATCTCACTTTATTCACAACATATAATTGACAGCGCAACCTGAAAAACTTCTTTTACTATATTGCATGCAAATCCGATAAGGTTTATATTGAACGAGCCACCATTTTACGACAAATTGACTTTGCAGCAGGCGTCAGCTATTTCGTCTGTTATCCTTGGGACATGGTAACACCTCGATGGCCGCTATTATGTATTATATATAAAGTATACAAAGACCATACAGTTAGATTGGTCTAGTGAGTAGCGTGCGCGCCGGTAGGTAAATTGCTAGGTAGTTAAGCAAGTCGATGATAGATCATCGGTTTGAAGCTCGCAAACATCACTTCTCGGATAGCCTTATGAATAAATCGTATGTGTAGAAGATTTTTCTTTTTTTTAGTGTGAATAGAATAATATTATTGATATTACTATATAACGTCGTTACGTAAATTGGTTAAAATTAATAATTAATTTCCATGTATATTGATTCTACTAAATATAACATGCAGGCAATGATCGAGAAATATTTGATTGATATTATTAATTTTCCATAAAATGAAAAAATAGAGGAAAATATTTTTCTAATTATTACAAATCATGAAAATTTTTTTGATCCTGATGGACGGGCAAACCGAAGACATCGATAGATAGCTGGATCGGGCGATCCATATACGGCTGGTTGGAGAGAGACCGACGGATAGATCGATGGATGGATGTCTTCAATGCGTGTGTTTTTAAAAATATATTAATACGCGTAGAGAAAATTTGGTTTATTAGTGTAAAAATGAAAAATTATAAAGAATATTTTTGTAATTATTCAACAAATGAATATTTGAGAAAATTATGTTCGAGTATGTACTAGAACTCATTGTCCTTCTAACGAGAGGGCGCCTGAGCACCGAGAACCATTGCAGGTGTATATTCGAGCGTACAGTAAAAATAAGACATACCAGAGACAGTTTATAAGGTCAGTAAATCCCGGTGAAAATATTCAATAGTGAAATCGCTTTACCACCAACAGGATTAGTGTAATTAGAGGTAATTAGAGGCAGTGTCTCTCGCATATATGCGAGAGACACTTCCAAACTTGTTGGTTTTCACGGGGTTTTTTCGTCAATAAAAAGTCTCAGAATAAAAGCACGAAAGTGTTTGCAAAAAGAAAAATGAGTAACGAAGGTCACAGGTGTATTAACAGGTGTCATTCTATCGTCATAAAAATTTAAGTCATATCAAAATAATGTGAACTCCAAAATGTGTTTGAACATATGAAATCTCGCAAATTCGTCAAAACATTTTCAACTTGTCGCAGGGTTGCAACATCCAACGGATGTTGGTGAAGTTTGGAGCGTTCCAAAGTTGCAAAGAATTCCTAGCAGACAGCTCCCGCAGCATAAATTCGGTTGTCGCTGGGGTTTTTCATTATTTCATTTAAATAGGTTTTTTATTATTTGATTCGATTTAAATATTTGATTTAGGAAGAGGCACTCTGCTCTGCAGCTAAAGCGTTTTTTTGTCGAAAATTTTATCTTACTGATATTTTGAGAAAGTTTTAACTATTGTATACCCTCCGGAAGACCTTTGTGAATTTGGCACCCTTGATGACTTTGATAAATTTTGTTTTTATTTCGGAAAATTTCGATATGTATTTGATTGTAATACCATTGATTTCATTTGTGGGAGACACAAAAAAAAGGTAAGTCAAGGAAATGTAATTTCCCCATATTTAAAAAACCGAATTTAACGGTTTTTTTTTAAGGAATCGTTAGTACTTAATTGTACTTTATTTATTCATTTCCATTTGTAGTTTGAAATTAATTTCTTCATATACATATATATAAATATTTGATTAAATGTCTTATTAAATAAAAAAAATAGAAGAAGACAAGGAATATGAAATATTAAATGAGCTTCTATTTATTTCGACACAAATCTGAGACCCGAAGGATGTAAGAACACTTATTATTTTGAATTGCTCCATTAAATCATTACATTCATGATTCATACACAATGCGAATCAATTATTCCCCACATATAATTGTATAAATCTAAAACTAAAGACAGCCATAGTATCGTATACAGCCCAAATAAATATATATCTCGATATCCAGTAGACCTGACGCAAAAGACAACGCGGCGAATGTGCAAATAGCACTAATATCATTACTACGGTAGCAACAAGATTCCCTGAGTGTGAATATCTCCCATCACGGTGCATGGACAAACGAATATACGTATAATAAGGCGATATTAGTTTTAACTGATCGAAATAAATACCCGACATTGAACGTGACATTGTCGATGGTACACGGTTATTTGTTTCCCCGTGGTTACTTCAGAACACAATGAAATATTCTCATCGTGGTTCAGATGCATCACATTATTGGAATCAAGTCATTATTTTCATTGAATTGAATAAATATGTATTTCATTCGCAAGTTAGAGCAAAATTAGATCTATTTCGAAAAATAACAATTCATGGTTCAACAAAATCGGAACGCCTCCATTGATATATGCCATACTCAATATCAAACAACCTTATCCCCTGTCCTATTCTTGTCGGAAGTTTTAACTCGATAACTAAAAATTTATACAAGCTAGAAAATGTATATAGCTTCTTTGAAAAATATAAGCAACCATAAAATCAGACATTCATTAGCGATTTGGGTGGAAATTGTAGCAAACCGAGGGAGGTTGCGACCTGACATGTGCTAAATTTCAGAACGATTCGGTAACCCATTCTCGAGATATAGCAATTTCAATTTTGCAACCTCATACACACATAACACACGTACATGGCTATTTTCTCTAAATATGCTTTCTCGCCTAATCGGAACATTTTGAGTCTTGAGAAATCGAAATAGCGGAAAAAAAATTTTCACGAAAACAAAGCTTCCTGGTAGGAAGCTAAAATACTACTACAATCGACTACAAACGATTCCGAAACGAGTATATCGTAGTTGATTTCCGAGCAACTGCAAATCAAAAGAAATATAGTATAATTTTTTCCGTTTCTCGTTGTTTAGAAACGAGTGTGATCTATCTAACTTTCGTAAATGTTTAGCTATCGAGCTAAAACTTTTTACAATAATAGAGTAGAGAACGACGTTGTTTGTTATGTAGTTTGGCAAGAATCGGTCGAGCTGTTTAGATTTGATTGAATCATACATTTTTTTAAATAAATCTATTTTGGCCCCATTTTTCGTACATGTGCATGTATTAAAGCGAAACTTCGCATACAAATTGGCTACGGGACAAGGATACTTAGTTTTAATTTTGGAGAGAGTCGATAGAGAAGTTTCAATTTTTCTTAACGTGTAATGTAACTAAAGATTTCCTTGAAGTTTTTACATTATTTTCTACCTTTCAGAAATCTTTCTCTATGAGGAAGCCGAAATCGATTAACATACTTCCCCAGGGAGGTGATTGTCAGAGGTAAAAAATAATGAGGAAGCATCAACCTGCAAGATTCTACTTTGGATTCTGTTTTCGACTGTCGTTACAGGAAAATGAAAAAAAAAAATGATATATTTTTCACATAAGGCTACAAACGGAAATAAATGAACTACAATCAAGTACAAACAATTTTTTAAAAAGAAACAACCGTTAAAATCTTTTTTTTTTAATATCGGGAGTTTACATTTCCTTGACCGACCATTTTTTTTATTCTCCTACAAACCAAATCATTGTTATTACAATCAGCTAAAAATCGGAATTGTCCGAAATAAAAAAAAAATTTATCAAATTCGGGTGCCAAGTTCACAACAGTCTTCCGGAGGGGATACAATCGTTAAAACTTTCTTAAAGTATCAGCAAGAGAATTTTCGATATAAAAACGCTTTAGTTGCAGAGTAGAATGCCTCTTCCTAAATAAAATAATTGAATCAAATCAAATAATTAAAAAATTATGTAACTGAAATAATTAAAACTCCCAGCGGCAACCGAATTTATGCTGCGGGAGCCGTCTGCTAGGAATTCGTTGCAACTTGGAACGTTTCAAACTTCACCAAGTAGAAAATTAAAAAATAAAATTTGCATCGATCCACTGGGTTGCAAGAAAAAAAATTACTTTCCATATTTCTTTGGTGTTCAACAAGCGGTATTTTTGACGAAGTAGCAAGATTTCATATGCTCATACACATTTTGGAGTTTTCATTATTTTTATACGACTTGTACACTTTTGTAACGATAGGATAACACCTGTTAATAAGTGACTTTCGTTACTCATCTTTCTTTATGCAAACACTTTGGTGCTTTTATTCCGAGACTTTTTATTAACGTAAGAACCCCGTGAACGACCAACAAGTTTGGCAGCGCCTCTCGCATATGCCCTTAATTACATTAATCCTGTAGATGGTGAAGCGATTTCACTATTGAGTATTTTCACCGGGATTTACTGCGTTTATAAATCGTCTGCTGGTACATCTTATTTTTACCGTGCGCTTTAATATACACCTGCAATGGTTCACGGTGCTAGGGCGCCCTCTCGTTAGAAGGACAATGAGACCCTCAATTATGATAAATATAGGCCATTACTGTTACATGAAAATCCTTATGGAGATCTCGTTATTTATTCTACTGAATGTAGTTAAAACACGGTCAAACATACTTTTCTCGTGATTAAATCTAAAATTGATGAGAAATTTTAACTAGCTCTTTCGCACTACCTATTTAATCTTTCATTAACTCTCAGAGAAATCTAATAAGTGACAACTTCTAATTGTTAGCTGATGCTATTATTTTGATAAGTTAAAAATGATATTTTTATAGTGTGACTAATTTAAAATGCTTACGCAATGAATATAATAATAATTCCATAGAGTAGCCAGTAAGTAGCTCTCAAGATTAATAGTGTGCAGTATGGTACTGTATTTTTCTCCCGGTGTTTAATTTTCCTCAAGACGAAAGCGATCAAAGGATTTACAAATATTGTTTTTGATATAAACTCTTGAATTTCTTATTTTCAATCGTTACAATCATTTTATTCGTATTCTGGATCCCCTTTGTGTGGAAAAGTATCCTAAAAACTGGCGTTTTTGTCTGCTTAGGTTATGATAAAATTGCGAATTAAACTAAAAATTAATTTTCGTTAGTGGCCACAAGCGAATATTTCTTTAAAGTTTGACGTCTATAAAACAATCAATTCACTCTATTAATGATACTGACGTAAAGAATTTATTTGCAGAAAAGACTCACTTGTGTATAAAAAGAAACATTGCCAAATAAAATTGCCAAAAATCGTCGATTCCCGGCAGTGATTTCAAGTTAACTTTTAAAAAAACCAAATATTTTCTTTTCTAAGTAACGCACAGCTAATATAGCATATATAGTGCGGAGGTTGGAATAGCAAAGCGTTTCGCATTAATTGCGGAAATTATACTTTACGTACAGAGAGCAGGACACAGGCTGTCGCACCTGTATTTACTAATTATTTAGATATTCGATTGGAACCGTTGCACAAAACTATGTTCAAAATTCCTGCATTTTCAATTGTTTTTGAGATTTGTTTTAATTTAAAAAAACACTAGAAATTTCCTTCAAATTATGTATTCGAAAAGTCAAAAAATTCGTATCAGAAGAAAAAAGAATTAAGTTTTCTGACAATCTGTTAAAAATTTTTTTGAAACTAACCTGATTAATAATATTTATACATTATTATTATTCAAAATAAGTGTTCTAATTATCTTTTACGAGGTTTATTTTTTAAAGATCTTTATTTTATCTCGTAATAGACAAATTCTAATCGAATACTTTTTTAATTCGGAATATATATGTAAAGCGTCCTTAACATTTGTACGAAATTTTCCCTGAATCGGTTACGAATCGATACTGTAGCGAGCGCACTTTCTGCGTGGCTTAGAAGCTATACATCGGGGCGTAATTTACTACTTGCTACTGTAAGGCTTTCGTACAAGATTCAATATCATCATTATACTATAGCTGGTTAGGCGAGCGTCTTCACCAGCGATAGAAACGGTAACGGTAGCTGCGCGAACGAACGATTTTGGAAATAAGGCGCACAACACGCGAGGGGGGATCCTCGGATAACGATCGATCCCGGCATTGAATATTGAGAAATCAGTTAGCGAAATAGAGGGCTATAGGCTAGTCGCGGGTTTAGCGAGACGTCTCCACAGAAAAGAGACTCCTGCGTAAGCCCATTTAAATAATGCGCATCTATAACGTCTAATAAAGAATAAGGCGGGCAATGCCTTGTAAAATCATCTGAATGTAACGTAAAAATTCTCACGTTGGTGCAACGTAAAGTAGTTCATCTACAATGTCTTGATGACAAACAGGCCTTCAATGCCTTGCTAAGTCGTTTGAATTTTGATGTACCAATTGTCGCGTTCGAACCGTTATCAATTGCGCATCTATATGGTATAATTTCGCGCCTTGTCTAATAATGTGGATTTATATAGAAAGACTCTGGTAATTATGTCGCGATAAAGTGTGTGGATAAAGTGTGTGGTAATAATATACCATCACTACGTGAATTGAAAACGCCAAAAAAGATTGAAATAACTTTGTGTGATAATAAAAGATATAAAAGTGAACATTAAATTCATTGTGTACGTCGATACAGTACATTACCGCGTATTTATCAAAGTGACGCTCGAGCTAATTTATCGTTTCCTGCCACTGCCCTGGCCGTCCATATCATCTGCTAGCGGAATCGCCTGTAGAACGAAAAAAAGGACGCTGGATGGTGCTGAGAAACTACACAAATTCATCGGCTTCCAGAGCCGCTCATGGTATCCGTATTATCTTTATACAAAAAGACCCCATCCAACGAGTAAGTACTCAGCCTTCATTAACTCGCTGCCTGAGAGCAATTGTGACGAGATAGACTGTACCACGGTCGTTGATGATATAGTCAATTGGTCACAAATTACTTTTTTAAACCTTCAACAAACGGACTATCAAAAGGTAAAATAAATCATTTTCAGTGCTACAAATATACCCGTTGTAAAATATCGGGCACGAAAATTCTAAAGTAATAATTAATCACTTCGCGCGGAAATTCCTATAGCGCCAGCGTAAGCGTCTCGAGGCTTACCACTCGTTTTTGCCCAGCCGCGAGTTTTTCTGTATAATCTTTTGTAAACACTTCTCGGACACTCGCGCTAACGATAGTTTTTGCATCTTGTGAGAAATGAAAACAGTCTCATAAATCAGGGCGCGTTCGTGAATTTTGGCTATCACTTGACAGGTTCAATGTCAAAAGAACGAATAAAATCCAATAATTTCAATTTAAAAAAAAAAGTCTGGCAGCCGGGGTCAATCGTTATCCGACGATACCCACTCGCGTGTTGTGCACCTTATTTCCAAAATCGTTCGTTCGCGCAGCTACCGTTACCGTTTCTATCGCTGGTAAAGACGCTCGCCTAACCAGCTATAGTATAATGATGATTTTGAATCTTGTGCGAAAGCCTTACAGTAGCAAGTAGTAAATTACGCCCCGATGTATAGCTTCTAAGCCACGCAGAAAGTGCGCTCGCTACAGTATCGATTCGTAACCGATTCAGGGAAAATTTCGTACAAATGTTAAGAACGCTTTCATGATATATTTCCAACTAAAAAAGTATTTGATTAGAATTTGTGTACTTCGCGATAAAATAAAGATCTTTAAAAAATAAACCTCGTAAAAGATCCTCAGAACATTTATTTTGAATAATAATAATGTATAAATATTATTAATCAGGTTAGTTTCAAAAATTTTTTAAACAGATTGTCGGAAAACTTAATTCTTTTTTCTTCTGATATGAATTTTTTGACTTTTTGAATAAATAATTTGAAAGAAATTTCTAGTGTTTTTTTTTAAATTAAAACGAATGTCACATACAATTGAAAATGCGGGAATTTTGAACATATTTTTGTGCAACGGTTCCAATCTAATATCTAAATAATTAATAAATACAGGTGCGACAGCCTGTGCCCTGCTCTCTGTACGTAAACTATAGTTTCCGCGATTAATGCGGAACGCTTTGCTATTCCAACCTCCGCACTATATATACTATATTAGTCTGTGCGTTACTTAGAAATGTAAAATATTTGGTTTTTTTAAAAGATGACTTGAAATCACTGCCGGGAATCGACGATTTTTGGCAATTTTATTCGGCAATGTTTCTTTTTATACACAAGTGAATCTTATCTGCAAATAAATTATTTACGTCAGTATCATTAATAGAGTGAATTAATTGTTTCATAGACGTCAAACGTTTAAGAAATATTCGCTTGTGGCCATTAACGAACAATTAATTTTTAGTTTAATTTGCAATTTTATCATAACCTAAGCAGACAGAAACGCCAGTTTTGGAGATACTTTTCCACACAAAGGGGATCCAGAATACGAATGGAATGATTGTAACGATTGGAAGTAAGAAATTCAACAGTTTATATCAAAAGAAATATTTGTAAAACCTTTGATCGCTTTCGACTTAAGGAAAATTAAATACCGGGAGAAAAAAACAGTACCATACTGCACACTATTAATCTTGAGAGCTACTTACTGGCTACTCTATGGAATTATTATTATATTCATTGCGTAAGCATTTTAAATTAGTCACACTATAAAAATATCATTTTTAACTTATCAAAATAATAGCATCAGCTAACAATTAGAAGTTGTCACTTATTAGATTTCTGTGGGAGTTAATGAAAAATTAAATAGGTAGTGACGAAGAGACCTCCATAAGGATTTCCATGTAACAGTAATGGACAATATTTATCATAATTGAGGGTCTCATTGTCCTTCTAACGAGAGCGCGCCCCAGCACCGTGAACCATTGCAGGTGTATATTAAAGCGCACGGTAAAAATAAGACGTACGAGCAGACGATTTATAAACGCAGTAAATTCCGGTGAAAATACTCAATAGTGAAATCGCTTCACCATCTACAGGATTAATGTAATTAAGGGTATCTGCGAGAGACGCTGCCAAACTTGTTGGTTGTTCACGGGGTTCTTACGTTAATAAAACGTCTCAGAATAAAAGCACCAAAGTGTTTGCATAAAGAAAGATGAGAAACGAAGGTCACTTATTAACAGGTGTTATACAAAAATGTACAAGTCATATAAAAATAATGAAAACTCCAAAATGTGTATGAGCATATGAAATCTTGCTACTTCGTCAAAAATACCGCTTCTTGAATACCAAAATAATATGGAAAGTAAATTTTTTTCTTGCAACCCAGTGGATCGATGCAAAATTTTTTTTTAATTTCCTACTTGGTGAAGTTTGAAACGTTCCAAGTTGCAACGAATTTCTAGCAGACGGCTCCCGCAGCTTAAATTCAGTTGCCGCTGGGGGTTTTAATTATTTCAGTTACATAATTTTTTAATTATTTGATTCGATTCAATTATTTGATTTAGGAAGAGGCATTCTACTCTGCAACTAAAGCGTTCTTATATCGAAAATTATCTTGCTGATATTTTGAGAAAGTTTTAATGATTGTATACCCTCCGGAAGACTGTTGTGAACTTGGCACCCGAATTTGATAAATTTTTTTTTATTTCGGACAATTTCGATTTTTAGCTGATTGTAATAACAGTGATTTGGTTTGTAGGAGACTAAAAAAAATGATCATCGATATTATTAATTATAACTATAGTTAATTTAGAATCGGATATTTTGGTTTGAAAAAAATTAATAAATGTTATCAAAACTTATAATTATCATTTCAATACAGCTAAGAATTTCGTTTCTTTCTTCAAATTTACATTACAGTTTTTGGTCTTGATCGAGGGGTATCAAACACACTGTCTTAACGTAAACTCGTACTACTCATAAGTTCGTACTACTACATAAGCTACGATTTTTTCGAAAAACAAAGTCCTACTGAACGTTATACAATCGTTAAAACTGTCCGAAAATATCAGAAAGATTATTTTCTATTAAAAAAACGCTTTGGTTGCAGAGCAGACGCACCTCTTCATTAAAAAAATAAATTTAAAGCTTCCAACGACCTTAACACATTTTTAAATACATCTTCCTTAACATGGCCTCTTGATTAGTCTTTATACATATATACATATATAACATATATAACATATCGGTACGATAAAGAGATATACCCTAAATATTATCCAACATGTGATGATTGGTTTGAGCAATCACGTTATCTTCACTCACAAATTGTAAAACGGTCCAGCGTTGTGTCTGAGACACGAAATAAGGCACGTCGATACATTTTCAGGTTTCGGTAACGTTGAAGCGAACAAAAATAACTGAAAATTTTGCGTCTCACCGTCAAGGAAGTTTCAATTCCAAGCGTGTTTCCTTGCTCGTTAAAAAAGATTAATGAATTCATTAAAGTACCGCTGATGGATCTGACATGACAATATCGGTAACACACTCTTTTCCCGACGAGAAATCTGAGGGTTCCGCGCCATTATTCGCGAACCAACGAATTGTCGATTTGGGCCCCGAAGCATCTCGCATAATGAGGACAGCAGCCTGGGATAAACATCTTATATGTACACTCAGAAAAATATCTAGTTGATTTAACTAGAATTTACTTGATTTATATCATTTTTTTCCTTATCTGTCGGCCTAGTAGACCTTTATTTATGTCAAATATTTTTTTTTGTTTGTATAAAGTAATTCTTTTAATAATAAATATATTCCGAACTAATAAATAATTATTTGATTCAAACATATTTTCGGTTCATATTAAATAAATATGTACATTATTTCAACAATATTTAATTCAAATACATTTTTCTTTATATTAAGCAAAATATATTCATGTCAAATATGTTTTGTTCATAGTTAGCACACGAATAGGTATTTGAGTCAAATACATTTCTGTTCATATTGAACAAATGTGAATTTGACGCAAAGTTATCGTTTTATCTGACGCGATTAAAATAGTATCGAAAATAAAAAGTATTGCAATTAGAAAGTATTTATTCAGATAGAGTACATAATCTTTATAATGTGTATGGAAATTTCGAGAAAATTCGAAATGGGTATATACCCCGAATTTGGGAATAATAAACTTGATACATCGACAATATATGAATGCCTGTGTAAATAAAAACTAAAACTGCGTACATTTTTAAAAGTAAAGTATAAATGATTCTGCCGCACGAATATACCTGTCACAAAACCAAAAAATGGCAAATCATTTATTGTGTTGATGTAGACAATGCACCTGTCAAAAAAATACAAAAATCACGTTAAAGGAAAGACCCACATTTCTCGGAAAATTGTGGGGGAACACAACAAATTTGGAGGTTGTGGGATTTCTAAGCTATCAAACATATTAAGACCGCGTAGTGTCGAGTCCCAATATACCATATACTATTTTTATTCTATGGCTGACACGCTGCCTCGGACGGGGTGTGCGAATGCTGGTAATGTGTAGTCGAAGAGAAATAACTTGACGCGTGTAGACTCGTAAGGATAGTTAAACGTAGTAGTGGTTTTACTAATGTATTACTTGAACGATCGGGGTAGTACATTGATGACGTCGAGAATATCCTGGAATACACGTAGTATGTACAATAAGTCGGGTTGGCGAGTACTCGACGTTGTACCCCCGTCGCCATGGCCGTTGATCGCGTCTGCGGCTCGTCTTGGCGGGTACCGCGATTTTCAGGTGTTCTAGTCGTATCAGTGGGCACGTCAGTCCCGCTCAACTCGTCGTCGTTAACTCCCGTACTCGGGGCCCGAGCACGGGAGTTAACGTTATACAAACATCCAAGGAAACAACTTCGGAAAAACATGGAACAACCTTAGAACTACGTGATTGCTATGAAAAGAAGCACGACGTTTCATTCAAGAAATAAGGGACACCCTATTATTGTCATCTATAGACACTTGAATATAACTAAATCGAGCAACGTGAAGTGTATAAATTTTGTAACGTTTAGTGACATACATTTATGCTAAAAAGATATTGGCTAAAAAGATATTCAATTTTTTCATAAATCAAATGTTTACATATAAAACGAAATATTTCAAATCGCAATCTTCAACTTTTCTCTTAGTTGCAATGCATATCATGCGAAAATGTTTTCAATAAGAATGTGCAATAAACGCTACTTTTTGTAGGAGAAGAATCTCCTATTTCATAATGTGCAGTCTTATAAGGAAAAAGCGTAATTATAAAAACACTAAACAATACAAACTTAGTTTTAAAAAATGCTATTTGACAATTGTTAATTTTTTTCATATATGAAAACGTTCACAAATATGATATTTCTTGCTGGAAACAGCATTTGATTACATGTATCAAAAAATATTTAAAGCAAAAAAGAATAATTGTGAAGTAAGTGTGACGTTTCGTGAAGATTTCTTTTTACTTTACTTTTTCAGGTTGATCCTAATTCAGATAAAGTGAATTGACATATTCACAAAACGCATCGGATTATAAATCAATAACATGACTTCAACCCACATGTCTAACTTAGTGATGCAATTTATTTACCGCAAAGAAACCATAAATTCACCGCGAAAGTGTTTGATACAAACATAACAAATTTTCTGGAAACCAAAAATAAAAAACTATTTATTTTGCACGGATTATTAAGCGTAATGAATAAATGCATAGTGATACCTGTTAAATAAGTTGCATTTCATCTCCGTTGTCTTGAGTCAATTTTATTTATGTTAAGTGTTTCGCTAATCTGGTGCTTAATTTCCTGTTATTACTTAAAGTATCATGTTAGACATAGTACGTGAAGTATGAACGCTTTATTCAATGTTAGTAATGAGAACTCTATTGTGCTCTTGCATAACTTTCCCGTTTCTATGAACTAACGTAAGAAAATATTAAATAATTGTTTGTTTCATTTATTGATACTTGAATATATTCCAGTTCAATGTATATATACATTACAATTTCCAGCGAACATCAAATAAGAGTAATAGCATCAATGTCATACTTTCCTATTCGATAATGCGATGTTACATATACGTTATAATCACAACGTTATACGTGATACTTATATACGTTATATTTACACTGTTAAGTAGGAAATTAAAAGATTGGTGTTCTATTACTGTTAGTTAGTCTTTGTTGGGTTGTACTTAGTCGTTTTTTTAGTCGTATTTGCTTCATTATAATTAACAATTATTAATATTTTCTTGATGATGGAAGAAACCACCACCTTCTCGCGGTTTTCGTCCAGCAACAACATGTACGTCGTACATTTATGCGATGTTATAATAACAAACACATGCATATAATTAAAAAGAACATAACGTTGCTTTCATTTAATTCGTGTTAATAAATTATTAAGTATATTGCCAAACATATATATATACTAAAGAAGAAAATAACGTACACGTTGGCCAAGAGTGGATTGCGTTCTTTTGGTAATTCTTCCAACAATCGTTAACGCGGTTGGTTGAATTAACTGTTATATTTTTAGTTTACAGAAGCTTTCAATCAAATTTGGGTATCTTAATTTGATAATGCAGCTTAACAACGATAATCAGTGAAGCGTGCGCGTTATACCTCTCATCCGCGGCCGATGACAGTTCGAGTTCTCGTTGTGTCAAATTTTTTAAGCAACCATTACGTTTTATAATCCATTCTTTGCAGCAATAGTACTGATACGGTTTTTATGAGGTATAACATGGCCCGTATCACATACAAAATAAAACAAGAAATAGCAAAATTATGTAAAATATTAAATAACAATAATTAATTAATCGTAAAATGCAATAATGACTGAAAAAAAAATTTGTCACTGCGTGGATTCGAATTATCATCGACCGCAAATTAACATACGTTACGCGCTCGTCTCAGCCTGAGCTAAATGTATCGCGCGACAGCCCGAGCACTAGAAGCAGTAGCAGCGCGTGCAGCCCGAGCCGAGCGAGAGTGAAAGAGACAGACAGTCATATGTCTGTCATGCGTCATGCTGTTGCGGCCGGTTCCTGGCATCACTGGCTCCAGCAACGAATCGCGGACCTCAGTGATCGCTTAAGAGTCGTGCCGGCACGTTGATCGTTCGTGAAGTCTTCAGTTTTATTTTTCTTTCGTTGAATCGAAATAAGTAGTGAATCGAGTTCGTTGAATCGAAATAAGTAGTGCATCGGATCGTAGGAAATTAGTGCTTTCGCACTACGACACCAGCAACATGCCCCTGGTCTAGCTCGGTGATATTCTCGACGACGAGGACCACAATTCTGAAGACTGGCCCATGTGGTAAGATTTAAAAAAAATAAAAAGTATTATAATATTTTCACTTTTCGTGTATTTTGTATTCTCCGATATCGAATATCGGAGTCAACTGTTTTTCTAAACAAGATATCGTCCATCTATTAAAAAAAACCATCATTCTTTAATTTTATTAGTTTTTCCCTAATTTGTTTGACCAGCGCAGGTCCGACTTTTTTTCCTCCGAATATTCGTGAAAATATTTTTTCGGTACATTCGCTGATTCGGGATCCATGCAGACAACGTCAATCATTTTATTTTTGATATTTCAAATTTATCGTACGCGTGTTTTCATTGTACAAACGACGAATATTTGCCGATGAATACGCACGCATATTATCTCTGTAATATTCGAAAGCCAGTTCGAACGGAAAAAAAATTATTTGACCTCGAATACCGAGTTGAATAGCATTCGGAATAAGCGAGAACAAATAATATTATCAAAATAGTGTTTACAATTGCTGTTGTAACCGTAGGTCGTTCCCGAAAACAATAGTTTGATGTCGAAGCGTCGAACCATCGAGTATGTTCGATCAAATATTTTGTAAATTAATTTTAAATATAGGAAATAATTCCGTTTTGCAAAAGCAATCGACACAAAGATTCTTTTTCATTAAAGCAACATGAAGTTACCATTTAAATTCTATTTTATTTCGTATTCTCTCGATATACATATATATATATTTTTTTCATTCGTTTTTTCTGTACGAAATTGTGATAAATCAGCATCGATCGGGACGTCGGACAGGTGGGAAAGACCAAACAGAGAGAGAGAGAGAGAGAGAGAGAGAGAGAGAAAAGCGCACGGCCCGCGTGTTTCACGAGACCGTGAAGGATAGCGAGAATAGCGGATGGATGAAGGGAAGCGCTCGCGAGAGAATGAGGGAGAGATAGAGATAGACATAGAGCGAGAGATAGGTGAACGCGACTCGTATCTGCATTCCAGCCAATGAGCACGCCAGGTTGCGTGGGACATCCGTGTTTTCTTATTTTTCTTCCGATTTCGACTCAATGGTTTTCCTCATTCTGGTCATAGAGCGAACCTCCTATCGACTTCACAGAGATCAACGTAATCTCACTACCTTGTCATTAAAATTTGCGACGAATCTCAATAACATATTTTTACGTGATTTTCAAAAGCTGATAGAAACGTTAATTATTATCGCGTTCGTCGAAAATAATATTCCAGTCTCGTTAAAAAAAAAAAATTATGTACTCGTTAAATGCAGCTGGCGGAGAAGCTATTTAATAGATTTAAATGAATATGACAAGTTATTTAATTGTACGTTGATTTTCTGGTACATAATTAATAAAATGCAGGACACAGAAATTTGACGATAAATCGTTATATTTTAGCCTTTTTCTGTATATCGAGGATAATATTTATTTATTAAAATTTGTGATAAACGTACAATAAAAACAATTGAATTTGATCTTCAAATTCGAATCTATTAAAATTTTTGTCTACTTTTGCATAAATAAAGATTATTTCGTGACTAACGATTCGTAAATATGACAGAGAATTAAAATAATTACAACTGAGCGTAAATTAATCATCAATTATTTTCGTGCGCATAAAGTATAAGAATCATGAATCATTCACTAAAATAAAATAAAAATAACAAACTAATGCAAGTTCTAAAAAATCAATAATGAGATTTATTCGTTTATTTTTGTGTATTACATTGAGACTAAAATGCAATGCGAGACATTAAAGAGTCTCGAGAGATTTAGTTTCCTGTGACCGCGGTCTTGTCGTTAGCCGGTTTCGGAAGCAGTACGTTAACAAAGGTCGCAGCCACGAGCTGTGTGGATCGTGTCCCCTCTGTTATAGTTATCGGTTCGGTTATCTCCTGTTTAACACCATTGATCAGACACCGTGATGATCCGGTAATTGAATTATACTCCGATAACTGCTTATCGCCTCTCGGCCTCGACAAACCGTGGAAAATAACTTTCTTTCCTCGTCGACATTTCCCTCCTCTTACTTTTCAGTCCTTTTCGTCGACTGGGAACGACTTTCCTACAGAAAGACGAACAACGCGAAAGAAGTGTAAACAACATAGAGAGACCCGCACGGGACGGCTCGTTGCCCTGTCTCGTCGCGTTTTAAATGCGACCTGCGTGAGAGTCGACGAGTCGCAGAAAATCATACGTTCCCTCCTTTTTTTTACTACTGGGTGAGAATGCGAGGAGATAAAGAATGAAAGAGGATAATGTAGCTTTCCGCGAATTATAAAAAATAATTTCTCCGTTTCCCTTCCGTCAGCTACGGATATTATTTGACTCTTTCGCTGAAACGAGAATAATTGTTGAATTTTATTTAGTAGATTAGGTTTTTGAGGTACCTTCTGTCGCATCTACTATTTTATTTTCTCACAGGAACGAGTGTGCAAACGAAAATAAATACATTTCATTGACGAGTATGTGTGTGTAAAGTAAATTATTCGTTTTATGAGAACGGCAGGAAAAATATTGAAATTTTCGATAGCAGACATAGTACGCTGCTATGTTAAAATGACGTTATACACCCGTTGAAACAACACCGGAAGTTGTATACCATGTATGTTTAATTTATAATTGAATAAATACCATGTTATCTTCTTTTTTTTTAACATTTTGAAAAATAACGATATAAATTCTCGATGTATTTAGTTAAAAAAAAAAAAAAATAATGTCTAGACCTCTCGTGATCCGCCGGTTTTAATCTATTATGCAAAGCCAGTGCGAACGCTGCATTTTATTTATATTTAGTAAATTATTTATATCACGAGTAAACGATATTTCAAACATATTTCAGCTATGTAAGTATTTTCGAATTATTAGTGTATTTGGCTCTCTATTTGAAGTTGTTCAATGAACTGAATATTATTTATTACATTGTTATTTACTACGAGGTGAGTATGCTTGTGAAATTATATTTTGAATGCCGCATACATTATTTGCATTCCAATATACCGGAGAAGATTGGAATTAACAGACATAATCTGTTATACTGAAATTATTTTATGCATCCGCAGCATCGAGGCCGGAAGCTGCATTCCATTTATGTTCAATAATCAATTAGATAATAAAATTAAATGAAGGCAACTGATACAGCCAGAAAATTAAAATATTATCTACGTTATATTGTTTTTTTTTTCTAGTAAAAATTTGTCACTCGAGGATTAGAATAGAGAATTTTTCTATCGATGTCAGAATCGATTAGGCTAACAAGTTCTCTCTTAAACTTGTTTTGGACTTTTTAAATTCTGCGCATTATTCAAAACGATTGATAGATTACACTCTGTGACGTCTCATTTTCTCTTTAACGATATTCTACACCGGGTAAGTGGTGCACATATTAAAAAAGGTCATAACTTTGGCGTGCACCACTCTAAACACCACAGAAAGTCGATAGCTTTGACCTGGGAGTCAAAACAAACAACAAATACACCCACTCTACCAGTGCAGAGTGTCGTTACGAAGAAAATTAAATCTCATAAAGTGTAAATCTATCGAACGATTTATTCTCAATTATGCGCAGAGTTGCAAAAAGTCCCAAATTCGTTTACCAGGAAACTCGTTGATCTAATCGGCACTGAAAAGAACAGAAGAAATCTTCATTGACTTCAGATTTATCAGTTGATTGGAAAAAACATTACAATACATATAAAAGCTTAATTTTCTAGCTTACTAGGTTGCCTCAATTGTTAAATATCTTGAGAAATATCGATAAAACTTTCGCGGTTTTACAAATCCTAGGATCCAAAACGATTTTGTAATGATTCTGCAAATGCATTGATAACGTTACAATAATATTTTATTACTGACACAAAATTATGAGACAAAACAAACTCCTTTTTTGTTGCTAAATCAAAAATTTTCGGGGCAACTGAAACCCCCTTTTCAGTTCCTTTGAATTTTGAGTTGACGACGTCTGAAAAATATAGGTTATAGTTAAGAATGATGGGATTCAATGTATATCTTCATACGGTATTATTATAAAGTATTCCATATGAATTCAAACAACCAAAAAAGGTTTTATCCACAAATTGAAACAGATCGGGATATATCACTCAAAAATTTTGGAGAAAATGTAGTCAATCCCTGGGAAACGCAATCGTCGAAAAGTTATAACAAATTCACGAATATTAATTGTAAAAAAAATTTTTAATGCTACTTTTTAGCGGTTCCAAATATCGTGAATAAAAATACTTAAAGTTCGGCATTCACCTACACAGCATGAATAAAAATTGAAACCATTTTTAAAGCTTTTGTCCGAAAAAAAAAAAATTTCCGTTCAAATAAAAAAATAAATAACTATACAATTCATAAAATTAAATTTTTACTATAATATTATAAAATTATAAACACATAGCAATGTAATTACAACAATCAACTACATCTCTTCGATAAATAATAAGTATACTCAATTATATTTATTGAGGGGACTCAAAAATATTGAATCAATTCATTTTTATAACATCAAAGTGTTAAATTGTTAACGATGATCACACATTTTATCAATCCTCAATATTGATTATTTCAATAGTTGACGCAACTACCTTTCGTTGTTTACATACATAATAAAAATATATACTCGAGTAGTATTACAATAATATGTTGCTCGAGTAATCCATCGATTTCTAGCACATGTTTCTCCTCGACGAAGATAAATATTTCGTTGCGCGCTCATTGACCGCGTGTTCTTATATCTAATTGGGATTACTACAGCCATAATCTGCTGCTTCCGATAGTAGACCGATGATATCGTGTGTTTAAGTACGATGAAGAGTGAGCGTTCATACGCATTAAAAAAAAAATCTCTCTATCAGAGAGTTTAAATGAATTTGCAAATTGCTTCGTACAAATTTATGAAATAACTTTATTATGACAAGACATTACTTATTTTTTTATGGGGAATCCGAATCTGCAATAAAAAATAGGGGTTCCCATTTACGATTTCAAAGTTGCCCCCACCCCCACCCCAGAGGGTAGGGGTGAAGGGTCGACTTTGGTATCATTGGATGACCCCCTTCCAGGCGCACAAATTTTATTTAGAACTTTTTTTGATCCGATGCGTAGTTTTCGAAATATTTCAATGTCTTCAGATAAATTGGCCACCCTGTATATGGACCAATAAGAAAAATATATAAACAGATAACAAACGATCTTAGTAATCAACCTAAAGAACTTCTAGAACTAAGCTGTAGTAGGTTCTTTGAGTTTTAGTTAGTTAACTTGTTGATTCTTCCGTTATCTGCCTATTTTTTTTCTCATAGGTCATATCGCTCATTTCGTTCTTTTCCTACATCTGCTAATTATGAGCGACGGCTGAAGTCAACTGTAATGAACATTCTCCTTCCTACCTGTCCCATTAACTTTCAGATACTTCCGAGATGGCGTGAGTATACGGAATAGGTTAACTTCAACTTTCTAATGAATTCCGAATCAAAATTAGTTGAATATTTCCAATGTTATTTACTAACGTTTACGCATCAATCACGTCTCATGGATAAAACGTCTGCACGTTATATATAATTATCCAAAATATTTTTCCTAAGTTTCAGCTAGCAGGTTAGTTACGTACGCAACTTACAAATTCTAGAAACACAGGATCGAACTTTGCAAATGTAATATAAATGTATTTTCTCTTTTCAATGGTGTATTTGTTTCTATGTACAGAGTGAATTCGACTATCAAGAATAATAAATCTATTCAAAGGGTTACATAAGGGCTTATATATATATTTTAAGTAATTATAATTAACAAATTAGCGTGTATAGTTAAGGAAAGAAAACGATAATTTTTCTACATGGAAAATCAGATAACTAAACGTTATTTGATAACTTAGATAACTAAGCGCTATCTGACCTTCCGACTATCATTACCGATAACCGATAATATTTAGCAATACGATTAGATTTGATAGACTTTATTTCCTACAAGAATCTATCGAATTTTTAAGCAGGAAGACCATTTTAGATACTTAAAGGCTAATTTTTTTATGTACAAGCACAACAAATTTCCTGATGTCTTTTTTCTACAAAAAATCTAAGCAAAGCTGTTATAAATATTCGAAGTATTGAATTACTTTAACACTATACATTCAAAGTAACGCCTTTACTACAATTAATTGTTTCTATATCATATGCACATGGAAGAGAAATATATTTAAAAATATATCGAACATACATATAAAACTTTTCGTCGGTTTCGCGTCGGAAATACATTTTGAGTATATTGTCAATAAATTTCAGATATATTTTTCGGAGAATATTCTATTTCGCTCGAGATACGGTTTCAAACAAGCATTGTTTCAATTGAAGACAATTTAACTGTTTTAAGCTTACGTCACTCACAGAGAATCCGAATGAATGTATTAAGTGGTGCTCAGTTGAAAAGACTGTGCTATCGAGTCTTAATATTGTAATCTTCAATAAATGTCAATAAATTAAACAAACGTTCCGAAATGGCAGTGATAGAACTAAAAACACAAAAAATGGTAGAGCATCTTTTGCCACTGATTGGCTGACGTTATGATATAAAGAAACCAATAAAGTGTAGTAAGATTTAAGACCAATTACTTGTATACAGTAAAAAGGGGTAGAAATCAAGATAAAAAGGAGAAATTCATGTAAATAAATTAAAATATTTCTCATTCAACCTTTAGGATATACTCACTTAGTCTGTCTACTCACTGTAGTAGTCGAGGAGAAACATGTGCTAGAAATCGATGGATTACTCGAGCAACATATTATTGTAATACTACTCGAGTATATTTTTTTATTATGTATGTAAACAACGAAAGGTAGTTGCGTCAACTATTGAAATAATCAATATTGAGGATTGATAAAATGTGTGATCATCGTTAACAATTTAACACTTTGATGTTATAAAAATGAATTGATTCAATATTTTTGAGTCCCCTCAATAAATATAATTGAGTATACTTATTATTTATTGAAGAGATGTAGTTGATTGTTGTAATTACATTGCTATGTGTTTATGATTTTATAATATTCCAATGCTTCCAATGTTGACAAAAACTTTTCTCGTCATTGTTTTTTTGATTATATTTGGAAAATATCGCGGAAAATAGTCGCCGAGAGTCATTCGTTTGCCCGACGAATCTCAAGGACTGAACGGTCAATCATCTACAAATTTCAACAAAAGCTGTATTAAAGCTCTTTCTCTTCTGATCCGTTCATTTTTCCTTTGAATCGAACAGAAAATGACGGAGAGTTTGGTTATATTGACTCGCTTTTACTAATAAAAAATATCCATAAATGTTTTTGTGTTGATATTTACAGTAAAAATAATATATTAGTGATATAATATATTAATAATATATATATAAAATATGAGTTTAGGCATTCGCATGTCTTTCACTCCAGCTATCTTCTGCTGTAATATCTTTTTTAGGTTTATTCGCGTTTACTAATTACTATTTTTTCCCTGTATCTTACAGGTTGAAGCAAACAATTATTAATAATTTATGATTTTTTAAAAATTGAAAACTTGTCTATCCATGACATATCACGGACTAAAATTTCGCTAACTGTATTTGTGAGCACAGATACATCACCGATGTATTCGAGAGGCCATAGAAATAAGCTTGACTCCGGTTGACCGACAACAACATCGAGCAGAAACGTACGAGAACAATAAGCACGCGCGATAGGTAAAGTAAGGTATAACGTGTTATTCGCGAAATTTCCAGCACCAGCAACGAATCGCGGTCCGCGTTAATGTATCGCGCGACAGCCCGAGCACTAGAAGCAGTAGCAGCGCGTGCAGCCCGAGCCGAGCGAGAGCGAAAGAGACAGACAGTCATATGTCTGTCTCCTTCTATTGCCCGATGTTCCACGAGCTCGGGCGGTCACTCGTACACGGGCGTGCGCTTGTGTGCGTCATGCTGATGCGGCCGGTTTCTGGCATCACTGGTTCAGTGATGCCAGATGAGGAAATTTTTTCCCACATCAAGGTCGTTGGGTACCCTCTCCACTGGGTCTGCTTGAACGCCCGCTACGCGCGTACCCGGTGCGCCGACCAATCAATAGTCAGGCAGCGCGGACGTTTCTCACTACGCCGCGCGCACACCCGGTTCACCGACCAATCAACAGTCAGGCAGCGCGGACGTCTCTCACTACGCCGCCGCGCTGTTCAAACGTGCAAATTATGGGTGGGGGGGATGCGCAGTTTCGTCGTCGCTGTTGACGTTGTTCCGGCAGTCATCGTGCCGTGGAACACGACAAGGCTGCACACGCAGCACGAGTCGTGATGCCAGAAACGCGCTGCTACTGCTGCTAGTGCTCGGGGTGTCGCGCGATACATTTAACTCAGACTGACAAGGGGACCACATGGTCGTCGGATTTTTGTAATTTTTTATACTCATGGTACGTAAAGTTGAGACCCCAAATATGAATATCCCCAAGTAATACGACGCCATATTCAGAAATTCTCGAAAAAATCGACTTTGAAGTTAGAGCGAGCAACTGAAATAAAGAAACAAATACCAAACTTTCAACTGAGTGAATAGCTCAGTGGGTAGCGCTGGAGTGTGGTAATCACTGGGTAGTAGGACGAGTCTCGCTTTGTCACTTTTTTTTTTTTTTTTTTTTTTTTCCAATTCAAATACCTACGTATTTTATATTTAAAATTCATTAAATATTTGCTAATTACCATATTATTATTAACAAATTATATCATTTTTTATGAAAATTGCACGTGGAGCGGAAAAATAATATTATCTTCTTTACGAAGAGTTATTTTATATATAAAATTCAGTAAATATTTGCTAATTAACGTATTATTATTAACAAATTATCATTTTTTATGAAAATTGCACGTGGAGCGGAAAAAGCCATGCGATGTTTATTTTTACCGTCAAGTAAAAAATTCCATCAAGCGTATGCAAAACTGCGCATGCCTGATCGAAGAAGGCCGCGAAATCGACGATCGAGAAGATTGTATTAAAATTCATTCAATCGTTCATCATCAGTTATCCTCTCCGATTGTGTATCTTTCCATGGTTCAAATTGAGTTAGTCTAAAATTGAGAAATGTCAAATGAAATGCAGAAAAAAACTTGACGTTTAGGTGTGGTTCACATTCAACATCGGCCCTTACAATTTAACCACCATTTTCAAAAAATTTACAAGCCGATTATAGATGGTGCCGCGATACTAAATATTTACCAATTGTTTTACTATTAGTTTATTATCTTCTCCTATAAATTAATTTGAAAATATTTTAGATAAATAAAAATGTTAGGTTAAAATTATTTTACTATTAATTTATTAACTTCTCCGATAAATTAATTTGGATTTATTTTAAGCGAATAAAAATTTTAGATTTACATTATTTTACTGCTAATTTATTATCTTCTCCAATAAACTAATTTCAAATCATTTTAAACAAATAAGAATTTTGGGTTTAAGCGGTTTTGCTGTTAATTTATTGTCCTCTCCAATAAATTAATTCGAAATTATTTTAAGCGAATTAAAATTTTAGATTTAAATTGTATGACATCTGTACAGAATTTTATTAACATCGGTTAATTACAACGGACGCTAGGCTGCACCTGTCATGGTTTTGAATTTCTCATGAAGGTACATTTGAGCATTGTGTAAAATATTAAGAAAGCAATGTGCGTTTATCTACACGTGCTTATGATTTTTTCCTCGAAAAGACACTAAAGTTTTTTCAAAAACCAACATAAAGTGATACATACCTCGCCAGTCATGACAGATGTATGGAGTCGAGATTTGCACTTGTCCATTTTCCGGTGGCACCGCCAAAACTTTTTTTCACCACACGCGCTTAATTTATCAAACGTGTATATATATCCTTCATAAAGATATTTATTTTGTTCACGTTTTGATAAAATGGTGTCACCCATATTTAGTTGAGAATCGTCGTTATATTTGATCACAGGACGAATGCTCAAAGTAGACTAGACATTGGAAGCACAACGAAAGATTTGACAAACAGAAAAATATATCTCCCGATGATATACGCTGTATACAGCAATATACAATGTATACACAATATACGATGTATACGCAATGTCTGAACTTGATGTCTGCCACCCATCGATATGGAAATTTGTTGATGGATTGAGAAACGTCCAAAAAACCAGGGATGCACAATACGCTGCATTTTTAAATGGAATTCAGCCACCCTACAAGCGTAAAAAATATCAGGAAGCCGATGCAAGGCTTGTCGAAATTGCTCGGAAGTTTTCCAACAGAACGATAATGGAATATTTGACTGGTGTAGCCAATAATTTTCTACTTCATGAATAAATCACTGCTTACTCGTTGCTATGATGATTATTTAATTATATCCTCTACTTTTATATCATACTTTTTTTCTTGTACATTTCTGACATTTCGTGTTTTTTAAATTTCAGCATGTCCTATTTATAATTTCATATTATGTTGCTTCCCTGCATAGGTACATTGCAGTAAAAAAATAGTGTAAGTTGTGTTGTTTTGTTATGTTTGGATTTGTTTGGATTTGCTTGCGCACCGAAACGTCCCCTCGCCAAAACGTCCCCGCGCCAAAACGTCCCTGCGCCAAAACGTCCCCGCGCCAAATCGTCCCCGCGCCAGATCGTCCTCGCGCCAAAACATCTCGCGCCAAAACATCTCGCGCCAAAACGTCTCGCGCCAAAACGGTCGCGCCCAAACGGCGGCGCCAAAACGTACTGCTTCCTACTCTCCAACACTTTCGGACTCAAATGTTGAAAAAAGCTTAGGATCTCTTTCGCGGCCTGATGAGGTATATTTTTTTCCGCAATGAAAGCGGCATATTTTATTTCTGCTGATTTCCTACACTCATCAAACGACAAAAAAGAATCATTTTCTTGCGTATTAAAATCACTTGAATTGCTCACTTCAATACCTTTTTTTTTGCACATGCTTAAGTGACCACTCGATTCTGCGTGTCGCGGAATGTGCAACAAATGAGCAGCAAAATATTTTTCGCAGATTGAACAATAGCATTTACTTACATCGTCCGGAACTTCACGTAACCATATCTTATATTCTTCGAAATCCAACCATTCGCTTTTGAACACCGGTTTTGTTGATATTTTTTTCGCAACAACAACGTTATTTGTATCGGATGAAGAAATATTTTCTGTTAAACTGTTTCGGTGACACACAGAATCCGCGTGTCTGGAAACATGCGTTCCGTTGCACGAAAAACTTCTATTGCACACGGTACAAAAATACTGGCTTTCATCTGATGGTATCTTAGCTATCCAAGAGTTATACCGTACATCATTAAGCCAAGCTTCAGCGAAGCTTCGCTTAAGCTTTTTAGGCAATTCTTCATACGTTGCCATATCGGAAAGGCAAGCGAAAAGCAAAAGAAAAACAAAGAGAAAGCAATGACTGAAGGGAGGAAAAAATGTGTATGTTGTGTATATGTGTGTATTACAGATAGAGATCAGGACCCCGTGGTTCGTCACTCCCACAGTATTTTATGACTTCAAACCCTCTCTATCTGCGTGTGTATGCGCGTGTGTACAAGGTGTAATACATTTTTTTTTGTCTCTAATGTTTTAATATTATTGTACCCGATTGGATTACAATAATTAATGGTGGGCAAAGGCAATAAGGGAAGCAATATTCATTAGTTCTTTGTATCAATATTTATTTGGGGGGGGGGGGTGCGCGTGCAGCCAGAATTCATACAGGAATTCTCAGAAATAACAATACCGAAGATATTATGACGCGGCCCGCCCTTACATTTCGATCTTAATTCAAATATAATGGAAGTTATAGTTAAATAAGTGAACATATAGGGCTCCACATAGGGACCAACCAAGACATATATATTTACGACCCACGTACTCGAATTATGTATCCTTTTAGAATGTTGCAATATTTACGGGCCACGAGAGAACAATATCAACGTTGGAAATTTACAGGTTTTTGTTTTTATACACAGCATTAAACAGATTAAAATGACATTGGGGTTTCTTCCACCAGAAACGTAATCAGTGTTGCTTTTATCCATGGGATAATTACATATAGCTATATAAATATATACCAGAGTGTTCCTTGACATATATACATATATATTCATATATCTAGAATAAGCGATTATTAGTATGCATAAATATTCATGCAGTTGTTTTCACGTTTCCATGTGACAATAGTTCTTAACATTGATTCGAGTTTTCCTATAATAATGATTATTAGCACTTCCAGCGAAATCTATGAATCGATGCTATCTCAATAGGTTTACTTACCACCTAGTTATGAGCTTCTTATTTAAAAAGATAAATGATCATTATAAATTTGTATTACTTGTTCAATTTACTGACATCACTGTGAAATAAACCCAAATAGCTCGCTATGGGCTGAAGTGTATTCAAAAGATTTTATCAATTCGTAGCAATTCGTTAATAGAAGAACTGTCACGTGGTAGCGCTTGAAAATGAATGAGCCAACATTTGAAGTCTCAACTTGAAATGTAAACGATTCAGGACATTTGGTTATGTTCTTACAGGTACAGGTATACTCTGACATCGATCAGCAATTATTTCTATTACTATGTTTGAGTGCTCTCTGCGCACTTTTCACTAATTATCATTGATGAACATACAAAGTTAATACAAGAAGGCCATCTCGCCTTGTAGTCTTCGCACTACAGCATTCAGACGTATCACATTTATCTATCAGCGATTATTTCAATTAATATGTTTGAGTGCTCTCTGCGCACTTTTCACTTATTTTCATTGATGAACATACAAAGTTAATATAAGAAGGCCATCTCGCCTTATAGTCTTCGCACTAAAGCATTCAGACGTATCGCATTTATCTATCCGCGATTATTTCAATTAATATGTTTGAGTGCTCTCTACGCACTTTTCACTAATTTTCATTGATGAACATACAAAGTTAATATAAGAAGGCAATGCTCGCCTTATAGTCTTCGCACTAAAGCATTCAGACGTATCACATTTATCTATCAGCGATTATTTCAATTAATATGTTTGGGTGCTCTCTGCGCACTTTTCACTAATTATCATCGATGAGCATACAACGTTAATACAAGAAGGCAATCTCGCCTCAGAGTCTTCGCACTAAAGCATTCAGACGTATCACATTTTGATAACGCATTCCAGGAGGTGCATTCCTCCTAAGACGATACCCTGTTTTCTCACAATATTTCAATACACGATTTCATCAATATATGCTATGCTAAGTTGTACTAACAATTTAGAGTCACTTTCTGTCCTTAGTGACAGCTCTTGCGTCTATCCGCAGCTTTCCGCCTGGATATAAGAATGGGTCTTAGGACCGTAACTTTGATCTATTGACTATTTGACGGGCCACGTTAGGCAGATGGCGAATTCAATAAATATTAGAAATATTATGAGGAGACTTTTTCGCAATTTTATAGTTCATTTACATATGTGTGAAATCAGGGTTTCCGAATTACAATAATAACATATAATCAATTCGCCAATTACTTATCTTATGACAAATGTATTTGGTCAGCGAGGCCCTCCTTAATAGCGAATAACGGATCGTCGTCGTGACAGCTTCTCCTGTCTTTTTCTTTATCTCAGACGACGGATATGTCCCGTAATTATTTGGAGAGAATCAGCCAACATCGCTGCTTATGGTTTACACATATTTCCAGGAATCTCGCCATGAATGTCGGTTCCTAACGTAATGAAGGCCTCTTGTATGATGGCCCAATCATTCTAAAGCCATGATGCGTTATTAGGTTAAACATGTACTGTAACGGTATTTATTTTCACGTTATCATGTATTTTTATTTTTCGTGGGGATTCGGGCTCGATCACCGGACTAATTAATTTTAGACTTCTGAGTGGTTAACAATAGGCCTTTATTCGAAACAAAACAATTTCGTAACACGTCACCTTTAATCACGGTGACTCGAATTTTACAGAAAGTACATCTAATTCCGTAACTTCCGCAGCTATTTCGACGATTTTAATTTGTTCAATGTTTACCTCGCTCGGCACTCTCGTAGCTTTATTATCGTTCTCGCGCCGTTGCGTTATCGTACACGGGGTGCACCGATTTTTCACACTCTTTGCTATTTCACCTCGCATTCGCTCTTTTCATAGGGTGTACGAACCCTATTCACAATTCTTTATCACTCACCCTTCTTGCACTCATTCGCGCGTACTTATTTTCCTATGTCTTATACAACTTATTCTATATTTAATTACAATTATCCTATCTCTATAATTCTTAACTCTATCTTTCGGTCTCGAAAATCAGGGAATTCCCTCGATTTTAGTTGTTATTATTTCGGGTTATTCGAGCACAAATTCTGGGAATCCGCGGGCTCGAGCTTCGGTTCCGCACTCACACCTTGGCTTCGATTCGTTTCCCGCACCTACACCAGCACACGCACACGTTCACTACTTGTACAGAGTGTATAAACTCTGTGTACAATTCTTTCTCACTTATACCCGTTTAACTTTCTCTCTGTCGTTCTTCCACTCATATGCTCGTATAATTTCCGTCTCTACAGCTGGTTTAAAGACCGCACTTTCAATGTATTCTTATATAACTGGTTTTCTTATTTCTATGCACTATCCGAATTTTATAATACTTATCGATGACTAAATTCTATGTATTAGTTCATCGAGAACTCTATTCGCCTATCCCTATTAATTTCTTAATGAATGATCATGAAGTGATCTTTACTGTTCCGCTGAGATTTTAGTGCTCTCATGAGCTTTTCACGCGACTAATTTTTCTCACACTCTTAGATACCTTGTTAATTTTTCGCTGTTCTGCCTCAAAGACAAGAGAGCTCCCCTGTCCCCGCACCGGCCTTTTATACGCTTCCCCTCGTTCCCCTGAAATCTACGTCATGATTTTTAAATCTAACGCCTTCCTTGGCTGACGCGGTGCGCTGTTGCCCCGCTCTCCGCCTTCCCCTCACCGCTTGGCAAAATCAGTTGGTCGCTGTCCTGCTGTTATGTCAGCGAGGGCATTCCGATGGCGTGACGTAGCATGTTTTTCACACGAGTTCGATGGCCTATTGCCCGCGAACCTCGGTACATTTGTACCGAGTCTGTCGCTCAGGTGTTTTTATGCCTCGAAAACTATACCGGCTCTTATAATCGTTCGACCTAATAACGTGGATTCGAGAGTATAACTCGGTTATACTACACGATCATAATCGCTGCATCTATTCCTACACTCTTGCGTGTAACTATGTTACAGTACATTTTAGCACGGGGCATGGACTTTCGTTTTTACCGCGAATTCTATGAATGGATAATAAATAGCTTACCAGGATATTTTCCCGCACGCTTTTGTCACGATTCACACTTTATATTCCACCGATTGGTATTCCCTGATTGTATATTCGCAGATTACGTTATGCAATATTTGCTTGCGGAGATGTATAAGTGGAACGTGGTTGCCACTTCGGCGTTCCTGAACGATTGGGAGGAGGTAGGCGTCGTTCGCTGGCGCGACACCACGGGGGGTATTGAACGCTTTAGATGGGCACACGCGATGGAGACTTTATTGTTATAGATCGGAACGCTCCTACCGGCGATGCAGTTATATGCTCTCTGGACATTTATTGTCGGTACTAGATCGACGAAGTGTCCTACAAAGGAATGATGAATAAATGAGTTAAAATGCGATAAACGAAGATGATAAATGCACTTTAGAAAGATTCACCTTAATAATACCGGGGAAGACCAAGATTTCTATTTCGGCGGACGGCTAGATGCTTACTGACGAACGAACGAAACGAAACTAACGAAACGAGATTTATTTTCATATTTAGCAGTTCAATCCATGGTATTAACTTTACTATAATCTTTCGCGTTTATATTGATCAATTTTACAAGTTGCGAATATTTATTGTCTCACGATCTGCGTATCAAATTTTATGATTTTATGGTCGCGTCGCTGGTTAGTCAGCCATCGTTCTGCACGATGCTTACTTATCGGCATCTTATCCCGAAATCATAAAATTGAATCGCCGTTTCACACGAAAATTGTTTTCTAAAACCCGATTGATGCTCTGTTATAACCTCATTTGATTCCAAATACTTTTCGATTTGACTCTTTACTACCAACTCTAGGACCTTATCGTACAATGGCAACATATTAATTGGCCGGAAATCCTTCGCGCTATTTGCTTTCTGTATTTTAGGTATCGGTATGATCGTGGACGTTTTCTAACTATTAGGACGACAGCCCTCCCTTAGGGATTCGTTGATTACATCAACAAACTCCTGTTCAATTGCACTGAACGCCAACTGCAATTTTTCGCTTGATATTCCTTCTTTTGTACCTTTCTTCTTCGGGAGTCCTCTATTTTATCGAGTTCCTCTATTCCTATATTCTCGAAATGTTCTATGCTTCTTTCGTTTCCCACACCACCACCCATCAAGATTCTTCTGCTACCTGGCCTTCCAGATGCATCTCTCTCTATTGAGCTTACTATGTTATTAATACTTTCAACGTAAAACACACTAAATTTGTCAACCGTCCTTCTCTCCGCCATATCGTCTAATATTTCAAAATTTATATTTTCAGTTTCTCTTTCTTTGGCTGGTCCCCCTCTAATAAGTTCTTTCAAGGTTTTCCACATTTTTTTAGGGTCGTTCTTATTGCAGTCTATCATATTCTCGTAATATTTTTTTTCTCTTTCCTTATCAATTTAACTACTGCATTTCTTTCTACTTTAAACTGTTCCCAGTTATCATCCTTTCCCTTATGAATTGCTTCCCTATAAGCATTATCCCTTTTACCTGCCGCCCTTCTTATCTCATCAGAGTACCATTTTTTACCTTCCCATACATTTGAAATCCTAACTACCTTTTTTGGTGCTACTATGTCCAAAGTATCTACTATACTATCGACAAGCATCTTTGCCTTTCGATTTATATCTCCATCTGTCCATTGTCGCACGGAGTTTTTCAACACTGTTGTAAACTCTTTCACGTCAATTTTACTATAGTGTAATATTTACTTTTTTATTTATTTTCATTATATTTAAATCTAAGAGGACAGAATGATCCTTTAATGAACTCTTCCATGCAGAAGTATCAATGGGTGGTGGGAACAAAAGTAGCAGAAATTTGTTAAAGTTTTATGCAGGTATTCTATTATCACCTCTCCTCACATAGAAGTTATTAACATTTGTGTCCATTAAATCTGTGCATTCATTCACTTGATACAGGGCAACTGGTAGTTATCAGCAATTCGCATTAATACTCATTAATGAAATATCACTATGTGCAACACTTCAAGAAGAATCGTCAACTTGAAATATCATTAGGTACCTTAATTAAATTAGTACATCACCTCATTACAAAATATTATCACGCTCATAAATTCCATTATCACATTATCGCAATTTACATTGGCATAAATTCCACATATTTATACAGAAATCAACAATTGCATGAACGAACCGAACATATTATCCGGAATGGTGTAAATGATCAATACGATTCAATATGTGCATAAAACTATTGTGCACATTAAATTACCATGAGTTCACATAAATTTAGCTATGAGAAATCATTACCAAATATTATCATGTTCATAAATTCAATCATCATATTATCGCAATTAACATCGACATAAATTCAATCATCATATTATCGCAATTAACATTGACATAAATTCAATCATCATATTATAGCAATTAACATTGACATAAATTCAATCATCATATTATAGCAATTAACATTGGCATTAATTCCACATATTTATATAGAAATCAACAATTGCATGAACGAACCGAACATATTATCCGGAATGGTATAAATGATCAATACGATTCAATATGTGCATAAAACTATTGTGCACATTAAATTACCATGAATTCACATAAATTTAGCGATGAGAAATATCGCTATGTTAATCCTTTGATTTTAAACATGTTAAGTAATAATTATTCATACTAATTCACTGAGCACATGCAGTTATCTTTCATAGATTTATACTAATCATCACATAGACGCATCACTATTAGAACGGCTTGACAAATCAGGTTGCGTCTCTACGATACACGCATACTCAACATGTGCCATGAAATGGTTAGTGTACTGTGATCATTCACACTAATCTGATCATTATAACTTGTTCTCACTAGCGTCCATATCAAATTCATTTAAGGTAATTAAATTTATCAATGCGCAATATCATTATGTGTCATAGTACCTTAAAGGACGCTTTGAATTGATTACACACTTGCGACAATCACTCATTACATGTAACACACCGTGCTCATTATTACTGAGCGAATTTCTTTATATGTGACAGGTGCTACTTATCTGATTGGCGAGATGTATATTTACGCAGCGCGATCCTTCTAAGCGGCTATTATTCTACCGAGATAGTTGATGTGTCCATGTAGCTCGAGTACACCCTTTTCGTGAGTCTCCTATGCCTCGTTGCGCGATGTCTATGTAGCTTGACCGGTCGTGATGGCACTGATTTATACTACGTTTCATCAATCCCTCAGAGACGGTTTCGAACGATCGTTTTTATTCGATCGATATATTAGAGTCGTTGTTATTCTACACTCCTTTGTTTTTTTGGCAGCAACAATATGATGCTAATATGTGTGGAGGATATTGAGGAGTTCGGCGTCTCAATATCTGGCCCAACCGTACGGTTCAATTACGGCATGGTTATAGGGTTAATACGCTCGTTTTATTACGACTTATCGCCTCCAACGGGTCTACTCTTACCACGTTTTATCTATACACTGATTTTATATTGATTTTTACCAAGATTCGGTCTATTTTGCCCGTGTCTATTTTACCCGTTTCATTACTTGAATATTAATGCGGGCTCGTATTACTTCTTTTCACAAGATACTTATTGTCACACGGTCGGCGGACGATTGGGAGGAGGAAAGCGTCTCTTCCTTCCTCGATATCACCGTACCAGGGAACCTATGCTAAAGGGCAGAGTCGCACGATATTCTACGATAGGTTGATGCGTACGACCCTATCTTATTATTTTGACACTAATCGTTCCCAATCACCGGTACGATACCGACGTACGTTCTTACAATAGTTCCTGGTATTATATTCTCTCTGTTTACTCTCTGTATTGCTCGTTCCTAATACTACTTTTACCCACGCATGGTCTGTTATTTTTGGGTCGTGTTCCACATGCACTTGCACGCTTGTATTTGCAAATACAAGATCGATAATTGTTCGACTATCCTGCGTTATTCTCGTTGGCTCGTTTACATACTGTTTCATCCCTAAGCTTAACATTCCTAATATTAGTTGTTTTTTATAGAACGAGTTTCCCTTGACATCTATGTTAAAATCTCCGATTATTAAACAATCTCCTTTTATTGTTTACTCTTCAGTTATATCCTCTATGAATCTTATAAATTCCGCATCTGACGCACTCGGTGAATGGTACACCACTATTATAACTCCTTTATATATCTTATCATTGACCTCTATTGCTACACTCCAGCAGTTTAACTCAATTTTATTCTTCCTTACTAATTCATATTTAATACCATCTCTTACGTATACTATGGCCCCTCCTGTGTTTCTATTTTCTGCATCGCACCTAATTGCACTATAACCCGGCATATATACTTCACTGTCCCCGATTTCAGCAGTCACCCTCGTCTCCGATAACGCTATGATTGCAGGTTTCATTCTGTCAACCACCTGGTGTCGTATCTTTTCGTTATGTGCTAAAAGACTTTCCGCATTCGTGTACCATATCGTCTCTTCCTTCTGTGATTGCTACTCTATCCAGCCCATTCTCTTCTTTTCCTCTTGCAACGCTCTTTTGTGTGTTGGACATTCCTGGTCCAGCGCACTATGTTCTACATTTATCTTCAGATTGTACGTTTGGTTTTTAAACGTACAGTTTACACACTTACTCTTATTTACTGTACACTCTTTTGCGTTGTGTTTTCCTGCAGATTTGTAGCAGGTTTCTTCTCTTGTTCAATTCTTCGCTATATGATAATAGCCCCAGCACTTGAAGCATCGCTTTACGTTGACGTGATTGAAAACCGGACATTTTCTCCATCCCACGCTGAGCTTACCTTTTCTCAGTAGCTCCTCGTGACTTACTTCATCTACTTCTAGTATTATTGATCCATGGTTGATTTCTCTTCTGTTTCGCTCCTGTTCCCTTCCCTTCATTAATCTTTTCACGATCTTCATCTCCCTTCCTTCGGTTTCCTCTATCCCATTCTGTTTTTTAATTGTGTCAACTAGATCTTCATCGGTCAATTTAAATTCATCTTCTTCCACATTTACTATTTTTATCTTCGGATTCATCTGCGTCGACTCAGTAACTTTAAAACCCTCACCCATTCTATCCTGTACTGCAGCTTTCAGTATTTCACTTTCTTTTCCCGATTCATATCCCAGGATCACAGTTCCATTACTGCCTTTTTTCAGTTTTGTTATTCCCACCGCCATACTCTTTATATCCACCTTGTCTTTTATCTCTCTTTTAGTTTTTTCGCTTTTCGTTGTGCTTTTGGTTTGATGATGATCACCTTTTCCTTTTTTTTTCTTTCACTACATCGCCCTTTCCGCCCCCTATTGTTCTTTTCCAGTCCGAAAGTATCCACTGTAATGCAGTTTCACACGAATGCTTTGCCCTAAAACCCGATTGACATTCTCTAAGCAACTCATTATTTTCTAAGTATTCTACTAATTGTGTTTGAGATTCCGCCTGATGATGGGATTTGACAGATCTGCAATATATTGAAAATAATCAGTCTTCACTCACGACAGGGTGATAATAAACCAGACACATAGATGGTAATTTGAGACAGCGGTTTATTATGCCTTCCGCATTTCACAAGCAAAATAATATATCAGGAGTACAAATTGAAAATGCGGGATTTTTTTCTATTTTTGAACGTTTATTCTGAAAAAATGGTAACAAATGAATTATTCAAAGTATTGTCCATCGCTAGCCACAACTTTTTCCCATCTTTCTGGCAATTTACGGATACCGTCGCGAAAAAATTCGGCCGGCTTGGCTGCTATCCAGTCATCGACCCATTTTTGGGCTTCTTCGTAAGAATGGAAGCGCTGGTCAGCTAGGCCATGTGTCATCGATCGGAAAAGGTGGTAATCGGAAGGAGCAATATCTGGGCTATACGGCGGGTGGGGTAAGACTTCCCATTTCAGCGTTTGTAGGTATGTTTTGACCGGCGCTGCAACATGTGGCCGAGCGTTGTCATGTTGCAAAATTACTTTGTCGTGTCTTTGCTCGTATTGTGGCCGTTTTTCTTTGAGTGCGCGGCTCAAACGCATCAATTGAGTTCGGTATAGTGCTCCTGTGATGGTTTCGTTCGATTTCAATAGCTCATAATACACCACACCCAGCTGGTCCCACCAAATACAGAGCATGAGCTTGGCGCCGTGAATATTTGGTTTGGCCGTCGATGATGATGCATGGCCGGGGTAACCATATGATTTTTTGCGCTTCGGGTTATCGTAATGGATCCACTTTTCATCACCAGTGACAATGCGATGCAAAAAACCCTTCCGTTTTTGCCGTTCGAGCAGCAGTTCGCATGCAAAAAAACGGCGCTCGACGTCTCTCGGCTTCAGCTCATACGGCACCCAATGTCCTTGCTTTTGGATCCTTCCGAGGGCTTTTATACGATGGGAAATGGCTTGTTGTGTCACTCCCAATGAATCTGCGAGCTCTTGTTGAGTTTGACACGAGTCTTCATTGAGTATTGCCTCCAATTCAGCATTCTCAAACTTTTTCACTTGGCCCGGCCGCTCTTTGTCCTCAACGTCAAAATCACCACTTCTAAACCGCACAAACCATCTCTCGCACGTTGAAACCGATGGAACATGACTCGGATAAGCCTCGGAGACCAATCGATGTGCTTCAGCAGCACTTTTCTTCAAATTAAAGAAGTAAATTAAAACTTCCCGCAAATGCTGTTTTGTTGGCACGAAACTCGACATATTGAGAGCTCAAAAAAACTATGAATTTGACACTGTGACAAATTGACACATACTGAAAATTAAAGCTATAAGACGTAGCTTTGACATGAACATAGTCACAGTACTGCCTGATGCGTATAGCGTTAGTAACGCCATCTGTTATCAAACCCGCATTTTCAATTTGTACCCCTGATAATTTGGAAAAATATAAAAGTTAAGAATAAATACAAAAATAGATTAAATTTAGAAAGAATAACAAACGATATGAAAGTAAATACACCAAAAAATCAGAGAATTGTACAAATAAATAAGTTGAATGTAAACTTGAGTTTGAGCCAGCACACAATTATATTAATTGTGTGCAGTATGTACTGAGAGCGTAGAGAGCGGTGTGCGTGCAGCAGTCAGTGCTGCGTAGCACGCCACGCTAGAGAAAAATGAGTGCGTAAGATTTTATAGATCATTCACTGCAAGCTCTCAGCAGTTTGGTGAAGAGAGATTACAGTGAATAGATGAGAGCACTTGCAACTAAAATTGTTTGAGTGCTCTACATGTATGAGACAAGCTACGCAGTCAGCACTGCGTAGCACAATACAACACATAATGAGGATGCACAAAATAAGCAGTGTATAGTCACTGTACTCTTCCAGCAGATGTCCTGGGGAAAAGTACAGCGAATATAGTACACCTGCATAATTATATTAATTATACCGGCAAATTGTGCTGAGAGAAAACGTGGCGTGACATGTGCTGCAATGCCGCCAAAAAGTGAGACCAAAAAAGTTGATGTACCGATGAGAATCCAACTCCTCATTGCCATTGAATTTATGGTACAATATAACAATGTACTCGTACCTGATTTTGAGTCCTGTGGAGAGCTAGTGATGAGTTAATCCAGAGACAGAAGCCAACGAGAAAAGGTCCAAAAGTGCGCTGTGTGTGCTGTTCCTCGATGCCGTTGCGAAAGTGTCTAAATTTTCAACATGGCTGCGAGTATGAAAGCGTCGTTGGGCGCTGAAGTCAGTTGAGGGAGATAGCCGGTGAGCGAAACCGAAGTCAAGCGAGAGAGTCATCCTCTCGCTCGACGCGGCGTGCCAACGATGCACAGCCTCGGCTCCGCGAAGCCCTGCTTCGGCCATCCTCGGCTCAACTGAGAGTCGTGTGCTCAGGCACAGCAACAGGTAGGCGCACGACGAATATCGATCGCCGTACGCCAGCTGATTATCCAACAAATTGTTTCTGAAATATTTTCTCCAATATTTTCTCGTATACTGGTAATTTATTTATCGGTCTGAATTCTTCAATTTTATTTGTTCCTCGAACTTTAGGTATCGGAACTACAATCGCTTGGTTCCACTCCTCGGGAAACATTCTTTCTTCGAGTGACATATTTAGTATATATAGTATTTTCTCTGTTGCTTCTACTACACGTTTCATTATTTCTACAGTTATACCTTCTTCTGCACCTGCTTTGTTTTCTAATTTTCGGACTATTTTACATAATTGCTCACTTTCAATTTGTGTAAATACTTCTAGAACGCAGTCTGTATATTTTCTATTTGGTATACAATCTTCCCTACTATTTATGTATGTCAGCGCCCTAATACTGTCCACAAAATAACAGTTAAATTTATCAGCCATTTCCTCTAAATTACTAATTATATTGTTTTCAAATTGTATTTCTTTATATTCTTTATCAGTTACTTTACCTTTCAACGTTTCTTTTAATACCCCCCACATTTGTTTCGGATCCTTTTTATTTTTATTAAGTTTTTCTTCTATATAGTCTTTTTTGCTTTCCTACAAATGTCCACAGTTTTATTCCTTGTCTGTCGATATACTTTCCAGTCATATTCATTCTTACTTCCACGAGCTACTTTATGTGCTTTGTCTCTTTGCTTTATCAATTGCTGTATGTATGCACAAAACCATCGCTTTCCCTGCAATTTCTGTATTAGTAGAGTAGTTTTTTGTGGTGCAATTAAATCAAGGCATTTGATAATCTCTTTAACCATCGAATTAGCTAATATATTAATACTCTCTCCTTCTATAGCATCTAAACAAGTGCTTATCATTCTTTTAAATCTATCTATATCCATTCGCTTATAGTCTCTGTATGTAATAATTTTGTTCTCATTTGCTACCAGTTTTACGATCCAGTACAACACGATTGCTGAATGGTCCGTTATTTTGGGTTCATGCCATACTTCAGTTTCCATCTCAACATTAGAAAAAACTAAGTCTATTATTGTTTCACAATTCATTACAATTCTGGTTGCTTCTCCTATTAGTTGTTTTAACCCTACAGAATTCATTATTTTAGTTAATTTATTTCAAGTATAATTATTTACTTTCATATCTATATTAAAGTTGCCCATTATTATAACATTATCATTCTGCATGTTACTGATACAGGTTTCCTCAAGAAAATCAATAAAACTAGCATCTTTACCATTTGGTGAGTGATACACTACCATAATTCTTCCTTTATAGTTGTTATCTTTAATTTTTACTGTTATTGTCCACCAATTTTTATTGCAATTTTGTATCGCTATTATTTCAAATTTAATCCTTCTATCTATATATTACAATACTCCACCTGTTCTACTAGATCCTGAGTCACCACGCACGCATACATACCCGCTGATGTATAATTCGTGATCCTCTATCTGCTGCATTATATGAGTTTCTGTAAATCCTATTATACTAGGTTTATATTTCTTTATCAAAACATTCTCTATTTCGTCTTTATGTCTCAAAAATCCCTGTGCATTTAAACAGATTACTCTGCTTCTATCCCTGTTCATGTTTCCTGATTGCTATATATTATTACATTTAATTCTATCTCTTTGTTTTTCTATTTCTTTCTTAAAACATGGACACTTATTATCGTAGACCGAGTGATCCGACTTCAAGTTTTTGATTTTAAAAACCCTAATTTTTTCCTCACAGTTAACACACTTTTTTGTCTCACTCCTACATTCCTTCGTCGCATGTTGTTTTGCGCAATTTCCGCAAGTTTCTGTTTTCGTACACTCTTTAGCGAAATGATAATACCCACAACACTTGAAACACCTTAGAATCCCTACATATTCTTGTACTTTGCATGTATTCCACCCTATTTTTAGTTTTTCCAACTGCATAAATTTCTCTCTTGTCCCAGCATTCACCTCCGCTATCGCCGCCGCCTTTTTCGAATTGTCTTTTGCCGCCTTATATACTATCTTCCCCTCGATGGTGTTTTTCTCCAGTCCATTTTGGTCTACTATTTTCTGCCAAAAATGTTGCTTGTTTTCACAATCTTCTTTGTCGACATCGAGTATCTTCACCTTTAGTTTTCTCTTCTTTGGTGCTTGTATTTCATATTTTTCTCCCATATCTTTTACGACTTCCTGCTTCAGTTTTTCAGCTTGGGATTTATTTTCGCATCCCACTACAATTGCTCCTTTCGTCACTTTCTTTATTTTTGTGATTCCCATTCCCAGTTTCGAGATATCAATTTTTTTTATGTCTCTTTTTGTATTTTCACTTGAATTATTCTCTTCTCCATCTTTAGGTTTGATGATTAACACCGATTCTTGATTTTTTTTACCGCTCCGCTGTAGCTCTTTTCTATCTGTCCTGTTCCCATGCTTGGCATTTGCATAATCGTTTATACTTTTTGAATCTCAGCTTTCACTGCTCCACTTATTATTGTTTCCAATTCATAAGATTTCCAGTGTTGTATTTCTACTCTCACTCTGTCCATTTCTTCATTTATAACTTCCGTTATAGCCCTTCTAAGCATATTCTTCCCTATCATTTCGTCCTTAATTTCTTGTACCATCTTGTATATAGTATCAATCTTTGCATCCTTTATGTTTACTGATGCTGATGCTGATGCGCCCCGCTCCCATAGCTTTTGTCCACTATCGGTAGTCGACAATTTTCGCTCCTTGCTACTTTCACCTGACGTTTTACCGTCATTTTTCACCATATATTTATCTATTTTCCCATCACAAAATACCAGTTCATTTACCCTATTATAAACTCTGTGTAACTTAATACAGCCCGGATGAAAGTACTTATCACATGCCACACAGTGATGCACCTCTAGTTTAATTTTCTTATTGCATTGTCTACATACATGCGTCTTATCCATCACTCTCTATTTTATCGGCACCGCCGAATGTCTTTTGATCAGTTTGTAGTTTTGACACTTGCTCGTGTCGCCTCATGCAAACTCATTCGCGCTGACACACCTTGTCAGCATTTCGTAACGTGGTCGCAATGGCTGTTTGCCCGTATCGCACCTTCACTTTATATTAATTTATATCCTGCCTATGCGTTCTGTCTATTAGTTCTTCACATTATTTAACACTTCCACAGATGCGATACCGCACGTACAATCACACAGCGTATTTGTCCGAATTACCGAATAACTTTTTACCATTTAATTTCTCATTCTCTGCTGAGCACGACGTGATACGTGTTGTGATGAGAGAGAGAGAGAGAGAGAGAGAGAGAGAGAGAGAGAGAGAGAGAGAGAGAGAGAGAGAGAGAGAGAGAGAGAGAGAGAGAGAGAGAGAGAGAGAGAGAGAGAGAGAGAGAGAGAGAGAGAGAGAGAGAGAGAGAGAGAGAGAGAGAGAGAGAGAGAGAGAGAGAGAGAGAGAGAGAGAGAGAGAGAGAGAGAGAGAGAGAGAGAGAGAGAGAGAGAGAGAGAGAGAGAGAGAGAGAGAGAGAGAGAGAGAGAGAGAGAGTGTTAGTGCTCTAAAAGATTACACCTTCCGCAAAGGTTCTTCTGTGACAAATCAACAATTAATCAACATATTTATTTTTAATTGAACACATTTTTCAATTGCACGTTTTCACGATATCCGCAAGATACTATGTCGACTGCAATATTATCAATCGTAGAGGAAATAATGGTGAGGCCAAGTCAAATAAGACAAGGGTGCGCCACGAGGTACGTTATAACAAAGTTATCCGAAGTTCTCCTCTCTTTCTAAACGTTCGGGCGTTTTTTTTCTGGGTAAACATAACTTAAATAATTTTCATTTGATATATACTTTCGTGTCATTGTCATTTATGTGCTATATTTACAAGAACCTGCGACATTTCAGACTATCTTTCTCTGAATTCAATTGCTCTGATAAAGTTTTATACTATACTATTGTCATATCGTCCTTCTAAGATGCGATATATGTATGAAGTCATCGGATGTACCTGTGGTAATGCGTGATGATTGGAGGCAAAAGGTCCCATAGCCGACGTGGGAATGTGATAAGACACCCGATTCTCGTGCGTCCTCGTGTGCTTCTTTAGATGATCCTTCTGACCAAATCGCTTCCCACACTCAATGCAGGAGTGCGGTCACCATGACTCCGGCCCAACCGGGCACTTCTCGTGTTGTGGATTTTCGTCAGTGGAACAGTAATGGAAATACATTGCCCATATGGCATTGCGCATATCTTCAACAGATTCGCAATTTCTCCGAATTGCTAAACCGTAATAAATTGTAAGTTTGTCGATTGTTTTGCCCGTAAGTTTTCCTTTGCCACCGAGAACTTTAAAAAAAAATTTTTTCCGGCTTTGTATGCATCCGTGCATTTTATTTATAAGCAAGTCATAAGTATTTTGAGTTATAAAAGCTGGCATGTCCATCAAACCACAAAACTTTTTAGCACATTTTAATCCTAATCCAAGCACTCTCATTACAAACAAAAAACGTCTGTTTATTGCGTAGGAATGATTGGCAAACGGACTCGAATTTACAGTACGCGGAGCACAGTCATCACAAAGCAAAATAATTTTAAAACCAAGTCCTCTTTCGCTACTAGTTTCAAACTTTATGTCTTTATTACAAGTTTTGCACTTTACATACTCGGAAATTGCTGCAAACACTGTGATAAAGTTCAAAATTCTATATTCTATCGAAGTGTCACGAGGCACAATAATTTTCTCCTGCATTTTGAATTTTATTCGCAGATGCGCTGAAGCTGCTTTCGTCCGTCTCAGCTTTATTCGGATTAAAAACGTTTTTCCGTTTTCGATTTCTTAATTTGTACGCGCTTGTAACAGAACGCCGTTCTCTACTTACTTTCATATTGAATTATTATACTATAATTCACAATTATCTTAGAAATCCGAACGAAATATTGCAGAAAATACGGAAACGGAGGCACGACTTCACTCTTGCCTCGGCTGTATATACTGAATAAGCATCTAGAAACCGTTGAATTTTGCTCTCAGGTACAAGGAAAACACTACTACACTCTCACACAATGTATAAGAATACAATACACAGGTATATAAAAGGATATAAAAGGAGCAACGGTCCAGGTAAACAGCTGCCCCGCTTGAAACAAAAGGAATAGTAAATAACTTGAAATTACATATCACGATGTTAACTACAACTATGACGATGACAGGCTCGAGTTAATTAAAAATGATGACGATAACCATTGGAATTGAAAGAAATAACGGGAAATTCATTACGACGTTCAGACTTTCAGATTAGAAAAATAATTTTTGGTTTATATTCCAATCTTTACGTTTTATCTTTGCCATATATTTTGAGCCTAAAGTAATTCCAAAATTCATGAAATTTACGAAATGGCAGGTAGTTTTAGTATGACAATGGACAATATGCATACACAACAAAGACGAATATAAATAGAAATGATAAGATAAAAAGTATGACATAAAAATAATAAAAAATGTTTTAAGCTCCCTACTGCAAAAAAACTAGAATAAACAGGACTTAAATTTTTAAAGTTTTCATATGAATATGTTGAGAATCCGCCTGATGGAGTTGATAGATCTGCGAATATATCGAAAAAGAATGTAGCCTCACTCTATACAGGGTGATAAATAACCAGACACAAAGTTGTTTAGAATTGAGGAAGTGGTTTTATTCTACCTTCCTTGCAGGTGGTACAAAATACAATTTAAATATAATTTGTATAAAATGATAAAAGTGAAAATAAATACAAAATAGGTTGAGATTAGAAAAAATACAAAATTGATATAAAAGTAAACACCAACAAATTAACAAATTTAGACTGAGTATATATATAGCAAGTGAATTAGTTATATGGTATAAGCAGAGAACCAGCGCACAATTATATTAATTCTGTGCTGTGAGCATTGAGAGCGGTGTACGTGCAGCAGCAAGTGCTGCGTAGCACGCCACGCTAGAGAAAAATGAGTGCGTAAGATTTTATAGATCATTCACTGCAAGCTGTCAGCAGTTTGGTGAAGAGAGATTACAGTGAATAGATGAGAGCACTTGCAACTAAAATTGTTTGAGTGCTCTACATGTATGAGACAAGCTACGCAGTCAGCACTGCGTAGCACAATACAACGTATACTGAGGATGCACAAGTGAGCAGTGTATAGTCACTGTATTTTCCCAACAGATTTTCTGGAGGAAAGTACAGTGAATATAAAACACCTGCATAATTATATTAATTATACCAGCAAAAATACAGTGAGGAGAGCGTGCTGCAGCATGTGCTGCAGCGCACGCCACAGAATGAGACATGGCTGGTGATGTACCGATATTTCCTCTTCACTGACATTGAATGGCCCTGCATTATATCAGTGCACTCTTACCTTGAGTTTTTGAGTCCTTGGGAGCGTGAGAATTGAGTGCGTCCAGTGAATTAGGACCAAGAAAACAGTCCAAGTGTCCTGCTGAGCGTGCTGTTCTGCCGGTGTGTAGCTAAAAAGTGTCTAAATTTCCAACATGGCTGCGAGTATGAAAACGTCGTTGGGCGCTGAAGTCAGTTGAGCGAGATAGCCGGTGAGCGAAACCGAAGTCAAGCGAGAGAGACATCCTCTCGCTTGACGCGGCATGCCAACGATGCACAGCCTCGGCTTCGCGAAGCCCTGCCTCGGCTATCTTCGACTCAACCAAACGCAGTGTGCTAGGGCACCGCAACAGGTAGACGCACGACGATTATCGATCATCGTGCGCCAGCTGATTATCCAACAAAATAACATTGTTGAGGATTCCGGGTGGTGATGGTAGATGGAATCTGAAATATATCGGAAAAGAATGAGTTTTCACTGAAGGCAAGTGTAAAATAATCTGACCAAAAGATGTCGGTAGAAAAAATGGTTTTATTCCAACTTTGACTATTACACTACAAAAAATATATATAAATAAATAGCACAAAAGAATTTAGGTTGAAAATTTGTTGAGAAGCACACAATTGGATTAATTGTGTGCTTAGTTTATAAGGTGGACGTGGTGCAGAGCACGCCACGAGATGAGAATTATGAGGATGCACAAATGAGATTTCCATACCTCACCGTCAATGAATTTAGATTAATTGTAACGATGTACTCTTACCGTGTTTTGAGTCCTGTTGAGCACAAAGACGATGACTAGATCCGGTGAAGTCGATAAAATTATCCGAGGTGAGAGCAGAGGATTGTGTCGTGCCAGCGGGTTTTCACAGAAATGTCGAAAATTCTCAAAATGGCTGTGCTTTACAAAAGCGTCGTTGTGCGACGCTAAAGTCAAGCGAGAGAGACAGTCGTGGTGCGAAGCTGAAGTCAAGCGAGAGAGACAGCCTCTCGCCGTGCGTCTGCTGATTTTCCAACAAAAAATATATAGAAATATTGACTGAATCCCACGTGCTCGATCCCTCACTCTACAGTGAGGGCTCCTAAGTTGGGTACACATGAACGAGTATGGTAGGTATTACGGTCATTTTGAGGCATTTCGATATATAGAACGGTGGTTCTAATAGATTTTTGTTTAAACGCTTTTATCTCTAGAATCTCTAGGGAGTAAAAACATAATGAAATCATTATAATTCAGATTTTTTAACTTACCAGTATGAATTCGTAGGTGTCCTCTTAGCTGTCCGTTATTGCTGAACGTTACGCCGCAATATTCACAACGAAATTTCATCGGTTTGAGTTTCTTCATTTGTTTAACAGTGGTGTCCTCGTCATAAATGTCTCTCACAGCAGCTTCGAATTTTTTAATGTAAGCATCAATGGTCACTGCAGACAAAAGTTGCTGACAAGAAGGAAAGCTGCACGCAGCTCCGAAGGGTAGTTATTACTGCAGCTGCGGTAGCAGTAATAACTGCGTTTTTCGGTTTCACCAGTCCGAGAGGGAGAAGGCTGATTTGGGTGAACTTCTGGAAGTGTCGGAAAAAGCTCCGCTTGAGGGATTCCTGCTGGTGGCCATGAAGCTGTCAATCTTCGAACGAGCAGTTTCTACTTTTGATCTTATACCAAGTACGAAGTTCCTTGGCACGTGAATGCTACCAGCTTTTGGAAAATCACGACGACTATTGACCGAACACGAGAACGAACCGCTCGGTCTTATTTCGAATTCGCTGTTGCAGCAGGGACTATCGGAGCGACGCCGATGATAACTACCGGTCTCGCTTTGTCGACCCCGGCGTGATGAGGCCAGGCGACAAAAGGAGCGCGGGTGATGCTCCTTCTGGTGTGGTGTCGAGACGCGCCCGCGGCGGTGGTAGGGCGTTCGGTGGTCTTACGTTTTAACGGGTCCTGAAAAGGACCGAGTGTCGAACCGATGGCGAACGAGTCCGATTTGTCGACCCCGGCGTGATGAGGCCCGGCGACAAGGGGAGCGCGAGTGATGCTCCTTGTGGTGTGGCGTCGAAACGCGTCCGCGGCGGCGGTAGGAAGTTCGCTGGTATTACGTTTAACGGGTCCTGAAAAGGACCGAGTGTCGAACCGATGGCAAACGAGTTGTATTTGGACGATGTTCCCGGGTAGCTGCGGGTGAAGAATTGGCGATGCACTGGTGGTGGTTTCGAAGTAATCTTTATTGTTCTTGGCCGACTCGGGGGTCGATCGTTACTCCGACTGCCCGTCGCGGGAGTCGTTTTTTTACTCACTCCATAGCCGATTCCTTACTGACTAACGGGCGCTTTTGCGCCTACTTATATAGTGGGTGGATGGTCGGTGATTGGTCGGGGATATGTAGGTGGGGTTGCTAGTCCCGACGTCCCACCAACGCACCAATGGCCCGCGTGATCGGCCGCAGGCGGAGCGGCGGGGTGGGGGTTTCCGCGTACTTGCTAAACCACCCCCGGTCAGTCGATTCTCGGACGTGGTCGAGCAAGCGTCTGCAGAGCCAGTCCCGATTTCCCGCCGGCGCATCAATGGCGTGCGGGCCCGGTCGGCGTGGTGGGGGGTTTCCGCGTACTTGCTAAACCACCCACGGTCAGTGCGGACTGGGAGGCGGTCGAGCAAGGGTCTGTGGGGAGAGCAATCTAACCCCGACGACTCACCGACGCACCGAATGGCATGATTTCTGTTATATTGTTATCTTATATTCTAAAGATATATTTATAATGTCTAAATGCAAGTATAGCTATAGGGCGATTCCTCACAAGTGAAGGTAGGGGGACACGCAGTTGAAACTTTATTGAAATATGCGGATAACAGCTTGAAGCCCTATTCAGTGATGATATTACGCTGTCGTTGTCATCATCGTCGCTATCTGATTCCACGCTCTTTTTACTGTCGTACACTTCGCGATCGATCGCATTGTTATTTATTGTCGCGCCAATTCTAAATTCACGATCCATCGCATTGTTATTCATTATCGCGCCGATTCCCACTTCGCGAACCATCGCATTGTTATTTATTATTGCGCCGATTTCCACTTCACGATTGGCAGCCTCCTCGGTAGCCTCAGGACCAACACCGTTCCAAGGTCTGAATAACTGCATGCTACTCACGTCGTAAATCTGTATTTATTTAACGATATTGACACTCGACAATTCAGTGTTCAAACACCAACGGAACTCTGATTCTGAGATAAAGAAAACGTAATAATTCGATTCTCGAGTTTATCCGAGGATTAACCGGTGTAAAACTACGAAAAGTGAATATGCTGACAACAGGTTCAACTTCTCGAGAGTTATTACTTATTGTTAGTTTTGAGCTCTGCTGAGTGACTTATACCATATACTCCCGAGGGTTGCTATCGAGAGTGGTAGGGGTTGGACCTCACCTCTCGTTCTACCATTGAGGCATTTCGAAGCTACGAATCCTCTCTCTCTCGCGCTCATCTTGCGTCCGTATACCGCTACTCTTCTGCAACTGCGGCGGTGGTAGTGGTGGTGGAAGGTTCGGACGAAGGCTCAACCAGGGTGAGGTGGGTTTTCTTGTAGGCCTGCAAGAGGCGCATCGCTTGCGTGCCCTCTTGCATTTGCATATATATACAGGGTGCCATCTTTTATGTCGGTATGTAAACATTGAATAACTTTGACATTTATCAACCGATTGACTTGAGTAGACTTGTTTTTGAAACGTCAATTCAGTACAATTTTAACCATGAGTCGTCCACATCGCTTGGAATACGGCCAAACAGTCGCTCGAATGGTTGACACTGAACCTGATTTTTCGAAACAAATTTTGATGACCGACGAGGCCTATTTCACACTCTTTGATGTCGTTAACAAGCAAAATTGCCGCATTTGTGGAACGGACAATCCACACGAGATCCATGAAACACCATTGCATGACAAAAAGTGACTGTTTGGGCCGGCGTTTGCGCCAAAACCATCATTGGGCCATTTTTCTTCAGAGAAGGCGAAACAGTCGATGAGAATCGATATCCGTGGATGTTGGCTCATTATGTCCGCCCAGAAATGTGTGAAAAAGTTCTGGACAGTTACTGGTTTCAAACAATGCAGTTTCTGCAACGAAAATTCCTTGGACGTGTGATGTCAAAAAATGGCGGCATTGACCGGCCACCCAGATCTCCAGATTTGACCCCTCCGGACTTCTTTTTGTGGGATTGTTTGAAAAGCAAAGTGTACGCCAACAAGCCTCAGACCATTGATGAACTCAAGACAAACATTCGTGCCGAAATCATCGCTATGCCGCCCGAGATGCTCGAAAAAGTGATGGAAAACGCAGCAAGAAGGCACATTTTGCTTTGGCCAATAAAGGCGGCCACTTGATTAATGTTGTATTCAAAAGCTAGTCCAAATCAATTGTAAAGGACCAAATTTAATAAAAATACCTCATATATGGGAATCGGTTGTATCTTTTAAAAGTTATTCAATGTTTACATACCGACATAAAAGATGGCGCACCCTGTATTTCTTTGACGACGTTGGTGAATGTGTTATCATTATTGTTTGTTTGTTTTTGGCCGTATATATGTTTGTCATTTTGCCAGTATTGATGATCATTATGTGTGTTGTTTGTGCTTTGTTCGATTTCGAGTCGGATGAATTTGTATTTTTCCGTAATCTAGGATCTCTTTGATTTGAGTATCAATTTTTAAAGAGTTTTCTACTTCCTTGTTCCTATCGTAGGTATAGTTGTTGTTGTTGTTGTTGTTGTAATTGCTGGTTCTTCCCCAGTGTGTGGTTACCGAGTGTAGTCGTGGTGGCTTTATTGGTTGGTTTGGCAGTGGCGGGAACGATCTGGTGATTAGCGGCTCCCTCTGTGTTGCCCTTTGTTCAGGTTTCGGCTGCCTTTGTCTTCGTTGTCTTTCCATTTTTCTTTTTACGAGTATCTTGTATACTTCGCAGCTCGTTGAGTTTGCGGGGTGCTCCTGCCTGCAGTTTGTGCATTGTGGCTTTTCTTCTATTGGCTTGACGCAGTCCTTCGTCAGGTGTTTAACTACGCATTTGACGCATCGCGGCTCTCTGTGGCAGTGTGTCGTGCCATGGTTAAATCCTTGGCATCAGTAACACTGTGTTATTATTTTAGGATTTTTGTATTCGTCCCATTTAATTTTTACTGTGCAGACGTATTTGATTGTCCTTAGTTGCCTAGCGTCTATTGCTGGCTCGAATGATGTGAAGTAGGTCGCTCTATCCGGGTACCCGTCGCGTCCTTGATTCATCTTTTTGACTTTAATGGGCTTGAATCATGCAGCTGCTAGATCCTCGCTGATTTGAGCCTCGTCCATTGACGGTAATCCTTTGATGACACACTTTTTTTCCTTTTGATTTGCCGTTGCGTACATGTGGAAGTTTAATTTCGTTTCTTTGTACGAATTTTGTCAAGTTTCGAAATCTAGCTTGGTTTTGGGCTGGACAGTTATTGTGATGGTATTGAATTTTAGTTGTTCTTTTGTCGCTGTTGATGATATTTAGATGGATCCTTGCTTTATCTTCTCGTGTTAGGCCTTCGTTGTTGATAACGAGTGGATACATTTTTATGCGTGGACATACTATCGTCGTCTGTTTCGCTGTCCGAGAGACCGTCGAAGCGATTGCTGATGGGAACTACTACCTTTGTTGTATTTTGTTATTTATTTGTTGAGCTGCCGTCCTGAGTTTCGACCGCTCTCCTTTTATTTCCCGTTTTTCCCATTTTTGCTGGGCGGGGGTATTGTGTGGCCTCCACTGCAGCTGCCGGGATTTTTCTCCTTATGAGACAGTATTTCACTTTTGTATATAATGCTCTGGATACTTAGTTGCCTCTCCACTAGGTGAGCTCGCCACGACGGCTCGCGTGCGACTCCATGTTTTTTATCCTCCTTCTCGGACGCTTGGGTGCTCGTTTATAAAGGAGTAGGTGGTCGGTGGTTGGTCGAGAGAATCCGAGTGGGGTTGTATCCATCGCCGCGCTAATCACGCGTGAGTGAGCGTGCGTAGGTGGAGCAGCGTGGTGGAGGTTTCCGCTGACTCGCCAAACCACCCTCGGTCAGTGGTTGATCGGAACCACTACAAGGGGCAGCGGAGCGATCAGGCTAGCCTCGACTTCTCACCGACGCACCGAAAGCGCGAGTAGGGGTGGGGCTTCTTTTGCATTGTCATTGTATATAGAATTTCTTGTATTCTAAGTTTAAATCTGACTACAGTATAAATGCGATTTCTCACAATTGTAAGTAGGAAGATAACGTAGTAATATTTAACTCAGCATTATAAATGTGTAGATAACAATTGTCCATCCTTTTTATTTTGACAATATGTAGTGTAACGTAAATTTGCACCTCAACGTACCACGTTACCTATAGTCAGTCGGGGCTATTTTTCCTCCCTTTATTTCTTTCTCTTTCGAGTTGGGCGCCAGGCGCTTACGCGCCGAGAGGAAAAATGACGAGGTTGGTGACCAGACTTAGCCTAGGCTAGCTACAGCTGTTCAAGGCAGAGTGGGTGTTTCGGACTGCCAAGGTCAATAAAGTCAATAAAAATACAATCAATAAATAACACCAAACACAACAATAAAATAAAGTAAAAAAATAAAACAAAAAAATAATACAGACAACAACGCAAGTACGGGATTTACAGATGCCTTTCGGCAGATCGTTTATTAGGTTACAAAAAAAAAAGAAAATGACCACTGATTTAATAACATATCATAATAACAAAAAAAATGTAGAAGAAAATATCCCGTAAATTTAACCCTAGTTCTCAATGAATAGACCTAATTGCCTCGGCAGTATAAATTATCCCGGCATTCGCATCGTCTCTCTCGCTCTCATACGTTAATTTCAAACATTGGCAGGGCTCGACAACACGCGATCGGTCAAAGTCGACCAACAGGTTGCCTCGAAATTCTGCCCGCGATAGGGCCTTAACCGGACTAATCCCACATACACAAAATAACTATAATCACGGGACGCCGGAAGGTCACGTACGCGAAGCCTCTACTTGCTTGAATCATTGAACTTGAAAGTCGTCTGAAGGCAAAACCAAGAATAAATCGGTAACGAAGTAATGAGTAATGAACACCAATTATATAAAATAAAATAAAGAAACCATAATCTATACTATAATTCTTAAAGTGTGTATTTCCGTCCCTTAAACTCCTCCTACACGGAGCGTGCTAGGAAGGTAATCTTGGACATTTTGGAAAGGTCTCCGGATTTCTAGGTCAACGCAACTATTTTCAGCTCTTCAAGTTGAGTCCTTAAGGAGTTACGGACATTTGAATTTTCTAAGAGTATTATTGAATTTTAACGTTTAATTTTTATTTTTAAAAAAGCAAAGTTATTCTTCGTAGTAGGTATAGCTTGCGCTTTAAAAAAAAAGAAAAGGTTACTATGATACGGTGAACGGAAATGTCTGTTTTTGTTTGATTTGGTTTTATTTAAGGTAACGATATTAAAAATAAACCTGGGCGAAGCCGGGTACGATACTAGTTAAATAATAAAAGTAACGGACGATTTATCAATGCGAGATACGCTTCGAACCGTACTAATCTCTCGCGACCAAGTACAAAAGACGGGACGACGGCCGAGCACGCACCGCACAAGCTTACAAATGAAATAAAAGTCAATATAATTAAATAAGCGAAAATAATGATTTGAAGTTCAATATAATAAAATAAACCAAAGAAAATAAATAAGATAATGTAAGTCAATAAAAGTCGATTGTTCTGGAGAATCTGCGACGCGGTCTATAACGTTAAAATCCCTCACACTCAAACACACAATGGGATGACGTACTAACGCGCGCACGGTTTAACGGTCAATAAATATATAAGAATGACCAAGAAACAAAATGACTCAATCCTGGCTCTAACCGTCAAATGATCTCGATGTTACATCCTAATAGACGCAGTCGGTCCCGATACAATTTATACTCTGTGCGTGGCATACAAAAGTCACAGGTACGACCAAGCTCGAATAGACTTATCAGTCAGCGCACAATAAAATGATGGCGAAAGACCGTAGAAAGAAAGAAAGAAAGTTCACCGGGACGATGCTGCAGCGATGTTCGTCAAAAGTCCTTGATAAGTTCCAAAATCGTCACGAAATATCCTCCCGTTGGTTTAATTTTCCTTCTTCCAAAATAAATGCGGTATCGATGACTTGCGCCAATATATATAAATCCGGCCGACAGTGAAAACGGGACAATACCACGCTTGACGCTACATCCAGCTTACTCGACAGTCACCGGGAAAAATTATGATCCCCTCCTAACAAGCCAAACTCGGTTTATTGGGGGAATCGGTGTCGCTAGATGACCGCGACTAGCGCCTCAGCTGGACAACGCATAAATTAACAACAGATAATAACGATGCGTAGCTCAGTCCATCAGATGAACCCCATGAGATAGATTGCTGCTAGTAGATCATAACCGAAGATAGGTAGCAGCATATTGATTGTAGATGAACGTCGAGCGGGACAGCTGTATATCCCGACAGAGAGAGGTGTAAAATGTCTGTATCCTCGTTCCTTCGAGGGAGTTATCGGATCCCGAAGTCGGCAATCGGTGGGTATAATGCGCTCATCCTCTTCCTCTTTTTCAGTCCACCCGGTCATACAAATAAAAATATTAAAATACAACAAAAAAAAAATAAAGTCCGGCAATCTTCATATAGAGCCCTGCGAGATCGTGCTGGCAGCCGTCGTACGAGAAGGACGCAGCGTACGAATATCTTGCCACGTTACACCGCATTTCGTACTTGTACACCTGGTATATATATATTATTATAATTATAACACAGCTAAAGCGTCGTAACTATTAAAATGTCGCTGAGTTCCTCAAGGATTTACAAACTATATACGTTCCCAAGAGGAGCACTTCAGCTCTCAAATTAGACCTACTTCGCAGCTCGCGTTAAAAGCATTAGTGGAATGATCGACATTCGCATTTGCGATGAACGATCGTCCACGCCACAATTTATGGACTTATTACGTGGCGAGAATAAACGAACCGAACTCGAATGCTTCGTCAATGGTTTGCGTGAAGAACTAGCCACACACGTAGGTTATCGAAACCCGAAAACTCCCGAGGAAGTGATAGCTTACGTTTACAAAACCGAAGAGCTCCTTCTGAGTCGTAAAATCACCGCTCTGGACCGCGTCAAATTTGATTCAGCTCATCCTACTACGACTGTCTCTGACCTCGACTATACTAAACCTGAAGAGACTCGCGAAGTAACCGGTAACAATTTAAAGTTAGCCATGTGCCATGGTCATCGTCCCAGATCGCGTTCTAACAGCCTACAAACCAGGGTCCGCTACATTGACTCCAAACAAACCGAACCACGCTGTCACTATTGCAAGAAACTTCAGAGTCAAAAATGGGACGAAAATGGTACTCGCTATGAAAAACATATACGCGATGACTCGCGCTCTCGCTACGGCGATTGCAAACATCATGAACCGCGCTCTCGCTGCGATAATCGCAAACATCATGTCTCGCGCTCTCGAAATATCAGCCGCGAAACTGTCGAGTTTCGTCTCCGGGTCTGCGAACAAAAAGCATATATTCATCGTCAGAATATCGTCTTAAATTACGAACCACCCAACTCCCATCGTATCTACCGTGACTCTGAAAACGACCCGAGACGCGTCAATATTCTGGATCATTCTCGCGAAATAAGCACCACTAACCACCATCGCAGAAGCGATTACCGCTAACTTAGACAAAGATACCGCGGATCCTCCGATGACTCAAGCAATTCCAACAACGCACCCTTCGACGAAGAGCCATCCCACTCGAGGAATCGAAAATCGAAAAATGCTGATTCGTCCCGTGAAACCAACAGTATTTCCAGGAAAAATAGTCTCGCTATCAATCGCAAAACAGCGGAGCTGACAAATGAACTCCCGAAACCTTTAAACTCCGAGAGGGCTCGACGGAAAAGCGCGTTGTCGAGCGACAGATTGAAAGCGCTAAAACCGAAAGAGTCGAAATCCGTAAAGCCAACTTACGAAAAAGTCCCTACAAGGAAGATAGCGTACTCAGACTTGCTTTTTCAGAGCTGCTCGAGGGTAAAGTAATATTTTATGTCGATAACGGATGCGAAATACCATCTATTGAAAAAAAATGTCTCTCGGTCAATGTCAAAATTAACACAAAACTATTTATGAAATCGAAGGTGACACCAATGGCACGGTATATACTCTAGTTTCGGTAATTTTAACCGTTAATAATATGCTAATGGAATTCAACGAGGTACCGGACTCGTTTCGAATATCTGATGATGGCCTGCTCGGTCGCGACTTTTTCAAACAATACAAAGTAGACATAAACTGTCAAAACGGTTGGATAGCCCCGATTAACCCTTTCCAAATTATCCCCTTTTTAAACACTGAGATTTTAACTGTCCTGGCTGGATGTATAAATTGGTAAAATACAAATTACAAACAACCTTGCGACCGGTTGCGTGCCTAGAATCGAATTTACAAACGGTATATACTGCGGCGATGCTGTAGTTGGGAATCGCGACGGTACGGCACAACTATTTGTAATTAACACTAAGGATATAGATATAGATTTAGTCGTACCACGCGTATAATTAGAATAATTTATAGAGTATGAATATTTCGACTTAGAAGATTCCGAATGCACCAACAAGACTGCACTCATTGCCCTCACGACGTCTAAGAAACATGAATTATTAGATACTTATTGCCGCTACTACGCCTCGATCATCTTACAACCACCGAACATGAGCACGTGGTCGGCCTCATCGGAGAATTCCCGAAATTATTCCAACTATCTAACGAACTGCTCGGGGTCACTAATGTAGTAAACCACCAAATCCTTACATCAGACAACTTATCTAATAATACCAAACAATACCGTTTTCCTCACCACATGAAAGGCAGATAAGGTCTCATGTGAAAGACTTGTTGGAGAGAGACGTGATTCAACCATCTACTTCGCCATTCAATTCACCAATCTGGATCGTTCCCAAAAAGGAAGACTCTCACGAAGTAAAACGCTGGAGGATGGTGATAAACTACCGTGAAATCAATGAAAAAACGATAGCCGATGCTTACCCCTTGTCTAATATCACTAACATCCTAGATCAATTGTGAAAGGTTCGGTACTTCTCTGCATTATACCTCGTCTCGGGATTCCACCAGATTCCAATGGACTCCGAAGACCTCCACCTAGATCAATTGTGAAAGGCTCGGTACTTCTCTGCATTATACCTCGTCTCGGGATTTCACCAGATTCCAATGGACTCCGAAGACCTCCACCTCTAGTCCACACGGTCACTGCGAATTTAACCGCATGCCGTTCGAATTGAAGAACGGACCAGCGACTTTTCCAAGACTAATGGATCAAGTCTTGAGTGGATTTTAAGGCATCGAGGTGTTCGTGTATCTCGACGATATCGTCATTTACGCAACATCCTCGAGGGACATGAAAAAAAATTCAGACGCCTCGCTAAAACACTAATGAAGGCAGGTCTCTCCAACCTGACAAATGTGGTGTGACGTAGTCACAGACGACCAAGAAACAATTCAATAATAAAACACAAAGTTTATATAGAATGAAGAAAAAAATATTACTTTATTGAGAAAAATTAGGCTCCATAGAAGAGATAAAACACTGCGGATCTCCGGAACTAGAGCCGCGGTCCGGATACGTAGGACGTCACGGCTTCGGAATGTTCCCTCGCTGTTGAAAATAGCAGGTCAGCGACCAACTGACCCCGCTTCGGCAGCAAAGGAAATGCCTAGCCATCGTGGTGGGAACCTGTAACAAGACGAAATTTCATCAGAAGTTGAAATAAGAACAAACAAGATAAGAGAGTGGGAAAGAAAATGTGGTGGATACAAAAGAGGCTGCAACCGGAGAGAACTCTATTCTCCAGTAGAAACTCTGATCCAAGACAGTTCTCTCTTGTGCGCAGTAAATTATTTTTAAATTGTGGACCTATCACCGAACAATAGGGATCCAGGTACCAGAGGGTATAAATTAGGAATTAGACATGTGAAACGGTTTCAAAGAATCAAATAAATTCAGTTAAAGATAGAAAAATACTAGGATTAATTAAGTGCTAGAGTAAAATAGGAATCGGACACTAGAGAATAAGGAAGTAGACACTAAGAAGCCGAGTAGTCGATAGAAAGCGGGCATTATTAAGTGACAGACTCGATTAAGTGTAAGAGGAGTACCGAAAATGTTTTAGGAAAAATTTGGATAAAATAAGTAGAAATAAGTAGGATAGAATTAAATAAAAAAATTGTTGGCGCAACGGAACGGTCATTGGGATTAGACCAATTACGTGTTAGAAATTGACGAAAGAAAGCAGGAGTGGATTGCAGAAAAAAAGGAATGGAAATTTGCGACATCCAAGGAGAATTACAGCAATAATCAGGGTAGGGTTCACCCCATGGTATCGGAATAAGTATCCGCACCAAGGAGAGAGAGACTTTTTCGAGTAAACTTTGGGAAATTGTTAAGGAGGATCAGTTGGTGAGGGAAATTTGAGGCTCACCGTCAAACAAAATCCCAGGAAAATAAACTAGGGAACCAGAAGCCAGTAAAACAACCAGAGTGAAGAAAACAAATCTACCAGCTCTGTCAAGCACATCAGACCGAAGGGACACCGCTTCCCAGGACGATACGAAAAAAGAGGAAGTGAACAACTCACCTAGGCAGAAAACCAACGGGAACCATCGAGTGTCGAACCATTTTATCTGCCATGCATTTCTATAGAATTCACAAGTAAATAAAAAAAATCACTTGAAAACATAATCCAGTGTGGACACATCACGGCCTAAAATAAATATCATTCGTGATTCGAAGAGATTATCACCACGAAAAGACACACGAAAGATCCACGGAGATGGCACAAACACTACAGACAGAAGACGAACGGAAAATAGCGTTCAGATCGAAATATTTCCATTATTTCGAAACCGAGGTGACGCGAGCACGGACTCAACGTCTACAACAGCTGACAGGCGCGCCAGCAACAGGTCTCCAAGCACAGCGGACGGCGCATTTCAGCAGCCAAGAGGGCGCATATCGAGACGGACGTACTCGATTCCGCCTAGTTGTGGAGTTTGCCACCGATCCTGAGAGCGCACGAGTAGAAGGCCAAATATCGTCGAGGATAAAGAAGAGCAAGGAGCCTCTACACATATTATTACGTCGAAAATTGATTGTACGACTAACGGCGCCAACAAACCGAACATCGCATATTTCGTACCGATTGTTAAATAAACCCCACTTATACCTCCTTCAGAAGTCTATACTAAGTTTCTTCGTGTTCGAGCCCGAATTCTTCCCCCTAGAAGACAAACAATTATTGATAACGGGAAAATACCGTTACAGTGAGTACCTCCGCCCCGAGGTTGTTTACCTCAGCCATATAATCAATGCCGGCGGAGCTCAGCCAAACGCGAAGAAACTAGAGGCAGTAAAGGATTTCCCTATTCCTAAGAATCTAAGACTATCACGCAGTTTTGGGCCTAGTCGGTTACTACCGCCAGTTTATCGAGGATTTCGTAGCAATTGCTAAACCGCTCATGCGTTTGCTGAAGAAATCTATACCGTTCGTATAAGGAAACGACCAACAATATTCGTTCGAAATCGTGCGAGACAGACTATGCGAAGAACCGATACTTCAGCATCCCCACTACGACAGACCATTCGTCATCACTAGAGACGCCTCGGATTGCGTCTTGGATGCTATACTTAGCCAAGGTGAAATAGGTAACGATCTGCCGATCACATGCGCCTCTAGAACTCTGAATGTACCAGAAACTCGTTACGATGTCACAAAAAAAGAACTATTAGCCATCATCTATACCCTGGAAATCTTTCACTCATACATTTACGGTCGAAAATTTATCCTAGTAACAGATAATAAACCCTTGACTTGGCCGAAGGTCATACAAAAACGCTAACTCGCAGCTGCATCATTGGTCTGGTATTTTTCATGGTTGCAACTACAACATAAGGCACGAAAAGGGTTCACAAAATACAATCGCCGATACTGTTTCGAGGAACCCCGATTCACAAATGGCTGGCATTTGCGTGATTAACACTAAAGACCCCCACGAAAGTCAACCACCGACCAGAAACAAGCGTTCACACTCATCTGGCGTCTCGGACTCAGTCGTAGAATCCGAACTCTGGTGGGATGATGACGCGATACCAATCGGAATTCCTCGGCAAATCAGCACAAACCGGAATTGGGGAGGCACCAACTCCTCCACCCACAGGAACTGGAGAGACATCATCTTCACAAAGTCCTGCATCTGGGGAGGCATCAACTTCTTAACCCATCGGAACTGGGGAGGCATCATCTTCACAAAGTCCTGCACCTGGGTAGGCACCAACTCCTCCACCCACCGTAACTGGGGAGGCACCAACTCCTCCACCCCCCAGAACTGGGGAGGTTCACCGAACAACCAACGCTAGTAATTATGACAATATCTTCAGATCTCTAGCTTCTGAAGATGGCACGGCGTCCGGCGGTCCTATCTATGAACCGTCACAAACCCATGCCTCATCAGACTCGTTTACGGCCGGGGACCCATCGAACGACGGCGAATCAGACGTCGACCTCCCTCAGGCCCAACGCAATAACACAATTCAACTTAACGGCCACTACCACTCGAGACCACCAGATAGAAGCAAACTAAACTAAACGACATGGAACTGCGAAGACAAGGTCACTTCCATGCCGACACCCAACAACTGTCTCCACATAACTTCGGACAACATAGGCTCCCAGAACTCTAGCGTTATCTACTGGATCACACAAAAGCGAATAAACACCTCCAGGTCCTTCTCGTCTTCTCGGCCGACCACGTCCATCGTATCTAAGACCACCGGTCAGTAACCGGTTGAGGGGGGAGATGGACTCAACCAAGTCGACTTTTGCGATGCTTTCAGCAACAATAACCTTTCGTATAACTAACGCATTAGAATAAGCTTAGCCTAACCTTACACGTACGAACTTATATACAGGGTGCGCCATCTCAATCTGGTCGATGGAAGTATTGAATAACTCAGACAGATTTTAACCGACCAGCGTCGTACAACACGTTTCGTATAGGTTATTTCAGTACAATTTCAACCATGTATCGCTATACGCCGAAAGAACGCGCCGAAATAGTTTCGCTTTACATTGAAAATAATCGTTCAGTTGTGTCAACTCAGCGTGCGTATCGTAAAAAATATCGCGGACGTTCTGCGCCCAAAGGTGACACTATCCGTCATTGAGCTTCAAATTTCATGGAGCACGGGTCTGTAGCGAATCTCCAACATCAAGCTCGACCGCGTGCAGGTCGTTCAAATGAAAATATCCAAGCTGTTCGACAGAGTGTTGCAGAAAATCCAAATGTCTCATACCGCCGCCGGTCTCAGCAATTAAACATCAGTGGAACCACTTTGAGAAGGATTTTAAAGCAAGATCTTCACATGTTTCCGTACAAAGTGCAGTTGACTCAAAGATTATTGGAAACTGACAAGCCGCGACGCTTGGCTTACGCTAATAACGTTAGTCGAATGAAGGAAGCTGAGCCGGATTTTTGGGAGCGAATTCTGATGACCGACGAGGCTCATTTCACCCTCTCTGGCGCTGTCAACAAACAAAACTGTCGCATGTGGGGCACTGATAATCCTCATATTATTCACGAAACTCCATTGCACGATGAGAAAGTGACAGTTTGGGCCGGTGTTTGCTCAAAAACCACCATTGGACCATTTTTCTTCAGAGCTGGTGAAACTGTCAATGGGGATCGATATCGGTGGATGTTGGCACACTTTGTTTTACCACAAATGCGTGAAAAAGGTCTTAAGGAATTTTGGTTCCAACAAGATGGTGCGACATGTCACACTGCGCGCTCAACAATGGACTATTTGCGTCGGAAGTTCCCAGGACGTGTGATATCAAAGAAAGGTGATATTGACTGGCCACCAAGATCGCCGGATTTGACTGCACCGGACTTCTTCTTGTGGGGATTTTTGAAAAGTAAAGTCTATGCCAACAAGCCGAAGACCATAGAGGAGCTAAAAAACAACATTCGAGCCGAAATCGCAGCGATATCGCCCGAGACGCTGGCAAATACAATGAAAAATGCCGAAAAAAGAGCTCATTTTTGTCTCAGTAATAAAGGCGGACATTTGATCGATGTGGTTTTTGGAAACTAATGAAAATAAATTGTAATGAATCAAATTTAATAAAAAAATACGACTTTGTGAAATCTGTTGAAAATTCTCTAAGTTATTCAATACTTCCATCGACCAGATTGAGATGGCGCACCCTGTATAAAAGAGAAAAATGAATAAAACAACAATGCTATGTAGTTGAACATCCAACAGAAAAAATGTTCGCACTACAAGTATAGATCCAAGATATAATATAAATAGTAATAATTTTAGATAAAAAAAAGTATTCGTTGAATTAAAAAAATAAATACATAAATAAATAAAATAAATATATATATATACACATATATAAGATTGATTAATTAACGAAATAACTGAGAGATTCATTTAAGGCTTACAACTAAAGAGATTGCTGGAGCAAAAATTGTAAAAAAATTTCTTATTATTTAGGGTATAATTAAAGTCAAGTTTGTATATAATGATTTTAACCTACGAAAAACGAACAGGTACAGTTAGATGCGGTAATACACAAAAAAAGAGAACACGTTAACGTTTTTGTATAAATTCTTTAATTCAATCGCTTTTCTACCAATACAGTTATATACTCATACATATGAATACAACGAAAATAAAGAGAGAGGGATATATTGTCACCAATAGAAATAGTAATAGTTTAAGAACAGCGACAAGTCAGATTAACAATAAGCCTAGACACAATAATTGATGATAATAGCAATAAAACCGACATAAATAATGTTAACACACATATCATAAAATTCAAATTCAATAAAGAACGACTTCGAACTTTTGATTTACCAAAGACATTCTCAGAAAAAAGTTGTAACATGTCGTGCGTCACACTCGTGTTAAATAACGGAATTGCAACCATGCAGCACAATGAAGAATTGGCTGACGCCGCCACGACTCTCGAACTCAGTATCGCGGAACACGAACTTAACACCGTCATACTCACCGACGCTATTTTGTTCGCAAAACGAGGACAGTTATATTCTCGCTTAATGCCACTATTACAAGTGTTACAGGGAGCAAAAGCTATCCAACATGAAAGACCAAAATTCGAATTCCGTTTTCCACTCAAAATTGAGTCGACTCCAGACTTGCTAAAATTCTCCATAATTACCATATATAACTCCAAAGGAAAATTGATTTATATACATAATATCGGTACCACTATTGAGCTTGACGTCATATACGATATTCAGAAACATCCCGGTACCAGTTATCCAATATCAGGCGGCCCAAGGAACGAGTTTCGCATTTGTTAAACCATCCTTGGAAATCACAGCCATTTCCGATAATTACGAGACTTACTTCCGACTCGAATATGAACACCTGCGTCGATGCAAATCCTCCAGCGAACGATTTATATGTAAATACACGAACGTCATGTTCTGCAGAGATAAGCACAGCGACTGCGAGGTCAAGATCCTGACTGGACCCCGCTTCAAAGATATCGCATCCTGCAAGGTCCACATCATCGTCAGTACCCACACATATTGGTCCTCTGTACACGACGCAAACCAATGGCTCTTTTCATGCGCAATTTCAGAAACGCTACACTTCAAATGTCACAATTCTGAACCTCTGGCTATCACCATCCATAACACCGGCACTTTCCACTTACGTCCACGCTGTGGAGCTACCACCTCTCCGATAGCCGTTACGTCGATTGACGTCATATTTACATCGGTAATATCCGAACCGTGTTCCGGTTCACGATGGAACAGATTTTCAGATTATTATTAAACGAGCCCGAGATCTATTAAAACACAAAAGGTCCCAATGGAGAATCCATTAACTCGAAACCATCGGTGCATACTAATTCCTCGGTCTGGAACCGCTCTAGGCCTGGAATCTTGCAATTCCGAGTCCCTTCTTTAATAATCCAGAATATTCATAATTTTTGGCAAAATTAATTGAAGTAATGAAAATCGTACAATTCGGAGTCACTTTCTTCATAATTTGCAATATTTATACCTTTTGGCAAAATTAATTCAAGAAAGGGAAATCACACAATTTTTATTTTCTACTTCACAGACCGTCATAAGATTAGCCTTCCTACATTCGAACGTTCATTAATTTTTATATTCGAGATGCTAGCCATTCCGAACTTTGAACGCTCGATATATAGACCCCCCACCAGAACAACATTTTTTTGCGAAAGCAAAACTTTATCTACGAGGAAGCACAATAAAAAGTATAATTTTCATAACCGTTCATTTGACAATTTTATATATTTTTCAAAAGACTCTGGTAACGGTGCATCGAAGTTAACGAAAATGTATAAGTATTCGTTCTGTTACGTACCTTATTTTTTCACTCTTCGTTTCCTTTTGTTACTGGTGAAAACATCCTTCCGCGAAATAGATATTCGTAGAGATTTGTTCGAAGACTGGGAACGACCTCGAGTCATTATACCCGCTGCCGTTGGTGAACCAATGATAGTGATGGTTTCACTGCTTCGACGCCGCAAAAAGACTCTTGCTCGCGACTCTGCCACACCTCTCACTTTCTTCGACCTTTTCCACGTATAGTAGTGGTCAATGATTTCCATCTGCAAATATTATAAACAAAAACACAACATTATTAGAAAATCATTATTTATAATTGTCCAAACTGTAAAAAGTCAATATATTAAATTATTAAAATTCGATTTTAATCCTTACCGTGGTCTTATGTGATGAGTAATTTTTTCTTATCGCGAAGAAATCCTTTTTAAATTCCGTCAATCCTTTTTCGAATAGAGTCTGAAAATATTAAAATACATTATTAATAATTTTAACTTGCTACAACGAAATGAAAATTTTTTAAATAAAAAATATGTCCTAGAAAGTATAACCAACGCTTACCATACGGACAATGTATGGCCTGGTATTGGGTAAACATGCGTCGGGAGTTAAAATTTGCCCTGATCCTGGCCCAATGTCATTGCCATTATTCAACCAATATTTAAGTGAGCTTAGGCATGCAGCGATCTACTGATTTTCGGCCAGTGTTGGATAGGTAACGGCGAACGATTGTTGGTGATCTTCTTTAATAATCCAGAATATTCATAATTTTTGGCAAAATTAATTGAAGTAATGAAAATCGTACAATTCGGAGTCACTTTCTTCAGAATTTGCAATATTTATACCTTTTGGCAAAATTAATTCAAGAAAGGGAAATCGCACAATTTTTATTTTCTACTTCACAGACCGTCATAAGATTAGCCTTCCTACATTTGAACGTTCATTAATTTTTACATTTGAGATGCTAGCCATTCCGAACTTTGAACGCTCGATATATAGACCCCCCACCAGAACAACATTTCTTTGCGAAAGCAAAACTTTATCTACGAGGAAGCACAATGAAAAGTATAATTTTCATAACCGTTCATTTGACAATTTTATATATTTTTCCAAAGACTCCCGTAACGGTGCATCGAAGTTGACAAAAATGTATAAATATTCGTTCTGTTACCTAGCTTATTTTTTCGCTCTTCGTTTCCTTTTGATACTGGTGTATACATTCTTTCGCGAAACGGGTACTCGTGGAGATTTGCTCGGTTTGTTCGCAGACTCCGAACGACCTCGAGTCATTATACCTGCTGCCGTAGGTGAACCAATGATGGTGATCGTTTCACTACATCGACGTCGCAAGAAGATTCTTGCTCGCGACTCTGCCAAACCTCTCACTTTCTTTGACCTTTTCCACGCATAATAGAAGTCAACGACTTCCATCTGCAAATATTATAAACAAGAACACAAAATAAATAGAAAATCATTATATATAATTGTCCAAACTGTAAAGAGTCAATATAGTAAATTATTAAAATTCGATTTTAATCCTTACCGTGGTCTTGTGTGGTAAATTTTTTCTTATAGCGAAGAAATCCTTTTTAAATTGGATCAATGCTTTTTCGAATAAAGTCTGAAAATATTAAAACACATTATTAATAAATACGTATTTTAAACCGTAGAACACGATAGAACCCTCAGAATCAAGCATGGAGGGGCGGAATGTTAGCAAATCTACGTTTGAACGCAAAAGTTTCGCGTTGCTTTTCGTCGATTTTGTCGATCAACTACGCATCCGGCTACTGTCCGGTGTAGACGCTTGCCAAATTGATTCTATGCTTTGCGGAAATAGGTCAATCTTGTGTATTTTGAACCGTAGAACACGATAGAACCCTCAGAATCAAGCATGGAGGGGCGGAAAGTTAGCAAATCTCCGTTTGAACGCAAAAGTTTTGCGTTATTTTCGTCGATTTTGTCGATCAGCTACGCATCCGGCTACTGTCCGGTGCAGGCGCTTGCCAAATTAATTCTATGCTTTGCGGAAATAGGTAAATCTTGCGTATTTTGAACCGTAGAACACGATGGGACCCTCAGAATTAAGCATGGAGGGGTGAAAAGTTAGCAAATCTACGGTTGAACGCAAAAGTTTCGCGTTATTTTCGTCGATTTTGTCGATCAGCTACGCATTCGGCTACTCTCCGGTGCAGACGCTTGCCAAATTGATTCTATGCTTTGCGGAAATAGGTCAATCTTGCGTATTTTGAAACGTAGAACACGATAGAACCTTCAGAATCAAGCATGGAGTGGCGGAAAGTTAGCAAATCTACGTTTGAACGCAAAAGTTTCGTTTTATTTTCGTCGATTTGGTCGATCAGCCACGCATTCAGCTACTGTCCGGTGCAGACGCTTGCCAAATTGATTCTATGCTTTGCGGAAATAGGTCAATCTTGTGTATTTTGAACCTTAGAACACGATAGAACCCTCAGAATTAAGCATGGTGGGGCGAAAAGTTAGCAAATCTACGTTTGAACGCAAAAGTTTTGCGTTATTTTCGTCGATTTTGTCGATCAGCAACGCATTCGGCTACTGTCTGGTGCAGACGCTTGCCGAATTGATTCTATGCCAAATTATTCTGCCAGAGAGTTAGAGAAAGAGTATGGACGAGCCATTGAGCGACATTTTTGAAAATCCGTTCACCGATGATGGGAAACTAGTCTGCCAAAGGGTTTGGGAAAGAGGTAAATACCTTCTTTCTGTTTTTGTTACTGGAAGGGCTCGAGGATTCAACTCAGTACGCCTGCGGACAAGAACAGGTGTGTGCTCCGTTATTTAATTATCCACTCCCATTAATTCTAGACTATTAGCGTTACCCAGAATGCACCACGTGGAGGTTGTCTAGCTCGCATTCCTTTTTTTTTTGTTTTTTGTTTTTTTTTCTGTTTTTTTTTGCTTTTCCTTTTTTTCTGTTTTTTTTGCTTTTCGTTTTTTTCGGTTTTTTTTGCTTTTCGTTTTTTTCTGTGTTTTTTTGCTTTTTGTTCTTTTTCTGTTTTTTTTTTGCTTTTTGTATTTTTTTAGTCGTAGTCATAGTTATTTTATTATCCATGTTTTTGCCTCATGTGGGTCTTCAAATTGTCCGACCGTCTGAAAATTCGTTTACAATTTAGACACACGAATCTCGCTCTCCCGTGTTGAGTTTTTTCGTGCCGCAGCATGTTTGAATGTGAAGAAAATTTCGTATGACACCTTCGGCATCTCCACGTCTGAAAAGAATAATTGAGTTCAAAAGTTATAAGCCTCCCGTGAGCCATGCGAAACGTTACAAAACAAAAATGTCTGTTCGTTCTAGAAGAATCTGGGGTATAAATCCGATCCCGCTCGAATTAGCGACACATTTTGCACTATTGTGCAAACTCGATGTTCTTTTTCCTGTTTTTTATTATCGAACGTACCTCCTTCGATTGTTCAAGCTTCTTCCGCTTCGGCGGTGAGACACTCTCGCCCGAGCTCAATACTCTTGGAATATACTTCTTCTTTTTTCACCGACATTTGGCATGAGCCGAGCCAGCGCAGATGCCACTTTCGCTGCTTTCTCCGTAACGTGTTCTACTTGTTGTTTGAAGCTAAGTCGTGCATCCAGAATCACCCCCAGGTACTTTATGTATGGCTGGGATCTGATCACGTGTTCTCCAACTGTTAACTCAATTGTTTCGATCTTCTTGCGACTTGTAATAAGCAAGGCCTCTGTTTTGTGTTCGGCTAGTGTGAGTCCCGATGCTCTCATCCAGTGCTGAATCCGATTGTATGCGTCTTCGAAGACCCGTTGGATTTCTTCCAGAAATTTGGTTTCAACGACTACCATTGCATCGTCAGCGAAGGCCGTCAGGTAGGCTCCAGTTGGTAGTTCCAGCTTCAACAGCCCGTCGTACATGATATTCCACAGGAGTGGTCCGAGTACCGAGCCCTGTGGAACGCCACCTGTGACTTGATACTCTTTCGGACCTTCTTCGGTATTGTATTTGAGGAATCTACCACTGAGGTAGCTTTTCACCATTCTCATCAGATAAGCTGACACCTCCAGTCTTTCCAGTGCCAAGCAGATCTAGTCCCACTTGGCCGTATTAAAAGCATTCTTGACGTCAAGCGCCACCGTCAGGCAGTATTTTTTGGAACCTCCTTTCCATCGTTTTCCGGCTATTGCTTTTCTGGCCTTGTTGACCACGCGTTCTATTGCATCCAGCGTTGAACGTGACCTTCTGAAGCCTTATTGGTTGTCCGCAAGGGAGTTTCCAGTTGCGGTTTCCATCCGGTCGTGTATGATGCGCTCTTGTGTTTTCCCAGCTGTGTCGAGCATGCATAACGGACGGTATGATGACGGGTCGTCCGGTGGCTTTTTCCCTTTAGGCAGTAAAACCAATTTCTGCCACTTCCATCGATCGGGGAAAACTCCTTCTTGTAGGCATGCATTATACATGCTTAGAAACACGTTTGGTGCTGCCTTGATAGCTGCTTTCAATGCGACGTTTTGGATACTGTCCATTCCGGGTGTTTTCTTGTTCTCGATCTTGCTACAAGCTCGGAGTAATTCCTCTCGGGTAATCAACGGTATTACATCGTTGTTTACATTTTCTGGTTCATGGATCCTCTGGGGATCCTCTGGGGCTAAGAGTTCACGCTTTCCTGCTGCTTGGGTTCAGTGGCGACCTCCATAGTGGGAGGACCCCCTGCTAACGTCTGCGTGCCCGCCTCCCGTACAGGGCACTTCGGATCAGGAGCACTTCCCTCCTGTAATTTCGCGAGCCGGTTGAACGTAATACGAATTGCATTCACCTTCGTCTTTATGTCCCCATGGACATTATTCCTCGGTCTGATGTATTCGAGAAGGTCGTTGATCTGCTCACCGAGCTTATCCAACTCATCCTTTTTCTTCTGCACCTCAATTGGTTGCTGTTTGTTTTTTCCGGTCATTATCATTTCTGTTCCCACGAGTGCCTAGGTCATAAATGTCCACCCCAGCAGAGCCTGGTTACTGGGGTAAGGCCACTTAAATACACCTGGGGTTGGGCCAGTTGCCCCAGGGGAACCGTCTGAGACATTTCTCCCAAATGCCACGCAGCCCTCGGCACGGTGTCTCACGCCTTAGCTTGGGTTTGTGTTTTGGTCCGCGGGGGTTATTTTATTTCACCCCTACCCGCCGTCCATTTGTGAACGATGAGCCTTCCCCTATCCGCCACCCGGGGACGCGCCATATGGCAGTATCACCTCTGCGCAACGGACGCGCGCGCGCGTGTGTGGTTCCCTCATCAACTCCGATGGCAGCTTCGAGGCTTCTGAGACCTTGATGGTAGGTAGATTCGCAGGTTCGTCACAAGAGCTCGGCCGTGGCCTGAGGAGGTGCCCACGATGTATCTAGAACATTTCATAGTGCATACAGAATTTAGTCGCCGCATTTTCGGCGAAACGCTACTTCAAAAGTTTTGGTAAAATGTCTTACCATCACGTAAGCTATTCGCTTCATCGCGATCTCGCGATACGCTACGACCTCTTCAGGGCTAAATAAATCGGTGACGTCCAGATCCCCGCTTGTAAAAATTTGATTCAGTACTTTCTGAAAGTGGAATTGTATCGAAAATCATTCATTTGGGGTACGTTACGTTTCGGCGCGAGCTGATTCGGCACTGGGACGTTTTTACAGCGCCGATCTGTTTCCTCCGTTTGCTAGATTCAGCGTCATGAATCAATGATACTACAGTATTTTTTTAATATGGATATTTAACATACTCGTGAGAACCGGGCAACAAACAAGCACTGGTGAATCCCACACGAATTCGGATCGTCCTGGCCCATGGCGCTTAATTGCTGAAAGAATCATATGAATGAATTATATGACCTTACGTTAACCCCGTGATTTTAATATCTATATATAATAATCAACAACATACCAGCCATACAAGAAACACAAAGGACGGATTATAACAAATACTGTAACGGAACACACCCTCTCGATCCTTCGATCATTTCCAAATGCTCCTCCTTAACAATGCCTATGCGGTCGAGGAGCATGGCAATTTTATTTTAATTAATCACAAACGAGCGCTGGGGTGGGATCCTGAGCAAACCACAGGGCAGACGGTACGGCAACCGAAAAGTAACCATGTTCAAACTGTTTCTCGCGATTTTTATTCAAATGAATGAAGTTTGCCTGCAATTATCTTACCTAAGATGGTTATATTACCATCAACATTTATTGGTTCACCGCGTAATATGTTGCAAAATTATCAAGATGCCATGGCTATCGTTAGAACGTACCGTAAACCTGATCTTTTTGGAACGATGACGTGTAATGAAAAGTGGCGGGAAATCACAGATAATCTATTACCGGGACAGCAAACCTCTCATAGACCAGACATCTGTGCGCGAGTATTCAACATCAAAAAAGATTTTTTAATTGTCTTGATTGTTCAACAGAAATAGTTTGGCGAAGTGATGGCTTGGGTCTACCCAGGCCTGAGTTTGAGATTTCAATAAAATTCATTTTATTGTGTTGAGGAATCCGTAAAGTTTATTGAGGATTTGGATCGAGCGGGGAATAACTAAAAACACTTTTGCACTTCGTTAGAAATTCGAAAAGAACCAAATTAGAGTTGCTTTTATTTTACTATTCAAGAGCACAAAAAAAACAGTAATTTCCAGCCGAAACAAAATTCTTGTTAGAATCCGAAAAGTCTCAGAGACAGCACCGTGTCGATCGTTCTATGATCACCGGTTTCTCTTCCGTACATGAGAGAAGCGAATTAGAGAGTGAACCCGTTGCTTCAGTGAGAAGCGAGGAGAGAGCCCGAGAAAAAGGAGAGAGAGTTCTCTGATTGGAGAATTGTCGTCACCTTACGCTTCTAAACTAATTCTTGACGGCTAGCGATAAGAGCTCGTCAAGGAGTTAGCGAGGAACCCGCGGGGAAGAGTAATCTTCCGAAAATTCCCGAATAATAGCACGGTCCGAAGCCGAGGCGAATCGGAGATGCTCGATAATTATCCAACATATTGAAATCTCGAAACGTTTGAATACATAAAAGAAAAACATCAATTACACTGCCAAAACGGATGGGAAGAAACTACAATAACAAACTAAAAGAAAAAAAACCAACGATATTGCATGAACTCACTTTTATCTCTCCGAGATTCGATATAGCGCGACGTAAATTAGACGCTATCGTCAATCGCTTCTTTGCGGATATATAATTTTTCAAGCTGTCATATATAACGCAATCTCTGAAAAACAAAATGAACGCACATTAATACATTTTTTTTCACACACCTGCATGCAAAGTCTAGACTTTCTTCCGTGATGTCATGCTCATTTTTAATACTCACGTTTTGTCGCCGTGCTTGAAAAATAGGTATCCCGTGAAATGACTGGAATTATAAGAGCAGATCAATGCAAATTATAATTTTGCAGAGGTCGGAGCGGTGCCGCAATTTTGCATTCTATGAAATACGTACTTGCGTGTGCACCCACACATATAAAATAATTTGTTCCTCCGGTGGACTTCCCTCAGTCTGTCGACGTTTTGCCGCACCAGCTGATCTGAGCCGGGTTTCTCCGCCGATGTTAAGGTCGTGAGGACCATAAAAGGCACGACGTGTAGGCAAATATTGATGCGGCGGAGGGACGCTGCCTCGATCTCCATGCAAAATTGTATAGCATCGTCGACGACCAGGTCCTTCCGCCGCAAATCGTCGATGTCCTTCCAATTCAAGGAGCGAGCCAGCTGGCGGAGTGGAGATGGCCACTCGTCGATGCCCCCCAAGTTGGGGAACAATTCTGAGACGGGACCCGGTGGCTACAAAAAAGGCGGAAAATTGAAATTGTCAAAGTATCAGGAGTACAAATTGAAAATGCGGGATTTTTTTCTATTTTTGAACGTTTTTTCTGAAAAAATGGTAACAAATGAATTATTCAAAGTATTGTCCATCGCTAGCCACAACTTTTTCCCATCTTTCTGGCAATTTACGGATACCGTCGCGAAAAAATTCGGCCGGCTTGGCTGCTATCCAGTCATCGACCCATTTTTGGGCTTCTTCGTAAGAATGGAAGCGCTGGTCAGCTAGGCCATGTGTCATCGATCGGAAAAGGTGGTAATCGGAAGGAGCAATATCTGGGCTATACGGCGGGTGGGGTAAGACTTCCCATTTCAGCGTTTGTAGGTATGTTTTGACCGGCGCTGCAACATGTGGCCGAGCGTTGTCATGTTGCAAAATTACTTTGTCGTGTCTTTGCTCGTATTGTGGCCGTTTTTCTTTGAGTGCGCGGCTCAAACGCATCAATTGAATTCGGTATAGTGCTCCTGTGATGGTTTCGTTCGATTTCAATAGCTCATAATACACCACACCCAGCTGGTCCCACCAAATACAGAGCATGAGCTTGGCGCCGTGAATATTTGGTTTGGCCGTCGATGATGATGCATGGCCGGGGTAACCATATGATTTTTTGCGCTTCGGGTTATCGTAATGGACCCACTTTTCATCACCAGTGACAATGCGATGCAAAAAACCCTTCCGGTTTTGCCGTTCGAGCAGCAGTTCGCATGCAAAAAAACGGCGCTCGACGTCTATCGGCTTCAGCTCATACGGCACCCAATGTCCTTGCTTTTGGATCATTCCGAGGGCTTTTATACGATGGGAAATGGCTTGTTGTGTCACTCCCAATGAATCTGCGAGCTCTTGTTGAGTTTGACACGAGTCTTCATTGAGTATTGCCTCCAATTCAGCATTCTCAAACTTTTTCACTTGGCCCGGCCGCTCTTTGTCCTCAACGTCAAAATCACCACTTCTAAACCGCACAAACCATCTCTCGCACGTTGAAACCGATGGAACATGACTCGGATAAGCCTCGGAGACCAATCGATGTGCTTCAGCAGCACTTTTCTTCAAATTAAAGAAGTAAATTAAAACTTCCCGCAAATGCTGTTTTGTTGGCACGAAACTCGACATATTGAGAGCTCAAAAAAACTATGAATTTGACACTGCGACAAATTGACACATACTGAAAATTAAAGCTATAAGACGTAGCTTTGATATGAACATAGTCACAGTACTGCCTGATGCGTATAGCGTTAGTAACGCCATCTGTTATCAAACCCGCATTTTCAATTTGTACCCCTGATATGTATTTCCCAAATTCAATTCTATCTCCTCGACGGATAATTTCCCAAAACATTGTCTCGTGATAACATACAATAATTGTCACGAACGGGTCGCCGTCTGCAGGACCATCCTCCAAACATGAAATATCATCGATCTAAGATGTGATAAGATGAAGCCACAAAGAAAAAACAAAGGGTAAACGTGTTTTTAGTTTGCAGGCTCAATGGATTGTATTTTTATAAGACTTGTCAATGTTACTAACTTGAATTAAGGTTGACGCAGCTCCTTTAATCGGATCGCGCTTGAAACTGTGGAAAGAGATTGTTCCCAACCATAAGTTAAAATTAATATCGAATACCAATCAATAAAAAATATACAATACCTGGTCCGATCAATTGTTAATTTCGGCACGGACAATCGGTCAGTTGACTGTTGGACTCTCATCAAGATCTTTGTCACATATTTTTCATACTGCAGTGAACGGCAGTCTCAAACTCTTGCCGAGACTCTTGCCAATCTTGATGGAAGGCTGTCAGTTACTATCCGTGACGTTTCATATAAATGACTGTTTCAGACAACAATTCACAGCAATAGCAGCAACGCGCAACAAAAAAAATAACTTGTAGCGACACCTGTGAGTTAACAGCGAGTGTGTACAACGAGGAGAGTACAAGTGTAACGAGGACTCTGCCTCTCTCTGCTCCGAAATTGAGAGACGGCGGTGGATACTGAGCTCGTGCTCCGAAAGCGTTCTACTACTGTGAGACTTCCGATATGAACGGAAGTAATGCCGACGGGCATTTTGACACCTTACGAACTAAATATATTTTATACGCTCCTAGGAGTATGCAACCCGTCGTGATGAGGTATATGTAGCTGGGACACCCTGTACATGGCTTCCTACGATTTCCTAAAAACACACAAACTTTTTTTTCTTTTTGTATTTTTTTAGTCGTAGTCATAGTTATTTTTTTACCTACGTTTTTTTCACCTATGTTGCATCATGTGCGTCTTCAAATTGTCCGACCGTCTGAAATGTCGTTGACAATTTGGACACACGAATCTCGATCTCCCGTGTTGAGATCTTTCGTGCCGCAACATATTTGAGTGTGTAGAAAATTTTTTATGGCACCTTCGGCATCTCCACGTCTGAAAAGAATAATTGAGTTCAAAAGTTATAAGCCTCCCGTGAGCCATGCGAAACGTTACAAAACAAAAATGTCTGTTCGTTCTAGAAGAATCTGGGGGATAAATCCGATCCCGCTCGAATTAGCGACACATTTTGCACTATTGTGCAAACTCGATGTTATTTTTCCTGTTTTTTATTATCGAACGTACCTCCTTCGATTGTTGAAGCTTCTTCCGCTTCGGCGGTGCGACACTCTCGATCGGGCTTGATGCTCTTGTAATATTCTTTTTTCTAATAGGATAACAAATATTGAGTTAATTAAAAAATCATTAGCGAAAGATTGTAAAAGATTGTCAGAATATTTACTAAGTGGGTTTTTACTCACGGCCATGTTTTTCTTATAAGCGAATATGATTTGTCTCTATTAACAAAAACAGGTTCTTCTTTCTTTTGGACCAAAACAGACAAATTATTAGATTTTGCTTCCTCAAGGAAGCTTTGTTTTAGTGAAAAAAATTGTTTTCGAGATTTTGTTGTCAGGGTGTTCAGAATGTTCCAAAACGTCGAAAAAACGCATCTAGAAAAAAAGTCCGGACGTGCGCGCGCGTGTGTGTGTATGTGTGTGTGTGTGTGTGTGTGTGTGTGTGTGTGTGTGAGAGAGGAAGCGTTATGACACAGTAGTTGTCAGCAACTAAAGTCATACCATTATGGGCGATAGCCGGAATTGCGCCGTTGCTGATTTCCTCATCAACTCCGACGGCAGCTTTGAGGCTTCTGAGACCTTGATGGTAGGTAGATTCGCAGGTTCGTCACAAGAGCTCGGCCGTGGCCTGAGGAGGTGCCCACGATGTATCTAGAACATTTCATAGTGCATACAGAATTTAGTCGCCGCATTTTCGGCGAAACGCTACTTCAAAAGTTTTGGTAAAATGTCTTACCATCACGTAAGCTATTCGCTTCATCGCGATCTCGCGATACGCAACGACCTCCTCAGGGCTAAATAGATCGGTGACGTTCAGGTCTCCGTTTGTGAAAATTTGATTGAGTACTTTCTGAAAGTGGAATTATATCGAAAATCATTCATTTGGGGTACGTCACGTTTCAGCGCGAGCTGATTCGGCACTGGGACGTTTTTACAGCGCCGATCTGTTTCCTCCGTTTGCTAGATTCAGCGTCATGAATCAATGATACTACAGTATTTTTTTAATATGGATATTTAACATACTCGTGAGAGCCGGGCAACAAACAAGCACTGGTGAATCCCACACGAATTCGGATCGTCCTGGTCCATGGCGCTTAATTGCTGAAAGAATCATATGAATGAATTATATGACCTTACGTTAACCCCGTGATTTTAATATCTATATATAATAATCAACAACATACCAGCCATACAAGAAACACAAAGGACGGATTATAACAAATACTGTAACGGAACACACCCTCTCGATCCTTCGATCATTTCCAAATGCTCCTCCTTAACAATGCCTATGCGGTCGAGGAGCATGGCAATTTTATTTTAATTAATCACAAACGAGCGCTGGGGTGGGATCCTGAGCAAACCACAGGGCAGACGGTACGGCAACCGAAAAGTAACCATGTTCAAACTGTTTCTCGCGATTTTTATTCAAATGAATGAAGTTTGCCTGCAATTATCTTACCTAAGATGGTTATATTACCATCAACATTTATTGGTTCACCGCGTAATATGTTGCAAAATTATCGAGATGCTATGGCTATCGTTAGAACGTACGGTAAACCTGATCTTTTTGGAACGATGACGTGTAATGAAAAGTGGCGGGAAATCACAGATAATCTATTACCGGGACAGCAAACCTCTGATAGACCAGACATCTGTGCGCGAGTATTCAACATCAAAAAAGATTTTTTAATTGTCTTGATTGTTCAACAGAAATATTTTGGCGAAGTGATGGCTTGGGTCTACCCAGGCCTGAGTTTGAGATTTCAATAAAATTCATTTTATTGTGTTGAGGAATCCGTAAAGTTTATTGAGGATTTGGATCGAGCGGGGAATAACTAAAAACACTTTTGCACTTCGTTAGAAATTCGAAAAGAACCAAATTAGAGTTGCTTTTATTTTACTATTCAAGAGCACAAAAAAAACAGTAATTTCCAGCCGAAACAAAATTCTTGTTAGAATCCGAAAAGTCTCAGAGACAGCACCGTGTCGATCGTTCTATGATCACCGGTTTCTCTTCCGTACATGAGAGAAGCGAATTAGAGAGTGAACCCGTTGCTTCAGTGAGAAGCGAGGAGAGAGCCCGAGAAAAAGGAGAGAGAGTTCTCTGATTGGAGAATTGTCGTCACCTTACGCTTCTAAACTAATTCTTGACGGCTAGCGATAAGAGCTCGTCAAGGAGTTAGCGAGGAACCCGCGGGGAAGAGTAATCTTCCGAAAATTCCCGAATAATAGCACGGTCCGAAGCCGAGGCGAATCGGAGATGCTCGATAATTATCCAACATATTGAAATCTCGAAACGTTTGAATACATAAAAGAAAAACATCAATTACACTGCCAAAACGGATGGGAAGAAACTACAATAACAAACTAAAAGAAAAAAAACCAACGATATTGCATGAACTCACTTTTATCTCTCCGAGATTCGATATAGCGCGACGTAAATTAGACGCTATCGTCAATCGCTTCTTTGCGGATATATAATTTTTCAAGCTGTCATATATAACGCAATCTCTGAAAAACAAAATGAACGCACATTAATACATTTTTTTTCACACACCTGCATGCAAAGTCTAGACTTTCTTCCGTGATGTCATGCTCATTTTTAATACTCACGTTTTGTCGCCGTGCTTGAAAAATAGGTATCCCGTGAAATGACTGGAATTATAAGAGCAGATCAATGCAAATTATAATTTTGCAGAGGTCGGAGCGGTGCCGCAATTTTGCATTCTATGAAATACGTACTTGCGTGTGCACCCACACATATAAAATAATTTGTTCCTCCGGTGGACTTCCCTCAGTCTGTCGACGTTTTGCCGCACCAGCTGATCTGAGCCGGGTTTCTCCGCCGATGTTAAGGTCGTGAGGACCATAAAAGGCACGACGTGTAGGCAAATATTGATGCGGCGGAGGGACGCTGCCTCGATCTCCATGCAAAATTGTATAGCATCGTCGACGACCAGGTCCTTCCGCCGCAAATCGTCGATGTCCTTCCAATTCAAGGAGCGAGCCAGCTGGCGGAGTGGAGATGGCCACTCGTCGATGCCCCCCAAGTTGGGGAACAATTCTGAGACGGGACCCGGTGGCTACAAAAAAGGCGGAAAATTGAAATTGTCAAAGTATATGTATTTCCCAAATTCAATTCTATCTCCTCGACGGATAATTTCCCAAAACATTGTCTCGTGATAACATACAATAATTGTCACGAACGGGTCGCCGTCTGCAGGACCATCCTCCAAACATGAAATATCATCGATCTAAGATGTGATAAGATGAAGCCACAAAGAAAAAACAAAGGGTAAACGTGTTTTTAGTTTGCAGGCTCAATGGATTGTATTTTTATAAGACTTGTCAATGTTACTAACTTGAATTAAGGTTGACGCAGCTCCTTTAATCGGATCGCGCTTGAAACTGTGGAAAGAGATTGTTCCCAACCATAAGTTAAAATTAATATCGAATACCAATCAATAAAAAATATACAATACCTGGTCCGATCAATTGTTAATTTCGGCACGGACAATCGGTCAGTTGACTGTTGGACTCTCATCAAGATCTTTGTCACATATTTTTCATACTGCAGTGAACGGCAGTCTCAAACTCTTGCCGAGACTCTTGCCAATCTTGATGGAAGGCTGTCAGTTACTATCCGTGACGTTTCATATAAATGACTGTTTCAGACAACAATTCACAGCAATAGCAGCAACGCGCAACAAAAAAAATAACTTGTAGCGACACCTGTGAGTTAACAGCGAGTGTGTACAACGAGGAGAGTACAAGTGTAACGAGGACTCTGCCTCTCTCTGCTCCGAAATTGAGAGACGGCGGTGGATACTGAGCTCGTGCTCCGAAAGCGTTCTACTACTGTGAGACTTCCGATATGAACGGAAGTAATGCCGACGGGCATTTTGACACCTTACGAACTAAATATATTTTATACGCTCCTAGGAGTATGCAACCCGTCGTGATGAGGTATATGTAGCTGGGACACCCTGTACATGGCTTCCTACGATTTCCTAAAAACACACAAACTTTTTTTTCTTTTTGTATTTTTTTAGTCGTAGTCATAGTTATTTTTTTACCTACGTTTTTTTCACCTATGTTGCATCATGTGCGTCTTCAAATTGTCCGACCGTCTGAAATGTCGTTGACAATTTGGACACACGAATCTCGATCTCCCGTGTTGAGATCTTTCGTGCCGCAACATATTTGAGTGTGTAGAAAATTTTTTATGGCACCTTCGGCATCTCCACGTCTGAAAAGAATAATTGAGTTCAAAAGTTATAAGCCTCCCGTGAGCCATGCGAAACGTTACAAAACAAAAATGTCTGTTCGTTCTAGAAGAATCTGGGGGATAAATCCGATCCCGCTCGAATTAGCGACACATTTTGCACTATTGTGCAAACTCGATGTTATTTTTCCTGTTTTTTATTATCGAACGTACCTCCTTCGATTGTTGAAGCTTCTTCCGCTTCGGCGGTGCGACACTCTCGATCGGGCTTGATGCTCTTGTAATATTCTTTTTTCTAATAGGATAACAAATATTGAGTTAATTAAAAAATCATTAGCGAAAGATTGTAAAAGATTGTCAGAATATTTACTAAGTGGGTTTTTACTCACGGCCATGTTTTTCTTATAAGCGAATATGATTTGTCTCTATTAACAAAAACAGGTTCTTCTTTCTTTTGGACCAAAACAGACAAATTATTAGATTTTGCTTCCTCAAGGAAGCTTTGTTTTAGTGAAAAAAATTGTTTTCGAGATTTTGTTGTCAGGGTGTTCAGAATGTTCCAAAACGTCGAAAAAACGCATCTAGAAAAAAAGTCCGGACGTGCGCGCGCGTGTGTGTGTATGTGTGTGTGTGTGTGTGTGTGTGTGTGTGTGTGTGTGAGAGAGGAAGCGTTATGACACAGTAGTTGTCAGCAACTAAAGTCATACCATTATGGGCGATAGCCGGAATTGCGCCGTTGCTGATTTCCTCATCAACTCCGACGGCAGCTTTGAGGCTTCTGAGACCTTGATGGTAGGTAGATTCGCAGGTTCGTCACAAGAGCTCGGCCGTGGCCTGAGGAGGTGCCCACGATGTATCTAGAACATTTCATAGTGCATACAGAATTTAGTCGCCGCATTTTCGGCGAAACGCTACTTCAAAAGTTTTGGTAAAATGTCTTACCATCACGTAAGCTATTCGCTTCATCGCGATCTCGCGATACGCAACGACCTCCTCAGGGCTAAATAGATCGGTGACGTTCAGGTCTCCGTTTGTGAAAATTTGATTGAGTACTTTCTGAAAGTGGAATTATATCGAAAATCATTCATTTGGGGTACGTCACGTTTCAGCGCGAGCTGATTCGGCACTGGGACGTTTTTACAGCGCCGATCTGTTTCCTCCGTTTGCTAGATTCAGCGTCATGAATCAATGATACTACAGTATTTTTTTAATATGGATATTTAACATACTCGTGAGAGCCGGGCAACAAACAAGCACTGGTGAATCCCACACGAATTCGGATCGTCCTGGTCCATGGCGCTTAATTGCTGAAAGAATCATATGAATGAATTATATGACCTTACGTTAACCCCGTGATTTTAATATCTATATATAATAATCAACAACATACCAGCCATACAAGAAACACAAAGGACGGATTATAACAAATACTGTAACGGAACACACCCTCTCGATCCTTCGATCATTTCCAAATGCTCCTCCTTAACAATGCCTATGCGGTCGAGGAGCATGGCAATTTTATTTTAATTAATCACAAACGAGCGCTGGGGTGGGATCCTGAGCAAACCACAGGGCAGACGGTACGGCAACCGAAAAGTAACCATGTTCAAACTGTTTCTCGCGATTTTTATTCAAATGAATGAAGTTTGCCTGCAATTATCTTACCTAAGATGGTTATATTACCATCAACATTTATTGGTTCACCGCGTAATATGTTGCAAAATTATCGAGATGCTATGGCTATCGTTAGAACGTACGGTAAACCTGATCTTTTTGGAACGATGACGTGTAATGAAAAGTGGCGGGAAATCACAGATAATCTATTACCGGGACAGCAAACCTCTGATAGACCAGACATCTGTGCGCGAGTATTCAACATCAAAAAAGATTTTTTAATTGTCTTGATTGTTCAACAGAAATATTTTGGCGAAGTGATGGCTTGGGTCTACCCAGGCCTGAGTTTGAGATTTCAATAAAATTCATTTTATTGTGTTGAGGAATCCGTAAAGTTTATTGAGGATTTGGATCGAGCGGGGAATAACTAAAAACACTTTTGCACTTCGTTAGAAATTCGAAAAGAACCAAATTAGAGTTGCTTTTATTTTACTATTCAAGAGCACAAAAAAAACAGTAATTTCCAGCCGAAACAAAATTCTTGTTAGAATCCGAAAAGTCTCAGAGACAGCACCGTGTCGATCGTTCTATGATCACCGGTTTCTCTTCCGTACATGAGAGAAGCGAATTAGAGAGTGAACCCGTTGCTTCAGTGAGAAGCGAGGAGAGAGCCCGAGAAAAAGGAGAGAGAGTTCTCTGATTGGAGAATTGTCGTCACCTTACGCTTCTAAACTAATTCTTGACGGCTAGCGATAAGAGCTCGTCAAGGAGTTAGCGAGGAACCCGCGGGGAAGAGTAATCTTCCGAAAATTCCCGAATAATAGCACGGTCCGAAGCCGAGGCGAATCGGAGATGCTCGATAATTATCCAACATATTGAAATCTCGAAACGTTTGAATACATAAAAGAAAAACATCAATTACACTGCCAAAACGGATGGGAAGAAACTACAATAACAAACTAAAAGAAAAAAAACCAACGATATTGCATGAACTCACTTTTATCTCTCCGAGATTCGATATAGCGCGACGTAAATTAGACGCTATCGTCAATCGCTTCTTTGCGGATATATAATTTTTCAAGCTGTCATATATAACGCAATCTCTGAAAAACAAAATGAACGCACATTAATACATTTTTTTTCACACACCTGCATGCAAAGTCTAGACTTTCTTCCGTGATGTCATGCTCATTTTTAATACTCACGTTTTGTCGCCGTGCTTGAAAAATAGGTATCCCGTGAAATGACTGGAATTATAAGAGCAGATCAATGCAAATTATAATTTTGCAGAGGTCGGAGCGGTGCCGCAATTTTGCATTCTATGAAATACGTACTTGCGTGTGCACCCACACATATAAAATAATTTGTTCCTCCGGTGGACTTCCCTCAGTCTGTCGACGTTTTGCCGCACCAGCTGATCTGAGCCGGGTTTCTCCGCCGATGTTAAGGTCGTGAGGACCATAAAAGGCACGACGTGTAGGCAAATATTGATGCGGCGGAGGGACGCTGCCTCGATCTCCATGCAAAATTGTATAGCATCGTCGACGACCAGGTCCTTCCGCCGCAAATCGTCGATGTCCTTCCAATTCAAGGAGCGAGCCAGCTGGCGGAGTGGAGATGGCCACTCGTCGATGCCCCCCAAGTTGGGGAACAATTCTGAGACGGGACCCGGTGGCTACAAAAAAGGCGGAAAATTGAAATTGTCAAAGTATCAGGAGTACAAATTGAAAATGCGGGATTTTTTTCTATTTTTGAACGTTTTTTCTGAAAAAATGGTAACAAATGAATTATTCAAAGTATTGTCCATCGCTAGCCACAACTTTTTCCCATCTTTCTGGCAATTTACGGATACCGTCGCGAAAAAATTCGGCCGGCTTGGCTGCTATCCAGTCATCGACCCATTTTTGGGCTTCTTCGTAAGAATGGAAGCGCTGGTCAGCTAGGCCATGTGTCATCGATCGGAAAAGGTGGTAATCGGAAGGAGCAATATCTGGGCTATACGGCGGGTGGGGTAAGACTTCCCATTTCAGCGTTTGTAGGTATGTTTTGACCGGCGCTGCAACATGTGGCCGAGCGTTGTCATGTTGCAAAATTACTTTGTCGTGTCTTTGCTCGTATTGTGGCCGTTTTTCTTTGAGTGCGCGGCTCAAACGCATCAATTGAATTCGGTATAGTGCTCCTGTGATGGTTTCGTTCGATTTCAATAGCTCATAATACACCACACCCAGCTGGTCCCACCAAATACAGAGCATGAGCTTGGCGCCGTGAATATTTGGTTTGGCCGTCGATGATGATGCATGGCCGGGGTAACCATATGATTTTTTGCGCTTCGGGTTATCGTAATGGACCCACTTTTCATCACCAGTGACAATGCGATGCAAAAAACCCTTCCGGTTTTGCCGTTCGAGCAGCAGTTCGCATGCAAAAAAACGGCGCTCGACGTCTATCGGCTTCAGCTCATACGGCACCCAATGTCCTTGCTTTTGGATCATTCCGAGGGCTTTTATACGATGGGAAATGGCTTGTTGTGTCACTCCCAATGAATCTGCGAGCTCTTGTTGAGTTTGACACGAGTCTTCATTGAGTATTGCCTCCAATTCAGCATTCTCAAACTTTTTCACTTGGCCCGGCCGCTCTTTGTCCTCAACGTCAAAATCACCACTTCTAAACCGCACAAACCATCTCTCGCACGTTGAAACCGATGGAACATGACTCGGATAAGCCTCGGAGACCAATCGATGTGCTTCAGCAGCACTTTTCTTCAAATTAAAGAAGTAAATTAAAACTTCCCGCAAATGCTGTTTTGTTGGCACGAAACTCGACATATTGAGAGCTCAAAAAAACTATGAATTTGACACTGCGACAAATTGACACATACTGAAAATTAAAGCTATAAGACGTAGCTTTGATATGAACATAGTCACAGTACTGCCTGATGCGTATAGCGTTAGTAACGCCATCTGTTATCAAACCCGCATTTTCAATTTGTACCCCTGATATGTATTTCCCAAATTCAATTCTATCTCCTCGACGGATAATTTCCCAAAACATTGTCTCGTGATAACATACAATAATTGTCACGAACGGGTCGCCGTCTGCAGGACCATCCTCCAAACATGAAATATCATCGATCTAAGATGTGATAAGATGAAGCCACAAAGAAAAAACAAAGGGTAAACGTGTTTTTAGTTTGCAGGCTCAATGGATTGTATTTTTATAAGACTTGTCAATGTTACTAACTTGAATTAAGGTTGACGCAGCTCCTTTAATCGGATCGCGCTTGAAACTGTGGAAAGAGATTGTTCCCAACCATAAGTTAAAATTAATATCGAATACCAATCAATAAAAAATATACAATACCTGGTCCGATCAATTGTTAATTTCGGCACGGACAATCGGTCAGTTGACTGTTGGACTCTCATCAAGATCTTTGTCACATATTTTTCATACTGCAGTGAACGGCAGTCTCAAACTCTTGCCGAGACTCTTGCCAATCTTGATGGAAGGCTGTCAGTTACTATCCGTGACGTTTCATATAAATGACTGTTTCAGACAACAATTCACAGCAATAGCAGCAACGCGCAACAAAAAAAATAACTTGTAGCGACACCTGTGAGTTAACAGCGAGTGTGTACAACGAGGAGAGTACAAGTGTAACGAGGACTCTGCCTCTCTCTGCTCCGAAATTGAGAGACGGCGGTGGATACTGAGCTCGTGCTCCGAAAGCGTTCTACTACTGTGAGACTTCCGATATGAACGGAAGTAATGCCGACGGGCATTTTGACACCTTACGAACTAAATATATTTTATACGCTCCTAGGAGTATGCAACCCGTCGTGATGAGGTATATGTAGCTGGGACACCCTGTACATGGCTTCCTACGATTTCCTAAAAACACACAAACTTTTTTTTCTTTTTGTATTTTTTTAGTCGTAGTCATAGTTATTTTTTTACCTACGTTTTTTTCACCTATGTTGCATCATGTGCGTCTTCAAATTGTCCGACCGTCTGAAATGTCGTTGACAATTTGGACACACGAATCTCGATCTCCCGTGTTGAGATCTTTCGTGCCGCAACATATTTGAGTGTGTAGAAAATTTTTTATGGCACCTTCGGCATCTCCACGTCTGAAAAGAATAATTGAGTTCAAAAGTTATAAGCCTCCCGTGAGCCATGCGAAACGTTACAAAACAAAAATGTCTGTTCGTTCTAGAAGAATCTGGGGGATAAATCCGATCCCGCTCGAATTAGCGACACATTTTGCACTATTGTGCAAACTCGATGTTATTTTTCCTGTTTTTTATTATCGAACGTACCTCCTTCGATTGTTGAAGCTTCTTCCGCTTCGGCGGTGCGACACTCTCGATCGGGCTTGATGCTCTTGTAATATTCTTTTTTCTAATAGGATAACAAATATTGAGTTAATTAAAAAATCATTAGCGAAAGATTGTAAAAGATTGTCAGAATATTTACTAAGTGGGTTTTTACTCACGGCCATGTTTTTCTTATAAGCGAATATGATTTGTCTCTATTAACAAAAACAGGTTCTTCTTTCTTTTGGACCAAAACAGACAAATTATTAGATTTTGCTTCCTCAAGGAAGCTTTGTTTTAGTGAAAAAAATTGTTTTCGAGATTTTGTTGTCAGGGTGTTCAGAATGTTCCAAAACGTCGAAAAAACGCATCTAGAAAAAAAGTCCGGACGTGCGCGCGCGTGTGTGTGTATGTGTGTGTGTGTGTGTGTGTGTGTGTGTGTGTGTGTGTGAGAGAGGAAGCGTTATGACACAGTAGTTGTCAGCAACTAAAGTCATACCATTATGGGCGATAGCCGGAATTGCGCCGTTGCTGATTTCCTCATCAACTCCGACGGCAGCTTTGAGGCTTCTGAGACCTTGATGGTAGGTAGATTCGCAGGTTCGTCACAAGAGCTCGGCCGTGGCCTGAGGAGGTGCCCACGATGTATCTAGAACATTTCATAGTGCATACAGAATTTAGTCGCCGCATTTTCGGCGAAACGCTACTTCAAAAGTTTTGGTAAAATGTCTTACCATCACGTAAGCTATTCGCTTCATCGCGATCTCGCGATACGCAACGACCTCCTCAGGGCTAAATAGATCGGTGACGTTCAGGTCTCCGTTTGTGAAAATTTGATTGAGTACTTTCTGAAAGTGGAATTATATCGAAAATCATTCATTTGGGGTACGTCACGTTTCAGCGCGAGCTGATTCGGCACTGGGACGTTTTTACAGCGCCGATCTGTTTCCTCCGTTTGCTAGATTCAGCGTCATGAATCAATGATACTACAGTATTTTTTTAATATGGATATTTAACATACTCGTGAGAGCCGGGCAACAAACAAGCACTGGTGAATCCCACACGAATTCGGATCGTCCTGGTCCATGGCGCTTAATTGCTGAAAGAATCATATGAATGAATTATATGACCTTACGTTAACCCCGTGATTTTAATATCTATATATAATAATCAACAACATACCAGCCATACAAGAAACACAAAGGACGGATTATAACAAATACTGTAACGGAACACACCCTCTCGATCCTTCGATCATTTCCAAATGCTCCTCCTTAACAATGCCTATGCGGTCGAGGAGCATGGCAATTTTATTTTAATTAATCACAAACGAGCGCTGGGGTGGGATCCTGAGCAAACCACAGGGCAGACGGTACGGCAACCGAAAAGTAACCATGTTCAAACTGTTTCTCGCGATTTTTATTCAAATGAATGAAGTTTGCCTGCAATTATCTTACCTAAGATGGTTATATTACCATCAACATTTATTGGTTCACCGCGTAATATGTTGCAAAATTATCGAGATGCTATGGCTATCGTTAGAACGTACGGTAAACCTGATCTTTTTGGAACGATGACGTGTAATGAAAAGTGGCGGGAAATCACAGATAATCTATTACCGGGACAGCAAACCTCTGATAGACCAGACATCTGTGCGCGAGTATTCAACATCAAAAAAGATTTTTTAATTGTCTTGATTGTTCAACAGAAATATTTTGGCGAAGTGATGGCTTGGGTCTACCCAGGCCTGAGTTTGAGATTTCAATAAAATTCATTTTATTGTGTTGAGGAATCCGTAAAGTTTATTGAGGATTTGGATCGAGCGGGGAATAACTAAAAACACTTTTGCACTTCGTTAGAAATTCGAAAAGAACCAAATTAGAGTTGCTTTTATTTTACTATTCAAGAGCACAAAAAAAACAGTAATTTCCAGCCGAAACAAAATTCTTGTTAGAATCCGAAAAGTCTCAGAGACAGCACCGTGTCGATCGTTCTATGATCACCGGTTTCTCTTCCGTACATGAGAGAAGCGAATTAGAGAGTGAACCCGTTGCTTCAGTGAGAAGCGAGGAGAGAGCCCGAGAAAAAGGAGAGAGAGTTCTCTGATTGGAGAATTGTCGTCACCTTACGCTTCTAAACTAATTCTTGACGGCTAGCGATAAGAGCTCGTCAAGGAGTTAGCGAGGAACCCGCGGGGAAGAGTAATCTTCCGAAAATTCCCGAATAATAGCACGGTCCGAAGCCGAGGCGAATCGGAGATGCTCGATAATTATCCAACATATTGAAATCTCGAAACGTTTGAATACATAAAAGAAAAACATCAATTACACTGCCAAAACGGATGGGAAGAAACTACAATAACAAACTAAAAGAAAAAAAACCAACGATATTGCATGAACTCACTTTTATCTCTCCGAGATTCGATATAGCGCGACGTAAATTAGACGCTATCGTCAATCGCTTCTTTGCGGATATATAATTTTTCAAGCTGTCATATATAACGCAATCTCTGAAAAACAAAATGAACGCACATTAATACATTTTTTTTCACACACCTGCATGCAAAGTCTAGACTTTCTTCCGTGATGTCATGCTCATTTTTAATACTCACGTTTTGTCGCCGTGCTTGAAAAATAGGTATCCCGTGAAATGACTGGAATTATAAGAGCAGATCAATGCAAATTATAATTTTGCAGAGGTCGGAGCGGTGCCGCAATTTTGCATTCTATGAAATACGTACTTGCGTGTGCACCCACACATATAAAATAATTTGTTCCTCCGGTGGACTTCCCTCAGTCTGTCGACGTTTTGCCGCACCAGCTGATCTGAGCCGGGTTTCTCCGCCGATGTTAAGGTCGTGAGGACCATAAAAGGCACGACGTGTAGGCAAATATTGATGCGGCGGAGGGACGCTGCCTCGATCTCCATGCAAAATTGTATAGCATCGTCGACGACCAGGTCCTTCCGCCGCAAATCGTCGATGTCCTTCCAATTCAAGGAGCGAGCCAGCTGGCGGAGTGGAGATGGCCACTCGTCGATGCCCCCCAAGTTGGGGAACAATTCTGAGACGGGACCCGGTGGCTACAAAAAAGGCGGAAAATTGAAATTGTCAAAGTATCATATGTATTTCCCAAATTCAATTCTATCTCCTCGACGGATAATTTCCCAAAACATTGTCTCGTGATAACATACAATAATTGTCACGAACGGGTCGCCGTCTGCAGGACCATCCTCCAAACATGAAATATCATCGATCTAAGATGTGATAAGATGAAGCCACAAAGAAAAAACAAAGGGTAAACGTGTTTTTAGTTTGCAGGCTCAATGGATTGTATTTTTATAAGACTTGTCAATGTTACTAACTTGAATTAAGGTTGACGCAGCTCCTTTAATCGGATCGCGCTTGAAACTGTGGAAAGAGATTGTTCCCAACCATAAGTTAAAATTAATATCGAATACCAATCAATAAAAAATATACAATACCTGGTCCGATCAATTGTTAATTTCGGCACGGACAATCGGTCAGTTGACTGTTGGACTCTCATCAAGATCTTTGTCACATATTTTTCATACTGCAGTGAACGGCAGTCTCAAACTCTTGCCGAGACTCTTGCCAATCTTGATGGAAGGCTGTCAGTTACTATCCGTGACGTTTCATATAAATGACTGTTTCAGACAACAATTCACAGCAATAGCAGCAACGCGCAACAAAAAAAATAACTTGTAGCGACACCTGTGAGTTAACAGCGAGTGTGTACAACGAGGAGAGTACAAGTGTAACGAGGACTCTGCCTCTCTCTGCTCCGAAATTGAGAGACGGCGGTGGATACTGAGCTCGTGCTCCGAAAGCGTTCTACTACTGTGAGACTTCCGATATGAACGGAAGTAATGCCGACGGGCATTTTGACACCTTACGAACTAAATATATTTTATACGCTCCTAGGAGTATGCAACCCGTCGTGATGAGGTATATGTAGCTGGGACACCCTGTACATGGCTTCCTACGATTTCCTAAAAACACACAAACTTTTTTTTCTTTTTGTATTTTTTTAGTCGTAGTCATAGTTATTTTTTTACCTACGTTTTTTTCACCTATGTTGCATCATGTGCGTCTTCAAATTGTCCGACCGTCTGAAATGTCGTTGACAATTTGGACACACGAATCTCGATCTCCCGTGTTGAGATCTTTCGTGCCGCAACATATTTGAGTGTGTAGAAAATTTTTTATGGCACCTTCGGCATCTCCACGTCTGAAAAGAATAATTGAGTTCAAAAGTTATAAGCCTCCCGTGAGCCATGCGAAACGTTACAAAACAAAAATGTCTGTTCGTTCTAGAAGAATCTGGGGGATAAATCCGATCCCGCTCGAATTAGCGACACATTTTGCACTATTGTGCAAACTCGATGTTATTTTTCCTGTTTTTTATTATCGAACGTACCTCCTTCGATTGTTGAAGCTTCTTCCGCTTCGGCGGTGCGACACTCTCGATCGGGCTTGATGCTCTTGTAATATTCTTTTTTCTAATAGGATAACAAATATTGAGTTAATTAAAAAATCATTAGCGAAAGATTGTAAAAGATTGTCAGAATATTTACTAAGTGGGTTTTTACTCACGGCCATGTTTTTCTTATAAGCGAATATGATTTGTCTCTATTAACAAAAACAGGTTCTTCTTTCTTTTGGACCAAAACAGACAAATTATTAGATTTTGCTTCCTCAAGGAAGCTTTGTTTTAGTGAAAAAAATTGTTTTCGAGATTTTGTTGTCAGGGTGTTCAGAATGTTCCAAAACGTCGAAAAAACGCATCTAGAAAAAAAGTCCGGACGTGCGCGCGCGTGTGTGTGTATGTGTGTGTGTGTGTGTGTGTGTGTGTGTGTGTGTGTGAGAGAGGAAGCGTTATGACACAGTAGTTGTCAGCAACTAAAGTCATACCATTATGGGCGATAGCCGGAATTGCGCCGTTGCTGATTTCCTCATCAACTCCGACGGCAGCTTTGAGGCTTCTGAGACCTTGATGGTAGGTAGATTCGCAGGTTCGTCACAAGAGCTCGGCCGTGGCCTGAGGAGGTGCCCACGATGTATCTAGAACATTTCATAGTGCATACAGAATTTAGTCGCCGCATTTTCGGCGAAACGCTACTTCAAAAGTTTTGGTAAAATGTCTTACCATCACGTAAGCTATTCGCTTCATCGCGATCTCGCGATACGCAACGACCTCCTCAGGGCTAAATAGATCGGTGACGTTCAGGTCTCCGTTTGTGAAAATTTGATTGAGTACTTTCTGAAAGTGGAATTATATCGAAAATCATTCATTTGGGGTACGTCACGTTTCAGCGCGAGCTGATTCGGCACTGGGACGTTTTTACAGCGCCGATCTGTTTCCTCCGTTTGCTAGATTCAGCGTCATGAATCAATGATACTACAGTATTTTTTTAATATGGATATTTAACATACTCGTGAGAGCCGGGCAACAAACAAGCACTGGTGAATCCCACACGAATTCGGATCGTCCTGGTCCATGGCGCTTAATTGCTGAAAGAATCATATGAATGAATTATATGACCTTACGTTAACCCCGTGATTTTAATATCTATATATAATAATCAACAACATACCAGCCATACAAGAAACACAAAGGACGGATTATAACAAATACTGTAACGGAACACACCCTCTCGATCCTTCGATCATTTCCAAATGCTCCTCCTTAACAATGCCTATGCGGTCGAGGAGCATGGCAATTTTATTTTAATTAATCACAAACGAGCGCTGGGGTGGGATCCTGAGCAAACCACAGGGCAGACGGTACGGCAACCGAAAAGTAACCATGTTCAAACTGTTTCTCGCGATTTTTATTCAAATGAATGAAGTTTGCCTGCAATTATCTTACCTAAGATGGTTATATTACCATCAACATTTATTGGTTCACCGCGTAATATGTTGCAAAATTATCGAGATGCTATGGCTATCGTTAGAACGTACGGTAAACCTGATCTTTTTGGAACGATGACGTGTAATGAAAAGTGGCGGGAAATCACAGATAATCTATTACCGGGACAGCAAACCTCTGATAGACCAGACATCTGTGCGCGAGTATTCAACATCAAAAAAGATTTTTTAATTGTCTTGATTGTTCAACAGAAATATTTTGGCGAAGTGATGGCTTGGGTCTACCCAGGCCTGAGTTTGAGATTTCAATAAAATTCATTTTATTGTGTTGAGGAATCCGTAAAGTTTATTGAGGATTTGGATCGAGCGGGGAATAACTAAAAACACTTTTGCACTTCGTTAGAAATTCGAAAAGAACCAAATTAGAGTTGCTTTTATTTTACTATTCAAGAGCACAAAAAAAACAGTAATTTCCAGCCGAAACAAAATTCTTGTTAGAATCCGAAAAGTCTCAGAGACAGCACCGTGTCGATCGTTCTATGATCACCGGTTTCTCTTCCGTACATGAGAGAAGCGAATTAGAGAGTGAACCCGTTGCTTCAGTGAGAAGCGAGGAGAGAGCCCGAGAAAAAGGAGAGAGAGTTCTCTGATTGGAGAATTGTCGTCACCTTACGCTTCTAAACTAATTCTTGACGGCTAGCGATAAGAGCTCGTCAAGGAGTTAGCGAGGAACCCGCGGGGAAGAGTAATCTTCCGAAAATTCCCGAATAATAGCACGGTCCGAAGCCGAGGCGAATCGGAGATGCTCGATAATTATCCAACATATTGAAATCTCGAAACGTTTGAATACATAAAAGAAAAACATCAATTACACTGCCAAAACGGATGGGAAGAAACTACAATAACAAACTAAAAGAAAAAAAACCAACGATATTGCATGAACTCACTTTTATCTCTCCGAGATTCGATATAGCGCGACGTAAATTAGACGCTATCGTCAATCGCTTCTTTGCGGATATATAATTTTTCAAGCTGTCATATATAACGCAATCTCTGAAAAACAAAATGAACGCACATTAATACATTTTTTTTCACACACCTGCATGCAAAGTCTAGACTTTCTTCCGTGATGTCATGCTCATTTTTAATACTCACGTTTTGTCGCCGTGCTTGAAAAATAGGTATCCCGTGAAATGACTGGAATTATAAGAGCAGATCAATGCAAATTATAATTTTGCAGAGGTCGGAGCGGTGCCGCAATTTTGCATTCTATGAAATACGTACTTGCGTGTGCACCCACACATATAAAATAATTTGTTCCTCCGGTGGACTTCCCTCAGTCTGTCGACGTTTTGCCGCACCAGCTGATCTGAGCCGGGTTTCTCCGCCGATGTTAAGGTCGTGAGGACCATAAAAGGCACGACGTGTAGGCAAATATTGATGCGGCGGAGGGACGCTGCCTCGATCTCCATGCAAAATTGTATAGCATCGTCGACGACCAGGTCCTTCCGCCGCAAATCGTCGATGTCCTTCCAATTCAAGGAGCGAGCCAGCTGGCGGAGTGGAGATGGCCACTCGTCGATGCCCCCCAAGTTGGGGAACAATTCTGAGACGGGACCCGGTGGCTACAAAAAAGGCGGAAAATTGAAATTGTCAAAGTATCAGGAGTACAAATTGAAAATGCGGGATTTTTTTCTATTTTTGAACGTTTTTTCTGAAAAAATGGTAACAAATGAATTATTCAAAGTATTGTCCATCGCTAGCCACAACTTTTTCCCATCTTTCTGGCAATTTACGGATACCGTCGCGAAAAAATTCGGCCGGCTTGGCTGCTATCCAGTCATCGACCCATTTTTGGGCTTCTTCGTAAGAATGGAAGCGCTGGTCAGCTAGGCCATGTGTCATCGATCGGAAAAGGTGGTAATCGGAAGGAGCAATATCTGGGCTATACGGCGGGTGGGGTAAGACTTCCCATTTCAGCGTTTGTAGGTATGTTTTGACCGGCGCTGCAACATGTGGCCGAGCGTTGTCATGTTGCAAAATTACTTTGTCGTGTCTTTGCTCGTATTGTGGCCGTTTTTCTTTGAGTGCGCGGCTCAAACGCATCAATTGAATTCGGTATAGTGCTCCTGTGATGGTTTCGTTCGATTTCAATAGCTCATAATACACCACACCCAGCTGGTCCCACCAAATACAGAGCATGAGCTTGGCGCCGTGAATATTTGGTTTGGCCGTCGATGATGATGCATGGCCGGGGTAACCATATGATTTTTTGCGCTTCGGGTTATCGTAATGGACCCACTTTTCATCACCAGTGACAATGCGATGCAAAAAACCCTTCCGGTTTTGCCGTTCGAGCAGCAGTTCGCATGCAAAAAAACGGCGCTCGACGTCTATCGGCTTCAGCTCATACGGCACCCAATGTCCTTGCTTTTGGATCATTCCGAGGGCTTTTATACGATGGGAAATGGCTTGTTGTGTCACTCCCAATGAATCTGCGAGCTCTTGTTGAGTTTGACACGAGTCTTCATTGAGTATTGCCTCCAATTCAGCATTCTCAAACTTTTTCACTTGGCCCGGCCGCTCTTTGTCCTCAACGTCAAAATCACCACTTCTAAACCGCACAAACCATCTCTCGCACGTTGAAACCGATGGAACATGACTCGGATAAGCCTCGGAGACCAATCGATGTGCTTCAGCAGCACTTTTCTTCAAATTAAAGAAGTAAATTAAAACTTCCCGCAAATGCTGTTTTGTTGGCACGAAACTCGACATATTGAGAGCTCAAAAAAACTATGAATTTGACACTGCGACAAATTGACACATACTGAAAATTAAAGCTATAAGACGTAGCTTTGATATGAACATAGTCACAGTACTGCCTGATGCGTATAGCGTTAGTAACGCCATCTGTTATCAAACCCGCATTTTCAATTTGTACCCCTGATATGTATTTCCCAAATTCAATTCTATCTCCTCGACGGATAATTTCCCAAAACATTGTCTCGTGATAACATACAATAATTGTCACGAACGGGTCGCCGTCTGCAGGACCATCCTCCAAACATGAAATATCATCGATCTAAGATGTGATAAGATGAAGCCACAAAGAAAAAACAAAGGGTAAACGTGTTTTTAGTTTGCAGGCTCAATGGATTGTATTTTTATAAGACTTGTCAATGTTACTAACTTGAATTAAGGTTGACGCAGCTCCTTTAATCGGATCGCGCTTGAAACTGTGGAAAGAGATTGTTCCCAACCATAAGTTAAAATTAATATCGAATACCAATCAATAAAAAATATACAATACCTGGTCCGATCAATTGTTAATTTCGGCACGGACAATCGGTCAGTTGACTGTTGGACTCTCATCAAGATCTTTGTCACATATTTTTCATACTGCAGTGAACGGCAGTCTCAAACTCTTGCCGAGACTCTTGCCAATCTTGATGGAAGGCTGTCAGTTACTATCCGTGACGTTTCATATAAATGACTGTTTCAGACAACAATTCACAGCAATAGCAGCAACGCGCAACAAAAAAAATAACTTGTAGCGACACCTGTGAGTTAACAGCGAGTGTGTACAACGAGGAGAGTACAAGTGTAACGAGGACTCTGCCTCTCTCTGCTCCGAAATTGAGAGACGGCGGTGGATACTGAGCTCGTGCTCCGAAAGCGTTCTACTACTGTGAGACTTCCGATATGAACGGAAGTAATGCCGACGGGCATTTTGACACCTTACGAACTAAATATATTTTATACGCTCCTAGGAGTATGCAACCCGTCGTGATGAGGTATATGTAGCTGGGACACCCTGTACATGGCTTCCTACGATTTCCTAAAAACACACAAACTTTTTTTTCTTTTTGTATTTTTTTAGTCGTAGTCATAGTTATTTTTTTACCTACGTTTTTTTCACCTATGTTGCATCATGTGCGTCTTCAAATTGTCCGACCGTCTGAAATGTCGTTGACAATTTGGACACACGAATCTCGATCTCCCGTGTTGAGATCTTTCGTGCCGCAACATATTTGAGTGTGTAGAAAATTTTTTATGGCACCTTCGGCATCTCCACGTCTGAAAAGAATAATTGAGTTCAAAAGTTATAAGCCTCCCGTGAGCCATGCGAAACGTTACAAAACAAAAATGTCTGTTCGTTCTAGAAGAATCTGGGGGATAAATCCGATCCCGCTCGAATTAGCGACACATTTTGCACTATTGTGCAAACTCGATGTTATTTTTCCTGTTTTTTATTATCGAACGTACCTCCTTCGATTGTTGAAGCTTCTTCCGCTTCGGCGGTGCGACACTCTCGATCGGGCTTGATGCTCTTGTAATATTCTTTTTTCTAATAGGATAACAAATATTGAGTTAATTAAAAAATCATTAGCGAAAGATTGTAAAAGATTGTCAGAATATTTACTAAGTGGGTTTTTACTCACGGCCATGTTTTTCTTATAAGCGAATATGATTTGTCTCTATTAACAAAAACAGGTTCTTCTTTCTTTTGGACCAAAACAGACAAATTATTAGATTTTGCTTCCTCAAGGAAGCTTTGTTTTAGTGAAAAAAATTGTTTTCGAGATTTTGTTGTCAGGGTGTTCAGAATGTTCCAAAACGTCGAAAAAACGCATCTAGAAAAAAAGTCCGGACGTGCGCGCGCGTGTGTGTGTATGTGTGTGTGTGTGTGTGTGTGTGTGTGTGTGTGTGTGTGTGTGTGTGTGTGTGTGTGTGTGTGAGAGAGGAAGCGTTATGACACAGTAGTTGTCAGCAACTAAAGTCATACCATTATGGGCGATAGCCGGAATTGCGCCGTTGCTGATTTCCTCATCAACTCCGACGGCAGCTTTGAGGCTTCTGAGACCTTGATGGTAGGTAGATTCGCAGGTTCGTCACAAGAGCTCGGCCGTGGCCTGAGGAGGTGCCCACGATGTATCTAGAACATTTCATAGTGCATACAGAATTTAGTCGCCGCATTTTCGGCGAAACGCTACTTCAAAAGTTTTGGTAAAATGTCTTACCATCACGTAAGCTATTCGCTTCATCGCGATCTCGCGATACGCAACGACCTCCTCAGGGCTAAATAGATCGGTGACGTTCAGGTCTCCGTTTGTGAAAATTTGATTGAGTACTTTCTGAAAGTGGAATTATATCGAAAATCATTCATTTGGGGTACGTCACGTTTCAGCGCGAGCTGATTCGGCACTGGGACGTTTTTACAGCGCCGATCTGTTTCCTCCGTTTGCTAGATTCAGCGTCATGAATCAATGATACTACAGTATTTTTTTAATATGGATATTTAACATACTCGTGAGAGCCGGGCAACAAACAAGCACTGGTGAATCCCACACGAATTCGGATCGTCCTGGTCCATGGCGCTTAATTGCTGAAAGAATCATATGAATGAATTATATGACCTTACGTTAACCCCGTGATTTTAATATCTATATATAATAATCAACAACATACCAGCCATACAAGAAACACAAAGGACGGATTATAACAAATACTGTAACGGAACACACCCTCTCGATCCTTCGATCATTTCCAAATGCTCCTCCTTAACAATGCCTATGCGGTCGAGGAGCATGGCAATTTTATTTTAATTAATCACAAACGAGCGCTGGGGTGGGATCCTGAGCAAACCACAGGGCAGACGGTACGGCAACCGAAAAGTAACCATGTTCAAACTGTTTCTCGCGATTTTTATTCAAATGAATGAAGTTTGCCTGCAATTATCTTACCTAAGATGGTTATATTACCATCAACATTTATTGGTTCACCGCGTAATATGTTGCAAAATTATCGAGATGCTATGGCTATCGTTAGAACGTACGGTAAACCTGATCTTTTTGGAACGATGACGTGTAATGAAAAGTGGCGGGAAATCACAGATAATCTATTACCGGGACAGCAAACCTCTGATAGACCAGACATCTGTGCGCGAGTATTCAACATCAAAAAAGATTTTTTAATTGTCTTGATTGTTCAACAGAAATATTTTGGCGAAGTGATGGCTTGGGTCTACCCAGGCCTGAGTTTGAGATTTCAATAAAATTCATTTTATTGTGTTGAGGAATCCGTAAAGTTTATTGAGGATTTGGATCGAGCGGGGAATAACTAAAAACACTTTTGCACTTCGTTAGAAATTCGAAAAGAACCAAATTAGAGTTGCTTTTATTTTACTATTCAAGAGCACAAAAAAAACAGTAATTTCCAGCCGAAACAAAATTCTTGTTAGAATCCGAAAAGTCTCAGAGACAGCACCGTGTCGATCGTTCTATGATCACCGGTTTCTCTTCCGTACATGAGAGAAGCGAATTAGAGAGTGAACCCGTTGCTTCAGTGAGAAGCGAGGAGAGAGCCCGAGAAAAAGGAGAGAGAGTTCTCTGATTGGAGAATTGTCGTCACCTTACGCTTCTAAACTAATTCTTGACGGCTAGCGATAAGAGCTCGTCAAGGAGTTAGCGAGGAACCCGCGGGGAAGAGTAATCTTCCGAAAATTCCCGAATAATAGCACGGTCCGAAGCCGAGGCGAATCGGAGATGCTCGATAATTATCCAACATATTGAAATCTCGAAACGTTTGAATACATAAAAGAAAAACATCAATTACACTGCCAAAACGGATGGGAAGAAACTACAATAACAAACTAAAAGAAAAAAAACCAACGATATTGCATGAACTCACTTTTATCTCTCCGAGATTCGATATAGCGCGACGTAAATTAGACGCTATCGTCAATCGCTTCTTTGCGGATATATAATTTTTCAAGCTGTCATATATAACGCAATCTCTGAAAAACAAAATGAACGCACATTAATACATTTTTTTTCACACACCTGCATGCAAAGTCTAGACTTTCTTCCGTGATGTCATGCTCATTTTTAATACTCACGTTTTGTCGCCGTGCTTGAAAAATAGGTATCCCGTGAAATGACTGGAATTATAAGAGCAGATCAATGCAAATTATAATTTTGCAGAGGTCGGAGCGGTGCCGCAATTTTGCATTCTATGAAATACGTACTTGCGTGTGCACCCACACATATAAAATAATTTGTTCCTCCGGTGGACTTCCCTCAGTCTGTCGACGTTTTGCCGCACCAGCTGATCTGAGCCGGGTTTCTCCGCCGATGTTAAGGTCGTGAGGACCATAAAAGGCACGACGTGTAGGCAAATATTGATGCGGCGGAGGGACGCTGCCTCGATCTCCATGCAAAATTGTATAGCATCGTCGACGACCAGGTCCTTCCGCCGCAAATCGTCGATGTCCTTCCAATTCAAGGAGCGAGCCAGCTGGCGGAGTGGAGATGGCCACTCGTCGATGCCCCCCAAGTTGGGGAACAATTCTGAGACGGGACCCGGTGGCTACAAAAAAGGCGGAAAATTGAAATTGTCAAAGTATCAGGAGTACAAATTGAAAATGCGGGATTTTTTTCTATTTTTGAACGTTTTTTCTGAAAAAATGGTAACAAATGAATTATTCAAAGTATTGTCCATCGCTAGCCACAACTTTTTCCCATCTTTCTGGCAATTTACGGATACCGTCGCGAAAAAATTCGGCCGGCTTGGCTGCTATCCAGTCATCGACCCATTTTTGGGCTTCTTCGTAAGAATGGAAGCGCTGGTCAGCTAGGCCATGTGTCATCGATCGGAAAAGGTGGTAATCGGAAGGAGCAATATCTGGGCTATACGGCGGGTGGGGTAAGACTTCCCATTTCAGCGTTTGTAGGTATGTTTTGACCGGCGCTGCAACATGTGGCCGAGCGTTGTCATGTTGCAAAATTACTTTGTCGTGTCTTTGCTCGTATTGTGGCCGTTTTTCTTTGAGTGCGCGGCTCAAACGCATCAATTGAATTCGGTATAGTGCTCCTGTGATGGTTTCGTTCGATTTCAATAGCTCATAATACACCACACCCAGCTGGTCCCACCAAATACAGAGCATGAGCTTGGCGCCGTGAATATTTGGTTTGGCCGTCGATGATGATGCATGGCCGGGGTAACCATATGATTTTTTGCGCTTCGGGTTATCGTAATGGACCCACTTTTCATCACCAGTGACAATGCGATGCAAAAAACCCTTCCGGTTTTGCCGTTCGAGCAGCAGTTCGCATGCAAAAAAACGGCGCTCGACGTCTATCGGCTTCAGCTCATACGGCACCCAATGTCCTTGCTTTTGGATCATTCCGAGGGCTTTTATACGATGGGAAATGGCTTGTTGTGTCACTCCCAATGAATCTGCGAGCTCTTGTTGAGTTTGACACGAGTCTTCATTGAGTATTGCCTCCAATTCAGCATTCTCAAACTTTTTCACTTGGCCCGGCCGCTCTTTGTCCTCAACGTCAAAATCACCACTTCTAAACCGCACAAACCATCTCTCGCACGTTGAAACCGATGGAACATGACTCGGATAAGCCTCGGAGACCAATCGATGTGCTTCAGCAGCACTTTTCTTCAAATTAAAGAAGTAAATTAAAACTTCCCGCAAATGCTGTTTTGTTGGCACGAAACTCGACATATTGAGAGCTCAAAAAAACTATGAATTTGACACTGCGACAAATTGACACATACTGAAAATTAAAGCTATAAGACGTAGCTTTGATATGAACATAGTCACAGTACTGCCTGATGCGTATAGCGTTAGTAACGCCATCTGTTATCAAACCCGCATTTTCAATTTGTACCCCTGATATGTATTTCCCAAATTCAATTCTATCTCCTCGACGGATAATTTCCCAAAACATTGTCTCGTGATAACATACAATAATTGTCACGAACGGGTCGCCGTCTGCAGGACCATCCTCCAAACATGAAATATCATCGATCTAAGATGTGATAAGATGAAGCCACAAAGAAAAAACAAAGGGTAAACGTGTTTTTAGTTTGCAGGCTCAATGGATTGTATTTTTATAAGACTTGTCAATGTTACTAACTTGAATTAAGGTTGACGCAGCTCCTTTAATCGGATCGCGCTTGAAACTGTGGAAAGAGATTGTTCCCAACCATAAGTTAAAATTAATATCGAATACCAATCAATAAAAAATATACAATACCTGGTCCGATCAATTGTTAATTTCGGCACGGACAATCGGTCAGTTGACTGTTGGACTCTCATCAAGATCTTTGTCACATATTTTTCATACTGCAGTGAACGGCAGTCTCAAACTCTTGCCGAGACTCTTGCCAATCTTGATGGAAGGCTGTCAGTTACTATCCGTGACGTTTCATATAAATGACTGTTTCAGACAACAATTCACAGCAATAGCAGCAACGCGCAACAAAAAAAATAACTTGTAGCGACACCTGTGAGTTAACAGCGAGTGTGTACAACGAGGAGAGTACAAGTGTAACGAGGACTCTGCCTCTCTCTGCTCCGAAATTGAGAGACGGCGGTGGATACTGAGCTCGTGCTCCGAAAGCGTTCTACTACTGTGAGACTTCCGATATGAACGGAAGTAATGCCGACGGGCATTTTGACACCTTACGAACTAAATATATTTTATACGCTCCTAGGAGTATGCAACCCGTCGTGATGAGGTATATGTAGCTGGGACACCCTGTACATGGCTTCCTACGATTTCCTAAAAACACACAAACTTTTTTTTCTTTTTGTATTTTTTTAGTCGTAGTCATAGTTATTTTTTTACCTACGTTTTTTTCACCTATGTTGCATCATGTGCGTCTTCAAATTGTCCGACCGTCTGAAATGTCGTTGACAATTTGGACACACGAATCTCGATCTCCCGTGTTGAGATCTTTCGTGCCGCAACATATTTGAGTGTGTAGAAAATTTTTTATGGCACCTTCGGCATCTCCACGTCTGAAAAGAATAATTGAGTTCAAAAGTTATAAGCCTCCCGTGAGCCATGCGAAACGTTACAAAACAAAAATGTCTGTTCGTTCTAGAAGAATCTGGGGGATAAATCCGATCCCGCTCGAATTAGCGACACATTTTGCACTATTGTGCAAACTCGATGTTATTTTTCCTGTTTTTTATTATCGAACGTACCTCCTTCGATTGTTGAAGCTTCTTCCGCTTCGGCGGTGCGACACTCTCGATCGGGCTTGATGCTCTTGTAATATTCTTTTTTCTAATAGGATAACAAATATTGAGTTAATTAAAAAATCATTAGCGAAAGATTGTAAAAGATTGTCAGAATATTTACTAAGTGGGTTTTTACTCACGGCCATGTTTTTCTTATAAGCGAATATGATTTGTCTCTATTAACAAAAACAGGTTCTTCTTTCTTTTGGACCAAAACAGACAAATTATTAGATTTTGCTTCCTCAAGGAAGCTTTGTTTTAGTGAAAAAAATTGTTTTCGAGATTTTGTTGTCAGGGTGTTCAGAATGTTCCAAAACGTCGAAAAAACGCATCTAGAAAAAAAGTCCGGACGTGCGCGCGCGTGTGTGTGTATGTGTGTGTGTGTGTGTGTGTGTGTGTGTGTGTGTGTGTGAGAGAGGAAGCGTTATGACACAGTAGTTGTCAGCAACTAAAGTCATACCATTATGGGCGATAGCCGGAATTGCGCCGTTGCTGATTTCCTCATCAACTCCGACGGCAGCTTTGAGGCTTCTGAGACCTTGATGGTAGGTAGATTCGCAGGTTCGTCACAAGAGCTCGGCCGTGGCCTGAGGAGGTGCCCACGATGTATCTAGAACATTTCATAGTGCATACAGAATTTAGTCGCCGCATTTTCGGCGAAACGCTACTTCAAAAGTTTTGGTAAAATGTCTTACCATCACGTAAGCTATTCGCTTCATCGCGATCTCGCGATACGCAACGACCTCCTCAGGGCTAAATAGATCGGTGACGTTCAGGTCTCCGTTTGTGAAAATTTGATTGAGTACTTTCTGAAAGTGGAATTATATCGAAAATCATTCATTTGGGGTACGTCACGTTTCAGCGCGAGCTGATTCGGCACTGGGACGTTTTTACAGCGCCGATCTGTTTCCTCCGTTTGCTAGATTCAGCGTCATGAATCAATGATACTACAGTATTTTTTTAATATGGATATTTAACATACTCGTGAGAGCCGGGCAACAAACAAGCACTGGTGAATCCCACACGAATTCGGATCGTCCTGGTCCATGGCGCTTAATTGCTGAAAGAATCATATGAATGAATTATATGACCTTACGTTAACCCCGTGATTTTAATATCTATATATAATAATCAACAACATACCAGCCATACAAGAAACACAAAGGACGGATTATAACAAATACTGTAACGGAACACACCCTCTCGATCCTTCGATCATTTCCAAATGCTCCTCCTTAACAATGCCTATGCGGTCGAGGAGCATGGCAATTTTATTTTAATTAATCACAAACGAGCGCTGGGGTGGGATCCTGAGCAAACCACAGGGCAGACGGTACGGCAACCGAAAAGTAACCATGTTCAAACTGTTTCTCGCGATTTTTATTCAAATGAATGAAGTTTGCCTGCAATTATCTTACCTAAGATGGTTATATTACCATCAACATTTATTGGTTCACCGCGTAATATGTTGCAAAATTATCGAGATGCTATGGCTATCGTTAGAACGTACGGTAAACCTGATCTTTTTGGAACGATGACGTGTAATGAAAAGTGGCGGGAAATCACAGATAATCTATTACCGGGACAGCAAACCTCTGATAGACCAGACATCTGTGCGCGAGTATTCAACATCAAAAAAGATTTTTTAATTGTCTTGATTGTTCAACAGAAATATTTTGGCGAAGTGATGGCTTGGGTCTACCCAGGCCTGAGTTTGAGATTTCAATAAAATTCATTTTATTGTGTTGAGGAATCCGTAAAGTTTATTGAGGATTTGGATCGAGCGGGGAATAACTAAAAACACTTTTGCACTTCGTTAGAAATTCGAAAAGAACCAAATTAGAGTTGCTTTTATTTTACTATTCAAGAGCACAAAAAAAACAGTAATTTCCAGCCGAAACAAAATTCTTGTTAGAATCCGAAAAGTCTCAGAGACAGCACCGTGTCGATCGTTCTATGATCACCGGTTTCTCTTCCGTACATGAGAGAAGCGAATTAGAGAGTGAACCCGTTGCTTCAGTGAGAAGCGAGGAGAGAGCCCGAGAAAAAGGAGAGAGAGTTCTCTGATTGGAGAATTGTCGTCACCTTACGCTTCTAAACTAATTCTTGACGGCTAGCGATAAGAGCTCGTCAAGGAGTTAGCGAGGAACCCGCGGGGAAGAGTAATCTTCCGAAAATTCCCGAATAATAGCACGGTCCGAAGCCGAGGCGAATCGGAGATGCTCGATAATTATCCAACATATTGAAATCTCGAAACGTTTGAATACATAAAAGAAAAACATCAATTACACTGCCAAAACGGATGGGAAGAAACTACAATAACAAACTAAAAGAAAAAAAACCAACGATATTGCATGAACTCACTTTTATCTCTCCGAGATTCGATATAGCGCGACGTAAATTAGACGCTATCGTCAATCGCTTCTTTGCGGATATATAATTTTTCAAGCTGTCATATATAACGCAATCTCTGAAAAACAAAATGAACGCACATTAATACATTTTTTTTCACACACCTGCATGCAAAGTCTAGACTTTCTTCCGTGATGTCATGCTCATTTTTAATACTCACGTTTTGTCGCCGTGCTTGAAAAATAGGTATCCCGTGAAATGACTGGAATTATAAGAGCAGATCAATGCAAATTATAATTTTGCAGAGGTCGGAGCGGTGCCGCAATTTTGCATTCTATGAAATACGTACTTGCGTGTGCACCCACACATATAAAATAATTTGTTCCTCCGGTGGACTTCCCTCAGTCTGTCGACGTTTTGCCGCACCAGCTGATCTGAGCCGGGTTTCTCCGCCGATGTTAAGGTCGTGAGGACCATAAAAGGCACGACGTGTAGGCAAATATTGATGCGGCGGAGGGACGCTGCCTCGATCTCCATGCAAAATTGTATAGCATCGTCGACGACCAGGTCCTTCCGCCGCAAATCGTCGATGTCCTTCCAATTCAAGGAGCGAGCCAGCTGGCGGAGTGGAGATGGCCACTCGTCGATGCCCCCCAAGTTGGGGAACAATTCTGAGACGGGACCCGGTGGCTACAAAAAAGGCGGAAAATTGAAATTGTCAAAGTATCAGGAGTACAAATTGAAAATGCGGGATTTTTTTCTATTTTTGAACGTTTTTTCTGAAAAAATGGTAACAAATGAATTATTCAAAGTATTGTCCATCGCTAGCCACAACTTTTTCCCATCTTTCTGGCAATTTACGGATACCGTCGCGAAAAAATTCGGCCGGCTTGGCTGCTATCCAGTCATCGACCCATTTTTGGGCTTCTTCGTAAGAATGGAAGCGCTGGTCAGCTAGGCCATGTGTCATCGATCGGAAAAGGTGGTAATCGGAAGGAGCAATATCTGGGCTATACGGCGGGTGGGGTAAGACTTCCCATTTCAGCGTTTGTAGGTATGTTTTGACCGGCGCTGCAACATGTGGCCGAGCGTTGTCATGTTGCAAAATTACTTTGTCGTGTCTTTGCTCGTATTGTGGCCGTTTTTCTTTGAGTGCGCGGCTCAAACGCATCAATTGAATTCGGTATAGTGCTCCTGTGATGGTTTCGTTCGATTTCAATAGCTCATAATACACCACACCCAGCTGGTCCCACCAAATACAGAGCATGAGCTTGGCGCCGTGAATATTTGGTTTGGCCGTCGATGATGATGCATGGCCGGGGTAACCATATGATTTTTTGCGCTTCGGGTTATCGTAATGGACCCACTTTTCATCACCAGTGACAATGCGATGCAAAAAACCCTTCCGGTTTTGCCGTTCGAGCAGCAGTTCGCATGCAAAAAAACGGCGCTCGACGTCTATCGGCTTCAGCTCATACGGCACCCAATGTCCTTGCTTTTGGATCATTCCGAGGGCTTTTATACGATGGGAAATGGCTTGTTGTGTCACTCCCAATGAATCTGCGAGCTCTTGTTGAGTTTGACACGAGTCTTCATTGAGTATTGCCTCCAATTCAGCATTCTCAAACTTTTTCACTTGGCCCGGCCGCTCTTTGTCCTCAACGTCAAAATCACCACTTCTAAACCGCACAAACCATCTCTCGCACGTTGAAACCGATGGAACATGACTCGGATAAGCCTCGGAGACCAATCGATGTGCTTCAGCAGCACTTTTCTTCAAATTAAAGAAGTAAATTAAAACTTCCCGCAAATGCTGTTTTGTTGGCACGAAACTCGACATATTGAGAGCTCAAAAAAACTATGAATTTGACACTGCGACAAATTGACACATACTGAAAATTAAAGCTATAAGACGTAGCTTTGATATGAACATAGTCACAGTACTGCCTGATGCGTATAGCGTTAGTAACGCCATCTGTTATCAAACCCGCATTTTCAATTTGTACCCCTGATATGTATTTCCCAAATTCAATTCTATCTCCTCGACGGATAATTTCCCAAAACATTGTCTCGTGATAACATACAATAATTGTCACGAACGGGTCGCCGTCTGCAGGACCATCCTCCAAACATGAAATATCATCGATCTAAGATGTGATAAGATGAAGCCACAAAGAAAAAACAAAGGGTAAACGTGTTTTTAGTTTGCAGGCTCAATGGATTGTATTTTTATAAGACTTGTCAATGTTACTAACTTGAATTAAGGTTGACGCAGCTCCTTTAATCGGATCGCGCTTGAAACTGTGGAAAGAGATTGTTCCCAACCATAAGTTAAAATTAATATCGAATACCAATCAATAAAAAATATACAATACCTGGTCCGATCAATTGTTAATTTCGGCACGGACAATCGGTCAGTTGACTGTTGGACTCTCATCAAGATCTTTGTCACATATTTTTCATACTGCAGTGAACGGCAGTCTCAAACTCTTGCCGAGACTCTTGCCAATCTTGATGGAAGGCTGTCAGTTACTATCCGTGACGTTTCATATAAATGACTGTTTCAGACAACAATTCACAGCAATAGCAGCAACGCGCAACAAAAAAAATAACTTGTAGCGACACCTGTGAGTTAACAGCGAGTGTGTACAACGAGGAGAGTACAAGTGTAACGAGGACTCTGCCTCTCTCTGCTCCGAAATTGAGAGACGGCGGTGGATACTGAGCTCGTGCTCCGAAAGCGTTCTACTACTGTGAGACTTCCGATATGAACGGAAGTAATGCCGACGGGCATTTTGACACCTTACGAACTAAATATATTTTATACGCTCCTAGGAGTATGCAACCCGTCGTGATGAGGTATATGTAGCTGGGACACCCTGTACATGGCTTCCTACGATTTCCTAAAAACACACAAACTTTTTTTTCTTTTTGTATTTTTTTAGTCGTAGTCATAGTTATTTTTTTACCTACGTTTTTTTCACCTATGTTGCATCATGTGCGTCTTCAAATTGTCCGACCGTCTGAAATGTCGTTGACAATTTGGACACACGAATCTCGATCTCCCGTGTTGAGATCTTTCGTGCCGCAACATATTTGAGTGTGTAGAAAATTTTTTATGGCACCTTCGGCATCTCCACGTCTGAAAAGAATAATTGAGTTCAAAAGTTATAAGCCTCCCGTGAGCCATGCGAAACGTTACAAAACAAAAATGTCTGTTCGTTCTAGAAGAATCTGGGGGATAAATCCGATCCCGCTCGAATTAGCGACACATTTTGCACTATTGTGCAAACTCGATGTTATTTTTCCTGTTTTTTATTATCGAACGTACCTCCTTCGATTGTTGAAGCTTCTTCCGCTTCGGCGGTGCGACACTCTCGATCGGGCTTGATGCTCTTGTAATATTCTTTTTTCTAATAGGATAACAAATATTGAGTTAATTAAAAAATCATTAGCGAAAGATTGTAAAAGATTGTCAGAATATTTACTAAGTGGGTTTTTACTCACGGCCATGTTTTTCTTATAAGCGAATATGATTTGTCTCTATTAACAAAAACAGGTTCTTCTTTCTTTTGGACCAAAACAGACAAATTATTAGATTTTGCTTCCTCAAGGAAGCTTTGTTTTAGTGAAAAAAATTGTTTTCGAGATTTTGTTGTCAGGGTGTTCAGAATGTTCCAAAACGTCGAAAAAACGCATCTAGAAAAAAAGTCCGGACGTGCGCGCGCGTGTGTGTGTATGTGTGTGTGTGTGTGTGTGTGTGTGTGTGTGTGTGTGTGTGTGTGAGAGAGGAAGCGTTATGACACAGTAGTTGTCAGCAACTAAAGTCATACCATTATGGGCGATAGCCGGAATTGCGCCGTTGCTGATTTCCTCATCAACTCCGACGGCAGCTTTGAGGCTTCTGAGACCTTGATGGTAGGTAGATTCGCAGGTTCGTCACAAGAGCTCGGCCGTGGCCTGAGGAGGTGCCCACGATGTATCTAGAACATTTCATAGTGCATACAGAATTTAGTCGCCGCATTTTCGGCGAAACGCTACTTCAAAAGTTTTGGTAAAATGTCTTACCATCACGTAAGCTATTCGCTTCATCGCGATCTCGCGATACGCAACGACCTCCTCAGGGCTAAATAGATCGGTGACGTTCAGGTCTCCGTTTGTGAAAATTTGATTGAGTACTTTCTGAAAGTGGAATTATATCGAAAATCATTCATTTGGGGTACGTCACGTTTCAGCGCGAGCTGATTCGGCACTGGGACGTTTTTACAGCGCCGATCTGTTTCCTCCGTTTGCTAGATTCAGCGTCATGAATCAATGATACTACAGTATTTTTTTAATATGGATATTTAACATACTCGTGAGAGCCGGGCAACAAACAAGCACTGGTGAATCCCACACGAATTCGGATCGTCCTGGTCCATGGCGCTTAATTGCTGAAAGAATCATATGAATGAATTATATGACCTTACGTTAACCCCGTGATTTTAATATCTATATATAATAATCAACAACATACCAGCCATACAAGAAACACAAAGGACGGATTATAACAAATACTGTAACGGAACACACCCTCTCGATCCTTCGATCATTTCCAAATGCTCCTCCTTAACAATGCCTATGCGGTCGAGGAGCATGGCAATTTTATTTTAATTAATCACAAACGAGCGCTGGGGTGGGATCCTGAGCAAACCACAGGGCAGACGGTACGGCAACCGAAAAGTAACCATGTTCAAACTGTTTCTCGCGATTTTTATTCAAATGAATGAAGTTTGCCTGCAATTATCTTACCTAAGATGGTTATATTACCATCAACATTTATTGGTTCACCGCGTAATATGTTGCAAAATTATCGAGATGCTATGGCTATCGTTAGAACGTACGGTAAACCTGATCTTTTTGGAACGATGACGTGTAATGAAAAGTGGCGGGAAATCACAGATAATCTATTACCGGGACAGCAAACCTCTGATAGACCAGACATCTGTGCGCGAGCAGACATCTGTGCGCGAGTATTCAACATCAAAAAAGATTTTTTAATTGTCTTGATTGTTCAACAGAAATATTTTGGCGAAGTGATGGCTTGGGTCTACCCAGGCCTGAGTTTGAGATTTCAATAAAATTCATTTTATTGTGTTGAGGAATCCGTAAAGTTTATTGAGGATTTGGATCGAGCGGGGAATAACTAAAAACACTTTTGCACTTCGTTAGAAATTCGAAAAGAACCAAATTAGAGTTGCTTTTATTTTACTATTCAAGAGCACAAAAAAAACAGTAATTTCCAGCCGAAACAAAATTCTTGTTAGAATCCGAAAAGTCTCAGAGACAGCACCGTGTCGATCGTTCTATGATCACCGGTTTCTCTTCCGTACATGAGAGAAGCGAATTAGAGAGTGAACCCGTTGCTTCAGTGAGAAGCGAGGAGAGAGCCCGAGAAAAAGGAGAGAGAGTTCTCTGATTGGAGAATTGTCGTCACCTTACGCTTCTAAACTAATTCTTGACGGCTAGCGATAAGAGCTCGTCAAGGAGTTAGCGAGGAACCCGCGGGGAAGAGTAATCTTCCGAAAATTCCCGAATAATAGCACGGTCCGAAGCCGAGGCGAATCGGAGATGCTCGATAATTATCCAACATATTGAAATCTCGAAACGTTTGAATACATAAAAGAAAAACATCAATTACACTGCCAAAACGGATGGGAAGAAACTACAATAACAAACTAAAAGAAAAAAAACCAACGATATTGCATGAACTCACTTTTATCTCTCCGAGATTCGATATAGCGCGACGTAAATTAGACGCTATCGTCAATCGCTTCTTTGCGGATATATAATTTTTCAAGCTGTCATATATAACGCAATCTCTGAAAAACAAAATGAACGCACATTAATACATTTTTTTTCACACACCTGCATGCAAAGTCTAGACTTTCTTCCGTGATGTCATGCTCATTTTTAATACTCACGTTTTGTCGCCGTGCTTGAAAAATAGGTATCCCGTGAAATGACTGGAATTATAAGAGCAGATCAATGCAAATTATAATTTTGCAGAGGTCGGAGCGGTGCCGCAATTTTGCATTCTATGAAATACGTACTTGCGTGTGCACCCACACATATAAAATAATTTGTTCCTCCGGTGGACTTCCCTCAGTCTGTCGACGTTTTGCCGCACCAGCTGATCTGAGCCGGGTTTCTCCGCCGATGTTAAGGTCGTGAGGACCATAAAAGGCACGACGTGTAGGCAAATATTGATGCGGCGGAGGGACGCTGCCTCGATCTCCATGCAAAATTGTATAGCATCGTCGACGACCAGGTCCTTCCGCCGCAAATCGTCGATGTCCTTCCAATTCAAGGAGCGAGCCAGCTGGCGGAGTGGAGATGGCCACTCGTCGATGCCCCCCAAGTTGGGGAACAATTCTGAGACGGGACCCGGTGGCTACAAAAAAGGCGGAAAATTGAAATTGTCAAAGTATCAGGAGTACAAATTGAAAATGCGGGATTTTTTTCTATTTTTGAACGTTTTTTCTGAAAAAATGGTAACAAATGAATTATTCAAAGTATTGTCCATCGCTAGCCACAACTTTTTCCCATCTTTCTGGCAATTTACGGATACCGTCGCGAAAAAATTCGGCCGGCTTGGCTGCTATCCAGTCATCGACCCATTTTTGGGCTTCTTCGTAAGAATGGAAGCGCTGGTCAGCTAGGCCATGTGTCATCGATCGGAAAAGGTGGTAATCGGAAGGAGCAATATCTGGGCTATACGGCGGGTGGGGTAAGACTTCCCATTTCAGCGTTTGTAGGTATGTTTTGACCGGCGCTGCAACATGTGGCCGAGCGTTGTCATGTTGCAAAATTACTTTGTCGTGTCTTTGCTCGTATTGTGGCCGTTTTTCTTTGAGTGCGCGGCTCAAACGCATCAATTGAATTCGGTATAGTGCTCCTGTGATGGTTTCGTTCGATTTCAATAGCTCATAATACACCACACCCAGCTGGTCCCACCAAATACAGAGCATGAGCTTGGCGCCGTGAATATTTGGTTTGGCCGTCGATGATGATGCATGGCCGGGGTAACCATATGATTTTTTGCGCTTCGGGTTATCGTAATGGACCCACTTTTCATCACCAGTGACAATGCGATGCAAAAAACCCTTCCGGTTTTGCCGTTCGAGCAGCAGTTCGCATGCAAAAAAACGGCGCTCGACGTCTATCGGCTTCAGCTCATACGGCACCCAATGTCCTTGCTTTTGGATCATTCCGAGGGCTTTTATACGATGGGAAATGGCTTGTTGTGTCACTCCCAATGAATCTGCGAGCTCTTGTTGAGTTTGACACGAGTCTTCATTGAGTATTGCCTCCAATTCAGCATTCTCAAACTTTTTCACTTGGCCCGGCCGCTCTTTGTCCTCAACGTCAAAATCACCACTTCTAAACCGCACAAACCATCTCTCGCACGTTGAAACCGATGGAACATGACTCGGATAAGCCTCGGAGACCAATCGATGTGCTTCAGCAGCACTTTTCTTCAAATTAAAGAAGTAAATTAAAACTTCCCGCAAATGCTGTTTTGTTGGCACGAAACTCGACATATTGAGAGCTCAAAAAAACTATGAATTTGACACTGCGACAAATTGACACATACTGAAAATTAAAGCTATAAGACGTAGCTTTGATATGAACATAGTCACAGTACTGCCTGATGCGTATAGCGTTAGTAACGCCATCTGTTATCAAACCCGCATTTTCAATTTGTACCCCTGATATGTATTTCCCAAATTCAATTCTATCTCCTCGACGGATAATTTCCCAAAACATTGTCTCGTGATAACATACAATAATTGTCACGAACGGGTCGCCGTCTGCAGGACCATCCTCCAAACATGAAATATCATCGATCTAAGATGTGATAAGATGAAGCCACAAAGAAAAAACAAAGGGTAAACGTGTTTTTAGTTTGCAGGCTCAATGGATTGTATTTTTATAAGACTTGTCAATGTTACTAACTTGAATTAAGGTTGACGCAGCTCCTTTAATCGGATCGCGCTTGAAACTGTGGAAAGAGATTGTTCCCAACCATAAGTTAAAATTAATATCGAATACCAATCAATAAAAAATATACAATACCTGGTCCGATCAATTGTTAATTTCGGCACGGACAATCGGTCAGTTGACTGTTGGACTCTCATCAAGATCTTTGTCACATATTTTTCATACTGCAGTGAACGGCAGTCTCAAACTCTTGCCGAGACTCTTGCCAATCTTGATGGAAGGCTGTCAGTTACTATCCGTGACGTTTCATATAAATGACTGTTTCAGACAACAATTCACAGCAATAGCAGCAACGCGCAACAAAAAAAATAACTTGTAGCGACACCTGTGAGTTAACAGCGAGTGTGTACAACGAGGAGAGTACAAGTGTAACGAGGACTCTGCCTCTCTCTGCTCCGAAATTGAGAGACGGCGGTGGATACTGAGCTCGTGCTCCGAAAGCGTTCTACTACTGTGAGACTTCCGATATGAACGGAAGTAATGCCGACGGGCATTTTGACACCTTACGAACTAAATATATTTTATACGCTCCTAGGAGTATGCAACCCGTCGTGATGAGGTATATGTAGCTGGGACACCCTGTACATGGCTTCCTACGATTTCCTAAAAACACACAAACTTTTTTTTCTTTTTGTATTTTTTTAGTCGTAGTCATAGTTATTTTTTTACCTACGTTTTTTTCACCTATGTTGCATCATGTGCGTCTTCAAATTGTCCGACCGTCTGAAATGTCGTTGACAATTTGGACACACGAATCTCGATCTCCCGTGTTGAGATCTTTCGTGCCGCAACATATTTGAGTGTGTAGAAAATTTTTTATGGCACCTTCGGCATCTCCACGTCTGAAAAGAATAATTGAGTTCAAAAGTTATAAGCCTCCCGTGAGCCATGCGAAACGTTACAAAACAAAAATGTCTGTTCGTTCTAGAAGAATCTGGGGGATAAATCCGATCCCGCTCGAATTAGCGACACATTTTGCACTATTGTGCAAACTCGATGTTATTTTTCCTGTTTTTTATTATCGAACGTACCTCCTTCGATTGTTGAAGCTTCTTCCGCTTCGGCGGTGCGACACTCTCGATCGGGCTTGATGCTCTTGTAATATTCTTTTTTCTAATAGGATAACAAATATTGAGTTAATTAAAAAATCATTAGCGAAAGATTGTAAAAGATTGTCAGAATATTTACTAAGTGGGTTTTTACTCACGGCCATGTTTTTCTTATAAGCGAATATGATTTGTCTCTATTAACAAAAACAGGTTCTTCTTTCTTTTGGACCAAAACAGACAAATTATTAGATTTTGCTTCCTCAAGGAAGCTTTGTTTTAGTGAAAAAAATTGTTTTCGAGATTTTGTTGTCAGGGTGTTCAGAATGTTCCAAAACGTCGAAAAAACGCATCTAGAAAAAAAGTCCGGACGTGCGCGCGCGTGTGTGTGTATGTGTGTGTGTGTGTGTGTGTGTGTGTGTGTGTGTGTGTGAGAGAGGAAGCGTTATGACACAGTAGTTGTCAGCAACTAAAGTCATACCATTATGGGCGATAGCCGGAATTGCGCCGTTGCTGATTTCCTCATCAACTCCGACGGCAGCTTTGAGGCTTCTGAGACCTTGATGGTAGGTAGATTCGCAGGTTCGTCACAAGAGCTCGGCCGTGGCCTGAGGAGGTGCCCACGATGTATCTAGAACATTTTATAGTGCATACAGAATTTAGTCGCCGCATTTTCGGCGAAACGCTACTTCAAAAGTTTTGGTAAAATGTCTTACCATCACGTAAGCTATTCGCTTCATCGCGATCTCGCGATACGCAACGACCTCCTCAGGGCTAAATAGATCGGTGACGTTCAGGTCTCCGTTTGTGAAAATTTGATTGAGTACTTTCTGAAAGTGGAATTATATCGAAAATCATTCATTTGGGGTACGTCACGTTTCAGCGCGAGCTGATTCGGCACTGGGACGTTTTTACAGCGCCGATCTGTTTCCTCCGTTTGCTAGATTCAGCGTCATGAATCAATGATACTACAGTATTTTTTTAATATGGATATTTAACATACTCGTGAGAGCCGGGCAACAAACAAGCACTGGTGAATCCCACACGAATTCGGATCGTCCTGGTCCATGGCGCTTAATTGCTGAAAGAATCATATGAATGAATTATATGACCTTACGTTAACCCCGTGATTTTAATATCTATATATAATAATCAACAACATACCAGCCATACAAGAAACACAAAGGACGGATTATAACAAATACTGTAACGGAACACACCCTCTCGATCCTTCGATCATTTCCAAATGCTCCTCCTTAACAATGCCTATGCGGTCGAGGAGCATGGCAATTTTATTTTAATTAATCACAAACGAGCGCTGGGGTGGGATCCTGAGCAAACCACAGGGCAGACGGTACGGCAACCGAAAAGTAACCATGTTCAAACTGTTTCTCGCGATTTTTATTCAAATGAATGAAGTTTGCCTGCAATTATCTTACCTAAGATGGTTATATTACCATCAACATTTATTGGTTCACCGCGTAATATGTTGCAAAATTATCGAGATGCTATGGCTATCGTTAGAACGTACGGTAAACCTGATCTTTTTGGAACGATGACGTGTAATGAAAAGTGGCGGGAAATCACAGATAATCTATTACCGGGACAGCAAACCTCTGATAGACCAGACATCTGTGCGCGAGTATTCAACATCAAAAAAGATTTTTTAATTGTCTTGATTGTTCAACAGAAATATTTTGGCGAAGTGATGGCTTGGGTCTACCCAGGCCTGAGTTTGAGATTTCAATAAAATTCATTTTATTGTGTTGAGGAATCCGTAAAGTTTATTGAGGATTTGGATCGAGCGGGGAATAACTAAAAACACTTTTGCACTTCGTTAGAAATTCGAAAAGAACCAAATTAGAGTTGCTTTTATTTTACTATTCAAGAGCACAAAAAAAACAGTAATTTCCAGCCGAAACAAAATTCTTGTTAGAATCCGAAAAGTCTCAGAGACAGCACCGTGTCGATCGTTCTATGATCACCGGTTTCTCTTCCGTACATGAGAGAAGCGAATTAGAGAGTGAACCCGTTGCTTCAGTGAGAAGCGAGGAGAGAGCCCGAGAAAAAGGAGAGAGAGTTCTCTGATTGGAGAATTGTCGTCACCTTACGCTTCTAAACTAATTCTTGACGGCTAGCGATAAGAGCTCGTCAAGGAGTTAGCGAGGAACCCGCGGGGAAGAGTAATCTTCCGAAAATTCCCGAATAATAGCACGGTCCGAAGCCGAGGCGAATCGGAGATGCTCGATAATTATCCAACATATTGAAATCTCGAAACGTTTGAATACATAAAAGAAAAACATCAATTACACTGCCAAAACGGATGGGAAGAAACTACAATAACAAACTAAAAGAAAAAAAACCAACGATATTGCATGAACTCACTTTTATCTCTCCGAGATTCGATATAGCGCGACGTAAATTAGACGCTATCGTCAATCGCTTCTTTGCGGATATATAATTTTTCAAGCTGTCATATATAACGCAATCTCTGAAAAACAAAATGAACGCACATTAATACATTTTTTTTCACACACCTGCATGCAAAGTCTAGACTTTCTTCCGTGATGTCATGCTCATTTTTAATACTCACGTTTTGTCGCCGTGCTTGAAAAATAGGTATCCCGTGAAATGACTGGAATTATAAGAGCAGATCAATGCAAATTATAATTTTGCAGAGGTCGGAGCGGTGCCGCAATTTTGCATTCTATGAAATACGTACTTGCGTGTGCACCCACACATATAAAATAATTTGTTCCTCCGGTGGACTTCCCTCAGTCTGTCGACGTTTTGCCGCACCAGCTGATCTGAGCCGGGTTTCTCCGCCGATGTTAAGGTCGTGAGGACCATAAAAGGCACGACGTGTAGGCAAATATTGATGCGGCGGAGGGACGCTGCCTCGATCTCCATGCAAAATTGTATAGCATCGTCGACGACCAGGTCCTTCCGCCGCAAATCGTCGATGTCCTTCCAATTCAAGGAGCGAGCCAGCTGGCGGAGTGGAGATGGCCACTCGTCGATGCCCCCCAAGTTGGGGAACAATTCTGAGACGGGACCCGGTGGCTACAAAAAAGGCGGAAAATTGAAATTGTCAAAGTATCAGGAGTACAAATTGAAAATGCGGGATTTTTTTCTATTTTTGAACGTTTTTTCTGAAAAAATGGTAACAAATGAATTATTCAAAGTATTGTCCATCGCTAGCCACAACTTTTTCCCATCTTTCTGGCAATTTACGGATACCGTCGCGAAAAAATTCGGCCGGCTTGGCTGCTATCCAGTCATCGACCCATTTTTGGGCTTCTTCGTAAGAATGGAAGCGCTGGTCAGCTAGGCCATGTGTCATCGATCGGAAAAGGTGGTAATCGGAAGGAGCAATATCTGGGCTATACGGCGGGTGGGGTAAGACTTCCCATTTCAGCGTTTGTAGGTATGTTTTGACCGGCGCTGCAACATGTGGCCGAGCGTTGTCATGTTGCAAAATTACTTTGTCGTGTCTTTGCTCGTATTGTGGCCGTTTTTCTTTGAGTGCGCGGCTCAAACGCATCAATTGAATTCGGTATAGTGCTCCTGTGATGGTTTCGTTCGATTTCAATAGCTCATAATACACCACACCCAGCTGGTCCCACCAAATACAGAGCATGAGCTTGGCGCCGTGAATATTTGGTTTGGCCGTCGATGATGATGCATGGCCGGGGTAACCATATGATTTTTTGCGCTTCGGGTTATCGTAATGGACCCACTTTTCATCACCAGTGACAATGCGATGCAAAAAACCCTTCCGGTTTTGCCGTTCGAGCAGCAGTTCGCATGCAAAAAAACGGCGCTCGACGTCTATCGGCTTCAGCTCATACGGCACCCAATGTCCTTGCTTTTGGATCATTCCGAGGGCTTTTATACGATGGGAAATGGCTTGTTGTGTCACTCCCAATGAATCTGCGAGCTCTTGTTGAGTTTGACACGAGTCTTCATTGAGTATTGCCTCCAATTCAGCATTCTCAAACTTTTTCACTTGGCCCGGCCGCTCTTTGTCCTCAACGTCAAAATCACCACTTCTAAACCGCACAAACCATCTCTCGCACGTTGAAACCGATGGAACATGACTCGGATAAGCCTCGGAGACCAATCGATGTGCTTCAGCAGCACTTTTCTTCAAATTAAAGAAGTAAATTAAAACTTCCCGCAAATGCTGTTTTGTTGGCACGAAACTCGACATATTGAGAGCTCAAAAAAACTATGAATTTGACACTGCGACAAATTGACACATACTGAAAATTAAAGCTATAAGACGTAGCTTTGATATGAACATAGTCACAGTACTGCCTGATGCGTATAGCGTTAGTAACGCCATCTGTTATCAAACCCGCATTTTCAATTTGTACCCCTGATATGTATTTCCCAAATTCAATTCTATCTCCTCGACGGATAATTTCCCAAAACATTGTCTCGTGATAACATACAATAATTGTCACGAACGGGTCGCCGTCTGCAGGACCATCCTCCAAACATGAAATATCATCGATCTAAGATGTGATAAGATGAAGCCACAAAGAAAAAACAAAGGGTAAACGTGTTTTTAGTTTGCAGGCTCAATGGATTGTATTTTTATAAGACTTGTCAATGTTACTAACTTGAATTAAGGTTGACGCAGCTCCTTTAATCGGATCGCGCTTGAAACTGTGGAAAGAGATTGTTCCCAACCATAAGTTAAAATTAATATCGAATACCAATCAATAAAAAATATACAATACCTGGTCCGATCAATTGTTAATTTCGGCACGGACAATCGGTCAGTTGACTGTTGGACTCTCATCAAGATCTTTGTCACATATTTTTCATACTGCAGTGAACGGCAGTCTCAAACTCTTGCCGAGACTCTTGCCAATCTTGATGGAAGGCTGTCAGTTACTATCCGTGACGTTTCATATAAATGACTGTTTCAGACAACAATTCACAGCAATAGCAGCAACGCGCAACAAAAAAAATAACTTGTAGCGACACCTGTGAGTTAACAGCGAGTGTGTACAACGAGGAGAGTACAAGTGTAACGAGGACTCTGCCTCTCTCTGCTCCGAAATTGAGAGACGGCGGTGGATACTGAGCTCGTGCTCCGAAAGCGTTCTACTACTGTGAGACTTCCGATATGAACGGAAGTAATGCCGACGGGCATTTTGACACCTTACGAACTAAATATATTTTATACGCTCCTAGGAGTATGCAACCCGTCGTGATGAGGTATATGTAGCTGGGACACCCTGTACATGGCTTCCTACGATTTCCTAAAAACACACAAACTTTTTTTTCTTTTTGTATTTTTTTAGTCGTAGTCATAGTTATTTTTTTACCTACGTTTTTTTCACCTATGTTGCATCATGTGCGTCTTCAAATTGTCCGACCGTCTGAAATGTCGTTGACAATTTGGACACACGAATCTCGATCTCCCGTGTTGAGATCTTTCGTGCCGCAACATATTTGAGTGTGTAGAAAATTTTTTATGGCACCTTCGGCATCTCCACGTCTGAAAAGAATAATTGAGTTCAAAAGTTATAAGCCTCCCGTGAGCCATGCGAAACGTTACAAAACAAAAATGTCTGTTCGTTCTAGAAGAATCTGGGGGATAAATCCGATCCCGCTCGAATTAGCGACACATTTTGCACTATTGTGCAAACTCGATGTTATTTTTCCTGTTTTTTATTATCGAACGTACCTCCTTCGATTGTTGAAGCTTCTTCCGCTTCGGCGGTGCGACACTCTCGATCGGGCTTGATGCTCTTGTAATATTCTTTTTTCTAATAGGATAACAAATATTGAGTTAATTAAAAAATCATTAGCGAAAGATTGTAAAAGATTGTCAGAATATTTACTAAGTGGGTTTTTACTCACGGCCATGTTTTTCTTATAAGCGAATATGATTTGTCTCTATTAACAAAAACAGGTTCTTCTTTCTTTTGGACCAAAACAGACAAATTATTAGATTTTGCTTCCTCAAGGAAGCTTTGTTTTAGTGAAAAAAATTGTTTTCGAGATTTTGTTGTCAGGGTGTTCAGAATGTTCCAAAACGTCGAAAAAACGCATCTAGAAAAAAAGTCCGGACGTGCGCGCGCGTGTGTGTGTATGTGTGTGTGTGTGTGTGTGTGTGTGTGTGTGTGTGTGAGAGAGGAAGCGTTATGACACAGTAGTTGTCAGCAACTAAAGTCATACCATTATGGGCGATAGCCGGAATTGCGCCGTTGCTGATTTCCTCATCAACTCCGACGGCAGCTTTGAGGCTTCTGAGACCTTGATGGTAGGTAGATTCGCAGGTTCGTCACAAGAGCTCGGCCGTGGCCTGAGGAGGTGCCCACGATGTATCTAGAACATTTCATAGTGCATACAGAATTTAGTCGCCGCATTTTCGGCGAAACGCTACTTCAAAAGTTTTGGTAAAATGTCTTACCATCACGTAAGCTATTCGCTTCATCGCGATCTCGCGATACGCAACGACCTCCTCAGGGCTAAATAGATCGGTGACGTTCAGGTCTCCGTTTGTGAAAATTTGATTGAGTACTTTCTGAAAGTGGAATTATATCGAAAATCATTCATTTGGGGTACGTCACGTTTCAGCGCGAGCTGATTCGGCACTGGGACGTTTTTACAGCGCCGATCTGTTTCCTCCGTTTGCTAGATTCAGCGTCATGAATCAATGATACTACAGTATTTTTTTAATATGGATATTTAACATACTCGTGAGAGCCGGGCAACAAACAAGCACTGGTGAATCCCACACGAATTCGGATCGTCCTGGTCCATGGCGCTTAATTGCTGAAAGAATCATATGAATGAATTATATGACCTTACGTTAACCCCGTGATTTTAATATCTATATATAATAATCAACAACATACCAGCCATACAAGAAACACAAAGGACGGATTATAACAAATACTGTAACGGAACACACCCTCTCGATCCTTCGATCATTTCCAAATGCTCCTCCTTAACAATGCCTATGCGGTCGAGGAGCATGGCAATTTTATTTTAATTAATCACAAACGAGCGCTGGGGTGGGATCCTGAGCAAACCACAGGGCAGACGGTACGGCAACCGAAAAGTAACCATGTTCAAACTGTTTCTCGCGATTTTTATTCAAATGAATGAAGTTTGCCTGCAATTATCTTACCTAAGATGGTTATATTACCATCAACATTTATTGGTTCACCGCGTAATATGTTGCAAAATTATCGAGATGCTATGGCTATCGTTAGAACGTACGGTAAACCTGATCTTTTTGGAACGATGACGTGTAATGAAAAGTGGCGGGAAATCACAGATAATCTATTACCGGGACAGCAAACCTCTGATAGACCAGACATCTGTGCGCGAGTATTCAACATCAAAAAAGATTTTTTAATTGTCTTGATTGTTCAACAGAAATATTTTGGCGAAGTGATGGCTTGGGTCTACCCAGGCCTGAGTTTGAGATTTCAATAAAATTCATTTTATTGTGTTGAGGAATCCGTAAAGTTTATTGAGGATTTGGATCGAGCGGGGAATAACTAAAAACACTTTTGCACTTCGTTAGAAATTCGAAAAGAACCAAATTAGAGTTGCTTTTATTTTACTATTCAAGAGCACAAAAAAAACAGTAATTTCCAGCCGAAACAAAATTCTTGTTAGAATCCGAAAAGTCTCAGAGACAGCACCGTGTCGATCGTTCTATGATCACCGGTTTCTCTTCCGTACATGAGAGAAGCGAATTAGAGAGTGAACCCGTTGCTTCAGTGAGAAGCGAGGAGAGAGCCCGAGAAAAAGGAGAGAGAGTTCTCTGATTGGAGAATTGTCGTCACCTTACGCTTCTAAACTAATTCTTGACGGCTAGCGATAAGAGCTCGTCAAGGAGTTAGCGAGGAACCCGCGGGGAAGAGTAATCTTCCGAAAATTCCCGAATAATAGCACGGTCCGAAGCCGAGGCGAATCGGAGATGCTCGATAATTATCCAACATATTGAAATCTCGAAACGTTTGAATACATAAAAGAAAAACATCAATTACACTGCCAAAACGGATGGGAAGAAACTACAATAACAAACTAAAAGAAAAAAAACCAACGATATTGCATGAACTCACTTTTATCTCTCCGAGATTCGATATAGCGCGACGTAAATTAGACGCTATCGTCAATCGCTTCTTTGCGGATATATAATTTTTCAAGCTGTCATATATAACGCAATCTCTGAAAAACAAAATGAACGCACATTAATACATTTTTTTTCACACACCTGCATGCAAAGTCTAGACTTTCTTCCGTGATGTCATGCTCATTTTTAATACTCACGTTTTGTCGCCGTGCTTGAAAAATAGGTATCCCGTGAAATGACTGGAATTATAAGAGCAGATCAATGCAAATTATAATTTTGCAGAGGTCGGAGCGGTGCCGCAATTTTGCATTCTATGAAATACGTACTTGCGTGTGCACCCACACATATAAAATAATTTGTTCCTCCGGTGGACTTCCCTCAGTCTGTCGACGTTTTGCCGCACCAGCTGATCTGAGCCGGGTTTCTCCGCCGATGTTAAGGTCGTGAGGACCATAAAAGGCACGACGTGTAGGCAAATATTGATGCGGCGGAGGGACGCTGCCTCGATCTCCATGCAAAATTGTATAGCATCGTCGACGACCAGGTCCTTCCGCCGCAAATCGTCGATGTCCTTCCAATTCAAGGAGCGAGCCAGCTGGCGGAGTGGAGATGGCCACTCGTCGATGCCCCCCAAGTTGGGGAACAATTCTGAGACGGGACCCGGTGGCTACAAAAAAGGCGGAAAATTGAAATTGTCAAAGTATCAGGAGTACAAATTGAAAATGCGGGATTTTTTTCTATTTTTGAACGTTTTTTCTGAAAAAATGGTAACAAATGAATTATTCAAAGTATTGTCCATCGCTAGCCACAACTTTTTCCCATCTTTCTGGCAATTTACGGATACCGTCGCGAAAAAATTCGGCCGGCTTGGCTGCTATCCAGTCATCGACCCATTTTTGGGCTTCTTCGTAAGAATGGAAGCGCTGGTCAGCTAGGCCATGTGTCATCGATCGGAAAAGGTGGTAATCGGAAGGAGCAATATCTGGGCTATACGGCGGGTGGGGTAAGACTTCCCATTTCAGCGTTTGTAGGTATGTTTTGACCGGCGCTGCAACATGTGGCCGAGCGTTGTCATGTTGCAAAATTACTTTGTCGTGTCTTTGCTCGTATTGTGGCCGTTTTTCTTTGAGTGCGCGGCTCAAACGCATCAATTGAATTCGGTATAGTGCTCCTGTGATGGTTTCGTTCGATTTCAATAGCTCATAATACACCACACCCAGCTGGTCCCACCAAATACAGAGCATGAGCTTGGCGCCGTGAATATTTGGTTTGGCCGTCGATGATGATGCATGGCCGGGGTAACCATATGATTTTTTGCGCTTCGGGTTATCGTAATGGACCCACTTTTCATCACCAGTGACAATGCGATGCAAAAAACCCTTCCGGTTTTGCCGTTCGAGCAGCAGTTCGCATGCAAAAAAACGGCGCTCGACGTCTATCGGCTTCAGCTCATACGGCACCCAATGTCCTTGCTTTTGGATCATTCCGAGGGCTTTTATACGATGGGAAATGGCTTGTTGTGTCACTCCCAATGAATCTGCGAGCTCTTGTTGAGTTTGACACGAGTCTTCATTGAGTATTGCCTCCAATTCAGCATTCTCAAACTTTTTCACTTGGCCCGGCCGCTCTTTGTCCTCAACGTCAAAATCACCACTTCTAAACCGCACAAACCATCTCTCGCACGTTGAAACCGATGGAACATGACTCGGATAAGCCTCGGAGACCAATCGATGTGCTTCAGCAGCACTTTTCTTCAAATTAAAGAAGTAAATTAAAACTTCCCGCAAATGCTGTTTTGTTGGCACGAAACTCGACATATTGAGAGCTCAAAAAAACTATGAATTTGACACTGCGACAAATTGACACATACTGAAAATTAAAGCTATAAGACGTAGCTTTGATATGAACATAGTCACAGTACTGCCTGATGCGTATAGCGTTAGTAACGCCATCTGTTATCAAACCCGCATTTTCAATTTGTACCCCTGATATGTATTTCCCAAATTCAATTCTATCTCCTCGACGGATAATTTCCCAAAACATTGTCTCGTGATAACATACAATAATTGTCACGAACGGGTCGCCGTCTGCAGGACCATCCTCCAAACATGAAATATCATCGATCTAAGATGTGATAAGATGAAGCCACAAAGAAAAAACAAAGGGTAAACGTGTTTTTAGTTTGCAGGCTCAATGGATTGTATTTTTATAAGACTTGTCAATGTTACTAACTTGAATTAAGGTTGACGCAGCTCCTTTAATCGGATCGCGCTTGAAACTGTGGAAAGAGATTGTTCCCAACCATAAGTTAAAATTAATATCGAATACCAATCAATAAAAAATATACAATACCTGGTCCGATCAATTGTTAATTTCGGCACGGACAATCGGTCAGTTGACTGTTGGACTCTCATCAAGATCTTTGTCACATATTTTTCATACTGCAGTGAACGGCAGTCTCAAACTCTTGCCGAGACTCTTGCCAATCTTGATGGAAGGCTGTCAGTTACTATCCGTGACGTTTCATATAAATGACTGTTTCAGACAACAATTCACAGCAATAGCAGCAACGCGCAACAAAAAAAATAACTTGTAGCGACACCTGTGAGTTAACAGCGAGTGTGTACAACGAGGAGAGTACAAGTGTAACGAGGACTCTGCCTCTCTCTGCTCCGAAATTGAGAGACGGCGGTGGATACTGAGCTCGTGCTCCGAAAGCGTTCTACTACTGTGAGACTTCCGATATGAACGGAAGTAATGCCGACGGGCATTTTGACACCTTACGAACTAAATATATTTTATACGCTCCTAGGAGTATGCAACCCGTCGTGATGAGGTATATGTAGCTGGGACACCCTGTACATGGCTTCCTACGATTTCCTAAAAACACACAAACTTTTTTTTCTTTTTGTATTTTTTTAGTCGTAGTCATAGTTATTTTTTTACCTACGTTTTTTTCACCTATGTTGCATCATGTGCGTCTTCAAATTGTCCGACCGTCTGAAATGTCGTTGACAATTTGGACACACGAATCTCGATCTCCCGTGTTGAGATCTTTCGTGCCGCAACATATTTGAGTGTGTAGAAAATTTTTTATGGCACCTTCGGCATCTCCACGTCTGAAAAGAATAATTGAGTTCAAAAGTTATAAGCCTCCCGTGAGCCATGCGAAACGTTACAAAACAAAAATGTCTGTTCGTTCTAGAAGAATCTGGGGGATAAATCCGATCCCGCTCGAATTAGCGACACATTTTGCACTATTGTGCAAACTCGATGTTATTTTTCCTGTTTTTTATTATCGAACGTACCTCCTTCGATTGTTGAAGCTTCTTCCGCTTCGGCGGTGCGACACTCTCGATCGGGCTTGATGCTCTTGTAATATTCTTTTTTCTAATAGGATAACAAATATTGAGTTAATTAAAAAATCATTAGCGAAAGATTGTAAAAGATTGTCAGAATATTTACTAAGTGGGTTTTTACTCACGGCCATGTTTTTCTTATAAGCGAATATGATTTGTCTCTATTAACAAAAACAGGTTCTTCTTTCTTTTGGACCAAAACAGACAAATTATTAGATTTTGCTTCCTCAAGGAAGCTTTGTTTTAGTGAAAAAAATTGTTTTCGAGATTTTGTTGTCAGGGTGTTCAGAATGTTCCAAAACGTCGAAAAAACGCATCTAGAAAAAAAGTCCGGACGTGCGCGCGCGTGTGTGTGTATGTGTGTGTGTGTGTGTGTGTGTGTGTGTGTGTGTGTGTGTGTGAGAGAGGAAGCGTTATGACACAGTAGTTGTCAGCAACTAAAGTCATACCATTATGGGCGATAGCCGGAATTGCGCCGTTGCTGATTTCCTCATCAACTCCGACGGCAGCTTTGAGGCTTCTGAGACCTTGATGGTAGGTAGATTCGCAGGTTCGTCACAAGAGCTCGGCCGTGGCCTGAGGAGGTGCCCACGATGTATCTAGAACATTTCATAGTGCATACAGAATTTAGTCGCCGCATTTTCGGCGAAACGCTACTTCAAAAGTTTTGGTAAAATGTCTTACCATCACGTAAGCTATTCGCTTCATCGCGATCTCGCGATACGCAACGACCTCCTCAGGGCTAAATAGATCGGTGACGTTCAGGTCTCCGTTTGTGAAAATTTGATTGAGTACTTTCTGAAAGTGGAATTATATCGAAAATCATTCATTTGGGGTACGTCACGTTTCAGCGCGAGCTGATTCGGCACTGGGACGTTTTTACAGCGCCGATCTGTTTCCTCCGTTTGCTAGATTCAGCGTCATGAATCAATGATACTACAGTATTTTTTTAATATGGATATTTAACATACTCGTGAGAGCCGGGCAACAAACAAGCACTGGTGAATCCCACACGAATTCGGATCGTCCTGGTCCATGGCGCTTAATTGCTGAAAGAATCATATGAATGAATTATATGACCTTACGTTAACCCCGTGATTTTAATATCTATATATAATAATCAACAACATACCAGCCATACAAGAAACACAAAGGACGGATTATAACAAATACTGTAACGGAACACACCCTCTCGATCCTTCGATCATTTCCAAATGCTCCTCCTTAACAATGCCTATGCGGTCGAGGAGCATGGCAATTTTATTTTAATTAATCACAAACGAGCGCTGGGGTGGGATCCTGAGCAAACCACAGGGCAGACGGTACGGCAACCGAAAAGTAACCATGTTCAAACTGTTTCTCGCGATTTTTATTCAAATGAATGAAGTTTGCCTGCAATTATCTTACCTAAGATGGTTATATTACCATCAACATTTATTGGTTCACCGCGTAATATGTTGCAAAATTATCGAGATGCTATGGCTATCGTTAGAACGTACGGTAAACCTGATCTTTTTGGAACGATGACGTGTAATGAAAAGTGGCGGGAAATCACAGATAATCTATTACCGGGACAGCAAACCTCTGATAGACCAGACATCTGTGCGCGAGTATTCAACATCAAAAAAGATTTTTTAATTGTCTTGATTGTTCAACAGAAATATTTTGGCGAAGTGATGGCTTGGGTCTACCCAGGCCTGAGTTTGAGATTTCAATAAAATTCATTTTATTGTGTTGAGGAATCCGTAAAGTTTATTGAGGATTTGGATCGAGCGGGGAATAACTAAAAACACTTTTGCACTTCGTTAGAAATTCGAAAAGAACCAAATTAGAGTTGCTTTTATTTTACTATTCAAGAGCACAAAAAAAACAGTAATTTCCAGCCGAAACAAAATTCTTGTTAGAATCCGAAAAGTCTCAGAGACAGCACCGTGTCGATCGTTCTATGATCACCGGTTTCTCTTCCGTACATGAGAGAAGCGAATTAGAGAGTGAACCCGTTGCTTCAGTGAGAAGCGAGGAGAGAGCCCGAGAAAAAGGAGAGAGAGTTCTCTGATTGGAGAATTGTCGTCACCTTACGCTTCTAAACTAATTCTTGACGGCTAGCGATAAGAGCTCGTCAAGGAGTTAGCGAGGAACCCGCGGGGAAGAGTAATCTTCCGAAAATTCCCGAATAATAGCACGGTCCGAAGCCGAGGCGAATCGGAGATGCTCGATAATTATCCAACATATTGAAATCTCGAAACGTTTGAATACATAAAAGAAAAACATCAATTACACTGCCAAAACGGATGGGAAGAAACTACAATAACAAACTAAAAGAAAAAAAACCAACGATATTGCATGAACTCACTTTTATCTCTCCGAGATTCGATATAGCGCGACGTAAATTAGACGCTATCGTCAATCGCTTCTTTGCGGATATATAATTTTTCAAGCTGTCATATATAACGCAATCTCTGAAAAACAAAATGAACGCACATTAATACATTTTTTTTCACACACCTGCATGCAAAGTCTAGACTTTCTTCCGTGATGTCATGCTCATTTTTAATACTCACGTTTTGTCGCCGTGCTTGAAAAATAGGTATCCCGTGAAATGACTGGAATTATAAGAGCAGATCAATGCAAATTATAATTTTGCAGAGGTCGGAGCGGTGCCGCAATTTTGCATTCTATGAAATACGTACTTGCGTGTGCACCCACACATATAAAATAATTTGTTCCTCCGGTGGACTTCCCTCAGTCTGTCGACGTTTTGCCGCACCAGCTGATCTGAGCCGGGTTTCTCCGCCGATGTTAAGGTCGTGAGGACCATAAAAGGCACGACGTGTAGGCAAATATTGATGCGGCGGAGGGACGCTGCCTCGATCTCCATGCAAAATTGTATAGCATCGTCGACGACCAGGTCCTTCCGCCGCAAATCGTCGATGTCCTTCCAATTCAAGGAGCGAGCCAGCTGGCGGAGTGGAGATGGCCACTCGTCGATGCCCCCCAAGTTGGGGAACAATTCTGAGACGGGACCCGGTGGCTACAAAAAAGGCGGAAAATTGAAATTGTCAAAGTATGTATTTCCCAAATTCAATTCTATCTCCTCGACGGATAATTTCCCAAAACATTGTCTCGTGATAACATACAATAATTGTCACGAACGGGTCGCCGTCTGCAGGACCATCCTCCAAACATGAAATATCATCGATCTAAGATGTGATAAGATGAAGCCACAAAGAAAAAACAAAGGGTAAACGTGTTTTTAGTTTGCAGGCTCAATGGATTGTATTTTTATAAGACTTGTCAATGTTACTAACTTGAATTAAGGTTGACGCAGCTCCTTTAATCGGATCGCGCTTGAAACTGTGGAAAGAGATTGTTCCCAACCATAAGTTAAAATTAATATCGAATACCAATCAATAAAAAATATACAATACCTGGTCCGATCAATTGTTAATTTCGGCACGGACAATCGGTCAGTTGACTGTTGGACTCTCATCAAGATCTTTGTCACATATTTTTCATACTGCAGTGAACGGCAGTCTCAAACTCTTGCCGAGACTCTTGCCAATCTTGATGGAAGGCTGTCAGTTACTATCCGTGACGTTTCATATAAATGACTGTTTCAGACAACAATTCACAGCAATAGCAGCAACGCGCAACAAAAAAAATAACTTGTAGCGACACCTGTGAGTTAACAGCGAGTGTGTACAACGAGGAGAGTACAAGTGTAACGAGGACTCTGCCTCTCTCTGCTCCGAAATTGAGAGACGGCGGTGGATACTGAGCTCGTGCTCCGAAAGCGTTCTACTACTGTGAGACTTCCGATATGAACGGAAGTAATGCCGACGGGCATTTTGACACCTTACGAACTAAATATATTTTATACGCTCCTAGGAGTATGCAACCCGTCGTGATGAGGTATATGTAGCTGGGACACCCTGTACATGGCTTCCTACGATTTCCTAAAAACACACAAACTTTTTTTTCTTTTTGTATTTTTTTAGTCGTAGTCATAGTTATTTTTTTACCTACGTTTTTTTCACCTATGTTGCATCATGTGCGTCTTCAAATTGTCCGACCGTCTGAAATGTCGTTGACAATTTGGACACACGAATCTCGATCTCCCGTGTTGAGATCTTTCGTGCCGCAACATATTTGAGTGTGTAGAAAATTTTTTATGGCACCTTCGGCATCTCCACGTCTGAAAAGAATAATTGAGTTCAAAAGTTATAAGCCTCCCGTGAGCCATGCGAAACGTTACAAAACAAAAATGTCTGTTCGTTCTAGAAGAATCTGGGGGATAAATCCGATCCCGCTCGAATTAGCGACACATTTTGCACTATTGTGCAAACTCGATGTTATTTTTCCTGTTTTTTATTATCGAACGTACCTCCTTCGATTGTTGAAGCTTCTTCCGCTTCGGCGGTGCGACACTCTCGATCGGGCTTGATGCTCTTGTAATATTCTTTTTTCTAATAGGATAACAAATATTGAGTTAATTAAAAAATCATTAGCGAAAGATTGTAAAAGATTGTCAGAATATTTACTAAGTGGGTTTTTACTCACGGCCATGTTTTTCTTATAAGCGAATATGATTTGTCTCTATTAACAAAAACAGGTTCTTCTTTCTTTTGGACCAAAACAGACAAATTATTAGATTTTGCTTCCTCAAGGAAGCTTTGTTTTAGTGAAAAAAATTGTTTTCGAGATTTTGTTGTCAGGGTGTTCAGAATGTTCCAAAACGTCGAAAAAACGCATCTAGAAAAAAAGTCCGGACGTGCGCGCGCGCGCGCGTGTGTGTGTGTGTATGTGTGTGTGTGTGTGTGTGTGTGTGTGTGTGTGTGTGTGTGTGTGTGTGTGTGTGTGTGTGTGTGTGTGTGTGTGTGTGTGTGTGTGTGTGTGTGTGTGTGTGTGTGTGTGTGTGTGTGTGTGAGGAAGCGTTATGACACAGTAGTTGTCAGCAACTAAAGTCATACCATTATGGGCGATAGCCGGAATTGCGCCGTTGCTGATTTCCTCATCAACTCCGACGGCAGCTTTGAGGCTTCTGAGACCTTGATGGTAGGTAGATTCGCAGGTTCGTCACAAGAGCTCGGCCGTGGCCTGAGGAGGTGCCCACGATGTATCTAGAACATTTCATAGTGCATACAGAATTTAGTCGCCGCATTTTCGGCGAAACGCTACTTCAAAAGTTTTGGTAAAATGTCTTACCATCACGTAAGCTATTCGCTTCATCGCGATCTCGCGATACGCTACGACCTCTTCAGGGCTAAATAAATCGGTGACGTCTAGATCCCCGCTTGTAAAAATTTGATTCAGTACTTTCTGAAAGTGGAATTGTATCGAAAATCATTCATTTGGGGTACGTTACGTTTCGGCGCGAGCTGATTCGGCACTGGGACGTTTTTACAGCGCCGATCTGTTTCCTCCGTTTGCTAGATTCAGCGTCATGAATCAATGATACTACAGTATTTTTTTAATATGGATATTTAACATACTCGTGAGAACCGGGCAACAAACAAGCACTGGTGAATCCCACACGAATTCGGATCGTCCTGGCCCATGGCGCTTAATTGCTGAAAGAATCATATGAATGAATTATATGACCTTACGTTAACCCCGTGATTTTAATATCTATATATAATAATCAACAACATACCAGCCATACAAGAAACACAAAGGACGGATTATAACAAATACTGTAACGGAACACACCCTCTCGATCCTTCGATCATTTCCAAATGCTCCTCCTTAACAATGCCTATGCGGTCGAGGAGCATGGCAATTTTATTTTAATTAATCACAAACGAGCGCTGGGGTGGGATCCTGAGCAAACCACAGGGCAGACGGTACGGCAACCGAAAAGTAACCATGTTCAAACTGTTTCTCGCGATTTTTATTCAAATGAATGAAGTTTGCCTGCAATTATCTTACCTAAGATGGTTATATTACCATCAACATTTATTGGTTCACCGCGTAATATGTTGCAAAATTATCAAGATGCCATGGCTATCGTTAGAACGTACCGTAAACCTGATCTTTTTGGAACGATGACACGTAATGAAAAGTGGCGGGAAATCACAGATAATCTATTACCGGGACAGCAAACCTCTGATGGACCAGACATCTGTGCGCGAGTATTCAACATCAAAAAAGATTTTTTAATTGTCTTGATTGTTCAACAGAAATATTTTGGCGAAGTGATGGCTTGGGTCTACCCAGGCCCGAGTTTGAGATTTCAATGAAATTCATTTTATTGTGTTGAGGAATCCGTAAAGTTTATTGAGGATTTGGATCGAGCGGGGAATAACTAAAAACACTTTTGCACTTCGTGCAAATGCTATGCCATTCAATTCTCGTTAATTGATAAAAATTTGAGAAACTGATTTCAAAAGAAAGTTTTTTATGGTATTTCAATGTACATGATTTCAAATTGTTAATACGTACGGTCCTTTGTCCTCGGCCTTGGCTGTCGGTTCCGGATCCGGAATGCTCTGTTCCGGATCCGGAATGCTCCGTTTCGGATCCGTAATGCGCCGTTCCTGATCCTCAACGGCGCATTCGGGATCCTTAACGGCGCATTCGGGATCCTCAACGGACGGAGAAACCCCTTGTTCATCTCTGAAATAGACGGGATCGTATTAAAGATTGGTCAAAAGCCAAGGAGGCTGGAAGAAAGGGCAAGGAATAACGACCAACGAACCACTTGGTTGGAAAGAAAGAAAGTTGGTTTGTCGCGCACAGGCGCGAGAGGGGCTCGGAACAATTCGGCGACATTCGGCTCCGTTCAATTTGTCGATTCGATTCGAGGGCAACGCCGAGGTAAATTAAAAAATGTACTCACGGTGCCAATTTGCTGCACCTCTTGGAAATGCATGACAAGATAACTAGCGGCGGAAGGGACGTATCAGTGCCGATAACTTTTGACACCGACGCAGCAACGACCTTCGGAGAATCGGACGTAACAGCTGCCACCAGCCTTACAGTCCTCTGATTATTCAGGACCTTTTCTGAGGCGACCTGGAACTAAAATACGATAATTTACGATAGAAATATTAATTTTAATGGGGACTTCCGTTTCCTGTGTGAGAGTAGAATGATAGGTGTGAAGCTGCCGACTAGAAAAGTGACAAATAGGCGGTGTGAATGAAGGAGTCGAGAAAAAGAAACGGGCTATAAAAAGAGAGGCGACGATAAAATAGCAAAATGGACAAGAAACTTACTGGAAAACGGGAGGAACAGCAGTGAAGGTGAAGAAGGTGGCAAAGGCGGCGGTTAGGGAACGCGTGGGAGAACGCGGGTCGAGGGGCAAGACAAAAATAAATGAAGGAAGAAGGCACGTGGAAATATTAAAGCTCGGGCAAGAATCTCGCGCGAATCTTCCGCGGAATCCAGCAAAGAATCCCGGGAGACTTTGTCCAAGAGGCTAGATAGACTCCATGAAAGATTCCTGCAGGAACTCTCGGATGTTGCCGCGAGCCTAGCTCTTCAGCAATTCTCGTCAATCCATATCGGAGTCTCGCTGAGATTATTGCTCGAAGATTTGGTGAATCAAACCGCAGAATCCATGCGGGACACTTTCAGGGACTCTCGCCCATAATTGAACCAAATAAGCCAGTGAATACTTACATGTTTACAGAATCGCACAGACGATGGGTGGTCCGCTGTGCGAAAGGCAAACAAATTCGAACACGAAAACTTGTCCATTGACGAGCTCTATTCGTGGCACTGGACCCGGATTTTACTGAAATAAGAAAAAATCACCAGCTAGTAACTTAGGTACGAAATTTATTTTTTGTGTTTGATACGATAAAGTCACGAGTACTTGTGTATCATCTCAGCGTTTGCTTTATACATCGCTCTATCCACAGCATCGAAAAAAAGATTGGTAGCTGATTTCAGTGTTCTGAGGACTACAAGCTTGTCTGCCATCAATTGGCGGCGTAAATGTTGTACAAACAGCCGCGAAGACGCATAGCACTTCGCTGGAAAAATTAGAACAATAACAACAAGTGAGAAAATAAAAACAATGAATCCCTTTGAATGACCTTTGATTGAATCGATATGACATTCTCATGTTTTTCGACCAATGTAATCAATAGATTTCAAAGATTTAACTCTAAATCTACTCATGTTGAATGAAAATCTTTTCAATGCCACTATTAAATTCAATCTGTCGGTTTGACAGATGACTCGGCTGAAGGATCTTTTTTTTTGTATATATAGCAACCAACAGACAAAATTATAAAAAATTGATCAGGTTGAAAACGTGTAGATTGTACAACGTGACGTCGAATGGTGCAATTCCATTGCTCGAAATTTGGATATGAAAAATAATCTAAAAAATACTCACATTGGAGGACTCCATTCTCCCGCTCCGTGATAAAGTCTGTAAACAAGGAACCAGGCGTCAGTTGTGAAAAGTGCTCAGAGATAGAATAGAATAGGAAGTGTATACCGTGAATGTCTAACATCGAGAATACACCGGCAAGTAAACAAACAGATAGATCAAGGAACATTCAAGAAAATGCTTTGCTGTAGCTTTGGGGATTGCGCGTGGTATTGTAACTAGTCACGTAAAATAGAGTACTTACAATTCAGCAGGTTAGGTGATTCCGGTTTCAACACTGAAACGAACAATTCATTAGCATTGAGGCCTTTAGGGTTATGATGATATTGATTAATTAATTCAATCGATGATACTTACTTTTCGTTAATGGCTATCAATGTGTAAATGCTCTGTATAGTTCTTCGAACTCGTTCTTGGAATTTCTGAATGCATAAAAAGCAAAATAAGACAAAAAGGAAATCGTGTGAAACAAGTAGTCGTGAAGAACGAAAACCCAAATAGTTATTTATGCTACAAGAGAGGAAAGTGCGGGATTCTGAGCGAGTGTGAGGTTTACGGCCCGAGCGAAACGAGGGCTGTACGAACACGCGCTCAGGATCCGGAACTCTTTCCGTGTAGCATACAATACTTTTTACTCTATTGCGCCAAAAAAAAAACCACATTTGCATGCCCGAAAAAAGGATTAAAAGTAGCTTTTAACAGTGAGAAGAGCAATTATTGTCGGGGAGACGAATATTAATTTAGCGGGAGCAAAAGTACTGTTGCTCCCGCTAAATCACTTTTGCTCCCGCTGACCTGGAAACAGCTACTTTTGATCCCCGAATCAGGCATCTAATGTGGTGTTCATGGCGCAGGATAATAAAAAAACATCCCGGGGGCGTCCCGTAACTACTGTACGATCGATGGTGGGTAAGTAGAGTATGATGTGTAGAATATGTGGTTAAAAGGAAATTTAAATCGGATAAAAATTGTAGAAGTTATTAAGATTTTGAATTGACCAATCACAGCGCAGCAAAATTAGGTCACAGCGACAGCATCTCGACGCCCTCAACAATGGGCAATTTGATGCGACTTCACGTCATTTCGATCGGCAAGTGAATCGAGCCGTGCTGTGAGCAGACATGCGTTTGTTTTATCGATTTTTTTTAAACCTGTATGTGTTAATCGCCGGAGGTTCTATTTTTTTTACACATGAAAGTTTATTACTCCATAGCGCTTGGAGTCAGCGTTCTTGGTTTCGGAGCCATCAGTGTCCAGGTTCACAGCTCTGTTCGTGGTGAGGACCATTGCTGCATTCCATATCCAGATACCGAGGTACATCGGTACGTAGCTTTTCGGGTCCAGGTTGATCGCTTCGTATTTCTTCGTGTCAGGCAAAGTAAGAGGGGAGAGAAAGAGAGAGAATGGCGATAGACTAGGGAATAGGCATTTGAACTAAGTAAAAGACTGTGACGGCAGTGATTGTATCCAGAAATGGGGGAAAAAATAATACTATCAGGGGTACAAATTGAAAATGCGGGTTTGATAACAGATGGCGTTACTAACGCTATACGCATCAGGCAGTACTGTGACTATGTTCATGTCAAAGCTACGTCTTATAGCTTCAATTTTCAGTATGTGTCAATTTGTCGCAGTGTCAAATTCATAGTTTTTTTGAGCTCTCAATATGTCGAGTTTCGTGCCAACAAAACAGCATTTGCGGGAAGTTTTAATTTACTTCTTTAATTTGAAGAAAAGTGCTGCTGAAGCACATCGATTGGTCTCCGAGGCTTATCCGAGTCATGTTCCATCGGTTTCAACGTGCGAGAGATGGTTTGTGCGGTTTAGAAGTGGTGATTTTGACGTTGAGGACAAAGAGCGGCCGGGCCAAGTGAAAAAGTTTGAGAATGCTGAATTGGAGGCAATACTCAATGAAGACTCGTGTCAAACTCAACAAGAGCTCGCAGATTCATTGGGAGTGACACAACAAGCCATTTCCCATCGTATAAAATCCCTCGGAATGATCCAAAAGCAAGGACATTGGGTGCCGTATGAGCTGAAGCCGAGAGACGTCGAGCGCCGTTTTTTTGCATGCGAACTGCTGCTCGAACGGCAAAAACGGAAGGGTTTTTTGCATCGCATTGTCACTGGTGATGAAAAGTGGATCCATTACGATAACCCGAAGCGCAAGAAATCATATGGTTACCCCGGCCATGCATCATCATCGACGGCCAAACCAAATATTCACGGCGCCAAGCTCATGCTCTGTATTTGGTGGGACCAGCTGGGTGTGGTGTATTATGAGCTATTGAAATCGAACGAAACCATCACAGGAGCACTATACCGAACTCAATTGATGCGTTTGAGCCGCGCACTCAAAGAAAAACGGCCACAATACGAGCAAAGACACGACAAAGTAATTTTGCAACATGACAACGCTCGGCCACATGTTGCAGCGCCGGTCAAAACATACCTACAAACGCTGAAATGGGAAGTCTTACCCCACCCGCCGTATAGCCCAGATATTGCTCCTTCCGATTACCACCTTTTCCGATCGATGACACATGGCCTAGCTGACCAGCGCTTCCATTCTTACGAAGAAGCCCAAAAATGGGTCGATGACTGGATAGCAGCCAAGCCGGCCGAATTTTTTCGCGACGGTATCCGTAAATTGCCAGAAAGATGGGAAAAAGTTGTGGCTAGCGATGGACAATACTTTGAATAATTCATTTGTTACCATTTTTTCAGAATAAACGTTCAAAAATAGAAAAAAATCCCGCATTTTCAATTTGTACTCCTGATACTACATATATGGTAAAATTAAATGATACAGGAAACAGAGGGAAACAAGAATTGTCTTCGTCCTCGTAAAAAAAAAAATCCAAAAAACGAAAACTTCAAAATTAAAGGCTCTAAAAACGTAAGTTCGGCGATTGAAAACCCAAAAATGAAAAGCTCGAAAATAAAAAACTTAAAAGAGAAGAGATTGATAATTAAGAGCGTAAAAAGCGAAATTAAAAAAAAGGACATCGCGTGAAGCAAGTAGTCGTGAACAATGAAAACCCAAAAAACATTTTCATCTAGTTCTATAATTCCTCTTTATAAAGAGCATTCCAAGAGAAACGCAACGATACATGTAACGGGAGAGGTACAGGGCGAATAAGAATAAAAAATTTAATTAGAAAAAATAAAAATAAATTAATAAGAAGTTGATATCTTAAAAGGATAAATGAATGAATGAATTAATAAAAACATAATATCTTTAACAAAAATCTTATAGTCTGCCGTAGAAATTGTACCTCAGCGAAAGTTATCGATCACACGACAGACGTAAACCGACTGACAAGTCCCGCATTATGCTGATAGTATTATACGGTGCGGCTCCCACTCTTATTGGCGATAGGAGTGGGGACAGGAGTGGGGACTGCTACCGCCGCTTACCACTATCAAGATTTTCACTCAACTTTACCAAAAATAATTACGTTAATTTTCCACCCCCGCGATACTTTAGGGGATGATCCGAACTCGATTTTTCGGCTATAAAAATCGATCGCTCGGCCCACTAGGCTCGACGAACGTCCCAATCGATAAGATCGACTCGTCTCTGAACGGGAGGCATGCAAAAAATAATTACGTTAATTTTCCACCCCCGCGTTACTCTAGGGGATGATCCGAACTCGATTTTTCGGCATTAAAAATGGATTGCTCGGCCCAATAGGCTCAACGAACGTCCCAATCGATAGGATCGTCTCGTCTCTAAACGGGAGACATGCAAAAAATAATTACGTTAATTTTCCACCCTCGCGATACTCTCGGGGATGATCCGAACTCGATTTTTCGGCTTTGAAAATCGATCGAAATCATGCATTGGAGGCGGGATTACGCTCTTCGTCCTGTTACGTCAAATTCGCGCGGCGTTTTTACAAAGACCGACAAATTTAAGACGTGTGAGGCGTTTCGGCGTGAGATTTCCGTACTCTGGTCAAGGAGAATGAATCCTCCCTTTACCACACCTGACAAGAAACACCGAATACGCAAGCCCCCTTTTGAGTCTAACCTTTCGGAAAATTACTCAGGACAGGGCTGAGAATGCTCGTTGATTATTCGCGTTAGCCCGTCACTTCGTCTCGATAAACTAAATTGACGAATTACCCCGCGGAGGAAGGGATTTTAGGTGGGAAGGGAAGTGGTAGGTTGCTTTCACTTGGGGAAAAATTTACGAAAATATCAGATAAAATAAATTAGAAAAATTGTGTTGGTTCTTACGTTTGGTTTTCCTGGTGAAGTTGTTTCGCCGGTAACCGATGCGTTGAAGAGAAAATTAATGGCAATCGTTTGTAAAAAATAAAAATCGTTACACTCGATGATTCGTGAAGATGTTAGGATTTATTCAAATAACCGAATAATTGATACACGTACGTTCGCTATTACCGTGCGCGAGCGATCGTTATTTCTCGACACAATATACTTAACGCGATACTTGTGGTTCGATAAAACAGTAAAACGAAATAAACAGTGTGGCCTTGTACAAAAACGGCAGAAAACAATAAAAATCCAATTTCTTTTAAACTTTAGATAAATTCCGTATGATTAAAATTGAGAAAAAGTAAATTGGAACTGAACTTAGGCCGTTCGACCGTTTTTATTTTCAGTACTCACTCCAAACTTTGGGTGACTCTACAGGGTGGGGTTCCTCCGCGGTAATTATCGCCAAACGGCTGTCTACTGACTGCCCGGCGACTGACTGTACTATCAACTATCAACTGTATACTCTTGGTGCTAACTGCCCTTTTTTCGGGCATTTTCCCGTCTTTATATAGGTCCTGGAGGGCTTAATTTTCTATGCGGGGGATTCTTAGAATTACAATAGAGCTCGGACTTTGGACTTTATCGACGATCCATTTTTTTCCTTCTAGCTGTGACGTCATCGTCGTTCGACTCTTTTCTTGAGTTGCATGCGAGGCGATACCACATGTCGCGAAGTGGTTGAAGGAGTATTCCTTGCTTCGGTGGTACGCGTAGAGATAGAGAGAGAGAAAAAGAGAGAGAGAGAGAAACGCCTTGGTCAGGTAGCGAGGTGTCGAGGTTTTTCGGGCCACGCTGCGCTGTAGATCCGAGTCGCTTCCGCTGTCCCTTTTATGACTAATACCGAATAATGTTAAACTATTTTTAATTCATAATAGCGTGTAACGTAAATGGGCATATATAACTACTATAGTAACAAACTGTCTATGGTTTTCATATCCTCTTACGATCCTAATTGTTTAGTTAAAACAATATATTGGCTTTTCAATTTTCTATAATGTTAAATTTTCATATTTGCAATTATTTCTTGTATCCTTTTAAGTAAGCATTTCTTTTCTGAGTTCCTATCGTAATTTTAGCTTAAAATTGTTCATTAGTCCAAATGATTCTATATCAAATGGCTGCTTAGATTCACACTGGGTCACAAAGTATATGTTCTATAAATATGTATTGTTGCGAGGGAACACTCCTCGTCTTATGGTGTTAAACACAGAGAGGGACGGGAAAGACGGCATGCTCCTACGCCAACAACCGCTACCGTAGCTTCGAGTCATCTTTACCATCTATCCAATGACTAATATTAAACGTCTTTTCTTATTCTATCCTATTTTAACTCTGATTATCTGTATGATATTATTGTTTGGTTCTTATATCGAACTTCCGTTTAGATGGTTTATTCCTTTTAAATTATTGATTTACTTATTAAATATATATACAGCCTTGGCCAAAAGTATTAAGCACCCGAAATAAATCCTCGTATCCGGGAATAATATTGAAGGAAATAAAAAAATCAATAATCTAAATGTTCGGTGGTGATCCAAGTGTAATTTGATCAATATTTGGTTGCACCACCTTTGGCCTTAATTACGGCAGCGACTCTTTTGGGCATGGAGCTCACCAAGTTACGACACACTTCGGAGTCTATCTTTTCCCATTCTTCGCGCAACACTTTTTTTAGCCCTTCTTTCGATGTTATCACGTGGTTTCGGATGTTTCGCATTAATATAGTCCATAAATGCTCAATAGGATTGAGATCCGGAGACTGTGCCGGCCATTCAAGGACTTCCACCTCATTTTCGGCGAACCACCTCATGGTTACGGCGGATTTATCGCAGGGTGCATTGTCCTGCTGAAATGTGATGGCCTCCATCTTACGAACACCGAAAATCTTCGAAATTAAAGGCATCAATGCATTTTCGAGTACGGATATGTATTTTTTCAAGTCCATGATCTCGCCCGCCATAGTGTTCGTGATCTCGATCATCCGAATGTTCACGATGTCGCCCGCGCGTCATGCCGCGATTCTTTTCACGGTAAATATTGCGGTTTCGTTCACCGGAAGGTTGACGTTCGAGTTCGCCCGAATTTTTACGTTTCTCGCGCGGTGTGTTATTTTTTATCTGCACTGCTTCTAGTTCGCGCTGCAACCGGTGTATTTCCAGCGCGATACTTTCTCGTTCCGTCGACGCACGCTTCCGATGGCTGCTGTCACTCGAGCTTGACTGAATTCGTGCCCGCTCGCACTCCTTGCTCACTGATTTGGCTCTACGCGGTACGATGTGCCACCATTCGTGAAAGCTATTCGTGCATAGTATTCGTGCATTTTTCCGCCTTGCCCGTGTCACTGCTTGCACTATCGTGTGCATAACGTTCGACTCGCCCCTCTATGACGAGCTGTCGCAGTCCAGCTGTCCCACGCACGCCCACCGTACCGATTTCGAATCCGCGCACCTACTGTTCCGAGACCGTCTGTTCATTCGTTGCTTTCGGTACGTGTACTCGAGTTCCCAAGCCATCCCGCTCACTGGCTATTCGCTCTGTGTCTCTAGTGGCGGCTTGCTCGTGGGCGTATCCGGTGTCCCACCACCAAGAATCACGCCTCACGCGGGCCCCTCCACACCCTCCCTCCTCTGCACTGCCGGCACACTGGCTACTTATAGATCTGCGTCGCCTCTCTCTCGGTCTCGTTCCGTAGCTAGGTATCTCGTGCCTCGGTAGACGTCCTCCGTCATCAGCCGGTTGGCTGACTATCGTTCCGTTTGTCCAGTCATTGCGATCAGGTTCCCCGCCTGGATCACGGTCGTGCTCCGCGGCCCCTCCGGTGAGCGCTGCGCCGGCCATTGTCTGCAGGCGATCCTGGAACCTGTCGAACTCGCGTTCACTCGGCATCTCGCGAATTATTTAAGCACTAACGTCCTCGCGCACAATTTTATTTAAACACCAGCGTCCTCGCGCACAGTTTTATTAACAAGTTTCACGCTTCTCGCGAATTATTTTAAACATTGACGTCATCGCGCGTAGTTTAGTTTTCAGGTTTCACGCGTCTCGCGAACAGGTCGCGTCGTCTCGAACGGTCAATGTTTAAAGTTCGAATGCAGCGTTTCTCACGCGATCGCTCGGATGCGGCGTCTCGCTTCCTCACACGCGATCGTTCGGAAGCGCTTTCTCTAAGGCGCACACGCGTTGCTGCCGTTACACCGGAACTCCCCCGGTTCCCTGACCGTTACACTTGCCACCGCGTGGCGTCTACCGGAAGTCCATTTATATATATTTTCCTCACTCTCGCATCTCGTACTTTCCGTACGAATTCGAGAGTCTTTCTTTCTCTGTAGTTCTCCCCGCTTCACAGGCCCGCCGAATCCTACTTCTGAATGTTAACAGTAGAAAGCTTTCTTTTTGCTTTCCACTGTTATCGTTTCTGCGTGGATTGCGGAAGTGTTGGATACAGGTAATCAATAAAGTATGAAGCCGAATACGTGTAATTGCAATGCGAGGAAATAAAGATTATACAGGGTGACCGATTTGTCTGATGACATTGAAATATTTCGAAAACTACGCATCGGATCAAAAAAAGTTCTAAATAAAATTTGTTTGCCTGGAAGAGGGTCATCCAATAATACCGAAGTCAACCCCTTACCCCCACCCCCTGGGGTTGGGGTGGGGGCAACTTTAAAATCGTAAAGGGGAACCGCATTTTTTATTGCAGATTTGGATTCCTCATAAAAAATAAGTAACTTCTATCTGAAACATTTTTTTTCGATTCGTGATAGATGGCGCTGTAATCACAAGAAACCTGATTTTTTCGAATATCTCGAGAAATTACAAATCGGATTGAAAAAAGATAAAACACATGATTCGCACGACACGATACGACACGAGGGGTCGTCTTTGGTATCATTGGATGACCCTCTTCTAGGTAAACAAATTTTATTTACAACTTTTTTTGATCCGATGCGTAGTTTTCGAAATATTTCAATGTATTTAGATAAATCGGTCACCCTGTATATTATTAATTCAATAACGATGTGAAAGACTGTACAATAGAAATACAATAATGAGCTAGCGCTCTTTCAATAGGTTCACATTCGCGTTGATACGATGTGGCCGTCGTAGCCAAATGCCGTAATGGCGTCGTTTCGGTTACGCGTCGCGTCTTATCGTTTATACAGACGTTTATCGTTGAGTACTCGATCGTGCCCGTATGCGTGGCACATCTAGCCAGTTTCGCATTCCGGGATTCACTCTCGTCGATGCGGCCTAGCAACCACCGGTTGCTTCAGTCGCTTGGAGGGGGGGGGGGGGGGGGGCTTGTATCCCGTTTCATCGACTCTAGTCACTTCTAGCCAGCTCTCATCGGTCGCCTATGCGCGATGTGAGTGCGCGTCAAGTTTGGTCGGTAACAACAATAAATTAAAAAATCCACAAAGTTGCCAACCTCTACATGCAGGAAAAAATTCTTTCGAGCTTTTTCTTTCGACACTTTTCCAGATTTGGCTGCCTTTCGTCTAGGTGCGTTGGCAGCCGGGAATATTAGTGGTAGCAGGTTAATTATCGCCCTTTCTGAAGAAATGTTAGTGTTATCTAGTTCATAGCACGTTAGCTTTCTATTCCGAACCTCTTAAATAATATACGAAAAGTGTACGTATCTGAATCAATTATTTGTTTGCATGATGTTTACCTTTGAGTTTAATGCTGCTGTTATTCGGGATCAGATTAATCTCCGTGCTAATTGTAACAACTATCTTTGAAAATATTTTCCAACACTCGTACAGAGCATTCGCCTGGCCTCCGTGAATCTGTTAAAAATCTGCTGTTAACAGTATTGTATTGTCGAAGTATTCCTGATTTGAATGTTCTGAGAGATATGCCTGCCTTAGTTTAAAAGTTCCTCCAAACGTTAATAATATTGTCTGCAGGATTCAAATTGGTATTGAGAAATTCAAAAAACGTAAATGCTTTCTTTTCTCTATCAACATCGATTTCGATGGTATCCTCTTGCTTCTAATCAGCTTCTCGTGGGTCTCCGGGAAAGCGGTTATAATTAATATATTTTAACTAGAATTTTCCATACAACAAAGTGCGAGCAGGAGCACTAGTCTTCCATCCATCGAATCATTAGTGAACAGAGAACAAATTTTGAAAGCGCTTAGAATCAAAAGTCGAGAAAACCTTTGTTCTCGAATTTCGCAATTTGTTTACGTCTTCGCTGCCCTCAGTAATACTTAATATAATTTATAATAATATTAATTAATGCTTAATATATAAGTGATAACGATCGAAAAAAACACCCTCATGTTTTATGCGAAAGATCAATTGTGGCAGAAAAATTTGCATTATTATATTATTGCAACATTATTAGAATATAATGTATAATATCCCCTTAAGGCGAGGCGAAACCTCTACACTCCACCCATGAGTGCGAAAGAGACAGGTCAGCACGGCACTCAGCGAAACAGAAACAGCACATATGTGTAAATATGGAGGTTTCACCTCGCCTTACGGGAATGCTGGAGTAGATTTTTTTATCGACCTTGGTCGGTAAAAATAGTCTATTTCGTACTGCAAAAATGCTTCAAATTGTCCAGAGATGTAATATAATCAGAAATGTTTCCGACGTCGAAACACTTACAAGTGTTTGACGATAATTCAAGGAATTGATAAGAAGTGTACTTAAAATTATAAAAAATGTGTCCCAGTGAATTATATACGTAAACAAATTTATTGAAAATAATTGCTTCTTTTTTATGATTTGTACCGTGAGGTTGTACAGAGTGCGAAGTTTTTTGTTTAATTCGATTATAAGCATCACAAATTTAAATATATGTACGTAATTTCTTGAGTTTCTTCTTTGACGGAATGTAGTTCATGGAATCTAGCTCTATTTTTACTGAGATATTGTACATTTTTCTTAATTATGAAATATGTAACTGACAGATTGAAGAATACAATTGTGGAAATGAAGAGTCGACGAAACAAATAAAAAAACGCAATTACAAATCTGCAAAGATTTACAACGAAGTTGTTGAATAAAATCTACGGGTTTCGCGCTGAAGCTGCAGCGAGAGATGCGGCGATACGTGATGTGCGAGTGAGTTATGAGTTGATCTACGACGAACTGGAGCGTAATGAGCTATCGTTTTGTGCAGAGGTTCGCAAAAGAAATTGTCCGTTTTCAAGTTCTGCACAGAAAAGAAAAAAGTTAATTCACAAAAATCATTCCTTTTAGCAAAATTAATTGAAGTAAACAAAATGGCACAATTTGCAGCTACTTGATAATTCACAATATTCATCTTATTTGGAAAAATTAATTGAAGTAATGAAAATCAAACAATTCGCAGTCACGTCCTTGATAATTCACAATATTCGTTCCTTTTGGCAACATTAATTCAAGAAATGGAAATCACATAATTTGCAATTAATTTTAGTTTATTTCAGTTAACGAAAATTGTCATATCTCGCCATATCTTTCGACAAAGGCAGCAGCAGCCAAGAGTATGTCTATCTCGGTGAGGGATGATTTCTCTTCAGTCGAAATATTTCTCGCTGGTGCGATGTCCATTATCGTTTGAAATTAATGCTGCAAATTACGAACGACGCGAGCCCGACGCTCATTTCTTTGTTGATGCTTTTGAGCGATACTGGCAAACTGGCTAAAAACATCAATCTGTGAACAAAACAAATATTGCGTGTTTTGAATACAAGAGTCGAAATAATAGAAGTTATGGATTATCAATTATTTGTGAAAATAAATGGCAGTTTTGAAAACGGGACTTATTAGTAGCGTGTAGTCTTCCATCGTATGTTCCTTTAGAATTCGCGTCAAATCAAATCTACAACAAGCGTATGAAAGTGTCGCATTTCCAAGATAAGTTCGAAAGTGGAAAAGTACTCAGTCAATCTAGCGAAACTACCAATACGGTATGACATTTCGAAATGCTAAAACTTGTAGGGATTGTCGGATATTTGTACACTTCGAGTTGTCCCGGCGCGGTAGGTGATTGGTTCTGTTAATTAGCCAATAGAAAAATATACTACATCATTAAGAAGAAAAGAGGTGACAAGAAAGTACTGCTAAATTATTATACTTATTGATACTTTATGTCAGGTAATTCAGGGAAAGGATTGCTCGAGAAAGTTATTTACTTGTGACACTTGGATCGTCCGTATTCAATCGAGTCTCAGTTCCAATCAATCAAACAATCCAATCAAAATCCAATCAAACAATCCACTTGCATTATACCTGCGATGAATAGTTCTTATGCTTTTCTGTCATTTTTAATCCTTCGCAAAATTGGATTTTCAGGTTTGCTATAAAGTGGAAGCGTTCTGGTTTCTTTAGATTATTTGGTACTAATTTTCAAACTGGGATACCTTTGCAGGTAATATCAGTGAAAGATCATATTTCCTTGTAAGAGCGGGAGTTTCTACCTACCGGTACCTAGTATGCTTGTCTTAATTGCTTTATTGCTTTTAGCTGAAAATGTACATTTTTAAGTGTGAATGCATTGCAAATATACATTAAAAAGAGTCCCGGTAAAGAAATCATGTCCTGATGACGCATACGCCATGCCGGCAGAACGCAGTCTTTTATGACCGCTTCTAGCGACATTGCGCCGATTACTTTTAATTGCAACAAAATAAAAACTTAAATCTCAGATACGTAGCTATTGGAAGAAAATAGTACGCATTTATAGGAAATTTCTTTCCCTGTTCATCAAAAATATATTCCACGGTTACTAAAATATCTTTGAATGCTTTAAGATATATGTTTGTATTCCAATTCCATACGGCGATGCCTTAAAAGTATGCAACTAAAGAACAGGACAGTCGGCTTTAAAAAGAATCACAGTCGTACCCTACCGTTTCGACAAACCCGTCCATGCGATCAGCTTGTACCCGTCAATTAGACAAAGCGCATTACTTCTAATTCCGACTATTGTCAATAATACGGTTACCAACGATGCCCAAATCAGCTGGCGCTACGGTTAGGCGAAGGCTTGGGGCCTCCTCGCCGCGTTCAGTAGGTGAATTCACGACGGTGATGGCAAAATGACGATTCAAGGCCACACTCCTACCTCTCATTCCCCAAGACGAAGAAGAAATAGAAGAAGAAGAAAGTGAATTCACTCAGTCCCGAGTAGGTCGAGCAAGTGGGTTTCGTTGCGGCGCTGAACCTGGTGACCAATCCGCAATAGGAGCGCCTGGCTACAAGGGTCGCTCCGCCTTTTCCTATGCTACGGGCTACTATGCGTGGGGTTGGTAGCGGGTCTCGCTCGGAATCACGAGCATACAATGCTCGGGGCGGTGGTGTTTTCTCGTTCACACTTACGAGCCTTTAATGCATGAAACAATTGTATGCTCTCGCTCGAAATTATGCGTCACTATCCCATAAAACAAACAAAACTTTAGATCAAAACGAAATTTTTGATTGTTTGGTTGATTAATAATAGTAGTAGATGCAATGAAATTCTAATCATTTGCAAGCAAACAGTTGGCATTGCAGCCAAGAGGTCTCACGATTTTTTAGCTAGATTTGCAGTTAATATAAATTTTTCTAATATACTAAAATCTTAATTTTTTCCCAACATTAGAAAAGGACAACAAATAGTTTGGTAACATTGTAGGATATAAAACTTTTTGGAACTCACATACGTCAAACCGGTCCGGACGTCGATTTTTTGCGGTTCTCCGAACATTTCAGTATTGTCGGAAAGTCGATTATACAAAAGAAATCCACGTAAAGTGTATCTCCATAAAAATACAGTCTTAAAAAAACGAATTCGCTTGATATATCAAGCTATAAAGCCGAGTACAATGTACCTACGATAAAAGTGCTTTACAAAAATTTGGCGTGCATGATTAAGAAAATTAGCCCGAGAAGATACTGGTTATAGCAAACACTATTCGCATGAATAACATGATCTTGTTTATTGATTGCCTCTTCGGCTGAACTACAGCATACTACGCCGGTGTAAAGTATGTATTGTAACGGTATTTAACGTTATCATTACCCTGTGTTGAGAATCCGTCCGGATGAAACTTGACCGATCTGTGAATGTATTGAAACGGGATGAGAACTCACTCAAGGCAAGAAGAAAATAACCAGACACATAGATGTTATGCTGAGGAAGCGGTTTATTTCTGCCTTCCTTCGCAGTATTCAAAATACAATTTCGAACAACACCAGTTTAATAAAATAATTGAAAATTTATACCAAAAAAGCTTTAATTTAAAAAATTGTCCAAAATGTAAATTTAGTTAAAATACAAAATTATAAAATTAAACAATCAAATAGAATTTTAGACTTAGAATGTGAGCAGCACACAATTATATTAATTGTGCGCTGAGTTTAAACATGAGAAAGCGGTGCGTGCAACGCAGTGATGACTGCGCAGCACGGCACGCTAAGACCACTGAGTGCGAAAACATGAATTAAACTGGCGAATGGAATTTTGGAATGATAATGTGAGCAGCACACAATTATATTCATTGTGTGCTGAATGTAATTTTGAGACAGCGGTGCGTGCAACGCAGTCAGGACTACGCAGCACGACACGCCGATGCTACTGAGTGTAATTCACTGCATCCACTCAGCAGTGTATTGCAGAGTGGTTGCAATGAATGAATGAGAGCACTTCCAACTAACGTTGCTTGAGTGCAGTAATTTTGTGTGAGACCAGCTACGCAGTCAACACTGCGTAGCACAATACAACATAGAATGAGGCTGTACGGTTGAGCAAAAAATATTCACTGTACTTTCCCAGCAGATTTACTGGGGGAAAATACAGTGAATATGAGGCACGTGCTTAATTATATTAATTAAGCCGGAAAAATAACATGAGGAGAACGTGGTACAGCATGTGCTGCCACGCACGCCACAAGTGAGACCCAGTGCTGATGTACCATTTTCTCCTCTCTGACAGTGAATTAATACATAATTATGCCAGAGCACTCTTACCTTGAGCAATGAGTCCTGAAGAGCGAGAGGTTGAGCAAGTCCGATGAATAATGTCCGTGGAAAAAGCCTGAGAGTCCTATGGATGCGCGTGCTGTCCAGTGGATGTGTAGCGAAAAAGTGCCAAATTCTCAAGATGGCTGCGAGTATGAAAGTTTCGTTGGGCGCTGGAGTCAGTTGAGCGAGATAGCCGGTGAGCGAAACCGAAGTCAAGCGAGAGAGACATCCTCTCGCTCGACGCGGCGTGCCAACGAGGCACATCCTCGGCTTCGCGAAGCCCATGCCTCGGCTATCTTCGACTCAACCGAACAACGCGTGGTAGAGCAGCGCAACAGGTAGGCGCACGACGATTATCGATCGCCGTGCGCCAGCTGATTTTCCAACACCCTGAAAGGGTTTTAGTTCGGACTCGAGCAGGGAGGAAATTAATACAAGCTACAGTATTGGGTAAAAGTAGGGTTTATTTGACAAAATGTAATAAATTATACAGATATGAATATAGAATATTATTAATAATACTTAAATGGACTCCTTTTTAATAATTCTGGGTGATTATGCATCTTACAAAAAGCCCGACCCGGGCTCACGCACGCCTACATAATCGTATCCGCGAAAAAAGGAGATTTTATATTAAATTAATGAAATAGTTTCTCTAATGGTATGGCAGTCTAGTTTCTACGTAACGCAAGAGAGCGTGTTATCATACCGGGCTTGCCATCGATAATTTATCTATGTAAGCGAGGTCTGTTATTATTCTTCGCCTTTGGATCTAGCCTATCCTATATCTATATATCGTGGACCTATGGTGGGGACGATGCTCTCGCCCGAGCTCCCCTGGCTACGCTATCTACTCGCTGGCCCCGCCGTTGCTGCGGTGGAGGCGTCAGCGAGATGCATCTTCGGTGCATCGACGCATCGGAGCGACGACAGGGGCGTCCCTAGCTGAATTTCAGGGTGTTTTTTAAGTCCCATGGATCTGATATATTTTTTTATTCATACCACATTGGTATCCTTTCGACGTGAGATATCGTTGACTCGGATGCCGGGCTGCTGGTGTGGATCTGGTGGCTTAGTAGCTGGATTTCGAAACAGTTGGAGCTTTTTGTCTTAGCGGCCTCAGAGATAGCAGGCCTGGTCCTTGGAGTGGTGCGGTTTGATATGCTTCTCCTTTGGCTGGTAAGCAGGTCCTCTTTTGGCTGGTTATCTGGTCTTTCTTCGATTTGTGAGCTGGTCCTGGACGCTGGTGAGTCACGCCATGAATTATCAAAGAAATTTTGGGTTTATCATTGCTTAAATTGATTTTGTCAAAAATGATGAATATTCTGAATGATTAAAGAAGGGACTGGGAATTGTACGATTCTTATTACTTCAATTAATTTTGCCAAAAAGGACGAAACTTTTTAATTATCCATGAAGTAACTGCGAATTGTACGATTTCCATTATTGAATTAATTTTGCTAAAAAGATTGATTATTGGGAATTAACATTTTACTTTACTATGCAGAACTTGTAAGCCGACAAACTCCCGTGCGAACGTCTAAACCCAAAAATAGCAAAATAGGCTGTTTCCAATTTATTGTAGACCAACGAGAGGCGCAGATATCGGTCATACACTGAGAAAAATAGATATAATTGAATAGTAGAAATATACTATGATACTTGTTGAGAAAACAGCTGGCCCGCGGCTGCTATGATCGCTGTGTGGTAGCTCGATGCTGATGGTGCTTTGCAGCGCTCGGCTACCGTGTGTGCAGCACCTCATGAATACTCGTCACACGCGACATACGATGATCTATATCTCGCTTGGCAGTAGCGTCGCTCAACGACGCTTTCGAATAACTCAGCCATCTTGATAGTTTTCACTACTCTCGTGAAAATCGTCAAGAATGCATTATCTGCCTCTTCTCAGCTCGGACCTTTTACACTGCTATCTCGGATATTCTCACACTTAACCGTGCTCAACTGGACTTAAATTGAATGGCAAGGTGGCACCTTAATAATTTACACAAATTCAATCAAGGTGAGGTGGGAAAAATCATTTTGTGTATCCTCAAATGTCTCACCTCGTGGCGTGCTTTGCAGCTCGGGCTACTTTACGCTTTCTCACCCATTATTAACTCACACGCAATTAATATAATTGTATGTGCAGCTCACCAATAACTTTGTTTGAGAAATCCTTGGATGTTGTTGGATCGACCTGTGAATATATTGAAAGCTATGAGTCTTCACTCACGACAGGGAAAAAAGAAACTAGACACATTGATGTTTAATTAGAGAAAGTGGTTTACTACACCTTCCGCATGTCATTTACAAAATAGGTTTAATTTAGAAAATATACTGTTGAGAATCCGTCTGATGGAATTAACCGATCTGCGAATATATTGAGAACACATGAAACCTCACTCTAGACAAGGTGATGAATAAACCAGACATGTCGTTGTTATGTTGTGAAAGTGGTTTATTCCACCTTCCGACAGGTAGTATACAAAATACAATTCAAATATATAATTTGTAAAAACAATAAAAAAGAAAATAAATCCAAATTAGATTAAATTTAGAAAGAATACAAATTATAACAAAAAAATAACAAATTGAATTTTGACTTTGAGTTTTGAACAGCACACAATTATATTAATTGTGTGCTGAGTGTGGTTGAGCTTGAGCATAGAGAGCGGTGAGCGTGCAGCAGTCAGTGCTGCGTAGCACGCCACGCTAGAGAGAAATGAGTGCGTAAGATTTTATAAACCATTCACTGCAAGCTCTCAGCAGTTTGGTGAAGAGAGGTTACAGTGAATAGATGAGAGCACTTGCAATTAAAATTGTTTGAGTGCTCTACATGTATGAGACAAGCTACGCAGGCAGCACTGCGTAGCACAATACAACATATACTGAGAATGCACGAGTGAGCAGTGTATAGTCACTGTATTTTCCCAGCAGATTTTCTGGAGGAAAGTACACTGAATATAAAACACCTGCATAATTATATTAATTATACCGGCAAAATACAGTGAGGAGAGCGTAGTGCAGCATGTGCTGCAGCGCACGCCACAGAGTGAGACAAGACTGGTGATGTACCGATATTTCCTCCTCACTGACATTGAATGGCCCTGCATTATATCAGTGCACTCTTACCTTGAGTTTTGAGTCCTTGTGAGCGAGAGAGATGAGCGTGCTGTTCCACTGATGCGTTGCCAAAAAGTGTCTAAATTTTCAACATGGCTGCGAGTATGGAAGCGTCGTTGGGCGCTGAAGTCAGTTGAGCGAGATAGCCGGTGAGCGAAACCGAAGTCAAGCGAGAGAGACATCCTCTCTCTCGACGCGGCATGCCAACGAGGCACAGCCTCGGCTTCGCGAAGCCCTGCCTCGGCTATCTTCGGCCCAACCGAACGCAGTGTGCTAGAGCACCGCAACAGGTAGGCGCACGACGAGTATCGATCGCCGTGCGCCAGCTGATTATTCAACATTGCCGAACTTCTTATGATCTGAGCTATGGAAAAGTGCTGCCAAAAATATATTTTCTAAGCTGCCTTGGCAAGGTGGTAATAAAACTGGTAACGTCACATAATTTGCTTCCAGCTTATGAATCCCCGAATGCGAGCCTAAACAATTACCCGTCTCATAATCGTCAAAATACATTACGAGAGGTAACACAGTTGCTGTTGGATGTGAATTTTTTAGTACTAATGAATTTTGCTGCCATAATTCTGCGTGCACAATGTTACGAATTACGGAATTGTGCTCTTCAAGAGACTCTATGTAGCGTTGTCTATCGTCAAAGACGTTATCGAGTTCCAAAAACTGTTTCAAGTCAAAGCGTAAAGGGATGTATTGAGCGGTTCTAGTTTTTTGCGTCATTACGTCATTTTTATTTTTGAATACCTCTCCAACCGGATCTACAAGATATCCTACGTTTCTCATGCCCTTCAATCGTACGTATTCTGTCCTTGAGGGTCGAGGTCGCGCGACTGAATGCATTGAACAATTGCATGATATCATTCGTATTGTAGCGAATCGGCTAGGCGCTAACTAGCACGATGTATAGTATAAATAATCGTCTATACTCATTCCGTACCGTACCGAGTTCGAACCGAACCGATACAATTAGGATTGGAAATAATCCAGATAACATAGAAAAGAAAAAGATTGCATTGAATTGAGTAATATTCCAGCGTCTGATCTCGTTTTACTATTTTCTTCTTCAGATGTCAATTTTCCAAAACGCTTAAAATGTTTAAAAAATGGTTTTTTACTATACTCGTAGTTACTGCTTCTGCTCTAGCGCTCCAGCGAGTTTCTACGCTGCGTTTAACACCTTGACCAGTGACAGAGAGTAAAACATCCTATCGACGAGTGGAAGAAGAAAACAATAAAAACAACTGCTCGATAGTTCCAGAAAATGTTATAGAATCGATAGCAGTAGAAGCTGCGTGTAAACATGCCAGGTTTAAAGAATGATTTGTACATGCTACAAATTCTGCATTTGGATTTATTAATTTTATGTGAGTTTGACCACCGCTTTCCTGCCATGACGGCAACATTATCGTAAGCCTGTCCTCTGCAATTTTTTATATCTAAACCGTCATTTTCTAATTTCGTTAAAATCATATTTGTGATTTCCTCAGCAGTTTTTCCTTTAGTTTCTACAAAGTCAATAAACGATTCTACAACTTTAACTTCGCTGCCATCAATAACTACATATCTAATAATTTCACTGGTTTGATCTTTGTGGGAAATATCTGGAGTGCTGTCAAATATCATACAAAAGTATTTAGCTTTCTTTATTTGATCCATAATGGTTTTTCTCACTGCGCCTCCCAATAGCTCTATGTATTCATTCTGAATCTTCGGCGACAAATAGGAGATACTATATTTATTACCCATCTTAATTTTTACAACATGTTCACGTAATACTGGATCATACTTAGCCAACAAGTCAACAAGCTCTAGAAAATTTCCTTTATTTTCCATTGAATTGATGTCTTCCTGATGAACACTTTCACGATGACCTCGAAACGCCAAATTTTGGTTTGCTAAGAATCTAATTATATCAAGTATTCTTGTAAGAATTTCCTTCCATTTTTTGATTTCCTTATCAATATTCTGTTGTTTTAGTTTATCAAAAGTTGCGCCATGTCCAAGTCTTATTTCTAATTCCTTCCAATGGGAAAATGATCGAATGTGCAGTGGGCTAAACTCGTGTTGACTTATTTTGGGATTAAGTTTCCACCATTTGTTAAAACCATTTTCCGTGTTAAAACTTGATTGACAAAGCTCATCAAACAGTTTGCAGCAAAAACAATATATAGTTTTCTTCGATGGTGAATACACCATCCACGATCTTAACAGCTTTTCACCATTAGGTAAAATTTGAAAAAACTAGTCACGTTTAAGCTTTCTTGTTTTGATTGATTTGATTTGACCTTTGGCTTTGATTGTATTACCAGGACGTTTTACTTCTTCATGAAATCGACGTCTGAATTTTGAATTGCAAACGGACCTTGACGTACCTGGAATACTCTTGTGTTGTCGTCAATGTTGTTAGGCCGTAATTCAACATCTTTCATAGAAATAGACGGAATAATTTGTGCAGCAAACTCTTCATCAGAATTTGATGAACTTTCTACTTCTTCGCTAGTATGTGAGACAGGTCTTTCCCTATCAACAACATTGGAAGAAGTTTTTTCGCCTTCGAGGGCTACTACTTCGCCAGTACTTGAGGCAACAATATTTAAAAAACTAGAAGTTCATTCACGGGAGATGTATTTGAGTAGCGCTCCAGTGTTTTTATTCCGTATTTCCTCCCTTGCCTTCTTTTTTTTTCTAAATGACGCTCCGCTTTCTATTATTCGTTTCATCCTACGCATATATTAAAAAAATAAAACGTCCATTTCGTATTTTAAAAATATGTCTTTTTCGAAATTATTTATGCCTCTTGTAATGTTTATTAATGGAGAAACTTGAATATTTTCATATTCTTGTCATAAAACTTAATAATTTTCAGTAAAATATTTAAAAATAATTTTTAACTAAGCGTAATATTTTTAATAAATAACCGTATTTTTGATAAATAGGTGTAATAATTTTTTAAAAATTAATAATAAATTTCGTGAAATTTCAGTAAAACACAAATAGTTTGTGCTACTTTAAAATAAAAAACAATAGAAATTTAATGTTTAATAACTTACCTTAGAACAATTTTCTGAAAACTGAAACAGTAATATAAATTACTACTTGCAAGTTACACAATATTTAAACCACCATGCAGTAAGGAGTGCGTACAGTCGACCGCTTAACTTATGAAAATATATCGGATATCGCGGACCTTCCAGATTATTAATACGCGGCTGCCAGTGTTTTGTCTAGTATCGGTGCCTGCGTACATTCCAAGCGCGAACATAGTACAAAATACTGTTCGCGCAGTGAGAGTTGGCCGCTGAGGGACGAAGTGGAGGCAGAGACGTAGCCTCGTGCGTGTAACTTAGCCGCGTCATCTCCATGTTAACGGTGGTACTAAGCGTTCAATAAACAACGAGCACGGAGTAGTACGTAGTAGTACAACAACTTCTACTGGACGTCGACACCATTGATGTCTGTATCCGAGCAAAGTTTTTAGAGATAATATTTTCAACCCTATATTGACTTGGCGATGAGGAAAAATATTCGAAATCATATAGTAATTCATAATTCGTAGAAATCGAATAGTAAACTTATGAAGTGACCCAGTTGTTTTTTACAACTAAAACTAAATATAAAAATGCCGCCCCAAAATATGTATATAATACGCATATAACGCGCATATAATAGTCACAGTTCGCGAGGCGAGAGACTGCCTTGCCGCGCACCACCCTCCGCACTCACTGCGGAACAATAGACAGTGTCACTTGCATTTGTAAAACGCCTTCAGCTGGTCTCGATCTTCGAGTATATCATTATATATTGTACTTCGTAGACGCATCTGTTTAAAACTATATAATCAGTGCTTCACTCCGAATTGTGGGTGCACCTGACATTGTAAACGGAAACGAGGAATACTCCAATCGAATATAAGGGATTAATGGCTAAGCCTTTTAAAAAAGATACCTATATGAGATATACCATTTTCGACCTGTACCATTTTGACATATACCTTTTTGTCAAATCACATTTTTCACCGCCCTTTTTGTGATATACAAAATCAAGACTTTCAGTAGAGAATCTATACATGTACCAGGTGGGCTGAAAAGTTCGTAGGCTGACACATAGATGGCGCTACTAGTATTAAATCCATATGATTTTTAGTTAGCCCTAACCTTCAAAAGACACGTGTATAAATTTGACAGCTGTCGCACTATTAGTTTGTGAGATATAGCATTTTGAGTGAAGCAACTTTTGTTAGTTTGAAAAAAATGGATGAAAAGAAATTTCGTGTGTTAGTAAAGCATTGCTTTTTGGCAAAGAAAAATACTGTTGAAGCGAAGGCTTGGCTTGATAAACATTATTTGGACTGTGCACCAGGAAAATCAACCGTAAAAAAAATTTTTTTTTTTAAATAAATAAAAATAAAAATAAAAATAAAAATAAATGAAAATAAAAAATAAATAAATAAATAGAAATCGTTGTATCGCCCTCGAAGGCAACTATATTGAATAATAAAATCAAATTTTGTCAAAAAAAAAAGATTTTTTCTATGTTAGCCTACGAACTTTTCAGCCCACCTGTTATATCTTAAGACTTTTTGTGATCCTCATATGTCTCCATGTATTTGTTTTGTGTGTGTGTGTGTGTGTGCGTGTGCGCGCGCGCGCGCGCGCGCGTGTGTGTGTGTGTGCGTGCGTGTGTGTGTGTGCGTGCGTGCGTGTGTGTGTGTGTGCGTGCGTGCGTGTGTGTGTGCGTGCGTGCGTGCGTGCGTGCGTGCGTGCGTGCGTGTGTGTGCGTGCGTGCGTGCGTGCGTGCGTGCGTGCGTGCGTGCGTGCGTGCGTGCGTGCGTGCGTGCGTGCGTGCGTATTGATCATTAACATTACCCTGAAAGGGTTTTAGTTCGGACTCGAGCAGGGAGGAAAGTAACGTGGGGATCGATTCGTGGTTCGTCGAAGAATTATTAGTAAGTAAACATAAAAGTAAACTTAAAATTGTTTATTCAAGAACACAGATAATGATACAAAAATGTTGGAAAATAGAAATGAGATGACTCGAAGAAAGAGTGTACATTGAACGGAAGGCCGATCGAGTTGTAGACGCGTCGCTTGTTCGTTAGGAACTACTTCATAACAACTTCATACTTCATTTAGGAATAACTATATACTGTTGGTTGTGGGAGGGGGTGTTGGTTGCTATTGGTCGAAAGCTCTTGCAAAGGATTCAACCAGATTCAACACCGCTTGTTCTTCGGCATTGTAGTTGTGGATACGTGGTGTATACAAAGAAGGTTCTTTGTTCTCGACTAACTGGGCCTCGGGGTAAGTATTGGATCTCGTAATATAATTACATTTTCTTGCTGGTCGTGTCTGTCGATGTTGTTCTTTATCGCACGTAGCGTACGCTATATTCGTATTAAATGCGATATCGGGATTCCTGTTAGTCTTTCCTACATGAAAGTACGACAATTATATTGTGCCGGTTTCCTTTTGAAACATCTCGCGATAACGAACGTACACGATCACTGTTGAATAAGTTGATGCATCGTCCAAGTGGTCAACCGTCGATGTTAAAAGTATTTAACTTTTTTAGTAAGAAGTATTTAGAATTTATAGAACCTGAATTTATTATATGTTGCATATATATAGAAATAAGTTGTGTGTACAGAAAAACAGGTGAGCTTACTGGTACTTTACAAGACATAAGCAAAGCTAAAAGTCAGAGTTTCAATGTTGTTTCTTATGCGAAAGTAGCAACAGCATTTTTGACGAATAATATATGCACTTAGCGATTAGATGCACACATGATTAATATTCTAAAATATTCTCTGAAGATTCCAGAATTTGTAGTTACCTTGTAAAGAGGCACTTAACAAATATTTTCCCAGATATATAAATTAAATAAGCAATGGAACCGATTGCATATGGCTTTTGTTATCGTCAAAATGGCAAGTTGGGTAAAATAATAAAATTGCACTACTGTTAAGATATTTTTTTAATTAGTATCTAGTTACATATGATTACTTCATGCAGATAAAATCATATTGTATGTTTTTATAATTAGTTGGATGCTGCAAAATTTTCTATTCAATCTCATGATGGACATTTATTTCACTAGGTGTCAAAGACTACTTTATTTATTTCAGGATAAACGCATTACATTGTGTTTTTAGAATAGTGAATTAGTTTATTTTAATTTAAGTACATACCAATTTTTTAATGATCTGATAAAAATTAGTTTTTATTGGAAAATAAAATTCAAAATACTGAAATGATGGATTCAATATAAAAATCAATATTTATATAGCTATATTAATAGCTGACATACTTGCAACTCGTACTTGCGCCTATCTTGGATAATAAAAAATTTTAGTTTTGAAAATGATTTTAAAAAAAATGTTTCTTTTGTTATATTTTATTTAGAGAGAACTTTTAATTATTTAGTCGATTAATCAGTCACAAATTGAGATTTATTTATTTCAAGTTTTAGTCACAACAATGATAATTGTGGGCAGATGTGTCTATTTCCATTGAGAGAATTTTTAATTGAATTAGTTGTATAAGTTATTAGTTATTTACTTATAGAAATAGGAAGAATAAAAAAAGAAAGAATAAATTGTAGTTTGGTCTGAATGTTCATTGCAGGCAAATACTACTATAGAAACACAATGATGAAGTAACAATATCGACGCTCAGCTAGTCGACAAAAATAAAGACTGCGGAGTAAGGGAAGGAAAATTCCCGACAAATCAGCTAATAAACTCAAGGGTGCGTGTGGGCCCTTTCGGCCGCCAGATGTGGGTGACAATAATCAGACTCGCCTCGGCGCTGACTCGACTCGGGCCCGCGCGGCTCTTGAGTCTTATTACGGGGAAAACCGTGAGGCGGTTGTTCCTTTCCGTACATAGCAAGTCTAAAGAATTTAAAAGAATGAATGCTTTGAAAGTATCGAACGTGTAGAAAGAAATGTATATAGAATGTTGAGACAGAAATGATTATTTGGAAATATTTAGAGAAATGAACGTGGAGAATTTATATGGAGCGAGAGCGTAGTGGCGACGTCGTCACCACAGTAATATAGGCTTCAGTAGTAGGTAAAAGTAGGGTTTATTCAAGAAAACATGATGGATATTATGCGATACATGAGTGTAAGAATAAATATAAAGTTCCGTTGTATGACTTTGATCCCTTTTTCTGGTATTCTGGCTACCATGCGCCTTACAATTTGTTATCTCCGGGCTCTTGAATGCGTCTATAATCGTATACGCTGAGATGGAGATGTTGGGGATATCGCCTTTTCCGTATAGAGTTTTTCTTTTTTTCCTAGTATACTGGCGGTAACTCTGCCACGCTCTCACATGCGCGTTGCACTCTCTCTAGCGTCGCACACAAGCAATTCGATATAACGCATATACCAAAAGGAGAACCGTTTTGTACAACGAGTTCTTGTGTTTTTCTCAATAAAACTTTTTCTAATATATATTGCGAATCCCGAGTGAGAATTACTTGAGCGAATAATCCTAACAGGAGAATTTCAAGAATGTTTGATAATATGATTTGCTTCAAAATAAAATTATAAGTGTCGATCGATAAGTCTTTTTACCCGCTGCGTTCACTAGGTTATATATATCTGAGCACGCGTACTGTCGGTAAGTGGCCGACAGCTGCTCGTAAAACTCGGACTATCCTCGGATCTTTACTCCGTCGCTCGATGTCCGCCCCCTACATCACAGGTCCATTGGTGGGAGTGGAGCTCCCGCCTGATATCCTCGTGAAGGCCTACTTGCTCGCCCACCTGACCACCGCTGCAGTCCGGCGTCAGCGCGATGCACTCAGAGTGCATGCGCAGCTGTTCGACATATCAGGGCCGTACCTTGTTAAATTTAAGTGCCTCCAATATTTTCCCTGAGATATTGTAATTTATATTCAAATTATTTTCCTTTCTTCCTACGCTGTCGTGATATATTTTATGTTGGTCATTTAAATGCATGGTTTGCTGTAGGCTTTCGATTGTGTTAGATAGAATAGCCGGCTGGATCGTCTATCCTCGGCTACCAGAGTGAGTCCGCTTTGTTGTTGTTTTGGATGGCTCCGCAGTACGTTAAATTCGAGCGCAGCATAGGCTCAGCTGCTACCGGTCTAATGTGGATCTGACGTTACAGCTGGGCTCTGTGTGAACCAGTGCGGCTGCAGCTAGCGATGGCTCATTTGGTCTTCCTTCCTGGTAGCTGGACTTTTGTCTTGGCGGGATCTGTGAACAAAACTGTTCCCCGAATGCAAAATTTCTGGTCTTTTTATACCAGTATCCCCTCTGTTCGTCCTATGCTTTTGATATCACTATAGCTGGTGGCGATCCTTTAGCCTATCTCCTGTAGCCCACTGATAGCCTTGGTCTTTTTAATATTCGTCGTTAGTCTTTATAGTTGGTTACTCGTGCTTTTTCAAATTAATTCAAATTAATAATGAAATTGAAGAAATATATAAAACGCTAACTAATTTTGCAGCCGTCAGCAAATGCATAGTGCATTACAATATCCAACACCAAATTGTAGTCCTTTACACGAAAGGTTCATTACAATTTGTTGAATAAAAAAAAAAATTGTAATCTACGTGGAGGTCGCTGCATAAGGACCCACCCGTAGGGCCGTTGCTGTGTTGTAGAGCCAAGCAAATACAGACACAGGAATACCCCTCTCCATCCCTCCAACAATTAAACGTCTTATTTCTTCATTAAACTAAGAGCAACAAATAAAATATGATTTGGCAACAACAGTATTCTTTTCAAATAAATAATAAATAATGTTTTCAAATAAAAAAATAAATAAATTTCTATCTTTGTCTTAGGTTAATAGAATGGTCATTAAGATTTAAAAGCCAAGTTACAAATTTGGAAAAAAATTAATTGCTATATATAATCAATAGTATTATATTATATCTTTCTAAATTAATAAATAATAAATAAATATATTTCTCTGTTTTTGTGCCGTTATCATACTGGAAGCTCTTTCCCCGCAAAGCAGAATCTATAAAATGACAGACTGTACTGTCATAAAACAGTTATGTGTTGATGTGCGAAAATGCACATGATTAACGATATTAACGTCAGCACGGATAAGTGATATTAATAGTGCAACATCAAATGCCAGACAAGCTGGGTAACGCAGTGGTAGCGTTCCAGACTGATAATCCGAAAATAGCAAATTTGAATCTCGAGCTAGTCAATTCGAATTGTTTTTTTCTCGCGACGATTTACTTTTGAAAAGTGAATTGTTGCGACAAATAGACAAAATCGAAAAATTTCGTTAAATACTTAGTAAGTATCCATGTCATTTACAGTACAAGATTTATTTTCCCGATTGTTACTGAAAAACCGCTACAACGTCATAAATTTCTTACAAATACTAATCAAAAACACATAAAAAGATCGAAAGTTTCAATAATTAATGAAAACAAACATTTTATTCATCGATTAAGAGTACACAGAAATAATAGTACAGCTAATAATTGCATTTATTTATTTTGTACTTTGAACGTTTCAACAGCGCACGGCATAGTGAGAGACGTCCGCGCTGCCTGACTGTTGATTGGTCGGTGAGCCGAGTGTGCGCGCGGCGTAGTGTGTGACGTCATACGCTGCCTGACTGTTGATTGGTCGGTGAGCCGAGTGTGCGCGCGGCGTAGTGTGTGACGTCACACGCTGCCTGACTGTTGATTGGTCGGTGCGCCGGGTGCGCGCGCAGTGGGCGCTAAAGCAGACCTAGTGGAGTTGGAGAGGGTACCCAAAAAGGAACAAATGTCCCTCATCTGGCATCACAGACTGGCATCACTGCACTCATGTTCACTCTTTTCCAATTCTTAACTTCGCGCTGCAAATACGTGGCTGAAGCTGTAATTGTCAAATTCCAAGTAAATTATCGAGCTATTCACGTAAGTACGGTCATCGAAATATTCGCCAATTACTTTTCTACTCGTTTGAATATATTATTTGTTGATATATCGGCTATCGGTATAACACCGTGGTTGGAAAAACTTCGCGGCGGTTGCCCATTCCCCGGAACTTTTCGCTTTTCGAGAGTACTGCAATTCTCGCAATATTCGACGCTTATTTTGCACGAAATCATTCGAATAATTCGCGTCGTATTTTCTACGATAATTTTATGCACTTGGGCACTTTTTTTTACATTGTATTGAAATTGTACCATAACCAACGTCATCCATAAGTGTAATTAGAAAGAAAAGATATATATTGTAACGGTCATTTATATCGTTAACATTAAATTTGTTTTCCCAGGGGAAATTCGAGCTCGATCACAGGTATAATTAATTGTAGACTTCTAGGTAGATGAGAGTGAGGTTTATTTATGCAATTAATTAAGAACAGAATGTTGACGTTCGGTTTTCTGGTACCGATACCCAATACAATTCATTTAAATTCTGTAATTCCTATGATTATTTTTACAATTCCTTTTGGCTATTTCGTGTACATAGGCTCTCGGTGCACTCGACTTGGTAGTCTGTTCTTGTTTTGTGAGTTAGTAGTGACCCAGTTACTCTACACGCACACACACAGTTAAACGCGTCAAACACCCGCTCTTCGGACCGATGTCTCTATTGTATCTATACCTCTCTCTTTCTCGCACTTATTTCACTTCCTCACTATCTCCTTTTAACTCGTACGCTTATACACTTTTAATCTATCCTACCGATTTGAATGCTATGCAACTTAATTCTAATTGCCTAGAGACTATACGCTTAATTCTATTTAATTAACTCTATACAATTAATTCTATTCACTTTAAAAACTATCTAAATCTAGATAAATATCAGTTGACTCAATATGTTACTAAGAATTTCGATATAATTTTAATGACTCGCCTGTCCTTTCTTTTGTGTCGTTTTTGCTGTTCAACGCTCACTGACACGATTATTTTTATCTTGTAAAATCACGTATTCCACTCAAATACTAGGATGAATAAATTTTTATAACTCAAGAAAAATGCACAATTTTGTTTTTTTATCGCTGCTAACTTGGTAATCTGGGCCAGAAGAGTAAAAAGCGTAAGAGAGCTTTTCCCTCTACGCAGGCTCTTTTATAGCCTGCCCACCAATTTGGTACCCCTCTGCGTCATTATCGACTTCGATTTTTTAATCTACCAAGTTCTAATAATGTTTCGGGCTATCGCTGTTGCGCTACTCGTCTTCCTCTCGCCACCGAGTGAGGCCAGCTTTTCCACACTTAAAAAATCTAGAGTTAAAGAAAGCTCAATCTATTATGAAACGAGCTCACAGATTCAATATAGCTCTGCCTATCACAAATAATTCTGGAGAAGGTCCCACATTAATTTTGGAAAATATAGTAGAAGCTTTTAAAAGTGCTCGTTATTTAATTGACAAGTTATCATTGCAAACCGTTAGCATTGCAAAATCAAGTTTTATGTTAAACGTGCCATGGGAAAATATTATGACTCAAATTAGATTAATATTCGCGCAAAGCGACGTTAAAATTATTATTTGTCACGGGTTAGTTAGACAACCCCCAGTGGAAAGACAAAATGAGATTATTGAAGAAATGCATTCGTCAACCATAGGCGGACACAGAGGTGTCAGTAAAACATATAATCGAATTCGTCATTTGTATTATTGGAAAAATTTAAAAACCGACGTCCAATTGTACATTCAACGGTGTTTACAATGTCAATTAAAGAAATTAGTCCGCGTAAAAACTAAACAACCTATGATCATAACAGATACTCCAGCAATAGCTTTCGATAAAATCGCAATGGACATATTAGGCCCTCTGCCAAAAACTAAGCAAGAAAATGAATACATACTTACAATTCAAGATCAATTAACAAAATTTTCAGTAGTGATAAAATACGAGGGTTAAATTAATGGTTGAACACACGTGTTATAGAAAGAACGAAGAATAATTTATTAGGATCATATCCAACGATCTATCAACGACAAAGACCCGGACTCTTCCTTTAGCCAAGGCTTACGAAGCACACACTTCCCGATCCCCACCGCGCGATCCAAGCGCGCAAACCCAGCGGGCATGCCTGCGAACTAAACTTTAATCTTATAACTAAAATAGATTTGTAAATCTCAACAAGTAGCAATCCCTTTACCTAACCGAAAAGCAGTAACGATAGCGGAAGCATTTGTCAAACGATTCATTTGTTATTTTGGCTCACCCAAAGCGGTACTCACTGACCAAGGTAGTAATTTTTTGAGTAATTTCTTAAAAAAAATTGCGAAATTGTTCAAAATACGTAAAGTCAGAACCACAGCATTTCACTCTCAATCCAAAGAAAAAAAAATTTTTAAAACAAAGAAAGAACATAGTCCGCTGAAGGATAAAAATGTACCGTAGATATAATCAATGGAGAGAACCCAAAGAACCTAAAGAACCTAAAGAAACTAAAGAATCCGTGAATATCGAATACTGAAGAAAAGAAAAAAAAAAAATTCAAACAAAGACCGTTGATATAATGAATTCCATTCATTAATGAATTCCATTCGTTATATCAACGGTGCGTTTTTATCTTTTGGCAGACTATGTTTTTTCTTTGTTTGAATTTTTTTTTATCTTTAATTTTTTATATCCAAGGATTCCTTAGGTTCTCTGTAGGTTCTTTCGGTTCTTTCCATTCGTTATATCAACGGTACGTTTTTATCTTTTGGCAGACTATGTTTTTCCATTTGTATGAATTTTTTTTTTTGTTTCTTCAGTTTTTGAAATTCAAGGATTCTTTAGGGAAGAAAATGCGACTAGGCTCATCTTGATATTCCAATTTTTCGAGCCGAGAGCGCAGATTGTATGTTTGTACCTTCGAAATACCATTTTTCACATAACTAAGAAATCGATTATTTTTCGCAAAAAAATGAAAAAAACTCTGCATTACAAATCCACGGCCAGATTCGTTATTAGCGCGACAAAATACATCATTGAGGGTACATGTGAAGTGCGAAATATAGAAAAATCCATTTTTCGACATTTTTCGCGGTTCCTGTAAGAGTCAAAGCCAGGAGCCTCGATTTTGAAGAAAATCAACGGTAAAAGGGGGAAGAAAAAAAAATTTATTTTAAGTTTTCGATTTTCAAGAAAATCAAGAGTAAAGAAATTTAAAAAAAATTTTTTTTTTCAATTTTAAACAAATGTAAAAAATTTTTTTTTTTTACATTAATAATATCGAATATCCTGAGGAATCCAACACCGAGAAACCCCTTTCGAGTAGCACGAATACCGACAAAAATAATACCAGAAGAGAACGAAACCGAACCTACGGAGGAACCAACGCTACCGGCTACAGTAACAACGACGACGACGACGACGATAACGACAACCACGATAACGACAACAACAACAACAACAACAACAACAACAAAAGTACAGGATATTCGAAATTTTTTTAATACACCGAATAAGCCATCGACTAGTACAGGATCCATTGAAAAAGTACAAAAAACTGCACCATTAAAATCGCGATATACCGAAACTGAAGACAAGCAAGTAGTCATACTAGCGATGGAATTGCTGAAAAGTAAAGAACAATTAACAATAGACCAAATATGTCAAAGAATAAGCGAAACTAGGGGCATATTAAGGTCCAACCATAGAACATTGACGAGCATCAAATCAGCGGCAAATCGATTGGCCACCCAACCTCAGTACAGAACATTTATTTCTAGATTATCGAAAGAATCAGATAAAAGATGGTTTATACAGAAATTCAAAGTTGGCAAATTTTAAAAGAACAGTAAAGTCCGTACGGAGGTTTCGTATCATGGATACGGAACCTCCGTGCAGAGCAGGTGCTTTAGACTCCAAGCAGTCCTCTGAATGGAATTCATTATATCAACGGTGCGTTTTTATCTTTTGGCAGACTATGTTTTTTCTTTGTTTGAATTTTTTTTTTTTGTTTCTTCAATTTTTGATATTCAAGGATTCTTCAGGGAAGAAAATGCGACTAGGCTCATCTCGATATTCCAATTTTTCGAGCCGAGAGCGCAGATTGTATGTTTGTACCTTCGAAATACCATTTTTCACATAACTAAGAAATCGATTATTTTTCGCAAAAAAATGAAAAAAACTCTGCATTACAAATCCACGGCCAGATTCGTTATTAGCGCGACAAAATACATCATTGAGGGTACATGTGAAGTGCGAAATATAGAAAAATCCATTTTTCGACATTTTTCGCGGTTCCTGTAAGAGTCAAAGCCAGGAGCCTCGATTTTGAAGAAAATCAACGGTAAAAGGGGGAAGAAAAAAAAATTTATTTTAAGTTTTCGATTTTCAAGAAAATCAAGAGTAAAGAAATTAAAAAAAAATTTTTTTTTTTCAATTTTAAATAAATGTAAAAAAAATTTTTTTTTTTATTTCCAATTTTTTTTTACGTTAACCTACGAACTTTTCAGCCCACCCGTTGACACTTCTTTTCGGCCCACCTGCCATCATTTGTCCTATACTCGATAGTTTTTTTCACAAAAAATACTCAAAAACGCTCCCCATCGAAAATCTAATGCCGGATTCGTGATCAGCGCGAGAAAATAACTCACTGACGTCACGAGTGAAATGAAAAACATATAAAAACCTATTTTGCGACTCCCGTGAGAGACAAAGACGTTTTACAACTAAAGTCGCTATAACTTCTTAACGGTTCGACCGATCCTCAAAACCCCTTTTTGCATTCGAAAGAGCATGGAAAAAGGAAGAAAATGCGACTAGGTTCATGTCGAATTTACAATTTTTCGAGCCGGGAGCGCAGATTGTATCTTTGTCTCTGAAATACCATTTTTCAGATAATTAATACTTCGTTTTTTATCGAAAAAATATTTTTTTTAATTCTCCCACTGTCCTCAATTCCATGGAAATTGATGTATTATCAAAAAATTTTAACACACAAACGAGATAATAAGCCAAAGATTGGAAAAAAAAAAGTCAACGTAAATTTAAAGAAACAATGGTACTTCTTAATATCAAAAACTAATAACAAAAACAGTTTCAAACACAAAGAAACAATAGTAATACCCTTTGAGATTAAAAAGTGGAAAAAAATATTTTAACAAAAAAAAATAATTATGAAATGAAAAAATAAAATAAATGAAGGAATGGTAATAAAATTGTAATTTATATATGTTTTTGTAGGAATAAACTTTTTATTATTACTAATTATCGTACAAAAATAAATATGTAAACTAAATATAAACTTAATCCGTTCGGCCAATCGTGGTAATTGGATTGCTTTGTGATAACTAAACATACATACGTTTGCGATTGAATGTGTTACTACTTGTAAGTGTCTCGAAACTTAAACAATGCATCTATAGCGTTGTATTGTATCTTGTTCGTAGATTCTGCTGGATCATTGTTAATTCTCGGGAGATCTAAAAATAACCATACAAAACAATATCGAACAAATATAAATCATATTTCACACAGAAAATATATATGCAGTAGAAAGATAAATAAATTACTTACGCGTCTGAATGATGTTTTGCCAGCAAGGTATTTCATTGAATATTTTGATTTTTAAATTTATATTTATACATATATGTATGAAGGAATATCGACGGAAAAGAAAATTTAAAAATATAAAAACTACAAATCGTACTTAATCTATATATATATTAAGTACGATTTCATCCAATGGTGAAGGATTGGTAAACAAATAGTAAAAAGCCATCAATTTTATGTTCATCTTTTCTCCCATTAAATTGTCTATCAATGCTCTACACATTTTAGACAATAGTCTCTTGTCCACTCCTGTGTATCGATTCATCGCCGCATTTTTCCATGTGAAGTCTCCTCTTTTCAGTCTTTTTCTGAGCTCTTGTGACAAGTTGGTGTAGTAAGCTATCTTATGTTTCACCATTCTCTTGAAATCAAAGTGATCTACCAATGCACCTCCCAGTACTACGAACTCCGCCGATATGGGTGGTGGAATATCACTGTGCTGAGGGTAAGCTATTGTTTGACGGGTGTTTCTTGACGCTATGTTGCCATCCTTGTCAATGAATGCGTCTGATATTATGTGCACAGTATATTCAGAGGACTGCTTGGAGTCTAAAGCACCTGCTCTGCACGGAGGTTCCGTATCCATGAAAACAGTGAGTTCCCTAGCACTACAGTTGACGAAAGTATGTGGTGCTTCACTCACTTGTGCTCTGATCTCCTGTTTCATTCCCTGGTATGACCGCGAATTTGTGCCTCTCATGCCCCATCGACAGTACACTGCTATTTCAGCTAATGCATTCTTCAGCTCCTCATAGTATGTCAAATTGGTCGTTATATTCAATATGGTGCCACCATTATGGATAAAAGTCCCCCTCATGTCCCCATACCGGAATGACACATTCTCCTGTCCTTCATATTCATAGAATTTCACCCTTGCATTGTTGTAGTGTTGTGTTATTCTTATGTTAGCGCATTGGGGAGAAGTGGTCAGTCCTTGGGAGGTGCTCTCGGATGTCACACTGTACTGGCATATGACTTTCATCCACTTGATGTAATTCGTCTCATTGAGATTGGGATCTGCCAGATAGTTGTTAATGCTCTTCTCAATAAATGTTGTTGTTTGTATGATCCTAAAACACTCATCCACATCAGCATCGGTGGTAGTGAAGTGATAGTGCAACACCTTCCCAAATTTCTCCAAAACATCACTCACGCCGTCTTTCTCCCTTAGAAGCTGAGTGGGTTAATTCTCTACAATGAAGTTGTTGTGCAACAGGGCATGTTTGATTGGAGCGGTGACATCTGAACTACCTGGCAAAACAGGCAATACCCTTCTCCTTGCGTCCATCTGATTTAGTACGACCCTTATCTGGGTGGACAATGCCATTTTTGAGGTGACGCTGGTGTCTAGAATGCTTTTCACTTTCTCTAGGTCTGCCTTTGTGACACGGTTATATGGTGATACAAAGTCCGGCATCAATGTTTGCATTATCGCTTGATCCCTTATGGTAGGGTCCATCCTCATAACTGGGTCTCTTGTGTTTACTCGTCTTCTCTCTAGGTTTGGTGGTCCCCATTTGATTCGAATGCCTGACCAATCGATAGAGCCGTACAATGCAGTTTCTTTCCTCGACTGAGCCATCAATATGTCGATGACCTCCTGTATGTCTTTAGATGGAACTTCGCTTTTGTTTATCCACCATTCTATGGCCTCTTTCTTGCACAGTACTCTTCCATGGAAGTGAGTGTCTTCAACAACCCTGTCCTTCTGCAACAGATACCTAGATGGAATGTTTGCATCCTTCGCTTTTTGCCTGGCTCGTACTTAATCGTACTTAATCGTAAATCGTACTTAATATATATATATATATATATTAATATATATATTATTACGATTATATTAAGTACGATTTGTAGTCGAGATGCTATAATATCAACATAAAATAAAACAATAAAATACAAACATTACAAAAAATATTAATAAATATATATAACAGCTAATAATGATGATGATGTTGATAATGATAATCTTTAATAAATGAAATTAATAAGCGGTAAATGTAAATGTATTTATAATGTGATATGTTATCTTGGAAGATGGTCTGTATTTTGCTGCTGCTGCTGCTGTAATTCAATGTTTTGTGTTCAAAAGATTAAAAAATGAAAAAGCATCGAAGTAACGTTCTCGAGTATCCCGTTTGTTTTTATCTTTACTGTTCTTTTAAAATTTGTCAACTTTGAATTTCTGTATAAACCATCTTTTATCTGATTCTTTCAATAATCTGGAAATAAATGTTCTGTGCTGAGGTTGGGTGGCCAATCGATTTGCCGTTGATTTGATGCTCGTCAATGTTCTATGGTTGGACCTTAATATGCCCCTAGTTTCGCTTATTCTTTGACATATTTGGTCTATTGTTAATTGTTCTTTACTTTTCAGCAATTCCATCGCTAGTATTACTACTTGCTTGTCTTCAGTTTCGGTATATCGCGATTTTAATGGTGCAGTTTTTTGTACTTTTTCAATGGATCCTGTACTAGTCGATGGCTTATTCGGTGTATTAAAAAAATTTCGAATATCCTGTACTTTTGTTGTTGTTGTTGTTGTTGTTGTTGTTGTTGTTGTTGTTGTTGTTGTTGTCGTTATCGTGGTTGTCGTTATCGTCGTCGTCGTCGTCGTTGTTACTGTAGCCGGTAGCGTTGGTTCCTCCGTAGGTTCGGTTTCGTTCTCTTCTGGTATTATTTTTATCGGTAATCGTGCTACTCGAAAGGGGTTTCTCGGTGTTGGATTCCTCAGGATATTCGATATTACTCGAGGCTTTTGCGTTAATGACAAAGGGATACTTACGACGTCTTTCGCTGCATCTTGTACGGGGGGTGATGGTGGTGTCGTCTCTGCATCTTCTTGTACGGTTAACCTAGGTCGTTTGACGCTGCCGTGCGGTATTATTTGGGATTCCTCCGGTAATCGTTTTTCCTGTTCTCTCCGAGTCGTGTCGCGGGATTCCTCCGTTCTTCGATGTTTTCGGCGTCAAATGTTTCCGCGGGCAACAATTTTTTCGCAAAGCGTAAATTCTGTTGCCTCGCGAGCGTTCCACTCATAAACAATTTTTTGCCGGTTGCGATGGATTGTACCGTACGTTTAAGGGATAACGGTGGAAGCGTGGTATTTCGATCTCCTTTATTATGCTGCAACGACCGAATCTCTTCGTTCTTCTTTGTCGAAATTTGTTCCCACGAAAATCTCTGTCTTTCAAACTCGTGCCCACTTATAATGAACGTAGGCACGCATTGTAAATTATCATTGATAAATCGTAACATCTGTGTACCGATAACATCACTCGCGAGGTCGCATTTCGTGAACGCGATGGACAATATCATTTGGCCGATGACTGTACGAGGATTCATCAATTTTTGGCAGACCTCTTGAGACGTGAAAACTTTTGTCCATTTCAAGTCGGATTTTTTACTGCAGAGTTACTATTAAAAAATGGGAAGTTGGTGATATACCAATGCATGACCACCGTAGGTGGCAAGAACAATGCCGTTTTGTCCGCGGCATACACTGTGGGAACGTTCCCATCGGGGCCGATCCACTAGATGTACCCCTTTCTCGTGAAAAAGAACGCCACGATTGCAGAGTAGAAGTAAGAGTAAACGCGACCCCTGATTGCCACGATTGTAAGTGTCTCGAAACTTAAACAATGCATCTATAGCGTTGTATTGTATCTTGTTCGTAGATTCTGCTGGATCATTGTTAATTCTCGGGAGATCTAAAAATAACCATACAAAACAATATCGAACAAATATAAATCATATTTCACACAGAAAATATATATGCAGTAGAAAGATAAATAAATTACTTACGCGTCTGAATGATGTTTTGCCAGCAAGGTATTTCATTGAATATTTTGATTTTTAAATTTATATTTATACATATATGTATGAAGGAATATCGACGGAAAAGAAAATTTAAAAATATAAAAACTACAAATCGTACTTAATCTATATATATATTAAGTACGATTTCATCCAATGGTGAAGGATTGGTAAACAAATAGTAAAAAGCCATCAATTTTATGTTCATCTTTTCTCCCATTAAATTGTCTATCAATGCTCTACACATTTTAGACAATAGTCTCTTGTCCACTCCTGTGTATCGATTCATCGCCGCATTTTTCCATGTGAAGTCTCCTCTTTTCAGCCTTTTTCTGAGCTCTTGTGACAAGTTGGTGTAGTAAGCTATCTTATGTTTCACCATTCTCTTGAAATCAAAGTGATCTACCAATGCACCTCCCAGTACTACGAACTCCGCCGATATGGGTGGTGGAATATCACTGTGCTGAGGGTAAGCTATTGTTTGACGGGTGTTTCTTGACGCTATGTTGCCATCCTTGTCAATGAATGCGTCTGATATTATGTGCACAGTATATTCAGAGGACTGCTTGGAGTCTAAAGCACCTGCTCTGCACGGAGGTTCCGTATCCATGAAAACAGTGAGTTCCCTAGCACTACAGTTGACGAAAGTATGTGGTGCTTCACTCACTTGTGCTCTGATCTCCTGTTTCATTCCCTGGTATGACCGCGAATTTGTGCCTCTCATGCCCCATCGACAGTACACTGCTATTTCAGCTAATACATTCTTCAGCTCCTCATAGTATGTCAAATTGGTCGTTATATTCAATATGGTGCCACCATTATGGATAAAAGTCCCCCTCATGTCCCCATACCGGAATGACACATTCTCCTGTCCTTCATATTCATAGAATTTCACCCTTGCATTGTTGTAGTGTTGTGTTATTCTTATGTTAGCGCATTGGGGAGAAGTGGTCAGTCCTTGGGAGGTGCTCTCGGATGTCACACTGTACTGGCATATGACTTTCATCCACTTGATGTAATTCGTCTCATTGAGATTGGGATCTGCCAGATAGTTGTTAATGCTCTTCTCAATAAATGTTGTTGTTTGTATGATCCTAAAACACTCATCCACATCAGCATCGGTGGTAGTGAAGTGATAGTGCAACACCTTCCCAAATTTCTCCAAAACATCACTCACGCCGTCTTTCTCCCTTAGAAGCTGAGTGGGTTAATTCTCTACAATGAAGTTGTTGTGCAACAGGGCATGTTTGATTGGAGCGGTGACATCTGAACTACCTGGCAAAACAGGCAATACCCTTCTCCTTGCGTCCATCTGATTTAGTACGACCCTTATCTGGGTGGACAATGCCATTTTTGAGGTGACGCTGGTGTCTAGAATGCTTTTCACTTTCTCTAGGTCTGCCTTTGTGACACGGTTATATGGTGATACAAAGTCCGGCATCAATGTTTGCATTATCGCTTGATCCCTTATGGTAGGGTCCATCCTCATAACTGGGTCTCTTGTGTTTACTCGTCTTCTCTCTAGGTTTGGTGGTCCCCATTTGATTCGAATGCCTGACCAATCGATAGAGCCGTACAATGCAGTTTCTTTCCTCGACTGAGCCATCAATATGTCGATGACCTCCTGTATGTCTTTAGATGGAACTTCGCTTTTGTTTATCCACCATTCTATGGCCTCTTTCTTGCACAGTACTCTTCCATGGAAGTGAGTGTCTTCAACAACCCTGCCCTTCTGCAACAGATACCTAGATGGAATGTTTGCATCCTTCGCTTTTTGCCTATCTCGTACTTAATCGTACTTAATCGTAAATCGTACTTAATATATATATATATATTAATATATATATTATTACGATTATATTAACACGTTGACGGACAGTAGAAACAAGTGAAATTCGAAAATTGACACTATATGTTTTTGTAATTTTTAGAATATTAGAAGTATAGTTTTACTCTTTCTGCTTAAATACACTTAATTTTGATTAATTCTATGATTAATAATTGAATTAATTGAATAATTAATAATTAATAATTGAATAATTGATTAATTGATTGCGGCTACAACCGTCATGGCGCCAGCGGACTCTAGACACTATGTAATGGGACGATGGCGGCTATAACAGCAAAAATTTAAAAACGTAAATGACAGGTTTAATGACTGAAATAAGCAATTTTTTGTGAGCAACAAAGTATTTTTGGGAGTTTTACACGAAATGTTAGTTCATGATCAAACAAAAATAAATAAATGACAAATAAATTTATTATAATTTTATAATTATTATACATTATTTTCGGTATGCCATGTTTTAAAGCATGGTGCAGGACACAGTGCAGGTTTTGATATGCAATTCTTGCAGCAATATGATGTTTCCTTCCTTACTCCCTGTTTATAACATTGTTTACAACGCTGAAGATATGTTTTTCGCTGATAATTTTCAGGAGGAGAAATTTTCTCAGGAAAATGCTGTGTTCCATTGTTGTTGATTTCATTGGTTTGGATTCGTGCACGTTTAAATTGAACCAAAGACCTTCCATCCTGTTTATAATCTATGCCAGTTAGAGATCGTATAATTGCTTCCCTGAATTCTATAAACTTCATTTGAGAACCTGTCTTTTCTTTAAAGATGTAGTAAGAATTCCACACTGCTACATCCAGTAGATGAAAGATTATCTTTTTATACCATCTAATTGTTTTTCGTGGACAGGAATAATAGGACATCATCTGATCTGCTCTGTCGACACCTGACATATTCTGATTATAATTCACTATTTCAATTGGTTTTCTCTTTTCCTGTTGTCGACGGTTAGCTGTGTTTATCATACTTGGGTGGTAAGCTGTTGTTAGACATAGCACATCCCGTTTATCTTTCCATTTGGACACGTATGTCTGATTTTGGCGTCGCCATACATGTTCTCCTTTTCTAAGCTTACGACCTGTTATTTCTTGCGGCAGACCCTTCCTATTTACACGAAGAGTTCCTGTCACATGTGTCTTTTTGCTCAGTAATTTGTTAGCCAATGGTACACTGTTGTAATAGTTATCCATGAACAAATGATGCCCTTTGTTTAAATATGACTGCATCAATCGCATCACAAGACTTTCAATAGTTGTCATGTTTTCTTCGTTTTCTCGATGGCCTTTGTATATTTCTATGTTCAAAACATAACCTTGGGCAGAACAAAGTTCGTACAATTTAATTCCGTATTTTGCCTTTTTGCCTTTCATGTACGTGCGAAAAGAAAGCCTTCCTCGAAATAATAACAAAGATTCGTCTAATGATAATGCCTCATTTGGTGCATATGCATTCGCAAACTTTTTTATGAGCAAATCAAGAAATATTTTTATTTTCCTCAAACGGTCGTTTGAATTTTCTTCTTCTACACAAAAGCATCTCAATATTTGCTCAAACCTCCTTCCAGACATTTGTGAAGGAAAAGCTGGGTGGTAATGTAATGCATCAATGGAAAAGAGTTTTCTAATACTGGAGAATTTTAGCTGGGACTGAAGCAAACACAAACCCAAAAACTTTCTCATTTCAATCGTATCAGTATTTTTGAAATTTGCCTTCCTACTATGCCTTGTATGTGGCCGTGTTTGATTGCAAAGTTTTAGGCCGTAATCATTCGTAGATTTTATAATCATTTCCATTACTTGGTCATCCCAAATTTTTTCAAAAACCTGAATTGGAGACACATTTTCGTCTATATCCAAAAGAATCCCAGCCGCATCTGCATCAAAAGAAAAGTTTCTTATAGGTGTTGTATCGATATGCCATGTCTCATCATTTTCTGGTTCTTCTGGTGCTTCATATTCCTCATCTGTAGTTGATTCATTTTCTTCACTACCCGAACTGTTATTTTCAGCACAGTCAGCATCAGGTTCAGATTCACTGTTGCTTGACCCACTACCTGTTTCCTCAAAAAGCTTCAGCAGCCTAGCCTGTTCTTTTTCCCAACTGGCCATTTTCTATAAATATTGAATAAAACATTCAATTTTATTTTATATTATTATTTATTGTATATTATTTATACATTTATTATTTACATTATTGTTTTTATATTTCAAATGTAATATCATAAAAAATAAAAAGTAAACAGTATAACTATAAATATCGCTAAATGAATCAAAAAATGCTAAATTTAAATTTTTTTATTTCTATTTAAAGTGTAAAATCAATCATAAACAAATACTTACCAGTATAAACAAAAAATATCGTTAAATGTATCAATAGCAACTGTAAATTGAAGAGAAAACAAGATCGCACTACTCCGTTCACAACCACGTGCATACTCAATGTGTTAACCTTGCATACTAAATTTTTTTTCGAAAACATGACACTAGGCTTCTACTTGTACGCTGGTAAATGCACATTTGTGCTGCTACAGCCGCAGTGTCTAAAAACGACCGTTTCGTATTGGACGGCTATTGCCGTCATGTCACATAGTGAACTTGACCTTGACGGCTATAGACGCAACTGTCCGTCAACGTGTTAAGTACGATTTGTAGTCAAGATGCTATAATATCAACATAAAATAAAACAATAAAATACAAACATTACAAAAAATATTAATAAATATATATAACAGCTAATAATGATGATGATGTTGATAATGATAATCTTTAATAAATGAAATTAATAAGCGGTAAATGTAAATGTATTTATAATGTGATATGTTATCTTGGAAGATGGTCTGTATTTTGCTGCTGCTGCTGCTGTAATTCAATGTTTTGTGTTCAAAAGATTAAAAAATGAAAAAGCATCGAAGTAACGTTCTCGAGTATCCCGTTTGTTTTTACCTTTACTGTTCTTTTAAAATTTGCCAACTTTGAATTTCTGTATAAACCATCTTTTATCTGATTCTTTCAATAATCTGGAAATAAATGTTCTGTGCTGAGGTTGGGTGGCCAATCGATTTGCCGCTGATTTGATGCTCGTCAATGTTCTATGGTTGGACCTTAATATGCCCCTAGTTTTGCTTATTCTTTGACATATTTGGTCTATTGTTAATTGTTCTTTACTTTTCAGCAATTCCATCGCTAGTATGACTACTTGCTTGTCTTCAGTTTCGGTATATCGCGATTTTAATGGTGCAGTTTTTTGTACTTTTTCAATGGATCCTGTACTAGTCGATGGCTTATTCGGTGTATTAAAAAAATTTCGAATATCCTGTACTTTTGTTGTTGTTGTTGTTGTTGTTGTTGTTGTTGTTGTTGTTGTTGTTGTTGTTGTTGTTGTTGTTGTTGTTGTTGTCGTTATCGTGGTTGTCGTTATCGTCGTCGTCGTCGTCGTTGTTACTGTAGCCGGTAGCGTTGGTTCCTCCGTAGGTTCGGTTTCGTTCTCTTCTGGTATTATTTTTATCGGTATTCGTGCTACTCGAAAGGGGTTTCTCGGTGTTGGATTCCTCAGGATATTCGATATTACTCGAGGCTTTTGCGTTAATGACAAAGGGATACTTACGACGTCTTTCGCTGCATCTTGTACGGGGGGTGATGGTGGTGTCGTCTCTGCATCTTCTTGTACGGTTAACCTAGGTCGTTTGACGCTGCCGTGCGGTATTATTTGGGATTCCTCCGGTAATCGTTTTTCCTGTTCTCTCCGAGTCGTGTCGCGGGATTCCTCCGTTCTTCGATGTTTTCGGCGTCAAATGTTTCCGCGGGCAACAATTTTTTCGCAAAGCGTAAATTCTGTTGCCTCGCGAGCGTTCCACTCATAAACAATTTTTTGCCGGTTGCGATGGATTGTACCGTACGTTTAAGGGATAACGGTGGAAGCGTGGTATTTCGATCTCCTTTATTATGCTGCAACGACCGAATCTCTTCGTTCTTCTTTGTCGAAATTTGTTCCCACGAAAATCTCTGTCTTTCAAACTCGTGCCCACTTATAATGAACGTAGGCACGCATTGTATATTATCATTGATAAATCGTAACATCTGTGTACCGATAACATCACTCGCGAGGTCGCATTTCGTGAACGCGATGGACAATATCATTTGGCCGATGACTGTACGAGGATTCATCAATTTTTGGCAGACCTCTTGAGACGTGAAAACTTTTGTCCATTTCAAGTCGGATTTTTTACTGCAGAGTTACTATTAAAAAATGGGAAGTTGGTGATATACCAATGCATGACCACCGTAGGTGGCAAGAACAATGCCGTTTTGTCCGCGGCATACCCTGTGGGAACGTTCCCATCGGGGCCGATCCACTAGATGTACCCCTTTCTCGTGAAAAAGAACGCCACGATTGCAGAGTAGAAGTAAGAGTAAACGCGACCCCTGATTGCCACGAGGATATGCCTCCAAAGAAGAGCGATTTGACTCCCATGTATCCCGCATTCGAAGATTATGTTAAACGGGTAGACAGCTTCACTTACTGGCCTGGAAATTGTGAAATTAATATTGTACAAGAAGGCGTTTACTTATTTTAAAATTCGTTGCGTGAAAGTTCGACGACCGTGTGACTCGCTGTCACATAGCATGACGGTTAAGAACTGGCCACGGGACGATGCTCCGCATGCCATGAACAGCGCTTGTGCCGTATACGTGGATCGGGCAGATCCTGTTGAGTCCGAATTTCTTTGCTTGGACTGGTTTATTTTTCCAAGATATCCTTTTTACACAACGTTGTTCCTCCAAAATATATATCTCATCGGGGTTTAAGTATGATGCGTGGAAGCATTCAACAATGCCCCCTCAATTGTGCCCAACCGTCCTGTATTCATGATTTACAGGGTTGTATTCGTTGTCAAATTTGGTTGGCCAATATTCCTTTGTTACTAATATGAATTTATAAAAATATCATACTTGACGTCTTGCCCACACTTTCACACACCCGATTCACGCTTTTATTTCTTCAGATGGCTAATTTTCTTCTAATTGTACATTGATTACTGTTTTAATTAATCACTACTATGGTAAGTGCGAAACGTGGTAGTTCGTAGGACGCTCATAGACGATTGGGGGGAGGTAGGCGTCGCTCGCTTGCGCGAAGCCTCATAAGCCTTCGAATAGCGCTAGATGGGTATACTCATCGGCGATTCTTATGTTGATTGTTCCGCACGCCTCTATCCTATTTATCACTATATAAATATCGATTGCTATAGTTGGTACGATACCGGCGATAGTTCTTACAGTGCATAATATCCTTTTCTTTTCCTTTTTCTTTTACGTTTTGGGATTAAGGGATTTTTGTTCGAAGCTATAACTCCAAACTCGTACGTCAATACCTTTGTCTGATCTATTTAGAAAAAAAATATTTATAGTTTTTTTATTCTCTCTCTCTCGCTCAATACTACATACATATATATGTATATATATAGCAACAAAAAAAATACATAATCTAATATCATGAAAATACGTAAGATAAAGTTCATAAAAATACTTAATATAAATTTCATAGAAGTACAGTGGTGCCTCACACAACGAACTTAATTCGTTCCAGGAGCAAGTTCGTTATGCGAAGAGTTCGTTATGTGAAACGCGTTTTCCCATAACAATACATGTTAAAAAAAATAATTCGTTCTGTAGCATAAAATATGGTAAGATGACATAAAAAAAAGATAAATTTTTTGTTATTATTTTTATTTAGATACATCTAAAAACATAATGAAAAAAACACACATTTTTTAATTTTAAGAAATAATCGAATCTTGCACATCTTCATCCATTTTCCGCTTTTCGGCCGATGGTGCAGTGAAAAACCTGTCCAAAGTCGTTTGTTTCTCTCTTTTCTTCAACATCTGCCGGAAATAACGGACAAGAGTATCGGAGTACAGGTCGTTGATCCTGTTTGCTTCAGCGGAATCTGGATAGTGGGCATTGGTAAACTCCTGAACTGCTTTCCATTTGACCAGGATGTTCTTGATGTCAGCAGTTGGAATTGGTTGATTGTTTGATTGTTGCTCCTCGTTATCAGATGACGCTTCCCTTTGAGCATTGTCCTGTTGTTGGGCCAGAAGTGTTTGGAGCTCTTCAGTTGTCAGCTCTTCTTTGTGTTCCTCAATAAGCTCCTCTACATCCTCTTCCTCTACCTCTAATTCCAACCTTTGGGCCACTGTGATGATGTCCTTCACCACTTCTGTGTCATCAACTACTGCTTCTTCCTGAATCCACGAAGGCACAAGCATCTTCCAAGCAGAAATGAGGGTCCTTTGTGACACTTCTTCCCAGGCCTTCTGTATAAGTCGTATTGCCAAAAGGATATCAAATTTCTCCTTCCAAAACATTCGGATAGTCATATTGTCTCCACCAAACTCGCATTCTTCAAACACCTTATTAAAGAGGGCTCTAGTGTAGAGTTTTTTAAAGTTCGCAATAACTTGCTGATCCATTGGCTGGAGAATGGATGTGGTGTTTGGTGGCAAATACTGCACCTTGATAAAAGGATAATTTTCCTGCAATATTTCTTCTAGGTCTTTTGGGTGAGAAGGGGCATTGTCAAGTATCAGAAGGGCTTTGAGCGGCAGTTCTTTTTCCAACAAGAATTTCTTCACGGCAGGAGCAAAGGTTTCCAGAATCCATTCGTTGAAGATAACTTGGGTCACCCAGGCTTTTTGATTGGACTTCCAATGGACGGGCAATTTGGACTTAATAACGTTATTTTTCTTAAAAATTCTTGGATTTTCAGAGTGATAAACCAATAGAGGTTTGATCTTGAGGTCTCCGCTGGCATTAGACGAAATCATAAGGGTAAGTCTGTCCTTCATGGCTTTGTGTCCTGGCAATTTCTTCTCTTCTTTTGTAATGAAGGTTCTGCTCGGCATTCTTTTCCAGAAAAGACCCGTTTCATCGGCATTGAACACTTGTTGTGGGCAGTATCCTTCATCCATAATAAATTTTTGAAAATTAATAGAGAACTTTTCTGCTTCTTTTTTATCAGCACTGCCAGCCTCACCATGCATATTAACGCTGTGGATTCCATACCTTTTCTTAAATCTAAAAAACCACCCCCTGCTGGCTTTGAAATCTTCTTTATTATCTTGATTGCTGCTACTTCCAGGGATGTTTTTCTTTAGATCTTCATAAATTATCTTGGCCTTGTGACAGATAATATTTTGGGTTGTTACGTAACCTTTCACCTGCCTGTCCTTAATCCAAATCGCTAATAGCCTCTCCATTTCCTCGTGGATTGAAGATCTATGTTTTTCATTAAATAGTTTTGATACTCCTTTGGCTACTTTGGCTGATTTTATTGCATCCTTGTTTGTCAAAATGGTGAAAATGGTGGTCTTGTTGAGGCCAAACTCTTTGACGAGGTCACACTGTTTTACCTCACATTCACTCCTTCTAATTATTTCCTGTTTCATTTCAAGAATAATCACCTTCCTGCTTTTTTTAGAACCCATCATATAAAAAAAATGTTGAGTTTATCTTAAAAGGACGACTGCCGTGATACGTGTGCGATTTAATTCGTAATGAAGAACGATTGCTGCGATACGTGCGTAAGTTAAGCGTATACGCAGTGACTAACGAGTCTAACGACTGCCTGCGCGGGAGGATGCAATTAATCGGCAGTGATCGTAGAAGATCGGGCGACTTCGTTGTAATGATGAACGATTGCTGCGACACGTGCGTAAGTTAAGCGTACTGCTCAGTGACTAACGACTGCCTGCGCGGAAGGATGCAATAAATCGGCAGTGATCGTGTGAAGTGGGCGACTTCGTTGTGTGAAGCGAAGTTCGTTGTGTGAAGCGAAGTTCGTTGTATGAATCGTGAAATGAACGAAAAGGAAGTTCGTTGTGTGCAGCGTTCGCTGTGCGAGGCGTTCGTTATGCGAGGCACCACTGTACATAATATAAAAATACATAATATAAATTTCATGATGGCACATAAAGAAGGATAAATTTAAAAAAAAAAAAATCACCGAAATAGGGAGCAGTTAGTCTCTGTCGTACGCAAAGAAGCGACGTAACCCCCACGAGTCGTCTCCATAGAGAAACCTATCAAAAGGAAAGAGAAGAGAAAGTTAAGAATTAATGCACTCGTCAAGGGAAAGTGGACAAAATAAACGTGTAACAGCTTCATCATTACTCACTCATGGTTAGCATTGCGCATCGCTTGACGCCCCCTAGCAATGGCCCGTTCTGTGCTTTCTTCCTCCGAGAGGCCCCTCTCTATCTCCCTCAACAGGAAGGACAGCATGTCTTCCGTCCAAATCATGGAAGAGGCTCTCTCTAGCTGCAGACCGTCCAGGTCATAGAAGGCCGGTATCCATTTCACCAAGGTACCAACCCGCAACTCTCGAGTGAAGGGGCCCATCCCGAAAAGGGCCCTTAAATTGAATACCTCCTCTCCTTCCGTGCATTGGTCCTCCCATCTAGCAGAAAAAATATAGATACTTGAATAAATGAAAATAAAATAAAATTCAAGTACATACATGCATACATACATACACAAATATATCGAATAATGATAATAATAATAATAAATAATTAATTAAAATCAAAATAAAATACAACAAAATAGTTTTTTTTGGTTGTCTAATATATAAAAAAGGTACTAACCCCAAGCTGTTGAGGTGCACCAAAATCGGCCGGAGAACACAAGTATATTCTTTCTCCGACAGCGAGTACGATTCGTCCATTTCCAAAGTAAGACGCCGGCCTCGCATTAAATAGGAAATATTTTCCTCCAACGCACACCGCATCTCTTCTACCACCAGGAACACCATTATAAAGTCAGGAGCACGTAAACAGAAGAAAATTTTCCAAAAATTACGACACTTGGAAGTGATCCCGAAAAATGCGAAAGCGAGGGTATATAAAGGAACCACCCCACCCCTTTTCTCAAGCTATGAACCCCGAGTGACCGCCTTTCTCCCTCTCCCCTACCCCTTCTTACACATATCCCGGGAAACAAGGAATATCCGTAATACCCTGTTAAGACACTAAGGCCCAATTTCCACGCGTAGGAAACTAAGGGGAGTATACGCTAATAGAGGGCGGGAACGCAAACTCGCATGCGAATATTAGTATAAAAAAAAAATACGCAAGAAAAATAGGATACAACAACGGTATTTATTTCACTTTCCATAAATAACAGGATTAGGTAACAGGTCTATATCCGCATGCCCATCTTGTAATAGAAATGAACGACACCTCTAGCAAACAATTAAACATTTATGATTCAAGGAGCCACGGGGCTGTACTATGCATCGAATTCTCATCCTTTTCTCACTCGGAAGAATCCTCGGGTCCGCATCCAGTGATATTCTGCAAATAAAAAACAAAGCTGGACTGTACTATGAACCCATGCAAGGGATTCACCTCGCGCAAGCGGAATGGCGACTAGTTACGTTCATCGAATTACAACCGTTCGGAGACAGACAACCAAGCTTCGCCCAAGTGCCCTTGGACGCTATGATGGACGAATGTTTTCCAATCCTACAAGATCGTTGCGCCACATTAATCAATAAAAAGGATATTTTGTTCAGAATAACACAGGTTGATGCACGGCTAGACATAATCCGCGAATTAAAGAACGAAACTTTCTTTTCTTCCAAAAGAAAGGCTATAAATCCCCCACACAATGGCAGCAAAATGCTACATGGCTCAATAAACGAGGAAGACGTAACATATTATAATAAACTAATAAGCCAGTTGCATCACGGGAAAAAGGACTCTATTACAAAAAGGAAAACGAAAACGCAGGTAGTAACTCCCGAACTCTATTCTTTAGAATTGCGACTTGACGAAGTAGAATTCATGCACAATTTAACCTGGGAAACAGGAATAGAAGTTTTTCGGAAGCACGACTCCGAATTTGAAGATACTTATGCGACTCGTCTCCTCGAATGGAGATATAACGTAGAACGCGTCGCTGATATTTATTTGAGTAATCTGAAAACAATAGAAGACATAATCATATTCGCTAAGTTGGGATTACTCCACCCCGATGTATTAAACCAAAATATCTTAGAAGAAGCTGCCGAGGGATTCGCAAAAATCCATCACGAACTACACTTCCCACTACCTGCGGGAGAAGTGTATCCAGAAATATTATCGAAAATATCCCGATTTTCGGCAGTTTATCACGACGGAAAAATCATCATTGTTTTACACGTTCCGCTGCTCGAGCCAATCGGATATACATTGTACGAACTTCATCTCTGCCCTACTTCTCAAATTATTGGAATCAATACAAATGCCGCCATATATTGTAACGTGGCAGAATACTCGAGCTGCGTCCTCCTCGCTCAACGGCTACCAGCACGATCGCTCAGGGCTGCAGGGGGTGATTTCCGTATTTTATTTATTCTTTATTTTTATTTATTTTTTGTTGTATTTTTTTTATATATATAACGCGTCCGATACGACCGAGGGATGGAGAGGGAGTACGAGGGAGAGGAGAGCAATGGGACAACTTCGGGAACTTCGGACCGATATTTTATGTTTTCTTGGTCGGAATACGCCACGTTCCCGACGACGCACCAAAGAGTACGCGGCCTTCCATCCTTAGCGGCCGTCGACTCACGGGAATCTATGTATCTCCGAGAGTCATCTGCTGGACTACGCAACGCTGGCATTGTCTGTCGCTAATTTATATATTGGCCAGCTGAAGCGCTAGTCGCGGTCAGCGTGCGACGCCGGTTCCCCCCCAATTAACCGAGTTTAGCGGGTTAAGTGGGGATCATAGGTTACGGGCACGCGTGCCGGCAGGACCTCGGGGCTTTTTCCCGGTGATCGTCGAGCGAGAAAGACGTAGCGTCGAGATTATCATTGTCCCGCTCTACTGTTCACGTAATTCCCGCCCATCGGCAAGTTGTGGATGCCCGTGGATTTCATCGGGTCGCCGAATCAAACACTTTATCGAGACGAGAACTTAAACGAGAAGCCGAACCCGAAATCTAATCGAGAAGGGAATCGAATCAATACGATCGTGGCATCGTCCCGGTATTTCAAGGAACGTCACGGCAGCATCATCCCGGTGAGCTCTCTTCCCTTCTACGGTCTTTCGCTATTATTTTATTATTTTATCATTCAATTTGTTGTCTATTAATTACTTCGAGCTTGGTCACCCCTGCGACTCTGGCACACCGCGTGCAGAGTATTAATTTGTATCGGGAACCGCGGCGTCTATAGAGTGTAACTTCGAGATCATGTAACTGGTAGAAACCGGGAGAAAGTCACTGTATTATTTAATTGTGTTTTGAGGACGGTTAAACCGTGCGCGCGTTAGGCCGTTATCCCGGAGTGTTTTGAATTTGTTAATTGGTTTGTGTGGGATTGGAACGGGATAGACCGCGTCGCGGATTTTACCTAATAATTGACTTAGATTTATATGACTTAGTTTATTTCTTTTTGACTCATTTTATGGCCTTGGACAGCTTGGCGTTAACGTTTTGGTTTTAATTAGACTGACGTACCGTAATTTAATATACTTTATTTATTCTTTTCTGATTCTATCGAACAGTACGTTATTATTTTTCGTTTTGCATTCGGAAGTAGTGCGAGTTCGGCCGTCGTCCCGTCTGTTGTACTTGGTCTAGAGGGACTTGTACGGTCGGTAGCGTATCTCACTTCGTTAAATTGTTCGTTGCTTTTATTAGTTCGGTTATTATTGTTAGGATTATCTATTATTCTTATTATCGTTATTTCGGACGTCAGTAATTTAATTGGGACTTTCTCATTTTCTTTTTATATAATTTGGGGGGGTTTATTAATCAATCGTCGTTCCCGACATATTAGCTGTCGCTTGCTTGCGATTTTCAAGATAGGAGATTTGAACTAGTCGACCCTCGCGTACGTGACCTTCCGACGTCCCGTTGTTATGGTTCTTTTGAATGTATTTGGGATTAGCTCGCAATAGGCTGTACCGCGAGCTGGGCGTTGAGACAACCGAATATTTGGCTTTGTCGGGGAATATTATTCGAGATTCGTAGCAAGCGAGATAGGATATATGACATCTGCAGGGTATGCGAGTGAGAGAGAGCGAACGGGATAACTGTTGCCGTCGAATTAAAAATTGAAGTTAAGATACCGGACTGGATTTGGAAGATTGTTAAAAACGGAGAGACTAATTTTACGGGACATTTTAGTTAAATTCTAAATTGATGTTTATTGGAGAAATAAAGAAGTTTGTGAGTCCCGTGCTTGCTGCGGTTGTCTAAAATTATTTATTGTCATCATTTTATTTATTGATCTATTATTATTTATTTATTTATACTATTATTTATTTAGCTGACTCCCTGGATTGGTTTCGTTCGGTCGTAGTTATTGACCATATGTTATTATTCGACTTGGTTCGTGGATTTTAAGGGATTATTTTATTTAATTGATTTTATCTGTATTTTATTTTATTTTTGTTTGACTAATAAGTGGCTTGACAATCCGAACCACAAACTCTGCCTTGAACAGCTGTAGCTGGCCTGGGTCGAGACTGGTCCTCCAACTCGGTATTTTTCCTTCCGGCGCGAAAGCGCCTGGCGCCCATCTCGAAAGAGAAAATAAAAAGGAAGGAAAAATAACTTGGACCAGTCATAGGTAACGTGGTGCGTTGAGGAGCAAATTTACGTTACAATATATATATATATCCTAAGACTCCATACTTAGCGATATCATGGACTCAAGACAAGTACGCACTAATGACGAGGGACGATTTGACCCAATGCCAAGAGCTTGGCTACGACAGAATTTGTATACCCTCATATCCCATTTATAGTATATCCGTAAGGCCCACCTGTGAGATGTTGTTACTGATGGAAGATAATATTCAAGACTATAAGGATTGCGACATTAGAATTACGAAAAAACAAGAATCATATTGGAAGCAACTCGAGTACACTAAAGGATGGTTATTCTCCCTCCCAGGAACCGAAAAGGTTAACCTCACCTGCGCCAACGAAACTCGAGTCATAGAACTATCAGGAAAAGGAATTTTAAAATTAAAATCAGGATGCATAGCACGCACTGATTACGTAACAATTATTGGATTTCGGAACCCAAGAATATATATCGATCACGAGTATTTGCCATTAACCTCATTAAATATCACGGAGTTAATGCCCACTATAATAAATTATCAGCCCCTGCAAGTTATTGATATAACAGGAACACCCACTCCAAGTATAATCACCAGAGGAACCACAGGAAAAGGGGCCTACGACATCAGTTTAAAAGAAGTGGAACGCCTACTGAGCGAACGCACCAACCAGACCAATGAAGAAGCAAGGTATGGTCCCGCCATTGCCGCCCTCTTCATCGGAGAAATAATATTACTAATACTAACGAGCAGCCATCTCCTATTGAATCTAGCCTCCGTCTTGTAGAGACTACTCTCTTCAAGGGTACAGGAGGATGGATACCCTACCTACAGTTACCAGCGGGCCGACCCACCCCCTTAAGACATTCAGTTTAGCGAGGTGGTATACAACGTGCCCTCGCGCCCACGACTGACCACACAAGTTTTCCCTCCCACGCAAACAAACGATGTCTACAACACACCCCGTCGGCCGCGACCTATCACGTCGACGCCTAGTGGGCCGGAAAATTCTACGGGTAGCCCCGAGCTCGGTGTGGCATTTAGTCCCCGTTTCTCCCCCTTTACCGTTTTAAACAACCAATTCGGGCAGACCGACGCTAGTATCCTCGAAGGGCCGATGGACTCACTACCCATAGAAATGTCAGTCATTTCGACCCCTCCTACCAGTTAAAGAAAATGCAAAGAAGGAAAACAATAGGTCCCGAACCTGTAAAGAGGTGTACGTATATACACCCAAACAAAAAAAAAAAGGGAAGAAAGCATATCGCAATAATTTACTGATAGTTTTTCTTTACGTTGGTCGTTTTTATGCGCATATCTTATCATTACGGCGCGAGTTTAAAATCCGTCCTAGATCAATTTTACGCGACAGCCTTAATTAACAAAACTTTATTATTTTTTTTTTATATATATATATATATCATTAATTTTTCTTCTAATAACGGTAATTAAACGAGTAGATTTATTTTTCTTTTGGATAAAAATAATAATATTAATATTAGAAAAAATAAAAATATAAATAAATAAATAAATAAATAAATAAATAAATGAATAAATAATAAAAATAAAATAAAAATAAATAAATAGATAAATAAATAGATAAACTAAATAAAAAGTACACGAAATAAATGAACAACACGCAGAATTAAATTAACTTGTATTTTATTCTTAAAACTAGATTATTACAAACAAAAAAAAAAGGAAAGAGGTAGATTTAGGGCTTGTTCGATTTTTTGTTGTTGTCTGTGTACGGGTTCATAATTTCATTTTTTTTCTTCGGCCGATACACTCTTGGCTACACCGGCATGGTGAAAGGGGAGGGAGCCTCCCCGCGCAGAAAGTTGTAGGGTCGAAATCGGGATCACCCCAGAAATCGAGCTCCTCTTGAGAAACGATGATGACCGGATCTGAAAAAAAAGAAAGGGAGAAAACAAAATATTATTTTTTTTATTACATTGGTTTTTTTTGGAAAGGAAAAGACAATTTGAAAAAGAAAAGAAGAGAGAGAAACTCACCCTGGCATCGCCTCCGCACCGAGCTATGTAAGCCCCCCTCGTCTTTCATTTCCTCTTCCAACTCCCTCCTGGAGCGTTTAACCCCTCGAGTACGTTCTGGAGAAGCAATTATGTCCGGAACCGCTAATAAAGGAAAAAGAGAAAGAAAGACATATATATATATATACATAGACAACATTAATACAATATATATTTGACATCCAATGAGAAAGGTGTAGGCATGCAATGGAATTAACTAATAATAACAAAATATAAAAACATATATTTACCAGGGTTTTCGGGCGTCACCGCCAAGGCCGACAGTTTTTTCGCCAGAGAGTGAATCTTGCACGAAGTAGCTGCCATGATGTACTGCGAAAGAATGACTACAGCCGTGCTGTGGAGTTTGGTAGTGGCAATTTTCCATCCCTTCCCGGTTACGGGCCTGATTGGTTATGACTGTGGAAGGGCTGGGACCAACATCACCACTTTGTCATTATTAGAGGTGGGTGAGTGCGACATCCCTCAACAAGAAGTAAACGTAACGAAAAAATACATTCAGCTATTGCAAATCAACCAATACGGGTCTACCCACGTAATGCAATGTAAAGTAGAAATTTACAGAGAAGTTCGAAGATGTGGGATGTTCTCACATACTATGGATGTACCTAATGGGGAGTATTCATATATAGACGTAATTTCTCACGATAATTGTCGCCAAATGCACCGCGATGGAACTATAAAAATAGGAAAAACAGAGATTGCTGGAATTTCTCGAAATTTTTCCACCACTCGACCAATATTCATAGCGGGCGATTTAGGCCTTGACGGAAAGTGCCTCGGCGTGCACTACTCGGACCCCTACGGCAATTGGGAAGACGTTATAGTAAAAGGAACTGTTATTTAGTCATCGTTTAATACTGCTTTTTTTTTTTTATTCAGGTACACGACGATACTCGACAAAAACGGTGAGTGTCGTTTCGGTATCGGTGAGATGGATACCTTCAATGCGATCGATGAGAATCTCGTAAGAAAACATCGATCAACGATTGAGAATTCAGGAATCTTGATTCTCGATGGAAACGTTCCACTGAAAACTATGGAAAGTGTAATCAACATTGCTGGAATCAACAAAATACCAAGTGAGTTTTAATCAGTTGCATTTATTGTATACGTATCACACAAACGTACATAGTCAAGAGGGAACTTTGTTCGTCAGGCATTGTGTTCGCTTTGCGAATGTTCGATCTATCGGACGGAAGTCATATTTATATACCTCGGGTTATACTTTTATTTTCCTTACGAACTAATGTTATAAATTTATATTTAAAAAAAATATATTCGTCAATAGTTCGAGCCCTTGTACCTCTTGAACCAGAATTTTTTTAAAAAACATTAAAGAATTTTGTGAAATCTCCCGCGGTTAAATGTTGGTCGCAGAAAATGAATCCAACAAAGCTCAAAAGCTTATTTCAATTGATTCACGCGAACAAGAAATCTCTTCTGGAACATGTAGAGCAGTCGATACTGGGCGATACAGCTGTGGTATTACACTTTTCATTTCGGACATTGTACATCCCTACGTAATCTCAGATAACAGCTCAAAATCACAATATAAAATAATAAAACGCTATTAGAGGGAATGGTGACGTGTGTTAACAATGAAGATAGAGGAAATCGAGGAAGCGAAAAATTCGCCGGTAAAGGCTCCTGTTCGATATGATCGCAATCGAAAGCACTGTCATCAACGAAAACGTTGCGGACAGATGTTAGCGAGTCCGATTATATTGACAGGTTTTAAGCCTCGCCCTCTCTGCCTCTCTCTCTCTATCTTTCTCGCTCGCTCACTCTCTCTCTCTCTTTTTTATGATATTTAAAAACGTCGATCAACTACCTTCTCTCGAATGGATGGACTCGGTGGAGTAAATACGTGTAAAAAAAAATGGACGGAAAGGAATGCGATATAAATTATATGTATCCTCCACGTTGAGAGCCATGATGACTCTGCGGATTCGGTTGCATTTGAACAACCAAATTGCGAGATTCCTTCCGTAACTTGTAGCCCGCTCGTGCATCAAGGTAAAGCAGAAAAGCGCCCAAGCAGTGAAGCATGAAAGATATTACTGCGAGGCCGTAGGACCACGAGAGATGGTTGAAGTTCGGGTACATGAGCCAATCACGCCTCCAGCATTGACCTCCGAATATAGAAACAGCCAGAAACAACAATGTGCCTGAAAAAGAAAAAAAAAAAACGATGATAACTATCAGAGATTGAAAAATCATTATTTTCTAATCTAATTTATTCATAGTAAAGATATCTATGATGATTAATCAGTGTCTGTGATCCTTGTGCTTAGAAATGGATTGAAAACTCGCCGTTGTAAACGCGTTTGTATTAACGAGTGTGGCTATTGAAATAAAAATGTTGAGCATTAGTTAAAATTTGAGGATTTTTTTTTTCTAAAAATCTATTCTCGACGTTTTGAACAATTTTAAGTTTTGTGAGGTAAAAATTATAATGAAATTTTTTCATGAAAACAAAACTTGAGGAAGAAACATGTTAAAAATTTAATGAACATGGATGCAAGTAATTCTTTACACATTTACGAAGAACTTTTACTGAAAACTGAAATGCTTTATCGACATAATTATCCTGAAGTTGTAAATTTAAAACAGCTCGGGTTGTATACAACAATGCACGCTCCGGATCTCGCGACACGGGCTCTTGCACGCTGTTCGCTTATCAATCGACATTTCTGCGCACTTCGTTGCTAGAATGACAGTAGCCACCCTCCTTAAAGAAGTTTTTTCACGATAGTTTATCAGATTAGCAAACTAAATTTGTACGTTTTATTCTCTGTAAAATTTTAACCCCTCAAGTATCGGAGACTTTGCCCTGGAAATGGAGCTTCATTTTAATTTTGCTTTAATAACAATACGGACAGAGATTATTAATTCCATTTTTCACCATCAAAGTAAAGATACCTTAAAACGATGTACTACTGAAATGTACTACTGTGAATGAAATTACAGAATTTTCTCATCGTTAATTTTTCTGCAGCGATTGATCTATTGGATGAAAGACGAGAACTGTAAACTGTAGATTTGTGAGACGTATTTCGCGTTTTTTTTCTATTATATCAGATAAATTAATCTTAGCGGCGAAATTGTATTAAAATTACATTTTTTGTGACTGATCGAGGGTTATCGCATCACCTGGAAGTGATGTGAAAAAAAAGAACTGTAATTTGAATTTCTTTGTCACAGTTGATCTGTCGGATCGAAGTCGAGAACGTTGCTCTCTGCCTAACAATTCTGCAGGACGACGTGCCAAAACGTGAAATAGATCAACCGTAGCGGAAAAATTCGAAATTCTAAGATTAGTTCTATTTCTCTTGCAACCATGCATGTTCCACGAATACCTTAAAGTCTGCCTACATTAAAAAAAAATTTCTAGCGTGTTAAGTAATTTGACGAATAGTTGAAATGTCGCTCCTGTCAAAAGACAGCGATGTATATTTAGGGTGCTGATACTTTGAGGGGTTAATTAAAAATCCAGAGCTTCAAACCTAATGTTACATTGTGCCATTTTACCTCTCTGTTATTATCTTTGCAATACAATTGATCTTATGGGTTTTCATTACAGGCCTTTTTCTTTCTGTTCCGCTCATGGACGCAAAAGCGCTGAGCACCTCAATGAAAATTCAGCCAAAGTTTTCTCGAGTGCTACTCGCTAAATTGAACGCAAATAGTAATATGTCTGGAAACGCGTATACGTTCGTGTTTCGAGTCAACAGATCGAATAACAGATAACAATTAAATTTTTCCATTCATCCAAGACGTAATACCTAATAATTAATTCAAATATTTAAGTAATTGTTTTCCAAATATCACAATGAATTATTAAGTTTTGAGTTTTTGATTAACAATTAACACTAAGAAGGAATAAAAACTCCAAATTTAGCATAAGAAATAGCGATCTCGGGCTCAGAACGTGAGTTCGTAAAATATCGTAAATGACACAAACACAACTACAATTAAATTCTATTTTATATATTCTATGAGAAAATGAATTACCAGCGACTGCATCACAAATGAACGTGATGGATGAAAGCATCCACTCGTAACGAAGAACAAATCTGAGTGGCCATCTTGTAACGATCATAGCGAGAATAATCAGACTGAAGAAAGACAGTATGAACGGAATCGTGACAAAAGTCTGAACTACCATCAACCAGCCCGGCAAAAGCCTTTCTCGGATAACATGATATTCTTTTGAGAATATGTAATGGCATCCATCAAATTTTTTGTCAAACTGGTAGGAAGGATAGCGAAATTCTTTAAAGCAGTATTCCCATAGGCCCATGTGCTTGAAGCTGCTGAACGTTTCTTGATAGGACTCGATCCAGTAAGGGCTGCGATAACACATATTCGTAAAAAATGTTTAGTCATACATTATATTCCTTTAAAATTAAATAAAAAATATAAATAATTGAAATCACTCGATACATTCATTCATAGTTTCCAACTTTAGAGAAATTTTCAACATTTCGACTATAACAATAAAGTCAGATTTATGTAGAAGCGTTGTTTTTATGCTTCTCGTAATGCAAAACGAAACTGACATCCTCAGCTGAAATAAGTGTGTAGCCCCAGTTTTGTGGAGCTTCACGAGAAACATAGGAATTAGGCTTCGATGTAAGTCTGCCTTTGTTGATAATACCAACCAAGTCGGAACAACATAGAACCATAGTTCTTATGCTTCTCATGAGGTGAAATGATGCTGATTATCCGGCTGAAGTAGATGCAAGACCCTAGTGTTACAGAGCCTCTTGAGAATCATAGAAACTACGCTTCTATGTAAGTTTCTCTCTGTTAACAGTACTTACCTAGCAAAGGACATCATCAGAATAAAAAAGGCGATAAAAGTCACCATTCCTCCAAAGACCACTGCATCTATTTAAAAAAAGAAACAAAGTTAAGAAGTAAATAGAAAATAAATAAAAAATTATTTAGAAATCGTCAAATGTTTAACTTTTATTATAAGTAACTCAAAAAGTATTTGACAATAAAGTACAATTTAGAGGTTAGTCGAGTAAGTAACTATCTTTGTTATTTGACTCACTCGAGGCTTTGTGATATTCCTGCTTTTCGCTGCTCATTTTTCAGCTTCTTCCAAACGCTTTTTTGCTCGTAATTTACTTCGAATTATCGAAGTATCGTTTAGAAACTTTTTTATTTCGATTTTTTAATTGTGAACGTGAACAAGACGACTGAATGATACTGCGCTTGCCACGCCTTTTATCAGCTCAGATGGCGCCACTGTTTTCGTCACCTACACACACACACACACACACAAATACAATCCACGTGTCGTCATCATAACAAATGACAGTGAATGATGATGACTGAACTTATGCATTACAAATTTATGATTCAACATGATTTTCCTAATTATATCATTCGTTTTATTGAATTTGCATGTTTTTTTTCGTATAATTTAGAAACTTTTGCACAGCTCTGCGGTTTTATATTAAAAATCTTTATTTCGTCAATTAAATTAAAACATTCGTCAATTAAATTAAAACGATTCTCGGATCGATCTAGAATCGGATTGACGAGAATCGATCTTTTCCAAAGAATCGCGCATCCCTAGTGAGAGGCTCTCGTACCTCGACAGCCACCATCGTCCACCACCACCACCACCACGAGCACCTCCACGACGTTGACGTCCCTTGTAGACGCTTGGGTGTGGTTAACGTGGGATCTAATTGTGAGACACTGGCTCATCGTTTGTTTCAATAGTCGTCGAATCGTCGATAGAGTACCCGTCGTTCGGTGTGATGAAAGTGCATCGTGAAAATAGGATAACGCGGGCGTTACAATCTGCAGCTACGATCGGGCTAAAGAGCTCGACGTTTAGCGGAAAAACGCACAAGGAGTAACATTTAAAAAAAATAACGAAAAGAAAAGTCAAACAACAATGTCAGGAAAGAAAAGAAGTTTGTCGGGAAGCGTCGGAATTGGAATTTTTCTCGTCGCTTTTATCTGCGTTTGCGTGGCGTTTGCGACTCCCGCTTGGCTCGTAAGCGACTACAGGATAACAGGAGCGAAACTCGACAAATTGGGACTCTGGAGTCATTGCTTCAGATCACTGCCAGATCCACAGCAATCGGATGCACCGAGACGTTATTTCGTTGGGTGTCGATGGGTCTACGATCCATTTACCGCTGGTTATTCCGATATTAGGGGTTTTCTTTTGCCCGGTAAGTCGATAACCTTTCTCTTTTTCCTCTCCTATCATCCTTAATCTCTGTGAAAGGAGGGAACAATCTCGTTTTTCCTAGTCACCAAAAAGCTTAAATATTTTTATGTATAAAGCACATAAATTCAATCTTTTGTATAGAAAATATTGTTATTGCAATGAAAATGTATTATATTAAATATAACTTTTAAGTTTATCAAAAGAAAAAGTTGTTTTATGTTTGATAAAGTATGAAAATATAAGAATCGACGTCTCCGTTAGTTTCTCAAGCGATGCGTTTGGAAAAGACAATATACGTTGACTGAGCAAAAATACTATTTTACTAATTAATATATAACAAACACTAAATGTTTGGTAAACACCCCTCTCGAGAACATTAGCAATGCAGCTAAGTTTTTGTGAATTGTTTGTTGTGAAAAGTTTTTATGATTGTACAATTGTCATAATCGTAGAAGGTTTTTTCCCCGCTATTTTCATTTATTCATTTGTTTTGTTTGTTTCATGAAATCAGGATTCATGGTAGCGACCCAATTCTTCTTTACGCTGTGTTTCCTAAGCTGCCTCGTATCGTTCGGGCTGGTTCTGTTGTTCGTGCTGTGTTGCCTTCCGGAGCAGCAGCGTTTTGTTCAATTGATCACTGTCATAGGATTTATACTTCTGGGAGCAGGAATATGCGGTGCTCTGGCTGTTACAGTTTTTGCATGCTTCGGTAATACCGACGGTTGGATGCTCGGCCATGAAAACAATTACTTTGGATATTCGTTCGGTCTTGGCGTGGTGGGAACAGTGTTGTGTCTTATCGCTAGTTTACTGTTTCTCGTTGAGGCTAATGTTCAGAAGAAAAAACGTGAATATCTCAAAGAATCTCAAATGCGCTTCCAGCTCGCAGCTCGAGCGTAATGTAATATATAAATCATTATATCCTAGATCCTGCATCCTGACTCCGTCTGCACGTATCTCGTTCTTCACAATTGTATCCGTCCAAAGATGATTCTCATTCTCGCGAATATCGTGCATGAATCTCATTTTAAATCGTATAGAGTGACTCGCGCGGCCGAGCTAAAAAGCGTTATATGTAATGTATAGTATTAAGGACCTGTTGAAAGTGTTTGTTTACTCTAACATTGTCAATATCTGTCACCCTGATCCGTCCTCGAGTACAAACGTACACTGTAAAAATGTTCGTTATGAAAATTAATATATTTGCATAGAAAGTTTTTATGTATCAACCGATATATTTAATTTAATATACAAATTTGATATAAAATCAATGTACGGTATACTTAACACGTTAAATAAAACGTATTTGATATACAAGTACATTCATTTTACGTTATAGTTTGAAATTAAAATTAATATACCAATTTATGGATAAAAATGTTTTATACATACAAGAATAATAATTTTCCAAATATTTTTAAAAGTGTAGCTTCTAGATCATTAAGTCGCGACAGTCGTATGAATGTTTTAATTTCATTCAATTGATCGCTAATTATTCTAATGTTTCGATAATAGGTTTAATTTTTTTGTTACGAAATAAAAACTCTTTTTACCTATTGTAACACTGCCTTGATATGACTAAACGTTTTTGAAGTATAGTTACGTCACTAAGACGTGTCGCACTGAGAAATCAAATTTTTTAGTACGTTTTAAGCTTTAATATTCAATGTTTTTATACGCGAAAAACCTGGGTAAGTTACCGAACAACAAAAAATCAAATTAAATATTAAAAATAGAATTTTTTTAGCATAACTTTTATGATAAAAGTAGCCAGATATGTATTCAACTGAAGGAGTTTAAAACTTAAACACTCTTGAGTTAATACGGATTCTAAGACACTTTAAGACATATATAGGCTTGCCGGATATTTGGGAAAGATACGAACAATGAAAGCGAAATTCTCACGCGCTGTACTCAATCGTTCGCTAGCGAATTCCCATGTCATAGTTTAACCCATATTACTACCTTTAATTTTATGTACAACGTTTAAATTTGATGGAATTAAATATATTTTTTTAATGCAGTAATAGTACAATCTAATCATTATATTTTACTCGATTGATCGGCCATAATTGCAATTTAACGATGTTTTAATTTAATTGACGAAATAAAGATTTTTAATATAAAACCGCAGAGCTGTGCAAAAGTTTCTAAATTATACGAAAAAAAACATGCAAATTCAATAAAACGAATGATATAATTAGGAAAATCATGTTGAATCATAAATTACTAATGCATAAGTTCAGTCATCATCATTCACTGTCATTTGTTATGATGACGACACGTGGATTGTATTTGTGTGTGTGTGTGTGTGTGTAGGTGACGAAAACAGTGGCGCCATCTGAGCTGATAAAAGGTCGATTCTCGTCAATCCGATTCTAGATCGATCCGAGAATCGATCTTTTCCAAAGAATCGCGCATCCCTAGTGAGAGGCTCTCGTACCTCGACAGCCACCATCGTCCACCACCACCACCACCACGAGCACCTCCACGACGTTGACGTCCTTTGTAGACGCTTGGGTGTGGTTAACGTGGGATCTAATTGTGAGACACGGGCTCATCGTTTGTTTCAATAGTCGTCGAGTCGTCGATAGAGTACCCGTCGTTCGGTGTTGATGAAAGTGCATCGTGAAAATAGGATAACGCGGGCGTTACAATCTGCAGCTACGATCGGGCTAAAGAGCTCGACGTTTAGCGGAAAAACGCACAAGGAGTAACATTAAAAAAAAATAACGAAAAGAAAAGTCAAACAACAATGTCAGGAAAGAAAAGAAGTTTGTCGGGAAGCGTCGGAGTTGGAATTTTTCTCGTCGCTTTTATCTGCGTTTGCGTGGTCTTTGCGACTCCCGCTTGGCTCGTAAGCGACTACAGGATAACAGGAGCGAAACTCGACAAATTGGGACTCTGAAGTCATTGCTTCAGATCACTGCCAGATCCACAGCAATCGGGGGGGGGGGGGGGGGGGCTTGAAGTTCCGAATAATAAAAACTTCGACAGGTTGAAATATCGTTTTTTTTTAGTCTAACTAAGGTTGATACGAATGGTAAGTCCCGAAATTTAAAAAAAGTAATCATTCATGATCCAGAATCGTAAAATTTAGAAAAGATCAATTCTCAAGAAAATCTAGTCAGACCGGTAAATGTACCAACAATGAATTTAATGTACATCACAGGAATTCTATTGCCATTATTAATAAAGGTTATAGCTTCAAAATTTTAGTATCAGAAAAACAAGTTTTTTAAGGATTGCGCTTTCTACAGAGAAAATTTAGGAAACAAAAACATTGAGAGCTAAATGTATCGAAATTTAATGGTACGAATGGTCAAAACATCGGCAAGTCAAAATGCAAACAAATCAAAAGTCGATAGTTCCAAGTTCCGATGGTTAGGAAATGAACAGGTCGATAACTGCTATTTTCAAGTCCCGACAGTTTAAAAAGCGAGAAGACAAAATTCCGAAGGACCAATTTTCCGAATGGTAAACATTTCGAAGGGTCAAAATTCCGAAAGGTAAACATTTCGAAGGGTCAAAATCTCATGATGCTATCTTACCGCAGAAGAGCAAACTACGCGATCTGAGTACACTTCCATTTTCGGAATTATAACACGTCGGAAAAGATATTTTCGGAACTTTGAATCTTCCAAACTGTGATGTTCAGAGCTTAGCCCTTTAAAAGAATTAATCGTTGGGACTTCAAGCCATCCAATGTGCGATATTCGGATATTTTTCCTGTCGTGGAATCTATTTTCCGAACTATGAACGTTGCGAACTGTGATTTTCGGAATCCTCAATCTTCGCAAATATGACATTGCTGTTAAGTAGAACTTTAGACATTGAGGCTTTCGAAATGTTCGTTTTTCTCTAAATAAATTTTTAATCCATACAACTTTCTGAACTTTAAATTTTCTGAGCTTTGAATATAGTAATCCTAGCTGTTCAGGTAATAAACATGTCGTTTACGTGCACAATCGCTAACTGTGCACTATATAAATTAACGTTTGTGTCATTATCCTTTTGGAATTAACACCACTCTCTGTATGTCTTCATCGTTTCTATAAACGTTTGTTAATATATTCATCGTAAAATCTTTCAGGTATGATATTACAGTTAGAAATTTTAGACCGTCGTATCTTTCAGCGTTCGGAACTTTGAGCCCCCCCCCCAGCAATCGGATGCACCGAGACGTTATTTCGTTGGGTGTCGATGGGTCTACGATCCATTTACCGCTGGTTATTCCGATATTAGGGGTTTTCTTTTGCCCGGTAAGTCGATAACCTTTCTCTTTTTCCTCTCCTATCATCCTTAATCTCTGTGAAAGGAGGGAACAATCTCGTTTTTCCTAGTCACCAAAAAGCTTAAATATTTTTATGTATAAAGCACATAAATTCAATCTTTTGTATAGAAAATATTGTTATTGCAATGAAAATGTATTATATTAAATATAACTTTTAAGTTTATCAAAAGAAAAAGTTGTTTTATGTTTGATAAAGTATGAAAATATAAGAATCGACGTCTCCGTTAGTTTCTCAAGCGATGCGTTTGGAAAAGACAATATACGTTGACTGAGCAAAAATACTATTTTACTAATTAATATATAACAAACACTAAATGTTTGGTAAACACCCCTCTCGAGAACATTAGCAATGCAGCTAAGTTTTTGTGAATTGTTTGTTGTGAAAAGTTTTTATGATTGTACAATTGTCATAATCGTAGAAGGTTTTTTCCCCGCTATTTTCATTTATTCATTTGTTTTGTTTGTTTCATGAAATCAGGATTCATGGTAGCGACCCAATTCTTCTTTACGCTGTGTTTCCTAAGCTGCCTCGTATCGTTCGGGCTGGTTCTGTTGTTCGTGCTGTGTTGCCTTCCGGAGCAGCAGCGTTTTGTTCAATTGATCACTGTCATAGGATTTATACTTCTGGGAGCAGGAATATGCGGTGCTCTGGCTGTTACAGTTTTTGCATGCTTCGGTAATACCGACGGTTGGATGCTCGGCCATGAAAACAATTACTTTGGATATTCGTTCGGTCTTGGCGTGGTGGGAACAGTGTTGTGTCTTATCGCTAGTTTACTGTTTCTCGTTGAGGCTAATGTTCAGAAGAAAAAACGTGAATATCTCAAAGAATCTCAAATGCGCTTCCAGCTCGCAGCTCGAGCGTAATGTAATATATAAATCATTATATCCTAGATCCTGCATCCTGACTCCGTCTGCACGTATCTCGTTCTTCACAATTGTATCCGTCCAAAGATGATTCTCATTCTCGCGAATATGTTAAGTCCAGGTAACAAACACTTTATTTAATTGCCCTGTTTTTGACCTTAGCTACAGCTAATTGGTCAGGGATCCGGGCTAACGATTTGATGAATAATTTTGGTTGTTAACTTGTTCTACTTTTGAATAAAAGTTAAATCGCGGATCTGTTGTGGGAATGAATTTAGGCTTTAAACATTTAATCAGGTAGTCTATTTTAATTAATTCGTATTTAAGGTGGGTGTTGCACGTTAAGTTAATGGATTCTAAATACTCGTTGGTAAAATAAGCTTCCTGTCCGGGCTTTGAATACCCCTGGTATTGGGCCTGGAGTTTCCTTAACGCAGCTTTGCGCCCTCCACGCTTCTGCTTTCCCATGAGTTGGTCAGATACCACGGGGAGGAATATAAACGTAGAGTGCGCGGTGGTCCGCGTTACTCCTTGCTCGGAATGGATTTTAGGAAATGTGAGAGTCCGCAGTAGTCCGCGTTACTCCCGAGGTTAGGTATTGGAATGGTGAGTCCGCAGTGGTCCGCGTTACTCGCCGAGGTTTAGGGGTTGGAGTGGTGAGTCCGCAGTGGTCCGCGTTACTCGCCGAGGTTAAGGGTTGGAATGGTGATTACTAAAAATATACAAGGATTTCTCCTTACTCACTATTACTTTGACACTGGCTAAAAGAGTTTTAATGGTGTTGAAGATTTGGAGAGAACTGGTTGAAAAGGGCCACATTCCGGCCCTTTTATACTGTGTCAATGCTCCTTCCAGTGCTATTCCCAGGGGTTGGAGAGGGCGAGTTCCTCTGGCCTAATTGGTTAGGAACTCTCCGTCTCCCACACTCCTGGTGCCTTACAAGGAGTCTGCCCTTACAATATTTCTTATCTAATGTAGTGATAGGGGCTGGAGAGGGCAAGATCCTGGTGCTGGTTAGCTAGGTCTTGCCATCTCCCACGCACCCGATGTAGTAGAGAGATTTTATTCATTATCTTAAACAAGCGAGGGGCCCGTTTTCCCGTTTTCTTGTCTTGAGCCCCCACTGCAGGGGCTCTGGCTGAGCCACGCAGTGACGTCAAGAGTATTGCATATTCGGGGACGTAACACCTTCCCACTGAGATCAAATGTCGGCGTAGAGAAATGTTATAAAGGTGACATTTGATAGAAAGTTTATATAAAGCAAGTAGGATGTTTTAGTTAATTTAAATTTGGTAATCAGTTACGTATTTTGGATTAAATCTAAGAGGGTTACATAAATATCTTGTTTTATTACAAGTGCATCTCGAACGTTTTTCGACGTAGCTGATCTTGTAGACTGTTTACATCCTTAATGAAAAGTTCCTGATGGTTTGCTCTGTTGTTGACTGGTCCTCGTCTCGGGTGGTCGGTACATGGATTTCAGTGAGTTCTTGCGATTCCGCAATGTCCTTTGCTCCAGTTGGGTTTTTATTTGCGTCTCTCCTCAAATGTAGAAGGAGATGCGTGACTGAATCCCAGATGGCTCCAAGTAGAAATAAAGACCATCCGTATACAGTATGTAGCGCATAACCATGAATGATTGTATCCACGATGAGTTTGATTGTTCTGATTAGAACTATTATCCCGATGATCCCAGCACTCGCGGTTCCGAAGAATACGAATCGGCCTCACATGTTATTCCATACGGAATCAACGAGGTCTTGTAGTCCGTCTGTACCCAATATATTAGAAAATGCTAGGCCCTGAGACTGAATTGGTTGTCCAGAAACTCCTCGGGCGATCGTATTCAAAACAGCAGGTTTTTCGATAGGGAACATGATATGGTCCCTGAGTTTATCGAGATCCTCCTTTGTATATATTCCGCTTGTTGCCAAGGATGCTGGGTTGGTGTACTTCCAAGTAGGTTTGGTCATTGGCTTGATGACTGTTGGTGGCAAACTCTGTATTGGTCCAGGTAACATTTTATACCAAGAGTCGGCCAGGAGATACTGCGTCGGAAGTAAAGCGTCACAGGTTATTTCCGCTCCTGTTTGCATGATAATATGTGTTCGTGGTGACAGAAATAAGTCCTGATTCCCTCTGGACACTGGTAGTTGATGATAACAATTTCCAGTTCGCCGTATCGTAACGTCGACTGGGATACACTTGATAATGTGAACGACTTCACCCGCGACTACTGCCATGTATCCAGGTCCCTTCATCAGGTGGTAGGCGAATTCGTCAGGTGACTGGGTTGCGATGACGAGAGCATTCCTCAGTACTTGTTGTTCGAGGTTGCATCGTTGGGTCAAAACGTCGAGATACAATTGATTGATTTGATTTCGAATATGTTTTTCGACAAAAATAAATTTTGAATTCACATACGCAAATATATCTAGATTCTCTACAACTATTGGACTGGGCTTTGCGAATGTTTCTCCTTTTCTAGTTTCGAATATAAGTAATTTCGGATGTTCTGTGCGTATTAACGTGTAACCGCACAACAATTTTTCTGATTTCTTTGTTAATGCGAACGTTGTATCTTGAGTTGAAAGAGTATAGACCGTTTGGGAATAGGTGTGACCTACATCTTTTATTCTTTTCGCTATTCCTTCGTACAGTACATTGTACCTATTGAATTTGCAACTGTCGTCTGGTAATGAATCCCAAAAGGTCTGTCCTCCTTCGAGATCTATGCAGTTTTGTTCCGTAAATAGGCACGTCGTTCCAGATTTTAGATTAATTCTATTTCCGTTTAAATTTACGGTGGCTTCATACTCTACTAGAGTGATTTTAACCGTGCCTTGCACTACTACATTGTCCCAGCTTCCGTACGGATCGGAATACTGTGACCCGTGACAAGATCCGTTGTTTTTTACTGATCCTGCTAAAGTTATACTACGAGTTGCCGTTTGGTTTTTGCGTACATCAGTAATGAGAGCATTCCCAATTCTAAGTATTCCTGAGATGTGTAATTGTTGACAGGCGTCCCGTGACAAATCTGATAAATATTCTAACTGCCCATGTGCCACTATTGACACATGCGAACTCATTCCGCAATAATAAATGATTCGATGTATTTCTACCTTACATTGGATAACCTTGTTGTGTGTAAATTCGTTTAATTGTAGTAATTGAATATAGATCGGGTCTGCGATGATTTCAGGTTCGGCTATATCGCACTGGCCCACATCTATTAGTGATACAGTAGTGATATTTAAATTTGACGATCCGCAGTCGTATCCGATAATCGCGGATGTTTGCACTACTGTCCATAATAACAATGTTAGGCTTAACATGCCCATAATTATTTTTAAAATAGTAACAGTTTCATTTATTAACTAGTTCGAGTGTGTGGCCACGTAATTCATTGTTCAATCTTTTTCTTTCGCCTTTTCCGTTCGTTGGAATGTGTTTTTTTTTTTTTTTTTTTTTGCTGAAAATAAAAGAATTAAATGGTATATATTTTTTTGTATTATTAAATTTACTGGTGGTTTTTATGGTGTGATATAAGAGAGACGTAATCTATTAATATTTACAACTCGAGATTTGTTTTTAATTTGAATTTTGATATTTCCTTTTGGATTTGTCTCTAGAACCTCATGAGGGCCAGTATAATGGTCCTCTAATTTTCCAGGTTTGGGCCCTTTTTGGAGAAACACGAAATCACCAATCTTTAAAGTCTGAGGTTTGATTTTTTTATCATAAAATCCCTTGGATTTTATTTTGGCACTTATTAAGTTGTCTCGAGCTAGATTTTGAAGTTCATGTAAACGAGTTACTAAATTTGTGAGATAATCATCGTACGTGGTCTCGAATTCGTCAATTAGGGGATCGCTGGATGGGATTCTTGCTAGTTTCCCGAAAATTAATTCGAATGGAGTGTGTCTAGTTCCCTCATGAGTGCTTGTGTTATATGAGAAAGTAGCAAGTTCCAACCAATCATCCCATTCCTGTTCCCGATTTGCAAATTGTTTCAAATATTCCCCCAGGACATGATGGGATCTTTCAATGGAACCATTGGATTGAGGATGAAATGCTGTAGTTCTGAATTGCTGGATTTTGAATTGTTTTGCAAGACTTTTCAATACCTTGCTGAGAAAATTGCTACCTTGATCGGTAAGGACAGATCTTGGCGCTCCAAAAATGCAAATAAATCTTTTTACCAAGGCATTGCCTATCGTGACTGCTGTTGCGTTCGGTAGAGCGATTGCCAATGAATACTTTGTTAGTTGGTCTTGGATTGTCAGTATGTATTCGTTATTATCTTTCGTTCAGGCTAGAGGCCCTACAATATCCATAGCAACCTTGTCGAATGCCGATTTAGGCGTATCTGTAATTATCATTGGATTTTTGTTTTTCACTCGTACTAATTTTTTTAATTGACACGCTAAACAATTTCTTATAAATTGTTGTATATCTAACTTCATGTTTCCCCAACAATAACGCTGCCTGATCCTACTATAAGTTTTTGAAACTCCTTTGTGTCCACCAATAGCAGAGGAGTGCATTTCTTTAATTACGTCGTTACGTTTTGATGGCTCTACATGTTGAATTGTTCCGGTACAAATAATTATTTTAGTCGTTGTCAACTCACTGTTCTCACATAAAATTCGTCGAATTATTTTCCAGTTTATAGTCTCTATTTCGTTCGTTTTGGCAATACTGATTGTCTTTATCTCTTTTTGATTTAAGATTTCTACTAGACTCCGCAATGTTTTTTCTATGTCAGCCATAACGATTGATAGTCCCTCTTTGAACCTACTTATCGGCAACCCGATATGGATTTTATTTTTGTGGCCTTTTGCTTGAGCGACTCCTAATTTTACATTTTCGAATTTTGGAAAATCGTCTCGTTCTTTTAACTGTGACGATCCTACATCGCGTGGTTCTCCGGTTTCTGAGATAAAATACGCATAATTATCCCTTCTCATGAATAATTGGTCCTTGGATTTTAATATATTACGCGGATATCGAATTTTCCCTACTGCATTGTGCTCGTTGATTCCTATTGCCTCTGTTCCTCCTCCTTCATCTTCTTCCTCCTGTCCCTGTTTTTCGTCATTGCTACTATCGTTCGCGAATTCTGAATCACTTGATTCATTTCTTATTTCGTCGTAACTTGTCTGTACTGCTTGTTGAGTTTGTTGTGAGCGATTGTTTTTATCTGTGAATTCTTTATTTTTATATTTGGCTTTAGTTTTGATAGCTGCATCAACCTGATCGTCTAGCTCATCTCGCAACCTCCGGGGTTCCCTTCTATTTCGCATACATTTTCTTAATCGTAATTCGCTTTCTTTGGATTTTGGTTCTTCGTGAATGTCAGCTTGCGTAACTATTTTGTTTGTTAAATTTTCGTTATTTTGAATGGCATGAACATTTAATTCTACTGGATTGCGTGATAAAGCGTCCGCATTTACGTTCATTTTTCCTGCTTTGTAGATTATATCATACTCGTGATCCCTTAATTTGAATCTCCATTTCGTTACTCGAGAGGTTGGATCTTTAGAATTTTTGAACCAAACTAGTGGCTTATGGTCAGTGATTATTGTAAATTTTCTTCCGTAAATATATGGATGAAATTGTTTAACGGCGTAAATTATAGCTAAAGCTTCTTTTTCATAGACCTCATAATTTTTTTCTGCACCATTTAAAGTTCTTGAAATATAGGCAATTGGTAAATCTTTTCCTATTTCACCTTGGGATAATATGCCTCCGATCGCATATCCCGATGCATCTGTTGTAATTAGAAATGGTTTGGTAAAATCTGGATGTTTCAGTATCGGTTCTTTGCATAGAATTTCTCTTAGTTTTTCAAAAGCTGAGCGCTCCCTTTCTCCCCACAAGAATAAGGTATCCTTCTTCAACAGGTTCGTTATCGGTTTGGCGATTTTAGAGTATCCTTTTACAAATCTACGATAGTATCCGGTTAACCCTAAGAATTGTCGCACTCCCTTAACGTTTCTGGGAGCTGGATAGCTTTTTACTGCCTCGATTTTCTTTGGGTCTGGTTTTATTCCTTCTTCTGTTATTAAATGCCCTAAATAAGTGACCTCTTTGCGCAAGAATTCGCATTTATCCGGTTGTAATTTGAGATTAGATTGTTTCAGACGGGTTATTAATTTTTTAAATTTAATTTGGTGTTCTCGCAACGACGATGCATAAATAACAATATCGTCTAGATAAACGAACAACTCTATCCCTTGTAACCCGCTTAAAACTTGATCCATTAATCTTTGGAAAGTCGCTGGAGCATTTTTTAAACCGAAGGGCATTCGAGAAAACTCATAATGCCCAAAGGGTGTTGAAAAAGCTGTTTTGTGGGAATCTTCTGGTTTTACGTTAATTTGGTGGAACCCAGATGCAAGATCGAATACTGAGAAATATTTAGCTCCACCAAGTTGATCTAAAATGTCTGTGATATTTGGTAAAGGATATGAATCCCCAATTGTTTTTTCGTTGAGTTCGCGAAAATCGAGTACCATCCTCCAACGTTTATTACCTTTCGAGTCTGGTTTCTTTGGAACAATCCATACAGGACTGTTATATGGCGACTGGGAGGTTTTAATTATGCCTCCGTCATACAATTCTTTTACTTGTCGCGTGATTTCATCCTTATGGATTTGTGGATAGCGATATTGACGAGTATTTATTGGATGCTCGTCGACTGTAGTTATGGGGTGTTCTAAACGTGTAGTAGCCCCTAGTTTTTCTCCCGGAATATAAAATAGTTCCGCACTTTCTTCTAATAATTCATCTATGCTCTCTATTTCCTCGGAATTTAAGTGTTCGAGGCGTAATAGGTTTTTAATTTTTTGTACACGGTTTGCCTGTTCTGCATTTTTTGCGATTGTCAGGCAGAGCGTGCTTGATTTAGAGGAGTTTGTAGAGTTTGATACACGGTTTTCCTGTTCGGTGTTTTTCGAGTTTTTCAGGCAGAGCGTGCTTGATTTAGAGGAGTTTGTAGAGTTTGATACACGGTTTTCCTGTTCGGTATTTTCCGAGTTTTTCGGGCAGAGCGTGCTTGATTTAGAGGAGTTTGTAGAGTTTGATACACGGTTTTCCTGTTCGGTATTTTCCGAGTTTTTCAGGCAGAGCGTGCTTGATTTAGAGGAGTTTGTAGAGTTTGATACACGGTTTTCCTGTTCGGTATTTTCCGAGTTTTTCAGGCAGAGCGTGCTTGATTTAGAGGAGTTTGTAGAGTTTGATACACGGTTTTCCTGTTCGGTGTTTTCCGAGTTTTTCAGGCAGAGCGTGCTTGATTCAGAGGAGTTTGTAGAGTTTGTAGATTTTGTTGAGTTTGTTGATTTAGAGGTTTTTGTAGAGTTAGTATTCTTATTCTCTTCAAATTCCTGAAGAGTTAGAGTAGGACCTTCGACTTCAATATCTTCTTCTCTCGTATTATAGATTTTGGTGTACGCGATGCCTTGTGTGTTCGTGACGAGTGCTCTACCAAAATAAATGTCTTCTCCGATTTTTAGTTTTGGTAGATAACCTTCCGGAATTTCTTCGTTTTTTACTCTTATGTAAAATGTTGAAATAGATCGCGCTGGAATTGTTACTATTTCCGGACTTGAAAATCTAATTTTGTTATCCCTCCAACACAGACAGTGTCCCTTGTAATCAATCGTGGCCTTGTATTTTTGAAAGAAATCGTTACCCAATATCCCAGCTTGTTCAATCGGAAAATTATTTGCAACAATATGGAACACGACTGGACATCCTAAGATGTCTACTGAGAAAGACCCTAGGGTTTCTACGAGGTTCGCCGTTATTCCATGCAACTCCAATATATCTAGCTGATCTATTTGAGACCCTGACCGGACATTCGTTTTTTTTACAAGATTTGGTTCAGAACCAGAATCGACCATTAATTCCACGGGGGAATTTACAACTGATGACTCTATCTGTATTGTTGGGGGTCGGCAACGTCGTCTTAAATTGACGTGTGCTATTCGGAGTCGTCTGTGTGTATGTTTTGAGTTACTAGTAATGTTTTGTGTGGGGCATGTTTTTGTTGCGTCTCCGGGGTTGCCCCGATCCTCTGGAGACTGCTTGAGTTTCCCTGGTTACGCATTTTATTATTATATTCGCGTTTCCTACACTCTTCTATACTGTGTCCCTCTTTTTTACAGTATCGGCATGACTTATCGTTATTATTTTTTTTATTAGGAAGGTTTACGTTCGGTATTAGGCTAGACTGATTACGAGTGTTCGTCGAGGGTCCGGCGCCCTGATGCCTATACCAACAGGTGGTGGCAGTATGTCCGGGCCGCTCGCATATCTGGCATACCGTGGGCCCCCTCGACACTGATCCTACCGTTCCGTAGCGGGGTGCAGCCTTATCTCTGGGTTGCGTTTTACGCAGATCTTTGATTGCCGTCTGTTTCCTGTCAATATTTAACGCGTCTGTCCCGGCGTCTGTGAGGGTCTCGTACGTCCTTTTCATTCGTATCTGTATGTCTGGTTTAAGACCGTCTAGGAAACTCTCAATGCACTCGCTTTGTGTTGAAGCTCCGGCTGCGTCTGACAAAACTCCGTCGTTATTGCTTTTATATGCCTCGAGGATATGGTTCCCTATTTCTCGAACCCGATTTATATATTTTATTATATTTTCATTTTCTAACTGGATCACACTTCCTAACTCGCGACGCACTTGATTTACGGTCCTAGCAGGTGAATATAGACTCTTTAAAAATTTTGTTAATGCGTTAAGTGTTTCGAATTTATTGCCCTGAATTGATCTCTTAGCCTCCCCTATAATTTTTGTCCTAATTAATTTAACTAAGTTTATTTCGGCGTTCGAGGGAAGCATTACCAGTGCTTCCTCGCAGCTTTCTATGAATTGATATACGGGAATGTTTTCCCCGTCGAATTCTAAAACCACTTCGACTGCATCTTTAAGAGATACAATTTGTGAATTTCCCAAAGGCATTTCGTCGGCTAATTGTGAATCGGCTGGGCTTAAGGATTGGGTGTTCGTGGTTCCTGACTCGTTACTCGTTTGTGGGGTTTCGGTAGCTGTTTTTTTATTTGGAGTATGCTCAATTCGCATTTTTTTTTTCAAATCGTTATTACAATCCCACCGCTGTCACCAAAAATAGGTATGTTACGTCCAGGTAACAAACACTATTTAATTGCCCTGTTTTTGACCTTAGCTACAGCTAATTGGTCAGGGATCCGGGCTAACGATTTGATGAATAATTTTGGTTGTTAACTTGTTCTACTTTTGAATAAAAGTTAAATCGCGGATCTGTTGTGGGAATGAATTTAGGCTTTAAACATTTAATCAGGTAGTCTATTTTAATTAATTCGTATTTAAGGTGGGTGTTGCACGTTAAGTTAATGGATTCTAAATACTCGTTGGAAAAATAAGCTTCCTGTCCGGGCTTTGAATACCCCTGGTATTGGGCCTGGAGTTTCCTTAACGCAGCTTTGCGCCCTCCACGCTTCTGCTTTCCCATGAGTTGGTCAGATACCACGGGGAAGAATATAAACGTAGAGTGCGCGGTGGTCCGCGTTACTCCTTGCTCGGAATAGATTTTAGGAAATGTGAGAGTCCGCAGTAGTCCGCGTTACTCCCGAGGTTAGGTATTGGAATGGTGAGTCCGCAGTGGTCCGCGTTACTCGCCGAGGAGTGAGATCGGAATGGTGAGTCCGCAGTGGTCCGCGTTACTCGCCGAGGTTTAGGGGTTGGAGTGGTGAGTCCGCAGTGGTCCGCGTTACTCGCCGAGGTTAAGGGTTGGAATGGTGATTACTAAAAATATACAAGGATTTCTCCTTACTCACTATTACTTTGACACTGGCTAAAAGAGTTTTAATGGTGTTGAAGATTTGGAGAGAACTGGTTGAAAAGGGCCACATTCCGGCCCTTTTATACTGTGTCGATGCTCCTTCCAGTGCTATTCCCAGGGGTTGGAGAAGGCGAGTTCCTCTGGCCTAATTGGTTAGGAACTCTCCGTCTCCCACACTCCTGGTGCCTTCCAAGGAGTCTGCCCTTACAATATTTCTTATCTAATGTAGTGATAGGGGCTGGAGAGGGCAAGATCCTGGTGCTGGTTGGCTAGGTCTTGCCATCTCCCACGCACCCGATGTAGTAGAGAGATTTTATTCCTTATCTTAAACAAGCGAGGGGCCCGTTTTCCCGTTTTCTTGTCTTGAGCCCCCACTGCAGGGGCTCTGGCTGAGCCACGCAGTGACGTCAAGAGTATTGCATATTCGGGGACGTAACAATATCGTGCATGAATCTCATTTTAAATCGTATAGAGTGACTCGCGTGGCCGAGCTAAAAAGCGTTATATGTAATGTATAGTATTAAGGACCTGTTGAAAGTGTTTGTTTACTCTAACATTGTCAATATCTGTCACCCTGATCCGTCCTCGAGTACAAACGTACACTGTAAAAATGTTCGTTATGAAAATTAATATATTTGCATAGAAAGTTTTTATGCATCAACCGATATATTTAATTTAATATACAAATTTGATATAAAATCAATGTACGGTATACTTAACACGTTAAATAAAACGTATTTGATATACAAGTACATTCATTTTACGTTATAGTTTGAAATTAAAATTAATATACCAATTTATGGATAAAAATGTTTTATACATACAAGAATAATAATTTTCCAAATATTTTTAAAAGTGTAGCTTCTAGATCATTAAGTCGCGACAGTCGTATGAATGTTTTAATTTCATTCAATTGATCGCTAATTATTCTAATGTTTCGATAATAGGTTTAATTTTTTTGTTACGAAATAAAAACTCTTTTTACCTATTGTAACACTGCCTTGATATGACTAAACGTTTTTGAAGTATAGTTACGTCACTAAGACATGTCGCACTGAGAAATCAAATTTTTTAGTACGTTTTAAGCTTTAATATTCAATGTTTTTATACGCGAAAAACCTGGGTAAGTTACCGAACAACAAAAAATCAAATTAAATATTAAAAATAGAATATTTTTAGCATAACTTTTATGATAAAAGTAGCCAGATATGTATTCAACTGAAGGAGTTTAAAACTTAAACACTCTTGAGTTAATACGGATTCTAAAACACTTTAAGACATATATAGGCTTGCCGGATATTTGGGAAAGATACGAACAATGAAAGCGAAATTCTCACGCGCTGCACTCAATCGTTCGCTAGCGAATTCCCATGTCATAGTTTAACCCATATTACCTTCAATTTTATGTACAACGTTTAAATTTGATGGAATTAAATATATTTTTTTTAAATGCAGTAATAGTACAATCTAATCATTATATTTTACTCAATTGATCGGCCATAATTGCAATTTAACGATGTTTTAATTTAATTGACGAAATAAAGATTTTTAATATAAAACCGCAGAGCTGTGCAAAAGTTTCTAAATTATACGAAAAAAAACATGCAAATTCAATAAAACGAATGATATAATTAGGAAAATCATGTTGAATCATAAATTTGTAATGCATAAGTTCAGTCATCATCATTTACTGTCATTTGTTATGATGACGACACGTGGATTGTGTGTGTGTGTGTGTGTGTGTGTGTGTGTGTGTGTGTGTGTGTGTGTGTGTGTGTGTGTGTGTGTGTGTGTGTGTGTGTGTGTGTGTGTGTGTGTGTGTGTGTGTGTGTGTGTGTGTGTGTGTGTGTGTGTAGGTGACGAAAACAGTGGCGCCATCTGAGCTGATAAAAGGTCGATTCTCGTCAATCCGATTCTAGATCGATCCGAGAATCGATCTTTTCCAAAGAATCGCGCATCCCTAGTGAGAGGCTCTCGTACCTCGACAGCCACCATCGTCCACCACCACCACCACCACGAGCACCTCCACGACGTTGACGTCCTTTGTAGACGCTTGGGTGTGGTTAACGTGGGATCTAATTGTGAGACACTGGCTCATCGTTTGTTTCAATAGTCGTCGAGTCGTCGATAGAGTACCCGTCGTTCGGTGTTGATGAAAGTGCATCGTGAAAATAGGATAACGCGGGCGTTACAATCTGCAGCTACGATCGGGCTAAAGAGCTCGACGTTTAGCGGAAAAACGCACAAGGAGTAACATTAAAAAAAAATAACGAAAAGAAAAGTCAAACAACAATGTCAGGAAAGAAAAGAAGTTTGTCGGGAAGCGTCGGAGTTGGAATTTTTCTCGTCGCTTTTATCTGCGTTTGCGTGGCCTTTGCGACTCCCGCTTGGCTCGTAAGCGACTACAGGATAACAGGAGCGAAACTCGAAAAATTGGGACTCTGGAGTCATTGCTTCAGATCACTGCCAGATCCACAGCAATCGGATGCACCGAGACGTTATTTCGTTGGGTGTCGATGGGTCTACGATCCATTTACCGCTGGTTATTCCGATATTAGGGGTTTTCTTTTGCCCGGTAATTATTATTCTTGTATGTATAAAACATTTTTATCCATAAATTGGTATATTAATTTTAATTTCAAACTATAACGTAAAATGAATGTACTTGTATATCAAATACGTTTTATTTAACGTGTTAAGTATACCGTACATTGATTTTATATCAAATTTGTATATTAAATTAAATATATCGGTTGATGCATAAAAACTTTCTATGCAAATATATTAATTTTCATAACGAACATTTTTACAGTGTACGTTTGTACTCGAGGACGGATCAGGGTGACAGATATTGACAATGTTAGAGTAAACAAACACTTTCAACAGGTCCTTAATACTATACATTACATATAACGCTTTTTAGCTCGGCCGCGCAAGTCACTCTATACGATTTAAAATGAGATTCATGCACGATATTCGCGAGAATGAGAATCATCTTTGGACGGATACAATTGTGAAGAACGAGATACGTGCAGACGGAGTCAGGATGCAGGATCTAGGATATAATGATTTATATATTACATTACGCTCGAGCTGCGAGCTGGAAGCGCATTTGAGATTCTTTGAGATATTCACGTTTTTTCTTCTGAACATTAGCCTCAACGAGAAACAGTAAACTAGCGATAAGACACAACACTGTTCCCACCACGCCAAGACCGAACGAATATCCGAAGTAATTGTTTTCATGGCCGAGCATCCAACCGTCGGTATTACCGAAGCATGCAAAAACTGTAACAGCCAGAGCACCGCATATTCCTGCTCCCAGTAGTATAAATCCTATGACAGTGATCAATTGAACAAAACGCTGCTGCTCCGGAAGGCAACACAGCACGAATAGTGGGCCGGAAAATTCTACGGGTAGCCCCGAGCTCGGTGTAGCATTTAGTCCCCGTTTCTCCCTCTTTACCGTTTTAAACAACCAATTCGGGCAGACCGACGCTAGTATCCTCGAAGGGCCGATGGACTCACTACCCATAGAAATGTCAGTCATTTCGACCCCTCCTACCAGTTAAAGAAAATGCAAAGAAGGAAAACAATAGGCCCCGAACCTGTAAAGAGGTGTACGTATATACACCCAAACAAAAAAAAAAGGGAAGAAAGCATATCGCAATAATTTACTGATAGTTTTTCTTTACGTTGGTCGTTTTTATGCGCATATCTTATCATTACGGCGCGAGTTTAAAATCCGTCCTAGATCAATTTTGCGCGACAGCCTTAATTAACAAAACTTTATTATTATTTATATATATATATATATATATATATCATTAATTTTTCTTCTAATAACGGTAATTAAACGAGTAGATTTATTTTTCTTTTGGATAAAAATAATAATATTAATATTAGAAAAAATAAAAATAAAAATAAATAAATGAATAAATAATAAAAATAAAATAAAAATAAATAAATAGATAAATAAATAGATAAACTAAATAAAAAGTACACGAAATAAATGAACAACACGCAGAATTAAATTAACTTGTATTTTATTCTTAAAACTAGATTATTACAAACCAAAAAAAAAGGAAAGAGGTAGATTTAGGGCTTGTTTGATTTTTTGTTGTTGTCTGTGTACGGGTTCATAATTTCATTTTTTTTCTTCGGCCGATACACTCTTGGCTACACCGGCATGGTGAAAGGGGAGGGAGCCTCCCCGCGCAGAAAGTTGTAGGGTCGAAATCGGGATCACCCCAGAAATCGAGCTCCTCTTGAGAAACGATGATGACCGGATCTGAAAAAAAAGAAAGGGAGAAAACAAAATATTATTTTTTTTATTACATTGGTTTTTTTTGGAAAGGAAAAGACAATTTGAAAAAGAAAAGAAGAGAGAGAAACTCACCCTGGCATCGCCTCCGCACCGAGCTATGTAAGCCCGCCTCGTCTTTCATTTCCTCTTCCAACTCCCTCCTGGAGCGTTTAACCCCTCGAGTACGTTCTGGAGAAGCAATTATGTCCGGAACCGCTAATAAAGGAAAAAGAGAAAGAAAGACATATATATATATATACATAGACAACATTAATACAATATATATTTGACATCCAATGAGAAAGGTGTAGGCATGCAATGGAATTAACTAATAATAACAAAATATAAAAACATATATTTACCAGGGTTTTCGGGCGTCACCGCCAAGGCCGACAGTTTTTTCGCCAGAGAGTGAATCTTGCACGAAGTAGCTGCCATGATGTACTGCGAAAGAATGACTACAGCCGTGCTGTGGAGTTTGGTAGTGGCAATTTTCCATCCCTTCCCGGTTACGGGCCTGATTGGTTATGACTGTGGAAGGGCTGGGACCAACATCACCACTTTGTCATTATTAGAGGTGGGTGAGTGCGACATCCCTCAACAAGAAGTAAACGTAACGAAAAAATACATTCAGCTATTGCAAATCAACCAATACGGGTCTACCCACGTAATGCAATGTAAAGTAGAAATTTACAGAGAAGTTCGAAGATGTGGGATGTTCTCACATACTATGGATGTACCTAATGGGGAGTATTCATATATAGACGTAATTTCTCACGATAATTGTCGCCAAATGCACCGCGATGGAACTATCAGGGGTACAAATTGAAAATGCGGGTTTGATAACAGATGGCGTTACTAACGCTATACGCATCAGGCAGTACTGTGACTATGTTCATGTCAAAGCTACGTCTTATAGCTTTAATTTTCAGTATGTGTCAATTTGTCGCAGTGTCAAATTCATAGTTTTTTTGAGCTCTCAATATGTCGAGTTTCGTGCCAACAAAACAGCATTTGCGGGAAGTTTTAATTTACTTCTTTAATTTGAAGAAAAGTGCTGCTGAAGCACATCGATTGGTCTCCGAGGCTTATCCGAGTCATGTTCTATCGGTTTCAACGTGCGAGAGATGGTTTGTGCGGTTTAGAAGTGGTGATTTTGACGTTGAGGACAAAGAGCGGCCGGGCCAAGTGAAAAAGTTTGAGAATGCTGAATTGGAGGCAATACTCAATGAAGACTCGTGTCAAACTCAACAAGAGCTCGCAGATTCATTGGGAGTGACACAACAAGCCATTTCCCATCGTATAAAAGCCCTCGGAATGATCCAAAAGCAAGGACATTGGGTGCCGTATGAGCTGAAGCCGAGAGACGTCGAGCGCCGTTTTTTTGCATGCGAACTGCTGCTCGAACGGCAAAAACGGAAGGGTTTTTTGCATCGCATTGTCACTGGTGATGAAAAGTGGATCCATTACGATAACCCGAAGCGCAAAAAATCATATGGTTACCCCGGCCATGCATCATCATCGACGGCCAAACCAAATATTCACGGCGCCAAGCTCATGCTCTGTATTTGGTGGGACCAGCTGGGTGTGGTGTATTATGAGCTATTGAAATCGAACGAAACCATCACAGGAGCACTATACCGAACTCAATTGATGCGTTTGAGCCGCGCACTCAAAGAAAAACGGCCACAATACGAGCAAAGACACGACAAAGTAATTTTGCAACATGACAACGCTCGGCCACATGTTGCAGCGCCGGTCAAAACATACCTACAAACGCTGAAATGGGAAGTCTTACCCCACCCGCCGTATAGCCCAGATATTGCTCCTTCCGATTACCACCTTTTCCGATCGATGACACATGGCCTAGCTGACCAGCGCTTCCATTCTTACGAAGAAGCCCAAAAATGGGTCGATGACTGGATAGCAGCCAAGCCGGCCGAATTTTTTCGCGACGGTATCCGTAAATTGCCAGAAAGATGGGAAAAAGTTGTGGCTAGCGATGGACAATACTTTGAATAATTCATTTGTTACCATTTTTTCAGAATAAACGTTCAAAAATAGAAAAAAATCCCGCATTTTCAATTTGTACTCCTGATATAAAAATAGGAAAAACAGAGATTGCTGGAATTTCTCGAAATTTTTCCACCACTCGACCAATATTCATAGCGGGCGATTTAGGCCTTGACGGAAAGTGCCTCGGCGTGCACTACTCGGACCCCTACGGCAATTGGGAAGACGTTATAGTAAAAGGAACTGTTATTTAGTCATCGTTTAATACTGCTTTTTTTTTTTTTATTCAGGTACACGACGATACTCGACAAAAACGGTGAGTGTCGTTTCGGTATCGGTGAGATGGATACCTTCAATGCGATCGATGAGAATCTCGTAAGAAAACATCGATCAACGATTGAGAATTCAGGAATCTTGATTCTCGATGGAAACGTTCCACTGAAAACTATGGAAAGTGTAATCAACATTGCTGGAATCAACAAAATACCAAGTGAGTTTTAATCAGTTGCATTTATTGTATACGTATCACACAAACGTACATAGTCAAGAGGGAACTTTGTTCGTCAGGCATTGTGTTCGCTTTGCGAATGTTCGATCTATCGGACGGAAGTCATATTTATATACCTCGGGTTATACTTTTATTTTCCTTACGAACTAATGTTATAAATTTATATTTAAAAAAAATATATTCGTCAATAGTTCGAGCCCTTGTACCTCTTGAACCAGAATTTTTTTAAAAAACATTAAAGAATTTTGTGAAATCTCCCGCGGTTAAATGTTGGTCGCAGAAAATGAATCCAACAAAGCTCAAAAGCTTATTTCAATTGATTCACGCGAACAAGAAATCTCTTCTGGAACATGTAGAGCAGTCGATACTGGGCGATACAGCTGTGGTATTACACTTTTCATTTCGGACATTGTACATCCCTACGTAATCTCAGATAACAGCTCAAAATCACAATATAAAATAATAAAACGCTATTAGAGGGAATGGTGACGTGTGTTAACAATGAAGATAGAGGAAATCGAGGAAGCGAAAAATTCGCCGGTAAAGGCTCCTGTTCGATATGATCGCAATCGAAAGCACTGTCATCAACGAAAACGTTGCGGACAGATGTTAGCGAGTCCGATTATATTGACAGGTTTTAAGCCTCGCCCTCTCTGCCTCTCTCTCTCTATCTTTCTCGCTCGCTCACTCTCTCTCTCTCTTTTTTATGATATTTAAAAACGTCGATCAACTACCTTCTCTCGAATGGATGGACTCGGTGGAGTAAATACGTGTAAAAAAAAATGGACGGAAAGGAATGCGATATAAATTATATGTATCCTCCACGTTGAGAGCCATGATGACTCTGCGGATTCGGTTGCATTTGAACAACCAAATTGCGAGATTCCTTCCGTAACTTGTAGCCCGCTCGTGCATCAAGGTAAAGCAGAAAAGCGCCCAAGCAGTGAAGCATGAAAGATATTACTGCGAGGCCGTAGGACCACGAGAGATGGTTGAAGTTCGGGTACATGAGCCAATCACGCCTCCAGCATTGACCTCCGAATATAGAAACAGCCAGAAACAACAATGTGCCTGAAAAAGAAAAAAAAAAACGATGATAACTATCAGAGATTGAAAAATCATTATTTTCTAATCTAATTTATTCATAGTAAAGATATCTATGATGATTAATCAGTGTCTGTGATCCTTGTGCTTAGAAATGGATTGAAAACTCGCCGTTGTAAACGCGTTTGTATTAACGAGTGTGGCTATTGAAATAAAAATGTTGAGCATTAGTTAAAATTTGAGGATTTTTTTTTTCTAAAAATCTATTCTCGACGTTTTGAACAATTTTAAGTTTTGTGAGGTAAAAATTATAATGAAATTTTTTCATGAAAACAAAACTTGAGGAAGAAACATGTTAAAAATTTAATGAACATGGATGCAAGTAATTCTTTACACATTTACGAAGAACTTTTACTGAAAACTGAAATGCTTTATCGACATAATTATCCTGAAGTTGTAAATTTAAAACAGCTCGGGTTGTATACAACAATGCACGCTCCGGATCTCGCGACACGGGCTCTTGCACGCTGTTCGCTTATCAATCGACATTTCTGCGCACTTCGTTGCTAGAATGACAGTAGCCACCCTCCTTAAAGAAGTTTTTTCACGATAGTTTATCAGATTAGCAAACTAAATTTGTACGTTTTATTCTCTGTAAAATTTTAACCCCTCAAGTATCGGAGACTTTGCCCTGGAAATGGAGCTTCATTTTAATTTTGCTTTAATAACAATACGGACAGAGATTATTAATTCCATTTTTCACCATCAAAGTAAAGATACCTTAAAACGATGTACTACTGAAATGTACTACTGTGAATGAAATTACAGAATTTTCTCATCGTTAATTTTTCTGCAGCGATTGATCTATTGGATGAAAGACGAGAACTGTAAACTGTAGATTTGTGAGACGTATTTCGCGTTTTTTTTCTATTATATCAGATAAATTAATCTTAGCGGCGAAATTGTATTAAAATTACATTTTTTGTGACTGATCGAGGGTTATCGCATCACCTGGAAGTGATGTGAAAAAAAAGAACTGTAATTTGAATTTCTTTGTCACAGTTGATCTGTCGGATCGAAGTCGAGAACGTTGCTCTCTGCCTAACAATTCTGCAGGACGACGTGCCAAAACGTGAAATAGATCAACCGTAGCGGAAAAATTCGAAATTCTAAGATTAGTTCTATTTCTCTTGCAACCATGCATGTTCCACGAATACCTTAAAGTCTGCCTACATTAAAAAAAAATTTCTAGCGTGTTAAGTAATTTGACGAATAGTTGAAATGTCGCTCCTGTCAAAAGACAGCGATGTATATTTAGGGTGCTGATACTTTGAGGGGTTAATTAAAAATCCAGAGCTTCAAACCTAATGTTACATTGTGCCATTTTACCTCTCTGTTATTATCTTTGCAATACAATTGATCTTATGGGTTTTCATTACAGGCCTTTTTCTTTCTGTTCCGCTCATGGACGCAAAAGCGCTGAGCACCTCAATGAAAATTCAGCCAAAGTTTTCTCGAGTGCTACTCGCTAAATTGAACGCAAATAGTAATATGTCTGGAAACGCGTATACGTTCGTGTTTCGAGTCAACAGATCGAATAACAGATAACAATTAAATTTTTCCATTCATCCAAGACGTAATACCTAATAATTAATTCAAATATTTAAGTAATTGTTTTCCAAATATCACAATGAATTATTAAGTTTTGAGTTTTTGATTAACAATTAACACTAAGAAGGAATAAAAACTCCAAATTTAGCATAAGAAATAGCGATCTCGGGCTCAGAACGTGAGTTCGTAAAATATCGTAAATGACACAAACACAACTACAATTAAATTCTATTTTATATATTCTATGAGAAAATGAATTACCAGCGACTGCATCACAAATGAACGTGATGGATGAAAGCATCCACTCGTAACGAAGAACAAATCTGAGTGGCCATCTTGTAACGATCATAGCGAGAATAATCAGACTGAAGAAAGACAGTATGAACGGAATCGTGACAAAAGTCTGAACTACCATCAACCAGCCCGGCAAAAGCCTTTCTCGGATAACATGATATTCTTTTGAGAATATGTAATGGCATCCATCAAATTTTTTGTCAAACTGGTAGGAAGGATAGCGAAATTCTTTAAAGCAGTATTCCCATAGGCCCATGTGCTTGAAGCTGCTGAACGTTTCTTGATAGGACTCGATCCAGTAAGGGCTGCGATAACACATATTCGTAAAAAATGTTTAGTCATACATTATATTCCTTTAAAATTAAATAAAAAATATAAATAATTGAAATCACTCGATACATTCATTCATAGTTTCCAACTTTAGAGAAATTTTCAACATTTCGACTATAACAATAAAGTCAGATTTATGTAGAAGCGTTGTTTTTATGCTTCTCGTAATGCAAAACGAAACTGACATCCTCAGCTGAAATAAGTGTGTAGCCCCAGTTTTGTGGAGCTTCACGAGAAACATAGGAATTAGGCTTCGATGTAAGTCTGCCTTTGTTGATAATACCAACCAAGTCGGAACAACATAGAACCATAGTTCTTATGCTTCTCATGAGGTGAAATGATGCTGATTATCCGGCTGAAGTAGATGCAAGACCCTAGTGTTACAGAGCCTCTTGAGAATCATAGAAACTACGCTTCTATGTAAGTTTCTCTCTGTTAACAGTACTTACCTAGCAAAGGACATCATCAGAATAAAAAAGGCGATAAAAGTCACCATTCCTCCAAAGACCACTGCATCTATTTAAAAAAAGAAACAAAGTTAAGAAGTAAATAGAAAATAAATAAAAAATTATTTAGAAATCGTCAAATGTTTAACTTTTATTATAAGTAACTCAAAAAGTATTTGACAATAAAGTACAATTTAGAGGTTAGTCGAGTAAGTAACTATCTTTGTTATTTGACTCACTCGAGGCTTTGTGATATTCCTGCTTTTCGCTGCTCATTTTTCAGCTTCTTCCAAACGCTTTTTTGCTCGTAATTTACTTCGAATTATCGAAGTATCGTTTAGAAACTTTTTTATTTCGATTTTTTAATTGTGAACGTGAACAAGACGACTGAATGATACTGCGCTTGCCACGCCTTTTATCAGCTCAGATGGCGCCACTGTTTTCGTCACCTACACACACACACACACACACACAAATACAATCCACGTGTCGTCATCATAACAAATGACAGTGAATGATGATGACTGAACTTATGCATTACAAATTTATGATTCAACATGATTTTCCTAATTATATCATTCGTTTTATTGAATTTGCATGTTTTTTTTCGTATAATTTAGAAACTTTTGCACAGCTCTGCGGTTTTATATTAAAAATCTTTATTTCGTCAATTAAATTAAAACATTCGTCAATTAAATTAAAACGATTCTCGGATCGATCTAGAATCGGATTGACGAGAATCGATCTTTTCCAAAGAATCGCGCATCCCTAGTGAGAGGCTCTCGTACCTCGACAGCCACCATCGTCCACCACCACCACCACCACGAGCACCTCCACGACGTTGACGTCCTTTGTAGACGCTTGGGTGTGGTTAACGTGGGATCTAATTGTGAGACACTGGCTCATCGTTTGTTTCAATAGTCGTCGAATCGTCGATAGAGTACCCGCCGTTCGGTGTGATGAAAGTGCATCGTGAAAATAGGATAACGCGGGCGTTACAATCTGCAGCTACGATCGGACTAAAGAGCTCGACGTTTAGCGGAAAAACGCACAAGGAGTAACATTTAAAAAAAATAACGAAAAGAAAAGTCAAACAACAATGTCAGGAAAGAAAAGAAGTTTTCGGGAAGCGTCGGAGTTGGAATTTTTCTCGTCGCTTTTATCTGCGTTTGCGTGGCCTTTGCGACTCCCGCTTGGCTCGTAAGCGACTACAGGATAACAGGAGCGAAACTCGACAAATTGGGACTCTGGAGTCATTGCTTCAGATCACTGCCAGATCCACAGCAATCGGATGCACCGAGACGTTATTTCGTTGGGTGTCGATGGGTCTACGATCCATTTACCGCTGGTTATTCCGATATTAGGGGTTTTCTTTTGCCCGGTAAGTCGATAACCTTTCTCTTCTTCCTCTCCTATCATCCTTAATCTCTGTGAAAGGAGGGAACAATCTCGTTTTTCCTAGTCACCAAAAAGCTTAAATATTTTTATGTATAAAGCACATAAATTCAATCTTTTGTATAGAAAATATTGTTATTGCAATGAAAATGTATTATATTAAAAATAACTTTTAAGTTTATCAAAAGAAAAAGTTGTTTTATGTTTGATAAAGTATGAAAATATAAGAATCGACGTCTCCGTTACTTTCTCAAGCGATGCGTTTGGAAAAGACAATATACGTTGACTGAGCAAAAATACTATTTTACTAATTAATATATAACAAACACGAAATGTTTGGTAAACACCCCTCTCGAGAACATTAGCAATGCAGCTAAGTTTTTGTGAATTGTTTGTTGTGAAAAGTTTTTATGATTGTACAATTGTCATAATCGTAGAAGGTTTTTTCCCCGCTATTTTCATTTATTCATTTGTTTTGTTTGTTTCATGAAATCAGGATTCATGGTAGCGACCCAATTCTTCTTTACGCTGTGTTTCCTAAGCTGCCTCGTATCGTTCGGGCTGGTTCTGTTGTTCGTGCTGTGTTGCCTTCCGGAGCAGCAGCGTTTTGTTCAATTGATCACTGTCATAGGATTTATACTTCTGGGAGCAGGAATATGCGGTGCTCTGGCTGTTACAGTTTTTGCATGCTTCGGTAATACCGACGGTTGGATGCTCGGCCATGAAAACAATTACTTTGGATATTCGTTCGGTCTTGGCGTGGTGGGAACAGTGTTGTGTTTTATCGCTAGTTAACTGTTTCTCGTTGAGGCTAATGTTCAGAAGAAAAAACGTGAATATCTCAAAGAATCTCAAATGCGCTTCCAGCTCGCAGCTCGAGCGTAATGTAAAATATAAATCATTATATCCTAGATCCTGCATTCTGACTCCGTCTGCACGTATCTCGTTCTTCACAATTGTATCCGTCCAAAGATGATTCTCATTCTCGCGAATATCGTGCATGAATCTCATTTTAAATCGTATAGAGTGACTCGCGCGGCCGAGCTAAAAAGCGTTATATGTAATGTATAGTATTAAGGACCTGTTGAAAGTGTTTGTTTACTCTAACATTGTCAATATCTGTCACCCTGATCCGTCCTCGAGTACAAACGTACACTGTAAAAATGTTCGTTATGAAAATTAATATATTTGCATAGAAAGTTTTTATGCATCAACCGATATATTTAATTTAATATACAAATTTGATATAAAATCAATGTACGGTATACTTAACACGTTAAATAAAACGTATTTGATATACAAGTACATTCATTTTACGTTATAGTTTGAAATTAAAATTAATATACCAATTTATGGATAAAAATGTTTTATACATACAAGAATAATAATTTTCCAAATATTTTTAAAAGTGTAGCTTGTAGATCATTAAGTCGCGACAGTCGTATGAATGTTTTAATTTCATTCAATTGATCGCTAATTATTCTAATGTTTCGATAATAGGTTTAATTTTTTTGTTACGAAATAAAAACTCTTTTTACCTATTGTAACACTGCCTTGATATGACTAAACGTTTTTGAAGTATAGTTACGTCACTAAGACGTGTCGCACTGAGAAATCAAATTTTTTAGTACGTTTTAAGCTTTAATATTCAATGTTTTTATACGCGAAAAACCTGGGTAAGTTACCGAACAACAAAAAATCAAATTAAATATTAAAAATAGAATATTTTTAGCATAACTTTTATGATAAAAGTAGCCAGATATGTATTCAACTGAAGGAGTTTAAAACTTAAACACTCTTGAGTTAATACGGATTCTAAGACACTTTAAGACATATATAGGCTTGCCGGATATTTGGGAAAGATACGAACAATGAAAGCGAAATTCTCACGCGCTGTACTCAATCGTTCGCTAGCGAATTCCCATGTCATAGTTTAACCCATATTACTACCTTCAATTTTATGTACAACGTTTAAATTTGATGGAATTAAATATATTTTTTTTAAATGCAGTAATAGTACAATCTAATCATTATATTTTACTCGATTGATCGGCCATAATTGCAATTTAACGATGTTTTAATTTAATTGACGAAATAAAGATTTTTAATATAAAACCGCAGAGCTGTGCAAAAGTTTCTAAATTATACGAAAAAAAACATGCAAATTCAATAAAACGAATGATATAATTAGGAAAATCATGTTGAATCATCAATTTGTAATGCATAAGTTCAGTCATCATCATTCACTGTCATTTGTTATGATGACGACACGTGGATTGTATTTGTGTGTGTGTGTTTTTCCGCTAAACGTCGAGCTCTTTAGCCCGATCGTAGCTGCAGATTGTAACGCCCGCGTTATCCTATTTTCACGATGCACTTTCATCAACACCGAACAACGGGTACTCTATCGACGACTCGACGACTATTGAAACAAACGATGAGCCAGTGTCTCACAATTAGATCCCACGTTAACCACACCCAAGCGTCTACAAAGGACGTCAACGTCGTGGAGGTGCTCGTGGTGGTGGTGGTGGTGGACGATGGTGGCTGTCGAAGTACGAGAGCCTCTCACTAGGGATGCGCGATTCTTTGGAAAAGATTGATTCTCGGATCGATCTAGAATCGGATTGACGAGAATCGATTCTTCGAAAGATCGGCTTCCAAAGAATCGATCTTCGAAGAATCGATCTTCGAAGAATCGATCTTAAAATTGAATTAAATTAAATTGCAGGAAGTAATGTAAAAATTATATTATAGATTAGATTGAGAATAATTATTATAAACTATAATAACTAAAGTCTTTAAATAAATACAAAAATGTGAAAATGCAAAAATTGACTAACGGTAAGCTGTCATGTGAAATATAGGAACAAAATACATAATATAATGTATTTATTTTATAATAAATTAAAAAATTGATAAAGACATTAGATGTTCAAGTGAGAATCGGTTTTTATTTTTGGTTTATTTCGTATTTACATTTGCGTTACAGATGGATAATCCGTACTAAGATGTAGCTGTCATTCTTAAATCAGTCTTAAAATTAAATAAAATTTAATTACAGTAAATAATGTAAAAATGACATTATAAATTAGATATTAGATTGAGAATAATTATTATATATTATAATAGTTAAAGTTTTTGGGTAAAAATTTTTCGTCTTTGATATAACATTGCTTGGGATTAAAGAAAAGAATAAATTCGTACGAAAATTATTACGATATGATCAATTGTTCATTTCCGGAAATTTTATCTTCTCTTTGATATGTTATAAAGGCCGTTTAATATAGAGTCGGCAACCGCACTCCATCTCAATATTTACGTTGCAGATTATTCTAGTTGCCATTCTATCAGTGGTAACGAATTTAGAAACAATAGCTGCTGCAGATGTTCGGATGAGAGTCGGCTTCTGTTATCAGTGAGTATATTACCAGCTCTTGAAAAGAGTCGTTCTGAAGGTACTGAGGTGGCTACCACTGGCAAGTATTTTCTTGCAATGGAACTTAGCATCGGATAGAGCGTCACGCACTGCTTGGTCCAAAAATGCATCGGATTGTCCTTTAAGTTTGTCACCGGTTGATTTAAATAGCACTTGAGTTCACTTGGGATTTCGTTTTCATCTCGTGCATCTTCTACTGCAACCTGAACTTGAGAAACGAGGTTCACGTGATATGACCACAAATCATTATCATCGTCTTCAACATTTTCGTTGTTCTCTTGAGTTATCGTCGCATTGGCTGTGTCTGCGTTTGATTGGGCAATTTTTCTGATTTGCCTACTTATATGGTTCACTGCATTCGCACAGGCTACACGATCGTTGAAATGCAAACGCTTAAATCTGGGATCCAGAATAGTTGAAATCGCGTTGATATGTGAAGATTCTATTTGTCCAAATCTCTTTATTATTTGAGAAATCAGACGTTCTATTAGAACTTTTGCAGTTTCTGTCGTTACTTTCGTGCGCAGTGATTCAACCTTTCTCCTTATGCAATTCACCATTGGGATCAATTTGTTACTGGTCACATATTGTTCTCCACACAATTCTTTCGTCACGACTTCGATTGGTCGCAAAACGCTAACCATTTCTTTTGCTAACTGCAATTCAATCGCAGTTAGCAACAGAGGGGAGTTTGGATATTTCAGTAAAATTGTGGATACTTCGTGTGCAAGCAAAGTAAAGCGAACTAACATGTAATATGTTGAGTTCCATCGAGTGTCGACAGACTGAATAAGTTTAAGGTGTGTGACCTTCCGTAGGGCATCAGCAGCGAGATTGGATTGCTTGAAAAACGTTACAATCTGTTTGACCTTAGTGCACACGGTCTGTGCTTCCACATAATCTAATGTATTTGAAGAGACCAGATTAATGGTATGTGCAAAACATGGACGATGTCGGTTACTTCCAAATGAATCGTTGACCGCCTTAACGATGTTTGCCCCATTGTTCGTCACAATCATAATTACTTTTTCATCAGCAATTCGCCATTGATTCATGATGGTTTTTATCCACTGGCCCAAGTATTCGCCCGGATGTGACTGCGATAACTCGGTTACGCCTAGGGTCGTGGAGACTAATTCGCCTTCGCATTCGAAATGTACTGTCATTCCTAAATAGCTTATAGCGTTATGTACGTCGGTCCAACAGTCAGCCGTAAGTGAGAAATAATCCACCTTAGACAATTTCGTTTTTGTAGAAGCAGACAATAAATTTTATTTTTCTTCCATATAAGTCGTGATGGACTTTCTTGAAGGTATTGTATACAGTGGAACCGTGTTTTTCATAAGGTATTTAAAGCCTTCTTTCTCGACAGTATTAAAGGGCATGTTGTCTTTGGCGATCATAAATAGGATCGCATTTGTTATTCTTCCAGATTTTGCGCCTCCGTCTGAAAAGACCACATACTTTTAATAAAATGGATAACATAAGTAAGGGTGCTTATTCAAGAAGCTTTTATATCAATTAAATATTTTGGGGATGCTGAAGTCGATTTTTTTTACCGATTTTGGTCGGTATAAATAGTCATTTCGTTATGTACACCCAGCATCATCAATACACTGCGGATATGCTTCAAATTGTACAGGACTGTAGTATGGACGTAAACGCTTCGCGATCTGAACGAATTTCAGTTGAAAACGTACAAAAAAAAATAATAATCGCATATTACTGATCCTTTAGAAATTCAATGTGGCCGCTCGAATTGTCAACAGTATCTGTTTTATACGATATAAACGTTTCGGGAACTCACATCCGTCAAACCCGAACAGACTGCAATTCTTTAAGGTTTTCTGAAAATTTCAATATCGTCATAAACTCGATCACACAAAATAAATTAACGTAGAGTGTATGCCGCGTTCACATAGTCTGTGTCTATACTCGTTGTCGTAAGCAGCCAGACTAGCATGAACGCAGTATACACTCTACGTTAATTTCTTTTGTGTTATGGACTTTTTGACGATTTTGAAATGTTCGGAGAACCTTGAAGAATCGACATCGGGTACAGTTTGATGTATGTGAGTTTCAGAAACGTTTATATCGTACTAAACAGATGCTGTTGACAATTCAAGCGGCCATATTTAATTTTTTAAGGGCAAACTGTTTGAAAATTTGAAAAAATAAAAAGCATCCTGATAAGAAAGGTTAAATTGCATGGGATTAAAAGTAGCAAATGCAAAAAGAAATAGATTTAAATAATTGACTTTTTGTATTAATTTTTATTCCCGGGAATTGAAGCTGACACAAAGTTTCAATGATTGAATTCCGTTGCCTTCCAAAGGCACTTTTGATCCTATTCAATTCGAGCTTTTTTATCGAAATGCTATTGGAAATGATAATATTCGTATTTTCAGAAACAATATATGGTTTAGAAGGCATAAGAATCTCAAATTTATCGAAATCTTACCTCTTCTCTTTAATTAAATTCGTATTCTTCTCCTTAATTCGTATTTCGTATCATATTTTCTTTAATATAAGCACAAAGTGGTAAAAAAATACACATTTTTTTTTGTTATAAATTAATAAAATGTCCTTATAATAGTTTGTCGATATGCCACCGTTTTAGCAATTAAAAAAAGTATTTTCTAAAGTACTCTATAAGACGCTTTTTCATGAGGTTATTATTGTAATCGGATGTTTGCATTTATTGTTCACTGTGAATTCGTATCTAGTGTACCGAAAACTGAGTGATCCAATTTTAAACAATTAGCTAGTCAATGTCTCACAAATAATCAAGATTTAAATTCAAGGTGAATAGTTCAAGGTTTACGTTGAATTTAAATCAAGATTATTGAATTCAAGGTAAATAGTTCAAGGTTTACCTAGAATTTAAATCTAGATTATTTGTGAGACATTGACTAGCTAATTGTTTCAAATTCGATCACTCAGTTTTCGGTACACTAGATGCGAATTTACAGTGAACAATAAATGCAAACATCCGATTACAATAATAGCTTTATGAAAAAGCATCTTGTAGAGTACTTTAGAAAATACTTTTTGTTTTATTCCTAAAATGGCGGCACCGCGACAAACTTTTATAAGGATATTTTATTACTTTATAGCAAAAAACAGTATATTTTTTTACCACTCTGAACTTATATTCAACAAAATGCCTTATGCTTTCTAAATCATATATCGTTTCTGCAAATAAGAATATTATAATTTCCAATAGCATTTCGGTATGAAAGCTCCAATTGAATGGGATCAAAAGTGCCTTTGGAAAGAAACGGAATTCGATCATTGAAATTTTGTATCAATTTCAATTCCCGGGAATAAAAATGGGTACAAAAGTAAAAATTTCAATCTATTTCTTTTTGCATTTCATACTTTTAATCTCATGCAATTTAAGCTTTCTTACCGGGACGCTTTTTATTTTTTCAACTTTTCAAAAAATTTAGCTCTTCATTCACATTAAAGTAAAAAAAATATTTTAGTTTACTGTACCTTCGAAGGTTTTCATTTCTTTGAATGAATGATCGATTCTTGGCTGTAGAGTGGATGGCCTAGATGTTCTACTCGAACTCGAGAAATTCGAAACGAAGGATTCACCTTCAGACGCTTCGGATTCCGTTAGCACATGAGTTGGTAAAGGAGTAATGGATCTGTCGTCACAAGAGTCATTCGATATCGATACCGGTGATGCCACTGATATTGTCCATGGTGCTGATGACATTGATGATGTCGATGGTTCTGTTAGAGCTGGGTCCAAGTCCATAACTTGAATCTCACTGCTGCAATTCTAAAAAAAATAAAGTAAATAGAACAAAATATCAAGTATGCGAATTATGAGTATACATATAAAAATAATTTAAGACATTGGCTTACCGATTCATTGTCATTCCTTTGCTGCATCTTAGTAGGTACATATAAATCTAATTCTTTTCTGACATTGATATTGTCATAATGATTTCTTTTTAGATGATTTTTTAAATTGGTAGTATTGCCACCAGATCCGCCTGTTGCCACTTGTCTATGGCAAATTTTGCATAATGCACCAGTCGGATTTTTCACAAAAAAGTGCCAAACAGTACTGGGCGCTTTTATTTTGGGTCCCACTAGAAAAATAAGTAACTTAATAATATATTTTCGTTCTTGCCCGAGCATAAACTTTGAACGCACTATTTATTAGGTTAGGTGAGGTTATACTCAAAGTTCCAATAAACAAAAAGAATTATTACGATTAATATGTTATATCTAATATACCTACGTACTTATGCTTTTTTGTTCGTTTAACGCTCAACCATCACGAACCACCATAGCCATTACCATTACATTCGATATCAGAGCAGCTTTTAGTATTAGCAACAACACACATCAAACGTGAAAAACTTTCTGCTTGCAAGAAGAAGTGAACTTCACTAACAATAAGTGAAGGATCCATAAAAAGAATAAGGTTAAAATATCAAAAAACCATACCAATGCACATAATATTCAGGGTTATAGTCATGCATATTTATAATTATATTTCAATACGAATCTAGTTATTGTCTCTTCAAACTTTCACTTTCAATAGTTCCAATGGCTTTCCAATCCAGATCCAGCACTTTTTTTTGAGACCACCAAAATATCACGTGCACGTGTTGCCGGTTACCGTGTCTCGGGCAAATGTACGTTTTAACTGTTTCTACTTGATTTTTTGTACTATCGTTCTCACGTGTCATTAATCTCCACTCTTCGCATTATCGCTCACATTTGCCTATTTGTTTAGGCAATACTCTATTCTTCGCACTTTGTTGGCGTCTTAACTTTCCTTTCTCGCTTTCTCGTTTCTCCTTTGTCGTAATATATCTCGTGGCACTTCGAAATTCGAATTTGAATGGCGCATTAACGGCGGTATAGCGGATGCCGGATTCCGTCTTCCGGATACGTCTTCCGGCTTGTCGTTATACGCGCAACAAGCGCAGGCGCGCGTCGCTGACACACGAAACTGTAACCCTTACGTTATTAATAACTGGTTAGTTTTAATAACGTTTTTATGAGCTTTAAATGTAATAACGCTTAATAACTAGGAGTTTTATTAGATCGAGATCTTAGTTGTAAAGTCCCGTTAAATGGTCAAGATAAAAAAAGGGATCGAAAAGTACAGTAAATAAAAGAATCGTTACGATTCTGAGGAAAAAGAATCGATTCACGAAAAAATCGAAAGGGAAAGAATCGATTCAAAAGATCGATCTTTTGACCAAAAAGATCGATCTTCAAAGAATCGATTCAGAATCGCCCATCCCTACCTCTCACACGCACACGTAATAGCAGATGAGTAACAACTAACAATGAATATAGTCCAGCTCCAGCAACGACCAAGTACCGAGCTATGTTCACTCGTCGATTTCACGAGAGCCACAACTTTATGTAACTTTACGCTCTGAGCTTTACGAGACGATGAATGAATGTAGTCACCCAGTGGACGCAGTGGTAGGTCGTGCGTGGCATAAAAATATCTTTTCATTAGAATGAGAAAAGACTAGACGTTCCAGTCCTCTACTTACATGCAGTAGGACATATGGCATTCCACCTGCCTGGAAGCTAACGACGATTCTGTAAGATACAGTCGAAGCTCTCGAAACTTAAAATCTCAGGAATGAACGACAAATATATTATAATTTTTTTACAATAACAATAATTAACCCCTTAGGTGTATATCGATATTGACGAATATATTTGTCGATATATGCATTAGTGACAGTCAAGGGGATGCACAAGATCGATTGCGAAAAAAATATATTATATTCAAGAGAAATGAAAATAAAATAAAGACTAAGTTTTTTGAATGAGCGCACATTTCAATAAAACCTTAGTCTACATGTTTAAAATGTTAATTGCGGAAAAATTGAATTTCAAATCGTGTTTTTTTCTACTCAAGTCAGCATTCCGCTATTAAAAATTCAAAGGATCAAATATAAATTACAGAAACTTTTTTAACAGAAATTGTTTTTAGCATTAATTGAAATGTACGCGACTATGCTTCGGCCATCTCCCAGGTCGATTAAGGAGATATGCAAATCGTCTCGGTTAACATTTCGGACTAATATGCAGACCTTGTTTAGAAGCTAATTTATTCACGCTTCTTGATGACATTTTAACAAAAATCGCAATTATTGAACATAGCGTTCCTGGTGGAGCTGTCCCTTTTCCACCTTTTGATAGCCGTGCAGACGACGATACCAAATAATTGGTGAATTCGATCGAAGAAAGTGATATTTTTCTTGCGTTTAGAGACAGTCCGTAAACAAACATGTGTATTGTATGCAGCCGTCAATGATGATCAGCAAATGAAATGTGTGTAGCAACGCTTAGGCCATTTCTCAGGGGATTAAGGAGAAATTAAAATCGTCTCTTACGTATTTGTCATACTCTTACAGACTGTCTAAGAGTAGAGTCATAAGTATTTCATAGCGTAAAATTTGAAACATTATATCAACCCCCCCCCCCCCCCCCCCCCGCCTGATGTAGTTACGTTTCAGTGATGGTCGAAAGAATTTTGCATTTTAATGAGTCTACGGTAGATGGAAAACACTTGAACGTTATACGTATAAGAATAAATATACGAATTTTCATATTGTGCGTCTACCTGTATGGGAGAGTATCTATGACCCTCGAGGGTCAGTGCAGTCAGTACGACCGGCTGTAAATAGGTATAAACAGGCGCCGTATTGTATTGACCATATGCAAATTCAATAGCTAGCGTCTGTACATTGGAACATAACTTATTACGTCGATCGAGGTTTTTCAGTTTTCCACCAAAGTCTGATAATTATCATTGTCGTAGCAGTGTAAGGGTTGATTGACAAAGAATCGTTTGCCGGATATACCATCTTTGAATAAGTAAATATGAATATAATTAAGTGTAGAGAGCGTAGCGAGAACGAAAAATTTCTCGTAATATATTTTTGAAAATGAATTTATTATAAGAATGTATACTGAATATAATTATGTAAAATAAGCTAGTCCACAAGTGTTTATCATAATGTTGTGTATTTTTTTTTGTGTCAATACACAGCCCCTGATGGAAAAACTGTCGTAGAATTTGCGTTTATTGTCTTGTATACACGTGTTACAGATGTATATATAAATGGATCCTGTCTATTTTGTCAATGCAGTCTAGTATAAAAACGGCAGACGTTTCGTATTACCGTATTGTAAATAGATACTAAAAGTGCATATATAAATGTAAATTAAGAATGTCTGTTTCAGACAATACAGCTTTCTTAGAAAAACGGATAGTACGAATTGAATCATCTTTAAGAAATAGTAGGCGCTGGGTGACACTGAAGCAGCGTTATCGTTGTAAGAATGTCTGTTTAGACAATGCAGCTTATTAGAGAAAACGGTAGGCGCGGATGGATTCATGTTTACAGCCTTTCCAAAGAGGTAGTACGATATAAATTATCTTTAAGAAAATAGTGCACGGCTGTATGTATCCCTCAACCCCTTGTGAAGACACTCTGTCACTGTACAGGGACTCAAGGTTGCTATCTTTCAAAATTTCTCCTCGATTTCTGCATCTATGGTGAAGTCGAAATATATACCATATAGTGTAACGGTAAATT